>VDFB02105785.1:152627525-153283460 GCA_007258455.2 Sequoia sempervirens | reverse complement strand
ATTTGATCTTGATCAATCAATTCTTCCTCTTCTACATCCTTTCTTTCTCCTCTCCTTCCCGGGTTTAACCCTCTTCTCATCTATTCCTACAATGCATCAATTTTTCTCTGGAGGGCTCTTAGCCAATGGATCTCTTCCACCAACATTTTTTCCACTTCGACCACTCTCGCACCACCACGCCTTACCGGCATCACTTGAGGCATCTTTCTTGACCTCAACCCACAACCACGGTCCCGTGTGAACTGCCTACCATCGGGTGAGGACTGGCCCACATGCTCAAGAAAACCCGCTCTGATACCCCTTGATGAGGGCACAAACCAAGAATTAGAAAATAACCCACAAACAAGAGAATAATTTTATTGTTCAGAAAATGGAGCTTCTTACATGCAGAGGATCTCAAATCCCCAAGTTCTACAACACATGCAAGTTACAGGAAGCTACAAAATAACCCTTTCGCAATATGCGAGCTTGTCCCGAAAAAGTTACCCAAAAATTTTGGAGCCAAAAACAACATTCAAATTTGAGTTTAGGCCGTTTGGCACCGAAAATTTACAACATGAAGTTCAAATTTCAAAGAGCATTTGCAATTGTATCTTCTAGAAAGTGCGCCAACTTCCCGGGGCCATAAATTTTGATCCAGGACTCCGATTCATGAACCGTTTGAACCGTTGGAAAGGTCAAGAAGTCAAAAATGTACTTGAAATATACTATGCTGATTTCAGAAATTTTCAAGATTGATCTAGGAACTCTAAGTGCCTCAAATCTAACTCAGAAGACTTTCAAGTGCAAATATGAGAAACTAAAACTGCAATATCTTTCCACCCAGGAATAGAAAATAAAAACCACAAATTGGGAATTTCATTATGACGAAAAGGGTATCCAAAAATGTAAAAACATCTAAAAACTAAGAAACTTGAAATTTAACTATTTTAGGGTGATGCAAGATTGCCCTTACACCACTGGATGCTCCTGCATCACTTTTCTTATGTTTTCCTTTTGGAGATGACACAAAGCATTGAGACATCCATGTCTTTTTCATGTTGACCCAAAAGGACTTTTCTTTTTCTTTTCCTTTTCTTTTGTCTTTTTCTTGTGTTTTCCTTTTGGGGATGACACAAAGAATTGATGTTGAGATTATGGATGCACAACCCTCGAAGATCTGGAACCTTCAATAAAGGACTTTAGCCATGAAAGATAATCAACCACAAAGGGAAGTGTTGCAACTATGGAATTTTGAATAAATATTCTATATTGATATGAAATGGTACAAATCAAAAAGATGCCTAATTATATAGGCAAGAAGGAAAACCTAAGATGCATGAGATGTTTCCATGTGTCTTGATCTAACACATGACAACATATGAACCCTATCTAGATGATTATTAAATGTTGAGATAAGTTCTAGGACAACTCATCTTCTAGAAGGAATCTTATCCCTACAAACAAGGAAGGGAATACTATCCCATTTATTAAATGATTTATCTAATAATGAAACCTAGGACTTAATTAATTAAATGCAAGACCTAAGTTAACTTATTCTAGTGTAATAATTAATTAATTACACTAACAATTGAGACACCCTATGTATCTTCCATATTGACCCAAAAGAGTTTTATTTGTTTTCACTCTCTTTGTGTCCTTCCCATTCTATGTATTTGGGGGATGATGATAGTTCAAATATCTCTAACAAACATTGCAGAAAAGAACATACTAACCCAAAATCCATAGATCCCTTATGTGTTTTGGTGTTCTCATTTTTGGGGAAACCCCTTCCTTTACTTTTTCCTTTTCTTCACATGACATAGCCTTACTCGAAAACATTTGACTTGGCATAGGATTTTCAAGTTGTCTCTCATGTCTTCTTTCTTATTTTCATTATGCATTTGCTACTTTAAAGCAATTGCTCATAGTATGGTGTGTAGCAATTCCTTTAAAGTGGGGGCGTACATTGGCATTATTATTTTTCATTTTCCTTTCACTTGGTTCTTAGTGCATCGTTATTACTTCATACAATGTGTTTTTCACTTTGTGGATGACATTGGGTGTAATGTCCTTCATGAGTGTGATCTATCTTAGCATATTACATTCCTCTTAGTGGCTTGATGTGATGCACTGAATCCCCTAAGTTCCACATTTTCTATTCTTTTATTAGTCCTCTCTTGGAGACATTAGACACAACGTTCCCTAAGTTAAAGACCTTGTATAAACTAAACAAGACTCCTTTGAATATTCTTTACATATTGCATAACACATCTTTCTTTCCTATGGTGCCATCACATTTATTCATGAGCTCCAAGCATACAAAGTTTTGCTTGTCTCATGAATTTTGAAAAGTAATTTTCTTGTATGCCGCCTTATTAAAGTTATCAGGAGGTATAACTTTGGTGTGGTTGAGCGGGAAGCCCATTCTGAGGCATGAATTTCCCCATAGCCACTTGCATGTGTGTGAGTGCATACCAGACATGAGTGTATGTTTCTCACCTTCTAGGAATTCTTACCCATTGGATAGCCATGAGTTCTATCGCCTTAGAGTAAGTATGTGTTTTTTGGACAAACAACCTAGATCTAATCCATAATGGTATGGAAAAATGATCAAAGCTTGATATGATTCTCTCTTTCCTTCTCTCTTTTCCTTTCTCCCTTTCACTCTTTATATCATCTTCATTTGTGAGATAATATTTGGTTTTCCATGGGATCTTGATCCTGGGGACTTGATCACCTCTCTTGATTATTATTGTCTCATCTTTCTAGCATGGGTGCTTTTGGATCTCTCTTGATATGTGTGTTTGGATAAATTTAGTGTGAGTTTGAAGTAGGTTCATCCTCTCACTAAACTAGTGGCTAAATGTAGCATAGAAAAATGTATCTTTGGACATTTTTATGCTAATTTAGGTCCTTGTTCTAGATTTCGACCTAGTTTTTCCTTGATTTAATGTTGTAATGTGGTCAACACATTCACATTAGGTCTTGGACCCTTGTGAATTAATAAGAACTTTATGATGCCTTGCAAAAGTTTTGTGAAGTGTTGTAATGCATTTTCCAACTTTCCTAGGACCTTATTAATATATTTCATCTAAATAACCTATTTTTATCACTTACCAAGCCTTATTTCAAAGTTTTGTAAAGTGTTGTAATAAACTTTCATGCTTTTCTAGGCTTGTCATCAATAATTTGATTGTTCCTTATGCTCTAATTGGCCCCATTTTACACTTGCATGCCTTACTTAAGTGTATTTTTAAAAATAATCCTGATAAACATCATTTAATACACTTTATTTCCAACACCCACTTAAAATGCCTAAGTGGGACCCATTTTCCACTAGGGGCGAATGAGTCCCCTTTGGCTCAAGAATAAAAATTATTTCAAAATTCTGGCGGGATATTATTTTCTAAGGCCTAAGGTTGGCCTATGATGTGGTATTTTTGGGAAATTTTGCATAATCAAGTATAAATATAGGGTTTTTCCTCTCATTTCAGCCCCATTCTTTCACTTAATCATTCAATAAATTAAATCAACCATTCATTTAATAATTCTAGGAATTTTCAAAGTCTACATCCATTAGAGCTTCTACTTGCATGTCTTCAGATTTCCACTTCAAGGGTTTGGTGAGTTGTAGCATTGCATGTTGTTCATTCATCATTCTCTTTTCATTTCATTTCATTTTCAAGGGTTCAATTACCAAATTGGGGTTTGACCAAGGCAAACCTCTATTCACTAACCCTCAACAAATTTTTCCCCTCTTTGCATGTGTTTTGTAGGCCTAGTGTGTAGATTTGTCAAAGAGAAAGGTGTGAAAAGTTGTCAACAAATTTTTAGAGTCATTCAAAGTGGTCAAAACCCTAAAAGATGCTTGGAGAACACCTACAAGTCAAATTCTGCAGTTTTGGATCCAAAAACCTGTTAGAAGTAGAAGTGGAGATCATGAGCTATAGATTCCACTTTTGAATTTCCCAAAATCTGGAAGTGGACTAAGTTTCCCAGCTTAGTGTATGAGTCACACTACCATGCCCAAAACAAAGATTTTGCACTTCTGAGTACCCAATTGTCTAAAACCTATTCCAGTAGAATCTCCCCGAAATTGGACTATCTTCCACCTTGGTGTATGAGTTCCATTTGGCCTCAATAGTGACTTCTACAAATATCTAGAGCTACTTTCCATCTCTTTCTAGCTTTCAAGTGCACACCTTTAATCTCATTAATTTATGTTACAGTTTACTTGTATTTCTAGGTCAATTTTCATATCACAATGTGTTTTCAAACATCTTGCATTTCATTAGTTTTTCATTAGGAGTTAATCTCTGTTATCAATTCTTTGCATCTAGGACATCCCCCTTAGATAGATTTCAATCATCTTTGCATTGGAGTCTCAAGGGAATATTCTTGAGTGAGTCATTAATACTTATGGATACCTCTCTCCTTTTAGGTGTGAAACCCTAGAAGTGTAAGAGAGTCCCATATCCAAAAATATTTGGTTCAACAACAAAAACAAGATACACGAACATTTAATGTCAATAACTGAAAGAAAGAAGAACAAAATTTAGCAAAAATAAAAAGGTGGATTAAGCTTCAACGGTTTGTCCAACATGATGTGGATCTGATCTAGGCTATTTGTCTAAAAAATGTAGACTCACTCTGAGGAAAAAGAACCATTGGTTGTCCGTTGGGTGAGTAATCCAAGAAGGTGAGACACATATGGCCGATATTCACTCACACACACATTGGAGTGGCTAAGGGAAAGTCATGCCTCAGATCGGCTTCTTTTCAAACCATGTCAAAGTTATACCTCTTGATAAGTTTGATAAGGCACCATGGAAAAAAAAATAAAAAAATCAAGCTCCATGAGGCAAGAAAAACTTCATATGCTTGAAAATCATAGAAATTGTAAATGCAAAATAGTGTAAAGTTTGTTCAAAGGGTTTTTTCTTAGTTCGTGCAAGGTCTCTTCTTAGGGAACACTATGCCTAACATCTCCAAGAGAGGACAAGTCAAAGATATATCAAACTCTCAGAGGGAATCAAGCCTAATGAAACCACCAAGAAAAGGATGAATCACAAGAAGAAATAAAATCACACATTGAAACATGAGTGTCGATGTATGCCCCCACTTTAAAGTGGTTGCTAACACCATTACTGTGAGCAATTGCTTTAAAGTAGAAGAAGACATGAGAGCTAACTCGGAAATACCTATGCCAAGTCATATGTTTTCAAAGTGAACTACATCATGAATAATTATGTCACATATGATTCAACTTAAGGCATGTCATCCAAATCCCAAGCTTGCTCTTATATGTACATGAAAGGTGATCAACTAGCCAAAAGAGACAATGACAAGTGACATACAGGGACATGGCTAACTAACCCATTGCCCCCACGTAGTGCAAGACAAGGATGAGCCAAAATGATTCATGAGATGCATGCTAGCATGTAAATCATTATCCATTAGAGGAATTAGGTGCTTAAACATGAGGAAGAGCACCACACTCCTTAAGATATTGAATTTTATCACTTAAAACCTTACATTGATTAGTGGAATGACCATGAACTCTATGATACACAAAAAATGAATTATTGTAATTAAATTTCTTTCATGTTCATGGAGGGAGAGATATCAAATGATCTTGAAGGAGTCTCGACAAGATACCTTTTTGATCAACAAAAGATGTTCCTTTATTTTGCGAGAAAGATATCTATTGCTTAGTACATGATGTCATTGTAGACACTGAAAAATATCTTGAATGATATCATACACTTGAATTGGGTATACTAACATCATTTCCTCTTAGACCCATCCAATTTTCACTTAATTAATTGAGTTAGCCTTGCTAATTAATTAATGGAATCATTTGCATCTATTAACCTAATTTTTCAAAACAGGTTAATTCCTTCTTTCACCCTAACATTTCATCTAATTAAATTAAATAAACCAACTATTCAATTTAATTCCATAAGTCTTATTTAATTAAATATGCCTAAGTTATTTAATTAAATATAATTTCAACTTTCGCCATTCATTAAATCATTTTAATTTAATGAATATCACTTTAAATTTTTCTAAATCCCCTAATTGTATGATTAAACCTTGTTTAATTAACAATTATTTAACTAATTTAATTCCTCCCACTTTCAAAGGGAATATTCCTCCTTTGCACCATTTTAATTTATCCCTTTTCCTCACCCATGAGAATATTATAAAGGATATTCTCTCTCCTCCAATCATTTGAAAAATGGAATATTCTCACTTGGCTTCTTGAGCAAGATAAACTTGAAACCTCTTGAGGAAGTTAACCTTTGACCTCTTAAACAAGTCAAAAGTGTGTTTGTTTGGAAGGAATGAGAACCCTTGAATAAATATCATCTTTCATTCTCACCCATTGATGAGAATACATGACCCATGCCTCTTATTTCCTCCATCCTTGACTATTGATTAACCTTTTTGATCTCAACCCTTCATTTCTCATTTGCTTTCCTATAAATAGAAAACTATTTAGAATCAAATGGACCCATCTTTCAATTTGTAAACTTATGTTGTTGGAATCACTCACACTCACACTCACACTCATACTTTACTCACATTTAGCATATTTTAGTTCACTTTTAGTTGCATATTAGCTTTAAGCTTCCATTAATGGCTTTCATGCATCCATTTAGTTTTTTTATTAACTAGGGTTGAATCTTTTAGTTTAAATTCCACTTATATTAGCAATTGCATATCTAAATAATTTAGCATAAAATCATGGTAGATTATCTTTTATATCATATTATTTTAGCTTGCATCATCTTCAATTTAGCCTAATTCATGTGTTCATCCACATATCACAATAGTTTCATTGATTCTCTTTAATAGAATCAATTGGAACAAGCTCACTGATCATGGCATTGGGAAAGGGTCATTGTTCCATATCAACACAACACCAATTCCAAAATGGGATAAGTTTTAAATGGGCTAGAGTAGACATTTTAAATGTTTTCATAATTTAGAATACTTTGCTTTGATGGATGTTTAGTTTAACTTCAATTTGATTGATCCTGTTTAGATTGAGTATTAGTGGAATCGTTATGCTTTGATTCTTCATGGATCAAGTGTAATCAACCCATACTAATATCCTCAATTGACATTTTGGAGCTAGAAGGAGCGAAAACCATCAATTTAATCAATTTCTATCTCAAATTTCATTGCTTTTGAATTTTGCAAGATAGAGTGACACCCAACTCTATTTCAATGAAACTTTTGTAGGGCATCACCATACAATGATGCTATCATCATTTCAAATAGTGGCACCTATGAATTAAATTGACACTTGTTAAAAAAATGATGATGCTAATACTTTATCAAGGTATCGAAGATTTGCAAATTGTGACACCCAACAAAATAGCGACACTATCGTGCTCTCTGGTTTGTCTACCAAGTGACACCATTATTCACTAGAGTGACACCCTTATTCACCAAAGCGATGTCAAAATGACTTATAGCGACACTATCATGAATAACAACACCATCTCTGGTGAGAAAAATGGTGATCAATTTTTAGCATGTGCTTTAATGTTTTGACTTTATCTGAATGCTAACATGTCACTGACTTCTCGTTTTCTCTTTTTAGACTAACTGGTTCTGCAAATTTGGAGAAAAACTAGAAAAAAATTTACCCCAACTTGTTGGGGTTATAACTTTCTACTCATTGCTTGGAATTTGAATCTGTTTGCACCATTGGAAAGCTCTCCAAGAGTACTAATTCAATCTGTAAAATTCTAGTTCCTATGATAGTCAAGTTTTAGGGACTAATGCAATTTTTGACCCCAAATTCTGCTCTATAGGCCTTTGAAAATGCAATTTACGATAGCATAGAAAAACAAAAAAAATTGAAAATTCTAATTTTTAGTTTTTCTTGGTTTTAGTTATTGTAATAGAATTTTGACACTTGTGGAGAAATTATAACCCATCATATGCTGCTTTGGTTTATGTTTTAGGACCACTAAATTTCCATTGGGTTTTAAAACTTACAATCTTAGGACCAACTAGCTTTCAATTGGACTTAAAATTCATTTACAAAGTTGGTTAAAATTGAACCCTCACATCATCAATTTTACTTTGGGCTTAAAATTGAAAAAGGAAACTTAACACTTCATTTGGTGCATAAAATGAATTCATCTTAGCTTTAGTCAGTAAAATGAATCAGTGTTTGCTCTGTTGTGACACACTTGTAGTGTGTATCCAATCCCCTTGTGCTTCGTGTGATCTTGGGTGAAGAGAAACTCTCCAAGTGTACTTCACTTTTTGTGTGCACTTATAGTACATATCCAATCCCCTTGCATTTTATGTGATCTTGGGTGAAGAGAAATACTTAATTACACTTATGCTTTGTGTCACCCTGAAGAGAGGAATTACTATGAGACACACCTTGGAATGGGAAACTCAGGAAATTTCTTGCAAGCACATTTATTGGAAAGCTATATAAAAGGCTAGGAAATCATGAGAAAGTACCTTCTATTCTAGATTGTATAACATACTACACCTAGTACCATGCCTTAAGTGGAATGGGAATGGTAGTAAGAGCTTTAAGTGGCAAAACGGGTGTGTATATGGTTGGGTGTTCTTAGTTGTTAGTAAAAGCCAAACTGTTTAGTTCCCAAAAAACCTTAATGCTTGTTGGTGTAGCAACGGTTGTTCTGAAGCTGCCCCACATTTTTACTATTCATTGTTGAAACAAAAAAATCCTTAGGATCTTAGGATCTTCATGATTTTGAGATTTGGTGCTCTTGAGAAGTGTGTGTCACAGAGGGGAGTCAGTGTCGCCAAATCTCTAATTGTTCACAATGTCTTAGTGTCTGGAGAAATTTGAGTGGGGACTCAACAAGTATCACCATTTCAAACCTAGGATTGTAAATTATTGTGAGTCAATTTAATACATTCATTGGTTCCAAAATGTTACAAAAACACATTCACTATCTTCCTTAAAATTTTAAAAACTTTGGCTTAAATATGGATACCTTTTGAAATATCCTTGATATTACTACTTGTCCTAAGGATTTCAATCCTTAGATATTTCTAAATATCTTATCTCATATCTCAATCCATATTTTCCAAAGATAATGTAGGAAATTAGGATTCAATCTCATGATTCTCACAAAATGGACATTGTGAAAGTTATGATTATTTTGACATAAACATTTAGTTTGAAAACATAATCAAGACAAGTCTTTGTGGTAAAAGAAATTCATTAAGCAAGATAAATTGATAAAATTGAACGCCACATGACCATTTGGTGACCAATCACACTAGTTGAACAACCTGACCTTATGCTCGCTACCATGCAAGGAAAACATTGCAAAATATTGAGTCCAAAATCAATAAGTTTCATTATCCAAAATCATTGAGGTTCACTTTACCAAAATCATTGGGTCCTATTTCCAAAATCATTGAGTCCTTAGGGTTTGATCACTTTATAGGTATAGCTTGTTTCTCACTACCTTGGTCTTCCAAAACAAAGGTTCACTCTAGGTCAACATTGGGTCAAACATTTCACTCAACCCTTCATCAAAATTCATCCTTCATCTCACCAAAGTTTGCAAAAAGAAATTATACACCAACACTTTGTGACTTAGACATCAATCAACCAAACCCTAACTTAGCTACTTTGTATGTGAAATGTACCCTTTTCCATGCATTTGGTTAAGTTAGTTATCATCTTTGAACTAGCTTATCTTCAAGGTCACCATTCTACCCTAAATATTTCCAAGTTCATAAACATCCTTTATCCTAACATCAGAACATCAAACTCAAGTCAAAAGTGTTGTCCCAAAACTTTTGCAAAGATCATTTTCCACATCATCCACCTTTTCATCTCCCATTATCATCATTGCTCCAAAAATACTTAGATCATCCCTTCTACCTAAATTTGAGTCAACTAGAGAGTTCAAACATTATAAATCTCAACACAAATCTCCCATAGGTGACCCACAATTTATGGTAAATACAAGATCACAACACGAGAGAATCATGAAGAAAACCAAAGTCACATTTACCTCAAGTGATCCCAATCCTCAAGGATTTGATCCAAGAAGTCAAGTTACCTGATAACAACCTAGGTTTGAAAATAACTCACTTTCCCAATACAAAGGATTCCAAACCACCTTTCTTCTCACAAAACCAATTTTGGCTCGTTTTCCAATTTTTCACCTAGACACTCTCGTAAGTCTCCATACCTCTTTTTCTCACCTTAACTCTCAGAATCCATTAACAAACCCTACAACAAACCACAATTCTAGGCACCCATTAAAGACCTCTGCAACATGCATCAAACCCTCACAAAACTCCTTTGGACCAACTTTCCCAAAAACATTAAATAACATTGTCCAAGACCTCAAATAGGTCAAATTTACAAAGGATGTCTACTTTAAACTTTCCCTTTCACCCAAATCTTAATTCAGAAGCACTCACCAACCTGAGAAATCACTAAATCCATAACCTTTAGGGAAAGTTAGGCCTCACAACACCCCTAACTCCAAAACTCTCTCTTTTCCCAATTTACCCTAGGGTTTATTGAAAACCTAAATCTCAGACCTTATCATATCTTATCACCAACTCCAAAACCTCTCAATAAGCCTTCAAATGCTTGAAGTATTAAGAAATATCACTATCCCCAAAGATTACATCAAAACCTAATCCAAAACCTTCCTTTTCATGGTATAAACTCACTTAAACTCCCTAGGACAGTCATCCAAACACTCACCCAACCTTACACTCTTCTTATTCCAACAAACCTACATCTAAACCTCCTTCATAGGACCCATTTCACTAGTCACAAAGATTACAGTCAGTGAAATGGTCCTTAGAACATGCTAATTGTTTACAAACACCAAAACAGGGTATACCTGGGCAAATTCAAGGAAACAAGAATAAAACTTTACAAATTCACTTTGATCCTTTAAAACTGAATGAAAACTACAGTTAACTCAAGCCACCAAAGGATTCATGAATAATTTGAACAATCTTGTGACTCTATGTTACCGTATAGGCCTGCAAATAGAAAAAATACAAAAAATTTCTAGAAAAATAGTGAGAACTTTATTGGTTTCTCCCTCAAATCCACCAAGACAAGATTTACATCAATGGAATTCACATATTTAAACATTACCCATCATGAAAAAACCAACTCAACTCCCTACAACTAACTTTCAAACTCCCCATGACATTTGGGGTTCAAAACTTGCACTTTTATAATTTCTTTTTGATGACAACATTAGCATTTTTTGCATTATGTGCAATTTGACTCAACTAATCACCTAGAACATTGGAGTTGGTCTATTTATACCTTATTCATCCTAGAAACATAACCCCATATTGGAAAAAATACATTTTACCCACCTTGACTAGTTTTGTCAACATTGACAACTTCTTGCCATGATTTGCAACATTTACAATTTAGACCCAAAAGACACGAAAGTTTTTCAATTGCAACAAAATGGTCTCAATTGACCTTATTTAGAATCAAACACTCAAAAAATTAGACTCTAACACCTAGATGAGAAATTCTCCATGAGACAACTAAAGAGAAAACATTGAAATGATTGGTGCTCCTGCACCATACACACTGCCTAAAAAGGTTTCCATATATTTGGAAAATAATCTTCAATTGTTCCTCCTTTGAATGCTCCATTTCTTTGACCTACAAAAGATACCTTGACTAGTAAATTTTGAAAGCTTTCTCTATGCTTACCATCCTTGAGTTCATGGCCAACTTGATGGGGCTTCCCTTGTTGTGTTGAACGTGTTCTGATCTCTCTTCCATCTTTGACCCATGTAGAACTTGTACCAACTACCCTTTGTATTTTCCATACATCATACTTATCTCCATGACTCTTTCCTTTCCCTTCTACTTGTTCCACTCTTTCCTTTTCCTTTAATTTAAGCATCAAATTTACTCTCCTCAAAGCCCTTTCAATTTGAACCCTACATACTACTGTACCATCAGTCTTATGAGCCTTTCTCTCAACAAGGCTTGACTATCCCTCAACTTTTACAACTACTACAGGACACAACATTGTTCCAATCAGAATTTTATCAAATTTTCTCAACCCATCTTGCTTCATCAATTCACCATTAACCTTCTCTAGGTCAGTCTCCATCTTATTCTCATTATTCTTCCCTTCCAACTGTGCATCACCCTATAATACCTTTGTCCTAATGTCTGCAACCTTTGTCATGGCTGCCAACTGATCATTCTTGACTTCCCCAATCTTTACATACTCCTAATTACCCATCACGGTTACCTTGGTTGTCTTGATTTTCTCTTTAGTTTCTTCTTGCAATGGAAGCAAAGTGAATGTGTTCCTCTCATGCTCAATTTGATATGTATTAGCCCATCCATCATATAGAGCATTTTTATCAAATTTCCATGGTCTTCCAAACAACAAATGGCAACATTGCATTGGTAGAACATCACAAAGTACCCTATCCTTATACCTTCCAATCTGAAATTCAACTAAATCCTGCTCATTGACTAGAAGTGATTGATCATCATTTAATCATGACACCTTATAGGGTGTTTCATGAGGAACCTTCACCAAATTCAACTTATCTACCATTTCCTTTGATACTATATTATCAGTGGATTTTGAATCTATCACAAAATTGCATACTTTACCTTTGCTCTTGCAAGTGGTCTTGAAAATATTTCTCCTTGGAGGCCTTCAAGAGTTGTCTTTGTAGCATCAAAGCTTCACCAACTTCAGTAACACAACTATGACTTGGTGAATTGACACTTTCCTCTTCATCTTCTTGCACAATTTGAACTCTCTTTTCACCTCTTCTCTCACTCCCACTTGAAGTTGCACCAAAATTTTCAGGACACTTAAAATATGGATGACCAAACTCACCACAATTGGAACACCTTCCTAAAAAACACATTAGAACCACTTCCTTGAATAGTATTTCTGCCCCTAAAACTTGTTCTTCCACCTCTCAATCCACCTCTAGACTTAGCCACTTGTTCTTTGCCTTTACCAACATCTTCTTGTTCTTGATTGGATTTTGGTGTAGGAAAAGTTCCTCTCCCTCTAGAAGTACTTCCTCTTCCTCTTGTGTTCTTCTCTTGTCTCCTCTTCACTTTCTCTTCTACCCTTATAGTCATTTGAAAAAAATCTTCTACTATTTTTGGTGTCATCAAACTGATTTCATCTTGTATATTATACCTTAGACCATTAAGATACCTTGCTACTCTTTCTTCCTCATCTTCCTCATGTTTTTCTCTTATACTTAACCTATAGAACTCCTTAGTGTATGCTTGCACATCTAAATCCTTTTTCCTAAGATTTTGAAGTCTTTTAAGCAATTGAACATTCTAATCATTAGGAAGGAACTTACCTATGATTTTTTCCTTCATCCTCTCCTAAGAAGTGATCTTGGTCCTCCCATTTTTCTGCCTTTCTTCTTGCACAAAATTCCACCACTGCAAAGTATGTCCTTTTAACTTGGTCATAGCCTTCTTCACCTTGTGTTCTTCATCTACCTCTTCAATTTCAAAATAATTCTCCATGGTTCCTATCTAGTCCAAGAGCTCTTCACCAACTAGTTTACCCCCATACATAGGCCAATCCATTTTTCCATGTCCATCACCTTTCACATCCTTCAAAAGATTCAACATGCTCACATCCTCTTCACTAAGTCTCTTCCTCTTTAGAATCACTCTCATCCATATCAGCCCTAGCTTTAAAATTCAATGCAACCATCTCCTTTTTTAAGGCTTCTAATTCTCTATCTTGCTGATCAATCTTCCTAACAATAGTGATTCCTTTAGGTGGCATTCTGATTCCTCTAATTACACCTTTTCCTTGCACACAAACCTTTAACCTTCTCCCTCAAGAGACCTATTCCCTTTTCTCTAATACCAACTGATAGCAACCTAGGTTTTCAAGAAACTCACTTTCCCAATACAAAGGATTCCAAACCACCTTTGTTCTCACAAAACCAAATTCGGCTTGTTTTCCAATTTTTCACCTAAACACTCTTGCAGGTTTACATACCTCTTTTTCTCACCTTAACTCTCATAATTTTCTAAAATCCCCTACAAAAAACCATCATTTGAGGCACCCATTAAAGCCTTCTGCAACTTGCATCAAACCCTCACGAAACTCCTTTGGACCAAATTTTCCAAAAACATGAAATAACGCTATCCAAGACCTCAAATAGGTCAGATTTACAAAGGAAGTCTACTTTCAACTTTACCTTTCACCCAAAACATAATTTTTTAGCACTTGCCACTCTAATAAATCACTAAATCCACAACTCTTATGGAAATTTAGGCCCCACAACACCCCTAACTCCAAAACCCTCTCTTTTCCCAATTTACCCTAGGGTTTATTGAAAACCTAAATCCCAAACCTTACCAGATCTGATCACCAACTCAAAAAACTCTCACTAAGAATAAAAATGCTTAAAATATCATGAAATATCACTGTCTCAAAATATTTCATCAAACCCTAATCCAAAACCTTCCTTTTCATGGTATAAAATCACTTAAACTCCCTAGGAAAATCATCCAAACACTCACCCAACCTTACACTCTGCTTATTCCAAGTATCCTACATCTAAACCTTCTCCATAGGACCCATTTCACCAGTCACAAAGATTACTATTTGTGAAATCGTCCTTAAAACATGCTAATTGTTTACAAACCCCAAAACAGGGTATACCTGGGTAGATTCAAGGAAACAAGAATAAAAATTTAAAAATTCACTTCGATCCCTTCAAACTAAATGAAAACTATAGTTAACTCAAGCCAACAAAGGATTCATGAAGAATTTGAACAATCTAGTGACTGTACGTTATCGTGCAGGCTTGCAAATAGAGAATAATATAAAAAAAATTAGAAAATAGTGAGAACTTTATTGGTTTCTCCCTCAAATCCATAAATTCAACATTTACATTAGTGAAATTCACATATTTAAACCTTCCCCATCATGAAAAAACTAACTCAACTCCCTAGAACAAACTTTCAAACTCCCCATGACCGTTGGGGTTCAAAACTTGCACTTTTATAATTTCTTTTTGATGACAACATTAGCATTTTCTGAATTATGTGCAATTTGACTCTCCTAATCACCTAAAAAATTGGATTTGGTCTATTTAGACCTTATTCATCCTAGAAACATGACCCCATACTGGAAAAATGACATTTTACCCACCTTGACCACTTTTGTCAACATTGACAACTTCTTGTCGTGATTTACAACATTTACAACTCAGACCCAAAAGACACCAAAGTTTTTCAATTACAAAAAATGGTTTCCATTGACCTTATTTAGACTCAAACACTCAACAACTTCAACTCTAACACCTAGACTCAACTCTCCATGAGAAAACTAAAGAGAAAACATTGAAATGATTGGTGCTCCTACACCATTACCCCATCACAACAACCCTTGTCTCCATCAGGGTCGTATGAGATAGAAGATGTCACAAAAAATACATTTGGACTTACTAAGGAAGAAATCATGGAGTAAAAATAGGAGCATCAAGGCTTAGAAAACATGATTCTAGTTTCCCCATCCTTTTTTGCACAATAATTGACACAAGGCCTGACTTCGTCCATGATTCAACCAACTCCACCCCTTATGCCAAGTCCACCTTTAACATCTAGTCTTGCAACTACACTAGGAAGCAACCTTGGTCTCACTTCATGTCTAGGAACAAACACAACTATAGTTATTCAAAATACGACCATTCCATTAACTTCCAACCTTCCCCAAAACACAAGTTGAACACCACCATTTGGAAAACCACTTACATTCCATGATGCCACAACAACAACAAAATATTGTTGAAACCCCTCTTTATCGATATCCATGAGTACCACAAGTGTTCCCAACATGACACAAGGTAGGGCAAACCAAGTAGATCTAAAAGGGAAAGGAAATACCCTCACACAAAGTCAACCCTTAATACCATAGGGGACATCTTCGTCCAATCCTCTCATGGATACCTTGAATATAGCAGTGGTTCAAAACCCATATATCCCATCCATTATCCTCCCATCTCAAAGAAATACCTTGGTAATGAATCCCACCAACATGGGTAATACCTGTCAACATCCCTAACATAAGGAAATCCTCAAGACTTGGGACAAGGAATCCTTTTTAATCAATGGACTCAAGGTCCTAGTGTGTCATTCCCATTGAAAAATATAATTGCACCATCCTCATCTTTCCCTATGGTCCCTCTCACCATGCAAAATCAAATGGGACCTCAAACTTACATTCCTCCATCTTGCAAGGAATGTTGAACCAAGGGAATGCCCAACCTCTCATCAACAACCCACAACCCATGCAAAACATAAACACCCAAAACCCATCATAGATGTATCAACAATCAAATGATCTTACATTGCAAGAACATGCCTTAGCTTTACAACAAGCACAAAAAGCTTATCAGCAAGCCGTCCAACAACAAAAAATCGAACTAGCAGCCTTAGTAGCACAACAACAACAATTAGCCTTAGTAGAACAACAACATCAAGCAACCTTAACAACATAACAACAACAATAGTAACAACAAGGTCAACAAGTTTCCTTAGTAGCACAACAAAAATTGATTGTGTAACAACAAGGTTCCTACTATAACCCTCAATAGAACATCATTAATCCAAACACGTTAGGAACATATACACCGACACAATCATCACCTTATCCTACACTGCCATATACACCATGCAACACATCATCATTTTAGAATCCTACGTACGCTTTATCTACCATCCCACAATATGCAACATATGTTCCCCCACCAAACCCACAATACAATATAGCATCGAAACTTAAGGCATTATCACAAGAAATGTAGGACCTTCATATGGGAAAGACAAGGAAACCCCATATACAAAACTTATGTCCCTATCTCTTTGATCGAAACATTGCAATGGTACCATTCCCTCCTGGCTTTGAAATCCCCAAATTTGATAAATATAAAGGGAGGAGAAATATTGTAGACCACATCAAATAATTCAATGTCATGTGTATATAGGTTTCCTACAATGATTCTTACTTAATTTTCGTCTTTCCATAAAGTTTCATAGGCCTAGCCATGGATTGGTTTTCTCAATTGTCTCTAGGTATTAAAATTTTCAAATAAATCATTGATAAATTCATCAATCACTTCTCCTTTAATCTTGACATGGATGTGAGCTTAGAAGATTTATACACACTCAAGTAGAACAAAGGAGAATCCTTCTACCAATTTCTTACAACGATGGAGGAAAAGAGCTAGTAAAAGCAGGTGGCCACTTCGTGACGAATAATAAGTAGGAATTATCATAGAAAATCTAGATCTAGATCTATCCTTCCACTTGAAAATGTAGTGTATCACATCTTATGAAGATATTTTCCCTAGAGACCTTAACAGTGAGAGATCTCTAATCTCACAAGGAAAAACACAAGTGTATAGAGACAACCTTCCATCCACTATTTTTAATGAAAAGCCTCGTTACTGGGCCAAGAACTAAAATGTTACTAGTGATGGTGTTGTTGATGCAAAGGTTTTCTTAACTACTCCTAGAACAAAAAAAAACCCAACCCATGAACACACAAATACTATATGTGCAACCACCAAACAATCAACCAACGATCAATGCTACAAACACTCAATGTGGACAACAAATAACAAATAGTGCTCCTAAATGAAATTTCACTTCCTTAAGGGAACCTATGGAGGATGTGTTGAAGAGGTTGATAATTCTAATCTTATCACACTCCCACATTTCTCAAACTATCAAGAGCCACAAGTCAAACCTCGTAGTTATAGAGATGATCATTTTTGTGAATTTCACTCATACATAGGTCATAACACACAAAAATTTTTTAGACTCAAACATCTAATAAAAGATCTAATGAACAAGGAGATATTCATGTCGATCAAAAATATGGAAATGAAAATATGAAAATTTACACAAACCATATGCCTAATCATACAAAAGCAAGAGATTCAGGAAAGGCATCAACATCAAAAAATGTAAACAATACTTGTGATACCGCAATGGGACAAATTTATTTATCACAACATGAGGAATCAGACATGTATCAAGATACTATTTTAAAACAAAGTCCAAACCCATCAACAATGTTTAGCTCTATTTTATACCGTAATGACATCAAGTGGATATCAAATTGTGATATCTCACCCACATATGACTCAATGATTGGGCATGCTGAAGAAGTTTCAAATGAGCTAGAAATATCCCTTGTTGTACCCATACCCACAAAATGTTGTGAAGAGTATTTTACTGATGATATATCATCCACCAAAGGATCATGTCAAGTGGAGGCTCTTGATGATAAAAAAAGCTACTCAAAATCAAGTCAAGATCAAGAACCCCTATCCCTAGAGTTTCAGCAAGAGCCGAGGGACATCTTCAAAACCATTTTAAACTCCAAAGATGTCCCTGTTATCACTCCTAAGATGTTTGTTTCTGATGGACACATAAAAAGTCTTCATCCAAAATGTGAGTCTCCCACTCTTGATATTCCTACACAAGAGCAAACAATGGTCAAGATTTTTGATTCTTACAGTGATTGTACATCATCAACATCTTTTGAAGCAATACCAATAGAGAATGATATCATAGAACTAGAGAAGATAGTTCATATTCTTGAACAGTAGGAACCCATAGCAATATCATGTGTTTATGACAAGTCATATTCAGTGGCTATGGATTAGAGGGTACATTATTAGGGAAAAGGATTAGGCATTGATCATACCTTCACAATGCCAGGGGAAATCTTATC
Organism: Sequoia sempervirens; assembly: GCA_007258455.2. Classification (NCBI taxonomy): domain Eukaryota; kingdom Viridiplantae; phylum Streptophyta; class Pinopsida; order Cupressales; family Cupressaceae; genus Sequoia; species Sequoia sempervirens. The sequence goes on along the minus strand of VDFB02105785.1, from coordinate 153,264,690 downwards.
TACAACAAACATAAACATATGGGGCATGAAGGATCATTATGATGAAAATATAGTCAATGCTACAACTAGTTGTATCATGAGTTGGCATTCATCCATTATTTCATACAAAAATTGGGACCAATGTAAAAAGAAGAATTCCTATCAAAGCAAGGCGAAAATCATCAAAAAAAATGAAGCAGTAAAGAAAAAAGGAAAAAGAAAATACAAATGGATACGAAAGAAAAATAAAGAAAATTATCCCTCCAAAACTCCATAAGTCAAAGAAACTATGGGGAACAATAGAAAAGGGAAATATATCCATCAAAAGTGTCCTCAAATTATACAAAAGTAGGCTTCTCAAGCAAGGCAAAAAGTATATCTAGTGGTTGGTCCTAATTCCATGAAAACCTCTGTTCCCACCCATCATTGCTCATATTCTCAAGTTTGGAAAGTCAAAGGTTCCAAACTATCAACCAATCAATCTCATATTCCTTCATACATATCACCATCCACTCCATTCACAATATTCAATTCTCACATTGACCATGTGTTGGTAGCTAACCTTCATCATAAGGATCTTGAAGGCACTTTATCGTGATGTGGACATAGAGGAAAGGTTAATTCTGGTACTAGAAAGGAAAATTAGAGTTCTTCAAGGTTGCATTAAAGTGCTTGTATCTTAGAAAAGCAACTTATTCAAACAGGGTATCATTGGAATGCTATGATAGTGGTCTCTACATATTTACTACCAGGGGGTTCAACATGAGGGTAAAACTTCCAAAAAAAAAAATCAAAAAATCAAGAAAATAGTAAAGATAAAAATCATCCTCTAGTGAAAACCACTATGGTGGCGCTTTGGGCAAGTAATATGATGAAAACTTGACAAACAAGCATCATGAGTAGAATTGAGCGTCTATATGGTCCTTCTCAAATAGAAGCATCTCATCCTTGTCATGATAAATCCAATGTCCCCCTCATCTATCCAATCTAGATTTATCCAGATATTCCCATTTATCTTGATCTTGACAAAGATTCGACGTATACTTCAACTCTACTGATGGAAATTTTTTTGATAGGATCTTTACCATTTTATCTCGTGAAGTCCCATAGCCCATATCTAGTATGATAAAAAAAAATCAAAATATTTACATATACATTACCTCTCTTGGTTATCATTGCATTATGAAGAATTGCTAGACACTAGGGGCGGGTTCTTGCACTCTTGTTTTTGAATAACTCTTGATCCATGTCTTATATCTCACAATGTGACATCAACATCATGATCTAGGTATCATTTACCTCAAAATCTCATCAAAAACACCAAAAACATAAATATTATTAGAAAACATCAAAAACATTCATCAAAATCCAAAATCATCCAAAATCCTGTACAGCTAAAATCCAAAAACATTCACAAAATTGTAAGGAAAACAATAGTGCAGAAAATGTCTTCCTAATGAAAAATCCTCAGGAAAGAAGTGCAAAAAACCTCATTTAACAATTTACATACATTTGACATGCACATTCATAGAAAAAAAGGAGAGACAAAATAAATCACACACATAGATAACACCAGATATATGCGGGAAAACCCTTATGGGAGAAAAACCCACCACACCAAGTAAAGTCACTTTGTATTATAGTAAATCAATTACATACAGAGTTACATACTTCACTCTAAGATGTTAACTCATAGTAGCATCCCCTTGGTCAACCTCCAAATGCAGAATATAGTTCGTTACATACTCTCACTATTACAATGCTCATACAACATACAATGAATTATCACAACCAACCAAAAACCATTAGGGTTTAATTAATTCACCGAAAAGCTTCCTTCATCTCAAGTTACAAACACCGCCATGCAACATGTATCGAGCTGCCCAAAATTAAATTTTGGTTATAGAGAACATTAGTATATTCGCACTCTGTCAACCCTCAAGCCAGTTCATGCAATAAATGCAAATATATCGCTAACAAAAAATACAACTTTCGGCCAATGATTGTTGATTTACAACAATGATGTAAAATCAAAAAATGAAATCATGCCATGTGTTGACACATCACTCATCCATCGCTTTTGACTATCACACCACATTGATGGCCATTCCTTGTTGTCCCCACCATCCACATGGAATCCATGTCACTACCGTACAATTAATGTCACAATCCACATAGACCAGTCCCACCATCCATTGGCTTGTCACTTGGGGAAATCCCAAACTTCTCAACCTCTACCAAAGGTTAGAAGTTTCCTAGATGCCATGAAAAAGAAGGAGATTAGCAAGTCGGGAAGTTAAAAAACTTTCGAACTCCGCAACAAGGTTCCAAGGTTAGAATCTGTAGCGATCCTGCGACCAACACATTGTCGCCCAGTTACAAAATTTTAGAACCCTGCGACTTATGTTTCAAGGTTCAAGTTTTGGGTGATAGGGTGATAATGAAGACCAAATGAAGGGGAAAAATGCCAAGTCTTTAATAGAGGTTCAAGCCAGCAAGTTGAGGCACATTTTTCCAACAGGCTCCCACTTAACGAAGACTTACTGGCTTCCTCCAAACTCAAAATTAATGAAGGTCATGGGCTCCAAGACCCATCGAACTAACACACCACCTATACTTCTCTGTGCTCATGGGCTTTTTCAATGCATCGGTGACATTCTACAGAGTATCTACCTTCTCTAGATTAACTTTTCCATCCTCCACCATATCACAAATGAAATGATATTGTACATCAATGTGCTTCATCCTGGCATGGAAAGTGGGGGATTTTTCCAAATAATTAGCACTCTGATTGTCACAAAAAATTGTAATCTGCCCTACATTAAACCTGATGTCTGCACATAAATGCCTAAGCTAAATGACTTCTTTGTGGGAATGTGTTACTATCATATATTATGCCTTAGTAGTAGATAAAGTGACTACAACCTACCGCTTGCTCATCCAACTCACTACTCCACCAAATAGCATGAAAATGTATCCACTGGTGGATCTTCTACTATCAATGTCCCCTGCCCAATCATAGTCCACATACCCATGAATGCTAAGAGATCTTTGTGATCCAACCGAGTTGCCATGGTAAAACAAAGAAAACTCTAAGGTACCCTTCAAATATCTGAAAACCCTCTTCATAACATGCCAATGTGGCCTTCCTAGATTAGCCATAAACTGACTAAGTACTTACACTACTTGGGATATGTCTGGCCTTGTACAAACCATTGTGTACATTAAACTACTAACAACACTTGCATACGACACCCTAGTCATTTCCTCCATCTCAATAGGAGATTTTGGACAATGTTCAATAGATAGCTTTGTTCCCTGTAACACTGTAACAACTAACTGCTTGCAATTAGTCATTCCAAATCTCTCTAGGGAAGTGTTGATATACTTACTTTGGATGAGCCAAATATTTCTACTTCCTCTATCCCTTTTTATTTCCATCCCCAGAATATACCTTGTTGCACCAAGATCTTTCATTTCTAACTTTACAGACAATTGAGATTTTAGATCAAAAATCATAGTCTTACTATTTCCTATGAACAACATATCATCCACGTACATGGTAATAATAAGCACACGATCATTTTCATTTTTGTAATAAACACAATGATAAGATTTTGATCTCACAAATCCCAACGATAACATAAACATGTCAAACTTTTGGTACCGCATTCTAGGTGATTGCTTCAAACCATACAGAGATTTCTTTAACTTGCAAACTAGGCTTTCTTTACCTTTTCCAATGAAGTGCTCAAGCTGGGACATACAAATTTCTTCTTCAAGCTCTCCATGAAGAAAAAATGTCTTCAGATCCATCATTCAACTTATTTGGCTATAGATGTCAGCTTAGCTACAGGAGAAAATATTTCTCCATAATCAATTCCCTCCACTTGGGAATAACCTTTTGTGACTAATCGAGCTTTATAATTTTCAACACTGTCATCTGAACTAGTATTTTTCTTAAATACCCATTTATAGCCAACAAGCTTTCACCTTTTAGGCAGAGGTACCAAATCCCAGGTTTCATTCTTCTTCAATGATGCCATTTCTTCATTCATGGCTTCCAACCATGAATTTGAGTCAGACATATTAATTTCCTCTTTCACAGTCCTAAGCTAATCAGTGCTAGTAATCAAAGCATAGGCACAGTTTGAATCCAACATAGAAAATTTTTACCTATTAGGTTGACACTTTTCATGTGTAGACCTTCTCACAGGCTGAGGCTGAGGTTGTGGTTCTTCTTCTTCAGAACTCTCAGAGCTACTAGAACTCTCCTCAATTTTAGGTACACATTGTAGTTCCTCTTTTTTTTTTGGAATTTGAGGAATTTCAACTACATCATTCTTCTTTTCACTTTTGTATATCTCTAACTACAGACCAGTTACTGAAGGCTTCAACTCATGAAATATTACACTTCTTATGTACAATACCTTCTTAGTAATAGGATTCCAAAGCTTGTATCCTTTCACACCAATTCCATAGCCAATGAAGATACATTTGACAACCTTGTTCTCCAACTTTGATCTTTTCTCATTTAGTACATATGCATATCCCTCACAACCAAAGACACAAGTATGTCTAAGAGAGGGCTTCTTACTAGACCATGCTTCCAAAGGTGTTTTATCAACAAGAGTCGAATAAGGTGAACAATTTACCAAGTAACATGCTATAGCAATAGCCTCAGCCCAAAACTTCTGCTCTAGACCAGTGCTGCTCAACATACTTCTCACTCTTTCCATTAACATCATGTTTAACCTTTTAGCAAATCCATTCTGTTGTGGAGTATAAGGCGTAGTTTTATGCCTTTTAATCCCATGGTCTTTGTAGTAACTTTCAAAATCTATAGAACATAACTCACCACCATTATCCATCCTCAAGAATTTAATTCTCCTTCCAGTCTAATTTTCTACCAAGTTGTTAAACTCTTTAAACTGACTAAACACTTTTGATTTACTCTTCAAAAAGTACACAAATTCCCTTCTCGAATAATCATCAATAGAAGAAACATAATATCTAGACTTTGATAACAAAGGAACATTTATTGGACCAGAAACATCATAATGAAAATAATCCAGTATACTAGAAGATTTATGAGAAATTGAATAAAATGAAACATGATGTTGCTTTCCATAAATGCAGTGTTTGCAAAAATCAAATTCAAGGTTACAGTCAACAAGCTCTTCAACAAGATTTTTATTTTTCTAGTCTTTTAATCCTTTCTCACCTATGTGACTGATTCTATGATTCCACAACATGGTCTTATTTGCTAGGAGTTTCACCTCCATGTTTTTTGCATCCAGAGGAGCTTCATTCTCCTTCTCTACATGAGCAACTTTTCTTGACTTTGCAGAGACATTGTTACATTGAATAGGACATGCATCCAACTTGTACAGAGTGCCTATGCATGCACCCTTAGCTAGCACCATTGAGCCTCTAGTCATCTTACAACCTCCACTCGAGAAAGAAACTTGCACACCGACATCATTCAACTTACTGAAAAAAAAGCAAGCTATGAGCCAAACTTGCTATGTGCATTACACCACCAATCAGTTTGATTCTTCTGTTAGGGAATTGGATTCTGACTCTTCCATGGCCAAAAATTTCTAGAGTTGAATCACTTCCCAAGTACACCTTTCCACCATCATACTTTTCATACTTAGTGAAATAATCTCTGTGAGATGTCATGTGAAAAGATGCACCTGAGTCAATCAGCTAGACATCAGCTAATGCCCGAGTCACCAAGGCTACAATGAAGACATCTGCATCACTCTTAAAAGAGTCATTGTCTGTAGAGTTATTCTTCTTCTTCTTTTTCTCCTCCTTACAATCCTTTCAGATATAACTAGACTACCCACAGTTCCAACATTTCACCTTGGACTTCTTACAAGGAGACTTTGATCTCCCTTCAGATTTGGATTTAGACTTCTTTTCCTTCTTCTTGCCTCTCTCCTTTGATCTACCCCAAACAACAAGAGCCTCCTCGCCCATCTCAAAATACTTCCTCCACATTTCTTCTTACAATAATGAGGCAACCATTTCTTCCATCTTGAAATTAGTTGTTGCACTTCCAATAGCTAGGTAAGGAGCATAACAGAAGCACACAACAATCCTCCTCCTCTATCTTTACACCCACAAACACCAACTAAGGACCAATCATATTAATTGAATTTAGATGGTTTGCTACATATGTAACTTCTTCGATCTTCAAGGAGTACAACTTCTTCCTCAGGAATAAATTATTTACCAGAGACTTTTCCTGATAAATGTCATGAAGTTTCTTCCATAATGAAGATGTAGTCTTCTCCTCATGGACGTTCAGGAGTACAAAATCAGCTAGGAAAAGTTTTATCAGCCCTCTAGCTTTTCTATCTATGAGGTTCCAATCTTCTTGCTTAATACTTTGTGGCATAGTTCTAGACAAAAAAATCCAGAGGTCTCTACCCACCAACAAGTCTTCCATTTTGAGTTTCAACAACTCAAAATTGCTGCCATTGAATTTTTCAATTTCTACTCTTCCTGATGTACTGCCATCTCAAACTGCAAACAAAGTAATCGGTTCCTCTTTTGCAATACTCCCACTAAACATGATTAGCACAAAAAAAAAATCCCTACTCACAAGGATAACACAACTGGGTAGGCTCTGATACCACTTGTAAGGAAAACAACAGTGTGCAAAAATGTATTCCTAATGCAAAATCCTTAGGAAAGAAGTGCAAAAAACCTCATTTAACAATTTACATACATTTGAGATGCACATTAAAAGAGAAAAAGGAGAGACAAAATAAATCACACACATAGATATAACACTAGATATATGAGGGAAAACCCTTACGAGAGAAAAACCCACCACACCAAGTAAAGTCACTTTGTATTACAGTAAATCAATTACATACAGAGTTATAGACTTCACTCTCAAATGTTAACTCATAGCAACATCCCCTTGATCTACCTCCAAACATAGACTACAGTTTGTTACGCACTCTCACTATTACAATGCTCATATGACATACAATGAATTCTCACAACTGACCAACAACCATTATGGTTTCATTAATTCACTAACAAGCTTCCTTTCTCTCAGGTTAAACACACCACCATGCAACACACATCGAGCCACCCAACATTAAATTTTGGTTACAGAGAATATTACTATATTTGCACTATGTCAACCCCTGAGCCAATTCATGCAATAAATGCAAATATATCACTAACAAAAAATATAACTTTCGAGAAATGATTGTTGATTTACAACAATGATGTAAAATCAACAAATGAATTTGTGCCACATGTCGACACATCACTCGCCCATCACTTTTGACTATCGCACCAAACTGTCATTCATTCCTTGTTGTCCCCACCATCCAGGCAACATCCATGTCACTATCGTACAACTGACGTCACTATCCACATAGACCAGTCCCACCATCCATTGGCTTGTCACCCATTCGAGGAAAACCTGAACTTCTCAACCTCTACCAAAGGTTAGAAATTTATCGGATGCTATGAAAAAGAAGGGGATCAACCAGTCGGGAAGTTAAGAAACTTTCGAACTTTGTGACAAGGTTCCAACGTTAGAATCTATAGTGATCCCATGACCAACACACTTTCGCCCAATCACAAACTTTTAGAACCCTGCGACTTAGGTTTCAAGGTTCAATTTTTCGGTCATAGGCTGACCATGAAGACCAAATGAAGGGGAAAAATTCCAAGTCTTTAAGAGAGGTTCAAACCAGCAAGTTGAGGCACATTTTTCCAACAAAAATTGTAAAGTCAAATTCCAAAATATCTAAAATACATCAAAATCCCTAAAAAGGTCGAACATCAAAAATCCAAAAATAGTGTATTGTTGTCGAACTATGGGTCTCTAAGATTGAACGTAGGCAAGGCCATCATTGATGTGCCCCTGAGACACCCTAGGTCAATCCTTTAAGAGTTCATCATAATAAACTAGCATCCCTCAATTGTTCATATCTCATTGTTAATAAGTCATTTCAGTCGAACTATGTGGTCTCTACATGTATTATGTAGGCAAGGCTTATATTTGATCAACCCCTAAGGCCCCTAGGATAGGTCTTTTAGGTTAGGTTCTTGGTCAAAACTCTCAAAAAATTTCTAAACATTTGAAAACTCTAAAAATCCCTAAACATTTAATTACCTTCGAAAATACAAAAACACTAGAAAACTCATAAATACAAAAAAAATTGAAAATTGAAAATAAAAGAAAATCAGAGAACATTCAAAAGACTTAAACAACATCAAATATCCTTGAAAACCCTAAACAACCTTAAATAACTAAAAACCAAAACATTCACATAAACTTTCAAAAAGATCAAAAACAACCTCGAAACATTTTCAAACATTCGAAAAACATTGAAATATTCCAGAAAATACAAAACCATTCATCCCATTTCACTTTCACCTATAATAACTTCACCCATAATAAATCAATCACCATCCTCAACCTTTGGAAAAAAAAAGAAAGCAAGTATTGCAAGTTGTCAAGTGAAAACTTAAGTGCCAAAATCTAAAATCTAAATCATAAGTAAATGTGTGAGTGAAGTTTAAATCAATGACTTATAATTAGCATCATCATCCTACATAAAACCATTTGATCAACATGTCCTAGGGTGAATCCTTCTTGCGATGGACATCAGTATCAGAAATCACCTTAGCTAAAATAAACTGGCAAGATATATAGATAACACTAACTATTTTCCTTTGATTTTTTCTTACGATTTATCTTAGTGACCCATTTCGAGGACCTCTCGATGATGTCTATAAAAATGATTTAGAGAGAAAGGAATGGGGCATCGATCATTATCTTTCATTTGTTGTGCTTTTGGATATTCTTGTAAAATAATCTTGGTTCATATTTGCTTAGTTGTGTGTATGAAGATTGTTTGGAGTACGTTATTGATTATTGTGTATACTTTGGTCCAATATATTCTAGGCTTCTAGCTTACATTCCAACGAGGTTTCTGTATGTCAAGATGTGAACAGGAAGTATCCTAACTATTTGAAGAGTCAAAGTCCATTACACTAGATATAATGCCATCTTGGTTATCAATACCTCGATGCATCGTGTCTATGTGTTATATCAAAAAATAAGGAACGATGGAAAATCCCAATCCCAAGATATGATAAAATAATCATCATGCATTTCTCATCACCATCTCTAATAAAGTCTTGGTGGATCATAGAATTGTTGGATCTTTTGAATTAATCATCAAAATCAATGGTCAAATCATCTTGTTTCTTCTATCTTCTCTTCACACTAACCTAGTATCATGGAAATCAACAAAAAAATCATCAATGCATCCATCCTACATCCAAAAATCATTAGCATGCATAAAAAATCAGCATAATCATTACATATCACATCATACATTCTGCATCATCATTATCATTTGAGTTGTTCTAAATAATATAGATTTGTTATTCTTAACATCTTAAATCATTGCATCATTTATCATTAACATACATTGCATTTTCATATCATAAGCATAAACATTTGCATTATCCATCCATACATCCATATACATGTCATGAAAAGATACTGAAAAAGAATATAGCATTGCATCCATCCATATCATAACATTGCATATCATCTCATGTATCATCGCATATCACATAAGCACAAGTAAAGTGCATCCATACAATCATAAGCATGAAATAAGATTAACACATCATATTGAATCTGTATCCGTATTATATATATCAAAAAATGAGTTTCATGGTACAATATCTGGATTAGTGTATGTATATCGATCATAAATACAATATCCATGAGGCTATAAAAAAGGAGCCCCTGAATATATATATCTGTGTCAAAGAATAGGGAAACAAAATCAAAAGGTGTCTATACACTCGAGCCAGCCCTGATGGCTTCTCCCCTCTTCGGCCTATCTCTCTAGCTAATCCTCAACCCTGGGTCATGCATCACTTGTCTATGAGTAGTCAGGTTGTTTGAGTGGCATTGGAACATCTTTGTGATAGTGCATCTTGTAATAGGTTTCCTTAGTCATAACTTTATCCTTTAGTAGTGGGGCATCTAAAAATCAATTGTTTTTTTAATTTTTTGATCTAAGCAATAGTTTTTAATCCAAAGAGCATCAGTCTTTGAACCAAAGCAACATGTACCTTACTTCAAAGAGGGCTAAAATGTGGACACTGAAAAATATCCTCAATAATATCATACACTCGAATCAGGTATACTAACATCATTTCCTCTCATACCCATCCTCTTTTAGCTTAATTAATTCAATTAGCCTTGCTAATTAATTAATTGCATCATTTGCATCTATTAACCTAATTTTTGAAAATAGGTTAATTCCCCCCTTTCACGCTAACATTTCATCTCATTAAATTAAATACACCAAAATATTTAATTTAATTCCCTAAGTCTTCTTATTTAATTAAATATCATTTCACCTTTCCCCATTCATTAAATCATTTTAATTTAATGAATACCACTTTAAATTCTTCTAAATCCTCTAATTGTATGATTAAACCTTGTTTAATTAACAATTATTTAACTAATCTAATTCCTCCCAATTGCAAAGGAATATTCCTCCTTTGCACCATTTTAATAAATAGTTTTAATTAACTAAACATATTTTTTCCTCAGACACGAGAATATTCCAAAGGGTATTCTCTCTCATCCAATCATTTGAAAAAGGGAATATTCTCACTTGGATTCTTGAGAAAGTTAACCTTTGACCTCTTAAACATGTAAAAAGTGTGTTTGTTTGGAAGGAATGAGAACCCTTGATTAAATCTCATCTTGCATTCTCACCCATTGATGAGAATCCATGATCCATGCCTCTTTTTTCCTCCATCCTCGACCTTTGATTAACCTTTTTGATCTCAACCCTTCATTTCTCATTTGCTTTCCAATAAATAGAACACTATTTAGAGACAAATGGGTCCATCTTTCAATTTGCAAACTTATGCTATTGGAATCACTCACACTCACACTCACACTCGTACTTTATGCACATTTAGCATATTTTAGTTTATTTTTAGTTGCATATTAGCTTTAATCTTCCACTAATGGCTTCCATGCATCCATTTAGCTTGTTTATTAATTAGGGTTTGAATCTTTTAGCTTAAATTCCACTTAGACTAGCTTAGCAATTGCATATCTGAATTATTTAGCATAAAATCATGGTATATTAGCTTTTACATCATATTAATTTAGTTTACATCATGTTCAATTTACCATAAATCATGTTTTCATTGACATATCACAACATTTTCATCGATTCTCTTTAATATAATCAATTCAAACAAGCTCACTAATCACGGGATTGGGAAAGGGAATTTGTTCCACATCAATATGACACCAATTCTAAAATGGGATAAGTTTTAAATGGGTTAGAGTAGACATTTTAATTTTTTTCTTAATTTAGAATACTTTTCTTTGATGAATGTTTAGTTTAACTTCAATTCGATTGATCTTGTTTAGATTGAGTATTAGTGGCCTCGTTATGCTTCGATTCTTCATGGATCAAGCATAATTATCCCATAAGTTAATATCCTCAGTCCACAGTCATACCTAAAAAAGACTCTTTATATTGCGAGATTGTGTTCTCTCCTTTTCAAGAGGGTGTAAAATCTAATGAATTCAATTCATTAGTTTTTTATGTGATGACATTGATATTAAGAAAATATTTTTTTGTTTCTTTCAAAGAATAATAATCAAGACCACTAGTGTCTATAGATTTAGGATGGACTAATGTTAAAGTTGGCTTAGAAGGATGTTTTTGCGATAGTGTTGATATTAAGTGATGGCTTGTTTGTGTCTTTCGAGGGTCAATAACCAAGACCAGTAGTCTTTTATTGCATGTGAGGATATATAGGGACACATATACCTTATTCTCTAGCACCACATCCTTTTCCATTGTAACCAAGTTGTTTCATAAGCTCATAACCTCTTCCATAAAGTTTTTTAACTTCTTTTGGATTCAGTGGTTGTTGATAATCAACTTCATCAAATTTTGTTGTATAATTTGTTGCCATGTGTTCTAAATTTGTTGAGGTGGATGCTTTCAAAGGGTCTTTTGAATTTTGTGTTTACATTAATGTTTTTTATTTTCCCTTTTTAGAGTCTTTGTGTATGATCTTGTATTCTCCCATGAATGTTGGTTTGAAGTCTAAGGAACCCCAATCATCTTCTAATAGCTTCGTGACTTCTTCAATTATTTTTCTATCTTTTTGTTGTATGGGTTCCACTTGTGTGGTTGTTGTTAATGTTTCCAAAGGATTTTCCTTTCCTTTCTCAATGTTTAAACAACTATTTTGATCAGGGTCTACTTCAAGTGTGTACACTTTTTTATTGTAGATGCACTTCATTTTATGATGAAGAGTAGAAGGTGCCCAATTCATTGCATGAATCCATGGTCTACCTAAAAGGAGATTATATGAAAGATCATGAGGCATAACATGGATCGGTGTTTCTAATGTGGCCTTTCCAGCTTTAATAGGTAAAGTGATTACACCAAGTGGTTTTTTCCTACATTGTCAAATGAACAAATAGACTAGGAATCAGGTTGAATTTTTGATTTATTCACATGAATCCTATCCAAAAAATTTATGCTACACACATTAAGGGCCAAGACATTGTCAACAAGGGCTATTTTTATTCCTATTTTATTGTATTTCACTAATATCATGAAAGCATCATTTTTTTTTGCACTTCCAAAGGGGGGAGTTCACTTTGGTGGAAAACAATGTCATCATTTATTCCTTGAATCATGGTTGTGATGTCATTCGGTTGCAAATTAAAGGGATAGAAACTTGTTGTAAAGCACCTTAAATCATGTTGTGATAATGAGGGGAGGCTTCAATAAGGTCCTATAATGATATATTAGCAAGAGTGTTCTTTAGTTGTTCAACAAGATCATACTCCTTCCCACTATGTGAAGGAAAATGAGGAGCACTAGGCAAGATGGGATTAGGAAAAGGTAAGGTTGTTTGGGTTGGTTGTCTTGGTTGTGGATTGTTTCTAGTATTATATGTATGAGAAATGATATTATGACCTGGATGCTACAAAACATTATTCTTAGGTGGGTAAAGGATAATTTCGGGTTTGTTTTGAGTTTGAGGTTTGCATGAAGGTGGGTAAAAGATGAGTTGAGGGTGAATAATATTAATGTCCCTTAGTGAAGGAGAGCCTAATGGTACTTCATCATCTTCATCTAAGTGCACAATATCTTTATTGTCAATGTTATACTTTTCTTCCACCCTAATATCCTCCCTAGGAGGAGAGTTTTTAGGACTATAGGCTAGATGTTCATGACATTCAAAGCTTGGTTCTTCTAAAATGACTTCATCACATGTAGGGGAGGTTAGAATATCTTCTTTATGACTAGTACGGACATTCAAAGAACGCTCAATTTTATTTTCCCTTTTCTCTAAGGTCTCATTTTCTTGTGTCATACTATCTACCATAGTAGGAGAGCTTGCAAGATGTTCATCACATTATATGATTATATTTTGTGAAGTAGCTTCATCACAAATAGGGGAGGCATCAAGAGAAGGACAACTATTATTTTCATGCTTACCAAATAGATCTTTCCAAATGGTAGGAGTATTAGGGAAGGGAGGAACAAGATTCTCATGACTTTCAATAGGTGCATCTTTTAACACCAACCTATCCCCTTTGCATCAAGGATGGATATTAGGAGAAGGGAAATTATGGCTATCTATGATATCATCCTCTTTTGATAAAACATTCTCACAAGAAAGGGATGAATGTAGACTAGGTAAGGTGATGTTTAGAAGTGTTTCTATGATCTCATCTTCTTGTTTTCTAATATCTTCCAAAGGGGGATGAGGAGAGGGACAATCAAGACTCTTAATTCTTGTATCTTATTTCACCAAGATACCTTCATCACTAATAGGAGAGGTATCGAGAGAAGAACAAGTATGATTGTTATGATTGTCTACGCTTTCATCCTCACCAATAGGTAATGTAATATTAAGGATTGTGTTAATGGTTTGATCCGCTTGCTCTAGGATGTTCTCATAACTATGAAAGATAGTAGATGGATGACTAACATGTGTTTTAATGAACTCATTGTTATACTCTAAATTGAACTCATAGGAGGGGATGTTGTATTTATGCAATGCATTTTTAACCATATCAAGGCCACATCTCTTGAAAGAAAACATGTTATCACGGAACAGTAAAGAAAGTGCAATATAATGACCTAAAGTGAAATGTTTAAATGCAATTTTCAGATTTGAAACAAGGTAATTTTCTTATTACACTATGAAACAACCTCAAAGATGAAATGTTGTAAATAAAAATTTGGAATTGATCAACGCATGAAATGGACCAATTTAAGCTAGATTTAATGAAATGCATGTAACAGAAAGTTAACCCACTGAAATAGATTATTAATGGTAGCAAATAGAAGTGCAAAAACAACGTTTTCAATGTTGTAAAAGGTAGTTTTAGATGTGCATAGGGACTAATTTTCCCAAGGTGGCAAATGAGTGCTAGTAGGGATTTTTTTCAAAAATTTTACATATTTTTAAGTGAATTTTTATGCTTTTTATGTTGTATGATCTATATACTATATGCAAATGTGGTTTTTCAATTTTTTTGTAGTGATCTAAAATAAAAAAATTCAACCTATATATGCACTTTCACTAATGCAAAAATTTAGAAACCCCTAGATGCCAATTAACTAATGCAAACCCTAATGCAAAGTCATTGTAAGCTAGATCTAGGATGATGATGGTCTCCAAATCAAAAAAAAAAATTGTTCTAAATGCAGGTTCACCAAAATGATTAGTATAAAAATGGATTCTTTATGGTTTAGGACATAAAACATCACTTTTCTCCAACTAACATTCAAGGATGCCCTTAAGATCTCACCCCAAGAGTGGAATAGAGGCAATAGATCTACTAGAAGGGTATCCTAGGGTATGATATTGGATTACAAGAGGGATTCACCACCAAGATAGGGATTGGAAAAGATAATAAAATGCAAGATGAAATGCAAAACACGAATACGATGCAAACTTGAATGAAATAACTTTAAAATGCATATAAAACAAAATAACAAATTGTGAAATGAAATGTGTTCACCTAGAAATATGAAGATGATTGGAAGGAGCTTTGAAATGCTAGAAATTCTAACTTTTTGACATAGTGGGACTCATTTTCCATTCTAGGTGAATCAGTCCCGTTCATGATGTTTTCTGCATAGCAACAACTCAGACAGAATATGAAATCCTATCTCTCTTGAAAGGTAAATCTCTATCAACAAGCCTCAAGAGATAACCCCAAGGTCTCTAATGTTAGGTCTTGACAATGCATAAACATCTTAGATAATATGTGAAAATGTTGGTAATCACAAAGGGACCTTACTACAAGCAAAGACTGAATCATGAACTTATCAGATTTGGCAATGTAATCATACTTCAATCCTAAATCTAACTCAGATAATAATGAAATAACAAAAGATTAGGGTTTCAAAGAGATTACTAAATTTAACCACTCCTAAGATTAACAATGTAAATGATGAAATACTTGAAATGGACCAATCCCTCGTAAACTAATTCCTGCTTGACCAAGATAAATCTACAATCTCACAGAAAAAATGCATCTTCTGAGGCATTAAAGATTTTCAAATCGTTAAAATTCATACAAGAAAACACAATTGCAATTGAAATGAATAAATCTCCACAATTGAACTAAGCACAATGAATATAAAGGTCCAGGCTAACTTTGCAAAGAAATTAACAATCAACTAGCTACGAAAAGTATGGACTAGGGATTGTTGCAACACTTCAAGCATCAAAACATAAACACCATTGAATTAGATCTAAATATAAATCTAAATCTAACATATATCTAATAACCTTGAGAAATATGAAAGATAGAAGCATAAGAACCATGCAAGATAAGTCAACACAAAAGAGATCACTAGAAAATCGCAATGTCTACAATTGTACTAAATCACTGAGTTCAGCAACAATTCCAATGTTCTATTACAACACTTGCTCAGAAATTGACTAACTTCTACCTCTGCTCTACTGCTAAATTTTCTTGTATCTATCTATGTATTCTATTCTATTCTATCCCTTACAAATGAGGAAAAATTCCCAATTTATAGGAACCTCCAAAGCATGTCAGCCTAGCTAGGATTTACAATAATCAAATAGCCACAAACAAGTCGGCCCAAGGAGAATTCAAAATAAAATAAATTGGTATTAAATATTTGAATTCAATCCAAGTCGGCCTGGGATCCAGAACAATTTGAACGAAGGCACATATTTCAACACAACCCCATATTAAATGCCTCCAGCATGAGTGCACCTCACCAAGTCAGCCATGGGGTGGAGTAACATTATTTTGAATTTCTTTGTAGTTTAAACTTCATCTCCAGAACTCCAACGACCATGCTAGAATCAACCTGCACTCAACAAAAACTACCATTAATATCCATTACAACACTATCATAATATGAAGATCAATATTAGCACATTAACAATATATTTGTAACCCAAATAAGCTCAAACACAAAATGAAATCAACCCAGAAATGCCACATAGTCCCAAACAACATGATCCAGGATTTCGAGCCAGCTACGGAATATGGGCCAAGAAGGAAATTCTTGGAAAATACGACCCATGCAGATTTTGGCAAAGAAGGCACAAAATCCACCATTAAATCATCAAAATGTGGAACAATTGCAAATAACCATGTAATTCATCGATCAATAGCATGGAAAGACAAGAAATTATCATTGAAATCATTCATTTTACCCAATTTTCAAGTTTCAACAAGCGTCTTCCAAAAAATCCTTAAAAATCCGGCAAGACCTAATTTCCACGAAAATGTCACTCACCACATGAACTCTAGGGAAACGAGGAGGAACTGAGAAAATTCAGGACCGACAAAAAATCTTGAACTAGGAGGAAAACATGAACATCGACCATGACCTCGCTCAAATTGACCAAAAGTCACAAATTTGATGAGCTAGGCCCAAAACCAGTTAACTCAGAACCTTCAACAAATCTTCCTTGAACAAACTAGGTTCAATCGAAAGAAAATCAAAATGAAATGGCAATGCCCCAGGCATGAAACCCTAGATTTTATTCATGAACGCATAGGGCAAGCCATGAAATTCCCAAACATAGAGGAATTTGAACTCCAAGCAAGACTATAATGTTCAAAGCACAACAAGATTGAACATATCAACTCAGGAGAATGTAAGTGAGAAAGCACGATGGCAGGGAAATCTCCAAAGATTGACCAAACTTGGAAACCCGACAGCTAGATGGAAATCTGGAGAAATTCGGACCAGGTGGAATTCCTCGAAGGACCAAAAATCCTGAACAACAGTGTAAAATAGGCTAAGCTAGGAGTTGAATGCAATCCGTTAAAATTCGGATGGACCGAAAAATCCTGAACCTGGGCAAAAACCCGAACTTGGCCCAAAAGTTAAGTTTTCAATGTGCAACATGGGAGAAACACTTGGGAAAGTAAAATAAACATTTTAAGCACATTCCAAGGCAATGCAAAACCTCAAAATCGAAGGGGGGAAAACACAAAGAGCGAAAGCAAAAGAGGGTCCCTGCTTTTAGCGGGGCGTGTGTGCAAAAACTACACAACAAATGTTGACTCTGCTAGGGAAATGCTCTTGAGCATTTTTATGATGAACATGAATCATGAACCCAAAATCTCTAGTTTCGATCCCATTATCAGACAAACAAATCAAAATGCAAGACTAAAGAATCAGAACCAAGGGTAGACTGAACCTTCGATAGACTGAAAATCCAAGTGTGTGCACATGAGTTCATTTCCTTCCTTGAGCTGCTACAAAAACCCAAGTTCAATCAAGTTAGGCTATGTAGAGATTCAAACTTTAAAAGAAACCTGGATAGAGCCTTGCTGCCAGTCAGGTGTCTATAGCCCCGACGAGGTTATCACTGTGACTCTCCCGAACATAGCTCTACTACCAGCTAGGCATCCATAGCCCCGGTAGAGATATTCAGATACCCCTGATAAGTTGGATTCATCCTTTTGATTTTCAATATTTTCACTTTTCTTTTGTTTGATATTCTTTTCTTTTCACTTTTCATTTCAACCTATGAACAATGAAGTTCACACT
The DNA here is from genome assembly GCA_007258455.2 of Sequoia sempervirens. NCBI lineage: Eukaryota > Viridiplantae > Streptophyta > Pinopsida > Cupressales > Cupressaceae > Sequoia > Sequoia sempervirens. The sequence continues at coordinate 153,246,580 of VDFB02105785.1, read as the reverse complement.
CAAGGCTGAGAACCACAATGGCACTGAAGCAGAAATAAGATTTTTCACCTAACAAGACTTCACAAGGATCCTACTACAACCTCAAGATTCTTAAGATATATGAAAGATATAAGATTTTAGAATACTTCAAATTCAAATAAAACCACTGACTTATCCTCTTTAAATCAAACATTAAGACTGCATGACGATAACGAAGACCTCAACCATCCATTCAAGACACATAATCAAAGTTCAACAAGGAAATACTTAGAACAGTCCCAGACAAAAGAATATTTTCCATACAGGTGCAACATCCAGAAGAAAACAAGAAAACCTCCAAAGAAAAAGTAGAACACCAAACCGAAAGAAAACTTGAAACTAATAAAGAAAAAGAAAGCAGACAAAGCATAAAGGAAATCTAATCTAACTGAAACAAATCAAAGCAAAGTAGAAAATAAACCTTAAAGAGAGTAGAGAAATCTACATTTATTCAAATCCAACTATATACAAAGAAATGCCAAAATGAATCATCACCAGACATGATAAATTGAGGCCTACACCTACTTGACTTTTCAATGCATGAACAAGCAATAAGGTAAAAGTAACAGTCCTCAAAAATGCAAATTTATGTTTATATTCAACAAAATAGACCTCAAAAATGCAACATTCAAATTCAACCTCATAATCAGGAATAATCGACGATTGAGGCAACTCATTGAAACCATGATCAGTCCATATGTAAACTGTCTTTCCTAAACTTCCATAAACTTCAGAATTTTTTACAAGGAAAGAAACAACCTGATCTTATAATACTGTAGACTGAATGTGGTATTCATCATTCTTCAATTGTGGATATCTGATATCTATGTCATCAGGGGGTCTCCACTGATGGTACAACAATCTTCTTATGTTGGAGACATGAAAAACATAATTGGAGGCATCACTATGCAGTAGAAAGTAAAATTTAGATTGAAAAAATTCATAATTATCAACATCGAACTTTTCACCTATTGGAGCTTCTTCATGAGATATTAATGATGAATGTGCAGAAGTATTGTCTTGTTCAACAAATTTCTCAACAAGATGTTCATCAGATGGCATTGTAGACTGATCCTCAAACAAATTTTCACCTACAATAGTGTGATCCAGCTCATCAATAATGGCTATAACATTACTTTTTTCAACATCATTCAATTTTTCCTGCATATCAATATGAACCATATTAGCTATCTTATCATTGACACATGAAGTTGGTAAATTTTCAGTGCTCAATTCAACAACAGACAGAGGAAAAGAAAAAATTGATAAATGAGGGAACTCCCTGAATTCTTCCTCTATTGGCATTGGTTCAGACTTTTGATCATAGTCATCAGGAATATTGACCGCCCTATTAAGTGCTTCCTCATGCTCTTCAAGATATTCATCAACAGCTTGATGAAATTCTTCCATTGGAGCCTTTTGTGTATCCCTCGCATGTTGTGGTAGTTGCATTTTTTCTTCCACCTCTTTTATGGTTGCTTGACACTGGAAGCATCTGAATTCTGAATGCTCCTCCTCGTGTACCCTACACCAAGATGGTAACAACAAGTCTTCTAGGTCGATTATATAACTCAAGATTGACCAATCTCTCTCAATTCTGAAAAAAAACTCCTCAAATCTAGTCTGTATTAGTTCCTTATTCTGAATGGGAGGAACTTGCATGGTAACCTCTTCTTCTTGTAGTTCATCCTCGACTATATTTTTAAGAATTTGACTAACCTCTATAAGAGCATCCTCCTTGATCTCCATAGGTAACTCTACTGCCTCAGATTTGCATTCCTTACACTCAGTCCCTTCAAGAGCTACAATAGGCATTATGTGGAACATAAGGACTTCCTCTGCATCAAATTCCTCAAAAGGGACTGCAAGCACATAATTCCCCATGCTCACCTCAGATATTAAAATTTCATTGGAGGTGTTTTGATATTTTGTGATCGTATACTTCATCCTAGGTTCCCTTTCAATTCTAATCTGGTTTGGTACTCCCTTCCAAGGAAGCCACATATGGGATTTTTCAGTTGATACATATCCATTTAAGGCCCTGGTAAAGTCTCTTCCCAAGATCAGGCCATAAGCATCATGTATGTCAGCCACTTGTATATTAATAACCTATTGAATCCTTGGATAAGAAGCAACCTACTTATGAATCATATTTAATTCCCCTACAACGTTAACTTTAGTTCTATCGAATTGTGTAACTTTCTTTTGGAAATTAGCAAGAGTAATACCCAAAGCTCTACAGACACCATATGGCATTACATTGGTGGAAGCACTAGAATCTAACAAGAAATTATGCAAGTGCTTACCAAATATGCAGACATAAATTAGGAATGGAGGAGTCTTTGTTTTACCTTGAAACAAAGTTAAGGGAGTATCTACTTAAGCAACCTAAGTTCTATCTTTCTCTTTTCCCTTATCTCTAGGAGGCACATGAACTTGATTATGAGTCTAATCTTGTCTTCCTACTACTTGAGAGCTAGATACTTTGTTGATAATTTCACTAACTGATTTATCTTGTGATATGGAAGTTGCATCGCAAGCTCCTAGAACTACATTCCTAATGGTTGAAACTCTCAATAATTCAAATGCAGAGAGACTTACCTTAAATTTCTTGAGTTCTTTTGCAACATACATGGCTAATTGTTCTTCACTCAAATTAGTAGGAATCACTTTTGGATTGTCCACCACTTTGTCTTTGCTTGCATCAACACTCTTTCCTTTTGACAAATTCATTTGTGCTTGTCCTTCCTTTGACAGATACTGCTTAGACACATGAGGATACAATGGATTATTGTTGGCATTAGGATCTGGAGGAGTGGTGAAGTTGTTCGGTGGAATGGAGGTGGTGAAGGGACCTCCAGCCTGTTGATGTCTATGGGGCATGTCCCTCAAATCATACTTCTTGGTAGGTCTCTGGAAAGTCTACACCTCTTCAACATAAGCTTCTTCCTCATCCAAGGGGCCATTGTCATTCATTGGATTTTCATCAAAAAATTGTGAAATCTCATCTCCATTGCACACTTGATCTACTTCTTCCCTGAGCTGGTCTGATTCCACTTCAGGTACATTTTTTGTGCTTGGTGGAAAAGGAGCATGATTTAGGACTAACAGTAGTGAATCATAGGGAGTAGATGGCACCATTTCTTGACCATTTGAATTGTTCTCCACTTCATACTAAAAAAATGAAGTTGTTTTCTGGAACTCTTGACAATCTAACTCAGAATGTTGGCTTATTTTATGGAGCCTACTCCATCCTGATAATGTAGCCTCAGCTAAAAATACACCACCAAGAGGCTTCTCTTGATTAACTAGCTGATTGACTGGTTGATCCAATGTAGTACAGACTCCTACATTATTAGGCCTCATGTTCCAAGTCTTGTTTTGTCCTGTGGCTATCTCTTGTCGAACGCTTGTCCACCAACTTTCCCTCTATCAAAGTTCTGACCAGAGGATTGTCCTTTATCAAAAAAATTTCCTCAGTCATTATTGTATCCTCTTTCATTGTTATATCCTCTATTGTTGTTGTATCCTCTGTCATTGGTATATCCTCTCTCAGGATGTTGCCCTCTATCAAAGTTTTGTCCTTGTTGATTCTCTCTGCTATAATTAGACTGCATATTTCTTTGAGTAGCTTGCAACTGACTGTTCTAGTTCCTCAAGTAAGTCACCTCCATATTTAGCTTCTTCACTTGTTTAGACAATTCATCCAATCTATCCTTGTAAAAATTTTTGTATGTAGGCTAATTCATATTATTCTGGGGATATCCTGTTGCAGTGCTAGTATTCAATGACTAGCTCAATACTTTAGAATTCTGCAAATATGGAGGATAGCTAGCATGAGGTTGTGGATGAAGAGGTTGGTTTTCACTTTGCTGGGAATAGCTAATTGTGGGTGGAACTTGACTCACAGGAGGTCCTAGGTGAGGGACAAGAGGAAAATGAGGTACTGGATTCATGAGTGGGGTATGATTGGTGAGAGCCTAATTGAGAGTAGGGACTTGTCCAGGGTGAGCCGTAGGTCCTAATGATGGCAAAGGGCCAGAAAAGTGCTTCCTTAAAGCAGTACTAACCTTCACAGCCTCAAAATATGCATCAAGTAGGGTAGTAGGAGGGTTGTTTCTCCACTTCATGAAGGTGGCCGTCAGACTATCAAGTTCCTCATAATAGACTTCCAAAGTAGTGGGAAGATCAATAGCATAAGGGGCCTACAGTCTAGTATAGGCATGATGAAACTGTTTGTTGAAGGACCCTATAGGCTCATGGACTTCTTTCTTAACATTAGTGAACTGATGATAGAGTTCACTAGGACTGATGTGGATCCTAAAACTCTACAAAAATGTAGTCTCTAGTTCAGTCCAATTCCAAATAGATCCAACAGGAAAATGATTGTACCAATAGCATGCATCCTCTCCTAGGGAATAAGGAAAAATCTTGCATGCTACATCTTCATGGTTAATTCCTCTATCCTTAAGGAAATTATGAAAGATCCTGATGTGTTCCTCAACAGTTCTATTGGGATCATTGACATGGAACTTTGAACAAAATTTCTCAGGGTTCTTGGGCATGCCATTGTAATTGGCAAAAGTCAATGGAGATGGGTTATTAGCTAGGAAAGCCATTGGTGGAGGTGGGGGTGGTAATAGCTGATTTAGGGCTAGATGAGGTTGTTGGATGTGAATGTCCTTAGACTTAGACTTAGATGAACTAGATGAAGATGAGAATGATGGAGATGATGGAGGTGATTGGATGGATGATGATTCTCCCCTTCTGCTGGTCCTTCTAGACCTAGTAGGGACTGAAAATTCTTGAAATTCCTCCTCTTGTGGAGTGGATCTGGTTCTTCTTCTGAATATTTTGGCAGAGATGACAGACATAAATTGATCCAGCTTAGCTTATTCAGGCCCTCCTTCTAGCGCCAATCTATTGATGATGTTTTCTACACAACAACAACTTAGATAGAATATGCAATCCTATATCTCTTGAAAGGTAAATCTCTATCAGCAAGCCTCAAGAGATAATCCCAAGGTCTCTAATGTCAAGTCTTGACAATGCATAAATAGCTCAGATAATATGTGAAAATGCTAGTAATCACAAAGGGACCTTACTACAAGAAAAGACTGAATCATGAACTTATCAGATCTGGAAATGTAATGATACTTCAATCCTAAATCTAATTCAGATAATAAAGAAATAAGAAAAGATTAAGGTTTCGAAGAGATTACTAAATTTAACTACTCCTAAGATTAAAAATTTAAATGATGAAATACTTGAAATGGACCAATCCCTCATAAACTAATTCCTAATTGACCAAGATAAATCTACAATCTCACAAAAATAGTGCAATCTTCTAAGGCATTAAAGATTTTTAGATCATGAACATTTATCCAAGACAACCCAATTGCAATTGAAATGAATAAATCTCCACAACTGAACTAAGCACAATGAATATAAAGGTCTAGGCTAACTTTGCAAAGTAGCTAACAATCAGCTAGTTGTGAAAAGTATGGACCAGGGATTGTTGCAACACTTCAAGCATCAAACCATAAACACCATTGAAATGGATCTAAATCTAAATCTAAATATAACATATATTTGATAACCTTGAGCAATATGAAAGATAGAAGCATAAGAACCATGCAAGATAAGTCAACACAAAAGAGATCACTAGAAAATCACAATGTCTGCAATTGTACTAAATCACCGAATTTCAGCAACAATTCCAATGTTTTGTTACAACACTTGCTCAAAAATTGACTAACTTCTACCTCTGCTCTACTGCTAAATTCACTTGTATCTGTCTATGTATTATATTATATTCTATCCCTTACAAATGAGGAAAAATTCCCAATTATAGGAACCTCCAAAGCATGTTGGCCCAACCAGGATTTACAATAATAAAATAGCCACAAAAAAGTCAGCCCAAGGAGAATTTGAAATAAAATAAATTGACATTAAATATTTGAATTCAATCCAGAACAATTCGAATGAAGGCACAAATTTCAACACAACCCTATATTAAATTCCTGTAGCATGAGCACACCTCACCAAGTTGGCCAAGGGGTGGAGTAACAGTATTTTGAATTTCTTCATAGTTTAAACTTCATCTCCAAAAATCCAACGACCATGCCAGACTCAGCCTACACTCAATAAAAACTACCATTAATATCCATTACAACACTAACATAATATGAAGATCAAGATTATCACATTAGCAATATCTTAATAACCCTAGTAAGCTCAAACATAAAATGAAATCAACCCAGAAATGCCACGCAGTTGCAAGCAACATGATCTAGGATTTCGAGCTAGCTGGGGAATCTGGGCTAGGAAGGAAATTTTGGGAAAATCTAGCCCAGGCGAATGCCGGTGAAGAAGGCACAAAATCCACCATTAAATCATCAAAATGTAGAACAATTGCAAATAACCATGTAATTCATAGATCAATAGCATGGAAAGACAAGAAATTATCATTGGAATCATTCATTTTACCCAATTTCCAAGTTTCAACAAGTGTCTCGTAGAAAATCTGGAAAAATCCGACAGGACCAAATTTCCATGAAAATGTCACTCACCGCATGAACTCTGGGGAAATGAGGAGGAATCGGGAAAATCTGGGACTGACAAAAAAATCCCGAACCAGGAGGAAAACGTGAACATCGACCACAACCTCGCTCAAATTGATCCAAGGTCACAAATTTGAGGAGCTAAGCCCGGAACCAGTTAACTCAGAACCTTCAACAAATCTTCCTTGAACAAACTAGGTTCAATCAAAAGCAAATCAAGATGAAATGGCAATGCCCCAAGAATGAAACCCTAGATTTTAACCATGAATGCACATAGCAAGCCATGAAATTCCCAAACACACAGGAATTCACACTCCAAGCAAGACTATAACATTTAAAGCACAACAAGATTGAACATCTCAACTCAGGAGAATGCAAGTGAGAAAGCATGATGGTAGGGAAAACTCCAAAGATCCACCAAACTTGGAAACCCGATGGCCAGATGGAAATCCAAAGAAATTTGACCTAGGCAGAATTCTGCAAAGGCCCAAAAATCTTGAACAACAGTGTAAAATAGGCTGAGCTGGACTTTGAATGCAATCTGGAAAAATCTGGAGGGACTGGAAAATCCTGAACTGGCTCAAAAATCCAAACTGTAGCATGAAACCAGAGTTTGCAAGAAATCCAGGAAAATCTAGATGGACCAGAAAATCCTGAACCTGGGGAAAAACCTGAACCTGGCCCAAAAGTTAAGTTTTCAATGTGCAACATGGGAGAAACACTTGGGAAAGTAAAATAAACATTTTAAGCACATGCCCAGGCAATGCAAAACCTCAAAATTGAAGGGGGAAAAACACAAAGAGCGAAAGCAAAAGAGGGTCCTTGCTTTCAGCGGGGCGTGTGTGCAAAAACTGCGCAAGTCCCATTTCTAGATTTTTGCATAGGAGCAAGTATTAGACGAAAGGGTACCTAAATATGCAAAAAAATTGAAAAAAACCTACATTGGGACTCATTCTCCACTTGTGGTGAATGAGTCCAATTTGGATTTTTGGAACTTCAAGGTCTTAATCTGCTCTTCTTAGTTAGCTCAATTTGCTTCTCCAGGTTTCTAGATCCAAGACTTTGATTTTGGGGTCTATAAATGATCTATTAGTGAGGATTATGACTTTGGAAATGGGGAGACATCTCCAATAAGATTATAACCTAATCTTCAATGATATTCAAGCTCTAAGAAACCTAGATCTGCAATCACACATGTAAAGAGGAGAAAACTTGTTGATTGGTAGTGAATAGGGGTTTTCCTTGGTCAAACCCCTTTTAGGTAATTAAACCAAATGATGAGATAATAAAACATGGAAATGAAACATGAAAAATGCTACCTTTAATGATGCCTTGTAAATGATGTCTTGTAAATTTACAACTCAACATGAAATGACCATGAAGGATGTAGATCTTGATCTTGGCAATAGGTGTAGAACAATGCTTGATCTTGGATCTTCAATACTACATCAGAAAACTAGCTTAATAACATGCTTGATTCTTTCTAGATTTTGACATGATAATGGATCTTGAATTTCTTCAAGAATTGATGAATAATCTTCCCTTGAATGACTTAGAAATGATCTTGAATGCTAGCTTGATGATCTTGTAAAATATTTGAATGCTTAACCCTTGAGTGCTTGAGTTGATAACATGAATGTTTATGTTTCTTAGGTGAAATAAGGATATGGAAGCTTGTTTATATATGCAATCCACTCAAAATATCATTTATTTGTTCCCAAAGGCTGACATAGAAGATATTTGAACTTAAAACCAAAGTTTCCCACTTAAAACCTCAAAAATAGGCCAGATGGGACTCATTCGCCAAGTTGGGCGAATGAGTCCCACCTAAATGGGACTGATTCACCCAAAGTGGTGAATGGGTCCCACAAGGGCTATTTTGTTTGCTAAAATATTGGGGAGTATGTAAATTAAGCTTATTTGTTGATATTGTTAGGTTTTTTTTATCAAAATATGCCTTGGGATGCACAATATAGGGTCATAGGGGCCTATTAAAAGGTCATAAATCCAAGGGAGCCCAAAATTAAAGGTGAAAGTGTAAATAAATATATTTTACAACACTAAATTAGGGTAGATTTGAGTTTATTTAGCTTTAAAAGGGTCCAAAACCTAATGTGGATGTGTAAAATACATCACAACACTAGATCAAGGCGATATTAAGTCCAATTTATCATTAATTATTCCCAGATTGAGTGTGAAAATATACATGATGACATTTTTTGACACTACAGAGTCAATGTGAGAATAATCTAGCATTAGGGACCATGAGGATATGAAATTATCATAAAAAATTAAGATTTTGAGGGGGGGTCAAATTTTTTTTTACTAGAAGGGGTAGGGTCCTCAAACATAGGGGGTTCCTCTTTTGAAGTGCAATGAGGTTTATATCTTGTGATTCTAGGTTGATGGTGAGTGGTTAAAAAGGTAGTAGAGGCAAGGGTAGTGGGATTCCCCTCCATGATCTCAATAGCACTATTATGAACAAGGGAAAGGTTTTTCACTGATGGGAAAGATGCTATAGTCCAAGAAAGTGCCACATTTTTCTAATAAATCTTAGAAATCATGCCTTCATGAACACGCAAAGGCTTCCCATTATCTTGAACCAATTTTATAGATTGCTCCAAGGAGGAATGAATCCAAAAAGTGAATTTCATTTTGATATTATGAAAAAATATATTTAACATTGGAAAACTATAGGCATGAAATATTTTAAACTAACCATCCAATATTATATACCTCATTAAAACCTCTACCATTCTCTTCCAAACACATGACAAGTCCTCTCTGTTGTACTTGTTTTGTTATCTATTCACCTTCTCACAATTCTTTAGGAATTTCTCCATGTCTCTTTGGTACTATCCTTTAGGCCGCTCTTGGGATATTAGCATCTTCCATGGGGAGACTTGTAGCTTTCAATATAAGCTCCATAGAGACCATAAAAGAGAGATATCTAACCTTGATGAGACTATCCTTCGAATAATTATAAAATTCCACAAAAAGGTTAGTGTCATGAACCTTCATGGCCTCAATGTAGGAAGAAAGATTTGCTTTTCAAAAAATATGCCCTAATTTAGGGTCGTTCCTTAGCATGTCACAAAAATTAGGGATATGTGCAGGATCATCATGAACAAAATAGGCCCTTAAGTGGCAAAAAATTTAGAAAAATTAGAGTTAGGCAACTTGACATAAAAATTTGAATAAGTTATCTATATTATTTCAAAAATATGTAAGAATAGAATCTGTATCAAATTAAATGTAGTTTCTAGACTACTGGGTTTATTTTAAAAAAATAAATTATATATTCAGTGAAAATTTGAAATTTCAATGCAGTAGTACTTAAATTTTATGGAAAAAATGAGTAGGTGTCTGTCTGACCACCATAACCACAATAAAATGATAATATTTTTTTATAAAATTTTAGATATAATTAGAGGATTCATGTCCTGATGTGATGCATATTATTTTGTAATTTTTTTCCAAGTAAATAATTAATTATGATTTTTTTATTATAAATTTTAAAAAATATAAAACCTCATATGTCTAACCACCATAACTTGGTCAAAAATTCATGAAATATATATTTTTTAATCCTATATTATGCAAAGCATAGAATGTGACACATGTTTCGGATTCAAAAAATGTGATACTATTTGAAAGCTATAGATGTTTTTCAATCAACCTATCAATCAAGACATTAGTCATAATTCAAATAGAAAATGAATAATAATTATTTATTAAATTCAAAGTAAAGCATAATTTATATTGGTGGAAAGTTGAGAATCTCCTTTAAAAACCTTTTTTGTTTCATCAATTTTGGGTAAAAAAAGGGTTGTTAGCCACATACCCTACACATACCCATCATATCGCCACTTTTTGGCCCATCATGATCCTGCACATGTATCCTTAGGCTCCACCTAAAAAAGGTCCCCATCCATATCGATAGAAAATAATGCAATAGAATAGTGATTTAGATCCACTCTTAGAAGACTCTAGATGTAAATATAAACCATAAACAACACAAGCTTGATATGAGTAGATTGAAATAGATAGAAATTATTATCATTCAAGTAACTAGGATGATATGTGGTGTCATTATGATCTCAAAGGAGATACAGTTAGTTCCTAACATCATGTATAAAAAATAGTGATTAAACTTCTCACATGCTTTAGGTTCATTAGGAAATCCTCACAAAATTTAATCTTCTTAATAAAGGCTCCTATAATTTCCATTGTATCCATATCCATATTCCCTTTTTGAAAATCATGTTTTATCAAACACTATCCTATTCTTATTATATGAAGGTGAGTTGAAGCAATAAGATCATGGAGTGACCAACAATGAGAAGCATCACCCTTTAGCATCATGATTGTGTTTTGAGAATCAATTTCTATTTCCAAATTAGTGAAGCCTTTATTATTGGCCAATTGAATCCCATGATAGGCCTTTGCCACCTCAACAAAACTTGAAGTCTTTTTGCCAAGGTTAACCATATAAGCAAGTATCATTTTACCTCTATAATCATGTAGGATGCCTCTCCCTCTCACCTAACTTGGATACTTCTATAATAGTCATATGTTTCTACAATTCTCAATTAATCCTCTAAAATAACTATTCTTTAGTTTTATAATTTTTTAACATCTATAGGTTTAACTTTAAAAAAATTAATTTAATTTATTTTTTATCATTATTTTCTTCTTTATCTAATTAATTACTTCTTGGTGTGGGAACCACCCAATGTCTCCCACTCCTCCTTTTTGCACCTCTTTATCTTCTCTTGCTTAGATTCTAGTCACATCCCTTCTCTTGCATCCTCCCTTATTGCATCAACATAGATTTTGGTTCATTTGGTGAGCTCTACTCTAAATTTGTAGTTTGTGGAGGGTTTTATGTGCTTGGGCCTTTAGTTGCTGATGCCTATTTAGCTTGTTCCCTTGTTGTAAATGCATCTCTCATACACCTCCACTCAGGGTCCTAACACTTCAACAAGGGATCACTCTTACTCTTTGGTATCCAATTCTAGTTCTGCTCACCCTCCTTGAGTGTTCCCTCTCTCCTATTCCAAACCCTCCCTAGTGGTGGTCTGTGGGGAGGATTTTGTTGAGAATGAGGATTTCTACTATAGGTAAGGTTTATTGTGTCATTTTTCTAACCTTTTTCCTTCTCTTTGTGACCTACATAAGTAGGGTTTTGATTCTTGGAGGACATTAGTGGTGGGTAAGGTTTAACTCTTCCCATGTGCTAAATTTCTTTCATAGCTACCCTTGCTTCTATCAAGGAACTTTTCTCAATGCTAGGTCATCTTTGAGCTTGGGGAGATCACTCTTTATCACTAAAACCCTAGACCTCTTCCTTCAACCCCCTTATCAAACAAAAGAATCTAATTTTGGTGTGGGTTAGACTATTAAATCTCCCCCATTAGTTCTAGGAGGAGACTTGTTATGCGGCCATTAAAAACTCTATTGGTCAATTTTTTGAAGGTTTATGAGTCCACTTGCTTTATGGGCCATTCCACCTTTGATTGGTTTCTAGTGGATATGGATATCTCTTTGCCTCTTCATGAGGATGTGGTTCTATTGGCTGGGGATGACCCTGGTCACAACCACTTGATTTTGTGAACATAAACTTTAGGTGTCATCATTGTTTTTCTACTGATCAACTAGCTTTGATTTTCCCTCTCCTATGTCAAAAAGATTTGGCTACTTGGTGGAAGAATGATAATGATTATTTTTTGATTGTTCTAGATTTCACCTCTTCTAAGGATGCCTTCTCCCAAGTTTCTGATGAGCACCACGCTCATGATGTGGTTTTGGTTTCCCCTAAGGTCCTTACTAATGTTTCTCCTCTTATGGGAACTTCTTGAGCGCCTCTGATTACCTTCACTTTTCCCCAAGGTTCTTTTGTGGATGACATTTTTTGTTCACCTTATTTCCTTCATGTTCCATCCTTGTGTGTTGATGGTCTTCTCTTGGGGGAGTCCCATGTTCCCCTCGATGTGGGTTGGAAGATGATAATATTGCTTGGAATGTCATTCATAGAAGGTGTAAAGGTTCCTCCTCTTCCTCTTCTTTTTTGCATTCTTGCAACTTATTGGATAAGTCTATTGTTTAGGGATGAGACCCTTGTTTCTCATTTCTTTCTAGTTCCTTGCTTTGATTAAAATAATTGATGTTCTTATTTTTCTTCTTTTAAGTCTCACCTCTAGTGATATTTTTCCTTCTTGTGGTTGTTTTGTAATGGGTTCATGCCCTTCATGATTTATCTTAATCAAAACATTATGGTCTTTAATAATTTATATTCATAAAGGATGCTCTCTTTTACCAAATCATAATATTATTACTTAATTTTTTCTTTCATTTTGATTAGATCATAAGGCCTATAATGATATCAATTATAACTATATTTGACATGTTCACATTTTTTATTTTTTCTATTTGTATCATTTTTATTGTATTTAGTTATTTTGTTTCTTTTTTTTTCAAATATCTCTTAATGGTTCTTTATTTTCATACCTCTTTACTTCATTTTTGATAACTTGATCTACAATCTCTTTTAAAATTTTAACATCTTTTTGATGACGGATTGTAAGGATGAACTAAAAAAGTCACTAAATTTTTTGAATTTAGTGAATTATGGAAGCATAATACCCCCTTAGTGTGTAGTATTTATTTATGTAGACATTAATCCAATTATCATCTTCTATTCAATATAACATGAATGATATTTGATTGTATTTTGATTGCAATATTTAATAATCTAATTATTCAAGTTTTTTCTTTACATATAAGATCATATATTTTTAACTAAACATATTGACTCAAAAAAATATATAATAATTAAATTATTTGAAAGTGTCAGCTTGGAAAAGAAAAAAAATGAATTAAGAAAATAAAATAAAAATTATATATTTTTTCAAAAAGGAACTTTACATTTATAATCTAATATAATTTTAAATAAACCATAATCTATAAATTTCAATTCAAATTACTCAAAAATAAACTAATCTATGAATTAACAAATTTAAAATATCAAAGAATATATTTATAACAAAGCCAAATACATATCATAATTGCGCTCTTGCTCTCCCGCTCCTCCCACTCCCTTTCTTGTTCAAAATATTTTTTACCACTGGGCATGTGTGCAAGATCATCATGGAAAAAATAAGCCCTTAAGTGGCAAAAAAAATCAGAAAAATCAGAGTTAGGCAACTTGACGTAAAAATTTGAATAAGTTACCTATATTATTTCAAAAATGTGTAAGAATAGAATCTTTAGGAAACTGAATGTAGTTTCTAAACTACTAGGTTTATTTTTAAAAATAGAAAATTTATTTGACGAAATTTTGAAATTTCAATGCAATAGTTTCGTGGGAAAAAATAGTAGGTGTTTTTTGACCACCCTAACCACAATAAAATGATAATTTTTTTATAATATTTTAGATATAGGTAGAGGACTCATGTCCCGATGTGATGCATACTTTTTTGTAATTTTTTTCCAAGTAAATAATTAATTATGAATTTTTTATTTCAACGTTAAAAAAATATAAAAACTCGTATGTCTCACCACCTTAACTTGGTCAAAACTTAATGAAATCATTTTTTTTAATCCTATAGTATGAAGCATAGAATGTGACACATGTTTCATATTCAAAAATTGTGATACCGTTTGAAAGATATAGAAATTTTTCAATCAACCTATCAATCAGGACTTTAATCGTAATTCAAATAGAAAATAAATAATAATAATTTATTAAATTCAAAATAAAGTATAATTTAGATAGGTGGAAAGCTAAGAATCTCCTTTAAAAACCCTTTTCATTTCATCAATTTTGGGTAAAAAAAAAGTCGTCAAACACATACCCTATATATACCCATCATATTGCCACTTTTTGGCCCATCATGATCCTACACATACCCCACTCCTTGAAAATATTTCTCCTCGTGCATGCAATTTTTTTGTAGATTTGGTGCTACCTCTTATGGCTGTAGGGTTCTACTTTTCCATAGTTTTCCATTGTGGTGGCATTTGTACCTTATGCTCTGGATGCATCTGCTTCTCTTTTGACTACTCCTTTGGTGGGCTCCTTAGCTACTATATTGAAGTCAAAAATGGTGAAGTTGGTCTTTGTTGTTGTGTAAGCATAGGTGCCTCTCAACTGTTCCAAGTCTTCTCATATGATTTCCCTTGGGCATGATGTTACTGACTATATTTATTTCTTCTCTCAAAAGGGGTTGATCTATATTTTCTTCTATTTATGGTCTTCTCTTTTTGACCTACATATTTAGTTCTTAGACCAATGGATTCCTTTAGTGGAGGGTAAGATTGAGATTTAATCTTCTACTAAGGTTTTTTTCGTTGTCTATTTTTATTTTTCATAGGATAGATAGGCTATTTTTTATTGTAGCTTTTGGGAATGGGATTCTCATCCTCTTTGGATTCAACATTTTGATTCTTCCTTTAGCCCTTTTAATGAATCCATTGATATTCTACCTATTTGGATGTGATTGCCTAATCTCTCCTTACATTTCTAATGCTCCTAATTTTTTGAATTCATTAGTAATGCTCTTGGTAGTTTCTTGAAAGTAGATCTTTCTTGTAAGAAATTTACCCACACCTCATATGAACATTTTTTGTTGGAGGTTGATTTGTCTATGAAGCATAGAAAAATGTGGTAGGGTTCAAAATGCGAAGGTTTTATATTAAATTTGGAATGTTTCACCAAACTTACTATAAATAGAAAGGGAAAGTGGGGTTGAATGAAACTACCTATTTTCTATTTCATTCAGGAAATGAGATCCTCCAAGATAGAATTAATTTTCAGCCCTTAGGTGAGTCAATACTATGGAAGATCTACAAATTTACATTGTGTGTGGATGGGGTAAATATGTCTGAACAACACTTTTGGGAGATGAAAGTAAGGTAGAAAATGACCTAAAATATATAACTTAAGACTTGATTCATCTAGACACAACATAACTCTAACAAAAACAATCAAATTTATGCAAATTAGATGAGTGAAGGATGCTTAAAACCTACCTTAAAATCAATTGTAGGTTGTCTTTAGATAGAAATAGTGACAAAACTAACTGAATATGGGTTTTAGGAGAAAGATTAAAAATACCAAATGCCCTCACATATGAAATATAAAGGTTGCATCTGATAGATGAAACATAGGGCTATTAGAAGAAGTAAAACTTCTAACAAATCTAGGAATGGAAAATGTTGTGTACCTATTACAAAACACTATTTTTCAAAGTTGTCAAGGGACTAATTCATCCATAGGTGAGTGGGTCTTTGTTCACCTTTACTTTTGTGTCGGCACTTCTAGATCCTTTGTGTTTCACAGGTGGACAATCAAAAATATATTTTGGATCTAAGTTTTTGTGAGATGACAACAAAGGTGACAACAAACATGTAACTTTGCAATTTTGCACTTTTGAGATTGTTGGTTATTTTTTAAGAACCAAAATGATCTCTAGAAATACCTATGGATTTTTCCATTTCCAATTATCAGTAATTTGAAAGGGCTTGTCCAATGAACGAATAAAGGTTGCCAAACTTCTATTCCTACTCTTTGGGCTCTATGAAACCTGGGAGGGTGACCCCACAATATATACCTAAAGACCATTCACAATTACAATCAAATACATTGTCAATAACATATATCTCTCATGGTACCAGTTAATAGTAACATTGAATAAGTTGGTAGCTTATTATTTCAATGTTATATATATCGGATATGAGAGAGTAGACACTAAAAAAAACAACATTATTCCCTTGAGATTTTATTATTAAAAGATTGAGTAGTTAATGAATCAACACTGTAAGTGTAACACTAATACCCTCCATGAACTAGTGTCTTTATCCCAAGCACGAAGTCAATACCATTTGACATAACTTGATAACAATTAAGATAATAGTACCTATAACCACACAAAATATTGTATTACAACATTCCTCTATGACGTTCAGGATTATCACTTCTTACAAATATCCTAGCACATAGTATTTATAAGTTATCAATCACATACAAGCATTTACATCAATTCATTGAATTAATAAGCAAAAATGAAACTAAGCATCCATCAAATAATGACAAAGACAAATGAAATAAATCCTTAATTAATTTCAATCATAACTCATAACACACATGCAAGGAGAGAGAATAATCATGAATCTGATATTACTCTATATTATAAATGCTATATCATTATCATTCTTGCATGCATAAGTATGAACTACAAAAGAAAATTAAAACAAACACTCTAAAACTTGCTTCATATTTTCTTAACAAAACTAATAGTATCAACTCAAAAAATTTCAACTCCCGTGCTTTTGGTCCTGAATTACTTCTTATAGAGAAAAAGTAGAAAACAAGCATTAGACCAGATAACACACATGTCATGATCCCATAGGACCGCTTGCAACAATATTCCCTTTTCAATTATGCTTGAGTCTTGAGTTGGAGAAAATAAACATGAAGCAGAATTAACCTCAACTCTTCATGGAAAATAGGTCCCACCTTAAAAGACATCATTAGTTTATTATAGTAGTTACAACATATTCTCCATGTGCTAAAAATGCAAACTGTAAGAAAATGAAAACAATAAAAACTTACGAAGCAAGGCAAAGAAAGCACAAAAAAGGTCAAAATGTGTTAATCCACATTAGCACCATGTGCTAATCACTTGAGTTTAAGGAGAGAATAATATTTTACCATGTTATATCAAAAGCCTGATTTGTACTGTATTCAAGCTATGTATTATTCTTCTCCTGTCCATTATTCTCCTTATTCAATCTGTGTATCTCTCCAACCAAATATTGTTATTTTTTTCAGTGGTCCACTTAACATTCAATAAATCATTCACCTTAGTAATATACTAGAAGAACCTTGCATCAATTAAAATCTTGGCTTCCCTAACAAATATATCCATTTTTTATTCAATTTCGACCATTGTATCAATGTTTGAATTGAGCAAGATGTAATTGGTGACTGAAAAATGCATCATAGACACTTCAAGAAATCCTCCTAAATCTCTCTTCCAGGTGTCAAATGGATGCAATTCACCTTTTGAATTCAATACTTGAGGCATACCACAATCCTCCATCTCATTGAAAACTTTCAACTTACTTTGGAGCTGTATACCCAACTTTCCTTGGAAAGTAGTTGTAACCTGATTTATTGAGTCAATAGTTTTCAAATGTCAGGAATATTTGTGGGTGCCTTGACATCCTCATTCATTTTTGGCATCATTTCTTCCAAAACACTTACCCTAGCAATCCAATTATTCCATATATTCCTAAAGGCATCCTGCACTTGTAGATACTTTGTATTTGCCTCATAAATGTTTTTATATGTAGCCCATACATCATTATCCCTATGGACCAACTTGGTCACCATGTGCTTACGCACATCCTCAAAAATTTCATTGGCCACCCTAACTGTCTCTAATTTGTCCTGCCTGATATTTTCCTTCTCAACAATTAACTTTTCTTTCAAATCATCAATTCTGAGGGCCAAAGTATCCCTACCTTGTGTAGACACATCAAATGAAGAAGAAGAATAAGGTTGAGTCACTATTCTATGAGTAGTCTAAATAGTATCTCTCAAAGGCCTCATTATATTCCTTAACCAAGGATTCATATTTTTTATGAGAAATATGTGCAATGTCCACACTAAGCATTACAACATGTGCAATTAACTTAGCTGTTTGGATTGGAGTTATGTCAGTAGCTCTCTTGACCACTACCGAACCAATAACTTCCCCAATAGGCCAAACAACCTCATGTTTGCTAGTATTAGGTGTCACAGACCAAATTACAAGGGTATGAAACTTTGGACTATATCTAGAACCAAATACTTTATTCTCAAATTCATCTTCAAATACCAAAGCTTGAGGATCTCTCCTAACTGCATCATATGCTATGGAAACAGTGATAGTACATCCTAGTAACAACATGATTCCACTATCTTTAACAATTCTTTGAGCTTTAGTGGGAGTAATAGCCGCAATTTCAGCCCTAATCTTCTCTTCCTCTTCTTTCTCAGCTTCCTCCTAACGAGAAGGTTCAATATTTACTCAGGTTGATTGTAGTCTCTCTTTTATTTCCTTAATCTATTGTTGAATCATAAACTCCTAAAATTATTTAGTCTGCACAAATTTATCATCATCCAAAAACTCATCACACTCCCTAATTCTGGGATCATCATTTTCTCTGTCATATTGCCACTAGAAAATCCTATCAGTAGGAACATCTGAACTATGAGTATGTTCAATATGAGGAAGGGGAAATTTCTACTCAACCTTCTCATTTCCTAGCACATGTTCTACCACTTCTTCTTCCTTGACCTCTTGAGCATCCACATGTTGTTCTGGGATATCCATAGCTTGTTGTTATCGTTGTTGCTCTAAGAGGACATAGGATTTTTCTACAACATCCTTTACCTTTACCTTAAACTCACTAGAATGATAGTATGTTACCATGGTAAAGAACCTCTCCAAAGGTTTTGCAACTTCATTGTATGGACTGATGTAGAAGGAATTCCTTTTCATAATCCTTTCCTCAAGGTTTTTCATATTTTTCCATTCCTTTTTCCTAACCATGAGAACCTCATCACTTGTCAGATTCCTTAGTACATCATCTCTATAGAAGAATTCATGATGTATGATGCCTAAGTTGTTTTTTCTTCTTCTTCCTACCACAAATATTTCTGGATAAAAAATCTAACCTCATTGATAGGAATTATGAGATTATTCACCATAATGCCCAATTTTTCATACCCTTCAAGGGCAGTGATCTTGAAATAAGAAAAAGTACATTTGGGATGTATTATAGAGCCCTTTCTGTCCTTTATAAACATTTCATAATCCATAACATGAATTTTCACATTAGCTCCATGAAATCCAATATGTCTGAGACATACAAGGGTAAACAATGGGGCACCACCTTTGCTCCATAAACCCTAATCAAAGTATATTCATAATGTAGAAACTAGTCAGCCCAATTATGTTTTGTTGTAGAGCTTGGTACATCCTTTAGGTGTATAAGACTTCTAATCTCTAGAGAAAGTCCGAATCTAGGTGCCACACCCAATGACTCTAAGATACCTTATCTTACAACATTGGAAAACAAGATGTAATTGGAATTGGAGCAATCCTGATCTCCCAAATGTATGTCCACATTTGCATAGGGATAGCCTTATTTTCACTGTCCTTAATCTTCAAATTTATTTTCCTTTTCCACTCATAATCTCCTTCACATAAGAGCATATGCATCAACAAAGAATAATGGGGGAAAGCTAGAGGGAGCACTTCCTTTTTCAAATAGAGAAAATCCTCATGCATTTGCCCAACAATAAAGTTAGCATAATCAAAATGAGTATTTCAATTATATTCTTGTATATCTACCACCATCACCAACAAATTAGGGGCTATTCTAACTTGAAAATCCTAAGCTAGCACTTGGTTTAAACAATAGTAAGTGTTTTTGAAATAATCCTCAAATTCTTCACACTCAAAAGGTTCAGCATCCTAAGTAGTAAATTTTTTCCTGCTCCTATGTTACACAAGTATTGATTCTCTAAATGCAAATTTTCTCCTTTCGTATTCAACATACAAGTCAACATGCCTGAACTTTGTAGTATAATTGGGATTTAACCCAAATACATCCAACATTTTATCCTTTGTCACCTCCAAAATTATATCACCATTCTCACTCTTGATTTTCCTGCTAGTAGGGTCATAGTGCCTTGCTAGCTCCATCATTAAATCAACTTCCACAAACACATTTGGATCCACTAACTTTCCCAAGTTCAACCCCCACAAATAACATGTAGGCTTACTAGAATTTTTCCTATTGAAAGCATTCTGAAACAATTACCATCCACTCTGGACCTAGGGTTTCTCACCAATTTTTCCAACATTATCCATCAACCTAGTGGTAATAGCAACTTGTTTTGTGGGACTTTTACCAATTCGTGACCATCCCTCTTTGAAACCTACAGAATTTTCTTGCATAAAATTTTCTATTTCTTTCTTTGCAGTTTTGGATCTAGTGGAAGTTGTAGGGGTACTAGGCAAAGGGTTAGACACAGTCACTAGCTTAGGCTTAATTTCAACTGAAGCATGTTGAGTTTTAAGTCTATTAACCCTGATTTTCTTTGGTTTCCTTTCTGGTCTAACACTGGATTCACTAGGCTCTAGGTCACTCATTCTTATAAGGAAAATGGAAACTAGGGTTTACAATTTCATACAACCAAATAAAACCTTTCACAATTATGGCAGGATAAAAAACTACTATTGAATAGGATACCTTTCTTTACAATTTAGATAGTTCTTAATTATCAAATTGAAATCACCATAAATGACTAAATTGCTAATTCCACCAATTTTCCTATCAACTTTCTAGGCATTTTCCTTACTAGGTCTCAATTAAAAGGAAGTAATAGTCTTGCTTACCCAGATGAAAGCAGTGCCACTCTAGTTGCTGATAACTTTTGGAGCTTGGCCTACAAATTATTTAGCTTTTGGTATTCTTTCTGCTAGATAGTGAATTAGGATGCACGATAAACCAGATATCTACTTTCTGTTATGGCAGAGAGGGGAGCATGTCACCATTAATATTTGATACTAAGCTCGTGCAAGTGAATTGACAATTAGCAGTTCAGTTTTAAACCTTGATCATTGATCCTTCAACTTTAAAACTATATCAATGATTACTAATCCACCTCGCCACCTTCCTTTTTGCTTTATATGAAATCCTTAGAATTTTTCTACATTTCCTCTTCATGTAGTGGTTATCACCAATCACTGATTTACTTCATTCTCATCCAACTTTATTAGTGATGCAAGTGCCTAATGCGATAAAATATTAGCCCTTAGATCTTCGACCAGTTTCTCGATCACATTCATCTCCATCACTCCTTGCTAAATCAACTTTGCACCTTGACTTTCATCAGTGACAAGAGATGCAAGCACTATAGTTTGACATGTACACCTACATAAACAATCAATGGCACAAAAGATATCACAAATAGGATGTAATCAAGTTAGCAAGAGAAAACTCCTTAAAAGGGACCATATCACCCATTGCTAATCCTCCTCATAAGGTTTGTGAATAATTAGCGATGAGAGATTATCCTAATATTATTACATATCACACATCACTAATAAAGATCTTAGCACTCAAAAAAAAATTGTGAGATGCAATGCAATTGGAAACTCATCTTCTCACTAATCGCTGATTTAGAACAATCTCTTCATAATACATTTGAGATGAGTGATGAAACTATGATTATAAATTTAGAGGTCATCGCTTATCGCTATTACAACTTTAAGAATTTAGAAATCATTAGCGATAAGTGATCGCTTAAGAACCTCACTCATTGTTGTTTGAAATTATAAGTTCAAGGAAAAATTCAGGATAAGCAATATCAAAGAGATATCACCTCATTGCTCATCGTTGATTTAAAACATAAATTTCAAAAGTGATAGATGATGAGTGATAAGGTTATAAGGTCGATTGAACTTATGTGAAAACTTTTAGGCATGTGCTCACAAGTTGTTTTAATGGAGGGGACTTCCTAGGATGATACGATAGATAGAAAAAGACTTAAGAACCCCAAAATAATTATAACAAAGGTTTTTGGAATCATGATGAGGGAACCGGTTGCTTGATACAAATTTTTTAAAAATGTGACCGACAGCAGGCAATAGGGAGTCAACAACAAAATAGAACACTGAAGTGATTCAAGGAAACAAATTCTAAAACCCTCCTAAATGCAACAAGCAATTTAAGATGAGGCATGAGGATTCAGGTTCCATTAGTGGCTCTGAATGGGGACGTATGCCTCTTTTAGGCATGGCGAGATCCCAAGAATCTCAAGTTGAAGCAGACCAAAATGTGGATTAAAACCAAATGACCCAAACTGGGGAACTACCCAGACAAGGTAGCAAGACCCAAAATAAAAAAAATTCAAACATAGCTATATACATAATATACAAAATAGAACGTGCATGGAAGACAACATACTTAGGAGAAGTATGGGTTTAAGAATTGTCCTTGTACTAGCAGTTCAAAAAGTTCACCTATTAGGCTCTGAAGAAAATATGAATCTTCTTCATGAGTGTTGACTATCAAATAAGGGCCAGTCCATAATGCTTCAAATTTCCCATGCTTGCCATTATCTCGAGCTCTTACATTCTAGGCTAACACCATGTTGTTTACTTCAAAAATCTTGGGAGAAGCTTTCTTTTCATATAAGTGCTTAACCTGCAATTGCATCTTCAAGTTTTAAATTTGAGCTTCCCTCCTAGACTCATCCAACTGCACCAGATTATTTATCTTGTGTTGCATATCATCACAAATTTCTTCATCATATTCTTGGACAAACTTGTGCATCTTGAGTAGGTTATTCTATGTAAATCTTGCCTCTAAACCATATACTAAGCCAAATGGTGAATAACCAGTAGCCTTTTGCATAGTCACTCTATCTGCCCAGAGTCCTAGTTTTAATTTTGAATCCTAGGCCTTTTTGTTCTTCTCCATAACTCTCTTGATTATCTTCATCAAGCTCTTATTACTAGACTCATCTTGACCATTTCCTTGACAATGGTAAGGTGAAGAATAAGAAACTTGTATGCCATGTCTTTCACAAAAGTCCTTGAATTCATCTAACCTAAAACACATAGCATTGTCTAAGTAATTCTCTTAGGGAATCCTAATTTGAGAAGAATATTATTCAATGGAAAATCAACTACCACCTTGCTTGTTTCCTTCTTTGTAGGTATTGCTTCCACCCATTTTGTAAAATAATCAGTGGCAATAAGAATCCATGAGTGACCTCCACTAGTTTTTTTGGTAATTCCCCAATGAAATCAATTCCCCGTTGTTGGAAAGGAGCTTCAACCGTTATAGGTCTGAGTGGTAAATTTCCCAAGAACTTCATTTTTCCTAAGAATCATTGACAGGCATCACAAGTTTTAACGAATTTGTGAGCATCTTTTAAAATAGTGGGCCACCAGAATCCAACTCTTAAAATCTTGTGTCCAGTAGTCTTTTCCATCTAATGACCACCACATACCCCATTATGCATTTCCTGTAGAAGTTCTAGTGCTTGTTTTCCATCTACACATTTCAAAAGTACTTCGTCCAAGCTTCTTTTCCATAGCTCATTTTCAATAATCACATATTTGATAGCATGTAATTTCAATGTTGTTTTTTCATTGTCAGCCATATCAGTAGGAGATTACAAAGTTTGAAAATACTGGATAATTCTTCTATACCACCCACATGTTTGCATATCATAGAGATGTGAAACATCAATTATTTCATCCTAATTAACTTGATTGGCTTCCAAATTTTCCTCTGCCATCAACTTGGCTAGGTCCTTTCCTCTTACCAACTTGGTAATCTGAACTTTAATGTTAAATTCTTGGATCATGTTTATCCAACTACACCTTCTGCCTATTGTCTCTTGCTAAGTTAAAATGTCCTTCATAGCTGCACTTGGTACAAAAGCTATAACTATAGCCCCTTGTAGGTAAGTTCTAAAATTCTTTATAGCCTTCACCAAAGAATATTATTGTTTCTCAGTAGTGTCATATTTTAGTTTTGCAACTTGTAAATATTTTCTAAAGAATTCAATTGGCTATTCAAAACCATGCTCATTTTTCTATAGTAAAACAACAACAATAGTATGAAAAGAAGCAAAAGAGAAAATGTGCATTGGTTTAGAGAAGTTAGGAGACTTCAAAATTGGAGCCTCTTTAATAGCTTGTTTTATCTTCTTGAAAGATTGACTAGGATCTTCACTCCAAATTACCTTTTCACCCCTCTTCAACATTTTGGAAATAGGTCTTGTAATTTCAGCAAAATTGGTTACAAATCTTCTCAAAAAAATTATCAACCCAAAAAAATGACTGGATGCCCTTGACATTTTTTGGCTAGGCAATCCTGTCAATGAAAGGAAAAATATAGGGGGCATCTCATAGAAACCTCCATAATAGTAGTGCCTTCGATAACTTTCATTTCAATTAGGTTGCCTCAAAGACACGTACAACTATGTCCTAAAGCAGAAACAAACACAGTTTATTTCCCACATTGATCCTTCTAAGAGAAGCACATGTAAATTCAACAACATCCATTAACAGATTCTACAACAAGAATCAATAGACATGGAAGATAAGACATAAACCAGAACAAATAGATTTACATGGGGAAAATCCTTTTGGATAAAAAACCCCACACTCCAAAGATCGAGCCATTGTATTATTCAGCAAGAAACAGTTACAATTCAATTTCAGGCTCATAGCCTTTTTGGAGATTACATCTTGTTCATTTTGGATACAACTAGTAGCAACTGATCACTCAGTACATAGGAGATAGTTCAACAGCATAACCCTACCTCTTCTTCAGCCTCATGGCCTCGGCCTTTCAGTTAGCCACTCAACACTCTCTCTTCTTCTCTTTGGCTCTTTCTCTGACTCTACCTACACAGAACATCCAATGCATACATATATGCATTCATTCTCAACAGGCTCTGTGAAACGGTTTGATTCCAACTGTCAAACACCAATCTCCAGCTCAACATCATTATTGTCAAAGATGTTTCCATTTCCCCATGTAGATTTTTCCCTTCCACACAGAAACGGTTGCAACGGTCTCACAACAAATGGCTCACATTCTGCTCTCTCTCTGATTTGTCCAAATTGCACCACGTCGGACAATCTTCACTTGGTCAAGGGCATTCAACCTATGTCGCATGTCAGTGAGACACTAACCATGTCTCCCTGATGCCACAAAGCCCATATCATCATTGTCGCCAAGAGTCTTCACTATCGGCTAGATATTATACCGAGTTCACAAGCTATCGCTCAGACTTCCTCTTGTCGCCAAGACATCTTACCGAAGTTCCCAAGTCACATCGACCTCAACATTCTCATCAGTGAGACAATCACCATTCGATAAGACATCATACCGAAGTTTAAAGGTCACTCTGAAATGTCCAACAGTCGGTAAGACTATCGTCATTCACTAAGGATCATACCGAGCCTTTATGTTATACCAAACACCAAGTAACAGTTAAGAAGACTTATTGCTTTTGCTGAGAGGTCATACCAACATCAGGATTCCCATCGGCAAGAAAAAAACTCTTCGCCAAGACATCATACCGATGCCTTCAAGTTACACTAAAGACCACAAAGCCATCGGCGAGACCATCGTAGTTCGCCAAGACTTCATACCGAAGTCTTCAAGTCATGCTGAGAAGAGCACTCATCGGCAAGACCTACCGCTCTCTCCAAGACATCCCACTGAGCACTTCATGTCATACTGAGTCGGCAAGAAAATCATCTTTCACCAAGACTTTACACTGAGCATCACATGTCAAGCCAAGGACCTTTCACTATTGGCGAGACTCGTCGTGTTTACCAAGACTTCATACCAAATTCTTCAAGTCATGCCAAGCACCAACACTGATGACATAACCATTCGTCGAGACAACCCTTCATCTCTAAGACTTCATATCGAAGCAAAAGGGTTACACTGATGACTCTAGTCACTGTAGGTCTCCCTGACATCCGCTAGGAAACCATCGGTGAGACATACATTAGTCACTGAGAGTTCTTCCCAAGACCCTTGTTTTACCCCCCATATTGGTGAGACACTCTTCAGTTACTGGGACTTTATATCGATAGGAGCAAGTCATGCCGATTACCACATCAGTCAGATAGACCAAAGGTCACGTTGATATTGACAGGACTTCCTATCATCACCGAGACATCATCCTGATTGTCCAAGGGTATGCCAAACGTTTCAGATGCTTATCGCCAAGACATTTAGGAGGTCATAGCGATAGTCAGGATCAACTAGTAGGTCGGCTAAACATCTCCATAGTCTCACCAAAATTTCTCACAAGAGGTTTCAGCTTGTGAGATTGAGGCTCACAATTCCAACAATCTCCCACTTGATGAAGATCACATAGGTACCTCTAAAGCAACTAGAAACTAAGATCACACTAGCTCCACCAGTTTAGATCCCACAACACTCAAGACACCCAATCAATAGGATTCCATAGATTCAGTCCACCAGACAATCTGCAACCAAGACCAAGCATCCAACTGCAACTCACTATCCAACAAAGCAACCAAAATGCAACCGATCATAGCCTTCCAAGAAACCACATAGACCTCAAACATGCTCTCATGCTCCATCAAGAATTCTGCTCCAATATCCAAGATTTCCACCATTCAGGGAACAATCCTTGTCATCTTCCAACATGGCACATGTGAAAGAAAGATACAAGCCAAGGTAAAAAAGCACCATTCCAATGAACACAAGCAAAAGATCCCAGTGATATCATCAATTAGATACCGCTACCACTTCACTGTGCTCAAATGATGCACAGAAGTAATATCAACTTCAAAGCTTCAAACAGAATACACCAGTGAAGTCATTTTCTAGAAACAAGATATAAAACACCAACTAGAACAATAGTCAGACTGACTGCTCCCATCCAACTTATAAACCCACACGACTGAAAATAGCACCCACAGCTCTTGCTATACCATCCAATCTCACATACCTCAACATGTATCAACATTAGTAAACTTATGCCAAACCAGAACCAAGTCATCAACATCAAATACAAGCTCCAAGTGCCAACCAGTCGAAGAAGACATGACACATACAGGAACTCCCACTACCTGAGTAATCCAAATCTGAAAGATCAAAAAGGTATCAGAAGTCTACCAATAATAGCACATAGAGTATGTAACCATGTAGCACCAAGGAAATATCCACAATGATATGCACAACCTGCAACAAACTGTTACAAGAAACATTTCTCTCACCACAAGTCTTCATAGTTCTTCCAAGATCTCCACCATCCAGGAGGAAAACCAAGACTAAAGAGAGAAAGTCTACACATCATGTTCCTATAGAACATCCTCCTACATACAATTCTAACAACCAACTATGCAAAGAATGATCTTCTTCACAACAGAGAAGCCTTAACAACATTCATCCATTCAATCACCAAGATCAAACCAATTTAAAAACAACATGGATGTAAGCATCTCAAAGAATATCAAGCTAGTTCATTTCCTATTTCAGGAAATCAGCCCATACATCATCTCCTACCAATTCTCATCAGTAACAAGGAGATAAAACAAGTTGTACAACTTCCACTATGAATCCTCCAGAACCATTAGACAACAATTCAAGATCCATATCATGAAAGTAAACAAAAGCACATCTAAAAAATATAATGGGCCAAATACCTTTCAGATTAACTGCCGAGTAGACCAAGAGTGGGAACAAGAATACTCCTTCAAGATATACAGGTCAACATGACTAATCCAAGAGAAATCTCCTCATAGGTCTCTTATTGAACTCATGTTCAACCAAGGTTTAGGCTTTTCAGACTTTTTGCTAAGAACTCATCAAGAGTAACAATCAACAACACCTCTCTCATAAGATAAAGACAACCTCACCTTATTCTCCATGTATCCATGAGTACTAACAACTAATCATCTCATGCTAAACTTCAAATGCATTACAACACTATCACAAAGTATCAAGCAAATAATCAAAGCACCCAATACACAAAGAATTACCAAACCACTATCAAAGCTCCAATAAGCTGAATTAGGAACTTATCATGACACCATGATCTACATATCCCCTTAGGAGATACCATGCTTCAAGTGACTTCACCATGGTCTCAAGTACAATGCACAATGCCAAAACTCCAGTGCACAACCAAGAGTATACCATGACATAAAGTAAATAGACTCAAAACCAACATCACCTATCAAGCACCACTAACACCTTAGCCAAAGACTCCAAGCGTCCTCCATGGTTCCAAGATGTTGCACATCTTCAAATAATGTCCATGCAAATGCGAAAGAACCCTTCTGTAGCAACAGGATCAAAGAGATCTCCCAATAAACATCTACAACACTAAAGAAGACCATTCACCACCATGTGATGAACCCACAGTCACTGCTAAAGCTCCCATTGAAACGTGACAACCAAGCTCTCCAAGCATCATGACCACTTGCTTCAGGTTCCCATAACTGATTATTCAGGTACTCAAGAATATCGATCCTCTCATCTCAAAACAATCACACCAATGCTCAAGTGACCACAGACAGGGCCAACTAACAAGTTTGCACATGCAAAGAATCAACCTCATGGATAAAGACAGTCCACATCCAAGTTATTACACTGCAGCCAATGGGTAGCTAATCCACCAACTGCATAACTCGTAGATCACAAACATCAAACATGAAAACCTGTCATCACATTGGAAACTACAACACTGAGATTTCAAAGAGAATAACCATGTAGACAACATGACTCAAACACCAGATCACACCAAATATGATTTTCCAATCATGTTCACAATGAGCACCAACACAAGAATGTTGAGTGACAAATCACGTACCAATAATCCCATGCAAAGAAGAAAACACACCTCCTCAAACCATGTACAAAGCATGCATGTAGAACTGCAACTATCTCATCCAACAACATCTATACCAAGATCTAGAAAATAGCTTAACAATAACTCCACATTATCACAAGTTTTTCTTAACCGTGTAAAACCTGCAAAACCACAGAGCCATGAAAGTACAAAAATCCTTAAAAAAGGGAAACAATAGTTTAGAAAATCTAGGCCCCTTTCAGGCCAAATCTAAACCACCAACATGTTCATGCATCCGAGAAAGAGAGAAAGGCTATTTTAGAAGCTTGCAAATGATCTAATGATTAACTCCATAGCCTTCAAGCATTCGAGGTTAACAGGAAACAGTGCCTTCCAACACTAGGAAACACCACCTAGCATAAGCACTCTCTTCCATGGCTGAGAAACAAACTAGGCTTCTTCATATCATCAAGGAGCCTCTTAGATAGACACCCAATATGAAAGCTTTACTGCTGCAAATCCATGGAGCAAGAAAATCCACCTCATACACCAAGGTTATACCACTACCAACCAAGAGACATAGATCACAACTTGACCAACTCGTTTTTCCATCTTGACCATCCTTCAAGCTGCATGCTGTCTCAAAATACCACAAGGCTTCCACTCATCAAAGGATCAATACATTAGTCCATTCCTCCATATTTCCTCTAGCCCACAAGCTAAGAAATCTTCACAAGAGAAATACCCAGAACCAACAACCAGACGAAGGCTCTAATACCACTTGTAAGGAAAAATCTACGGGGCATCTCATAGAAACCTCCATAATAGTAGTGCCTTTGGTAACTTTCATTTTGATTAGGTTGCCTCAAAGACATGTACAACTATGTCCTAAAGCAAAAACAAACAGTTTATTTCCCACATTGATCCTTCTAAGAGAAGCACATGTAAATTCAATAGCATCCATTAACAGATTCTACAACAAGAGTCAATAGACATGAAAGATAAGACAAAAACCAGAACAAACAGATTTGCATGGGGAAAATCCTTTCAGATTAAAAAACCCACACTCCAAAGATCGAGCCATTGTATTATTCAACAACAAACGGTTAAAATACAATTTCAGGCTCATAGCCTTTTCAAATTTTACATCTTGTTCATTCTGGATACAACTGGTAGCAACTGATCACTCAGTACTTAGGAGAGAGTTCGGTAGCATAACCTTGTCTCTTCTTCAACCTCATCGCCTCAGCCTTTCAGTAAGCCACTTGGCTCTCTCTCTTCTTCTCTTCGGCTCTTTCTCTGACTCTACCTACACAGAATGTCCAATGCATACATATATGCATTCATTCTCAAAAGGCTCTGTGAAATGGTTTGATTCCAACTCTCGGAAAACAATCTCTAGCTCAACATCATTATCATCGAAGATGTTTCCATTTCCCTATGTAGAGTTTTCCCTTCCACACAGAAACGGTTGCAACAGTCTCACAACAAATGGTTCAGATTCTGCTCTCTCTCTGATTTTTCCAAATCACACCACGTCGGATAGTCTTCACTCAGTCAAGGGAATTCAACCTGTGTCGCATGTTGGTGAGACACTAACCATGTCTCCCCGATGCCATAGAGCCCATATTGTCATTGTCGCCAAGAGTCTTCACTATCAGCAAGACATTATACCAAGTTCACAAGCTGTCACTCAGACTTCCTCTTGTCACCAAGACATCTTACTAAAGTTCCCAAGTCACATCGACCTCAGCATTCTCATCGATGAGACAATCACCATTTGATGAGACATCGTACCGAAGTTCAAAGGTCACTCCAAAATGTCCAACAGTCGACAAGACTATCGTCATTCGCTAAGAGATCATGCCAAGCCTTTATGTTATACCGAACAACAAGCAATAGTCAGCAAGACTTATTGCTTTTACTAAGAGGTCATACTGACATCAGGATTCCCATCGAAAAGACAAACACTCTTCACCAAGACATTATACCAATGCCTTCAAGTTACACTGAAGACCACACAGCCATTGGCGAGACCATCACAGTTCGCCAAGACTTCATACCGAAGTCTTCAAGTCATGCTGAGAAGAACACTCATCGGCAAGACTTACCACTCTCACCAAGACATCTCACTGAGCACTTCATGTCATATTGAGTCAGCAAGACAATCGTCTTTCGCCAAGACCTCACATTGAGCACAACATGTCATACTGAGTCGGCAAGACAATTGTCTTTTGCCAAGACTTTACACCGAGCATCACATGTCATCCCAAGGACCTTTTACTATTGGTGAGACTCGTCACTTTTTCCAAGACTTCATACCAAATTCTTCAAGTCATTCTGAGCACCAACACCGATGACATAACCATTCGGTGAGACAACCCTTCATCACTAAAACTTCATATCAAAGAAAAAGGGTTACACCAATGACTCTAGTCGTTGTAGGTCTCCTTGACATCTGCTAGGAAACTGTCGGTGAGACATACATTTTTCACTGAGAGTTCTTCTCGAGACCCTTTTGTTACCTCGATGACCATATCGGTGAGACACTCTTCAGTCGCTAGGAATTCATACCAACAGGAGCAAGTCATGCCGATTACCACATTGGCTAGACAGACCAAAGGTCACGCCGATATTGGCAGGGCTTCCTATCGTCACTGAGACATCATCCCGACTGTCCAAGGGTATGCCAAAGTTTTTAGATGTCGATTGCCAAGACATTTAAGAGGTCATAGCGATAGTCAGGATCAACTAGTAGGTCGGCCAGACATCTCCATAGTCTCACCAAAATTTCTCACAAGAGGTTGCAGCCTGTGGGATTGAGGCACACAATTCCAACAGTCAATAGCTGCTACTTTTTTAGGGTCTATCCTTACTCCTTCCTTGGACACAATATGCCCTAATAGTTTTCCCTCAGTGACCTGAAAGGCACATTACTTTGGATTCAAAGATATTCCATATTCTAGCGACCTAATAAAAAAATTCTCTAAATGCATGAAATGATCCTCTTCTTTCTTAGAATAAGTGGTCAAGTCATCTTGATATATAGCCATAAATAAATCAATAAAATCTAAGAAATCTACATCCATAGCTCTCTAAAAAGTGGCACCGGCGTTTGTTAAGCCAAAAGGAATCCTTACATATACATAGGTACCCTAAGGAGTAGTAAATGTAGTCTTGTATTGCTTAGACTCCTTCACTTTTACTTGATTATATCCTGAGAAACAGTCCATCATTGACAATAGCTCACAGCTAGTTACCTTTAGTAACATGGCCTCCATGTTTAGTAAGGGATAGTCGTCCTTTAATGAGGATACATTCAAGTTCTTGAACTCGATACATAGTCTTATGTCACCATTCATTTTCCTCACTGGTTCCAAATTAGATACCCATGAAGAATATCTAATGGGTTCTATAATACTAGCCTTCCTCAACTTTATCAACTCCTCTTACATCTTGGGAGCTACAGTAGGATTAATTGGTCTTTGCTTCTTCCTAAAGGGTTTTGCATCCTCTTTTAAAGGAATTTTATGCTGAAACAATTCCCCCTTGTAAGCTTTCAAGTCATCGTATGACCAAGCAAAGACATGCCTATATTTTCTAAGAAAGGAAAATAGCATTGCCTTTATCTTTGGCTTCATCCTCTTTCCTATATAGACTTTCTTTAGGGTATTTTCAATTCTCAAGTTTACTTCTTCTAGGTCCTCTGGGTGAGCAACAGTTGTTTTGGCCTTACTGGTATCTTGACCATCAAAGACCCTTCCAAGAGCTACAAGGCCTTTGGGGATTTTATTTGTTTTTAATTGGATAAACTCTTTTCCAAACACTGTATCTTTTCCATTAGTATTTTCTACAAATCCATTAAAATCAATGTCCCGAACTTCATATTTATTAGCACAATTTAGGAATCTAAGGATATCCTCATCATCATTAAAAATCTACCAATTGTATACATTGACAGGGATAGAGGGCCTTGTTTGTATCTCAACCTTTGAAATTCCTATGAAAGTTATATCATCAGGTCTCAATGCAATATTAGCTAGTAGATCAACCACTCTATTATTTCCTCTCTCCATCTAGTCAATTCCAAAAGCATCAAACTATTCAATGGAATCCCAGACAACATTTTGGTATTGCCTCAATCTATTACTTTTCCAAGCATACTTAGTTCTTACTTGGGATATTACAAGCTCAGAGTCACCAATTACCATTAGTTTTCTGATTCCATGTTTTTCAACAAGTCGCAATCCTAATAACAAGGCTTCATATTCTGCTACATTATTTGTATAGACAAAAGATAGTGTAAAAGATAACTTATAAGTATTTCTAGTAGGTGATACTAATAAAATCACTGCACCAGATCCTTCTTTAGAGCTTGCACCATCAAAGTACATTTTCCATAGTCCTTCTTTATTGAACATTCTTGAAACTATATTTTCTATAGGTGTAGGACATCTTTCAATCTCTCTTGGTGCTTCTTCTACCTTGAACCCACCAATGTCGGTATCTATGAAAAGAATTGTGTCATCTTCAGGGACATGTTCCAACTTATGTAGGACCCTAGATTCTCTCATTACTTGGATATTCTTACCATCGATGGGAAATGTGGCATAAGACATGTCACACTGCATACTTCCTCCCATAGATACACTCCATTTTCATGATAATAACACTCCATAATTAGGTGGGATATCAACCCTTACCACACTCATTTTAAACTCTTTGTCAGGGAAAGCTGCTAATCTATATGGAAGCTCATTTATCACACCTACCACAGGGACCTCTCTGTCATCCATGGCATACCACTTACCATGAGTGCTATCAACCTTTAACCCTAATGCATCCATTATTTTAACTGGCATGATATTTTTTGATGTGCCAGAGTCAGTAATACAATTCTTTATGAAATTTCCCCCAAGTATCAAGGTACGAAAAAATGGATCTATCTTATCTAGACAAGTTTTCACAGAGTTACCAAGAAAAATATAGGGAATCTCAAAAATTACTCCTTCAACTTCCTTACCTTTCTTGTCCTTTTCACTTAGTTTAAAAGGAGTGGGTTCCACTAAATCATTACTGGCTATAGCAACACCAGTGATAAGGGCCACTACCTTTTGTTTATGTTCCTCTATCCTCATCATTTCAAGAAAAGGTATAGACACTTTAACTTGGCTAAGTAACTGAAACATATCAACAGGAGTATACTTGGGAAATTCAGTTGAAGGCATACTATGTTCATTGCTATTATCTCTCTGTTAATTTTTGGTTGCTTTAGCCTTGTGTTTAGCATCATTCCTTATGGCTTCAGGAACTTGCTTTTGCGTCTTTGATTTTTCAACAAAAAATATGTGTCCAATAGTAGCTTTTGACTTGCCTATTCTCTTGTCCCAAATTTTATCTCCCTTGCCTTATTTATCTTTGAAAAATTCTATTTTTTCATTAGGTGAAAGTCCTTTTCCCTTAGCATTTCATTCCTTGATGAATAAACCAGCAAGATTACCTTGTTCACCTCCAACAGTTCTATTTCTTAAGTGATAAGAACTCCTAGCTTGAGCAACTAAGACTGCAGTGTATTTTGCAATCTCTTCCATAGAAGGTCTTCTTTATGAAACACCATCTTCAATCACCTCCAAATTGTAAGCCTCAACATCAGTAGTGCCATCCTCATCAGAAAGAAGTTGTTGATGATATGCATTAGCAATTTACCTTTGATTGTTGACATCTACTTCACAAGAATCTTCATCAGAAGTGCATTCACTACAAGCACTATCAGAATCACCCATAATCATAAGTACATCATCCTCCTCTTGATCTTGTTGATCATACTCCTCAGGTATGTTATCTTCTACTTCCATCATTTGTGCTACTACACACTGCTACGAGGAATGTGGCATTTGGCAAGTCATACACCAAGGAGTGTCCTCAACAAAATTTCCTAAATTCTTTTGCAGAAGGTTTGGAGGAACTTTGTTTTGGGTATTTCTCTGATTATTTGAGATAGGCTTCCCATTATACCAATTGGTATTGTAAGGGTGGTCTTGCAACCTAGGGGGTCTTTCATTCCTTTGGTAATTTTTTGGTTGGTCCTTCTCTTGCCTTTCAATTTTATCATTGATAGTTTTCATGAAGCTATCGAGCTTGCCCTCAATTGTTCCCCCTTTAGTGCTTGAAATCTTTTCTTCTCTTTTTGAGCTTTTGAAAAATTTTGGATCATCTCTTCTACCAACTTTACTAGTTTTTTTGCTGATATTTTAAATATTTTCTATTATCTTACAAGCTTCTCTTAAAGATTGAGGACGCTTATCTAGCAAACGGTAACTCATTTTTGCATCAAAAGCATTGTAGTAATTTACCAAACATACATGATCATTTAAGTTTAGATGAGGAGGAAACCTTTTTCTAGCTTTCTGGAACCTTGTATTAAACTCAACAACAGATTCATTAGATCCTTTTACAATATTATTGAACTAATTCAACAGAA
The DNA here is from genome assembly GCA_007258455.2 of Sequoia sempervirens. Taxonomy (NCBI): domain Eukaryota; kingdom Viridiplantae; phylum Streptophyta; class Pinopsida; order Cupressales; family Cupressaceae; genus Sequoia; species Sequoia sempervirens. Next base: position 153,211,092 of record VDFB02105785.1, on the reverse strand, counting down.
AACTTGAATCAGTCTTGTCACCATATTGTTCTCTAAAAAATCTTTTGAACTCCTCCCAAGAGCCAATGCTCTCAGTAGGTAAAATCTTGTACCACTCTCTTGCATCCTCAATAAGAGACTACATGAACAACTTCATCATGTCATCTTCTACCTCGAACTCAAAATCATCCATAACATTAGCGAATTCTTTGAGATGGTCTTCACCACTTAAACCATTATTTCCAAAGAATTTGACTAGAGTAGGCCCGAAATCTTTAGGAAATGGGTTAGACTAGCCAGGTATTATAGTGAAACATAGTTGCTAGTATCTATCTACTTGGAGTGGCCTCCTAGTATGTCTATCCCTATCATCATCTATGTGTTCATCACCTCTCTTGATATTAGAGTGGTTACCATAATTTTCCTTTCCACTTTCACCATCACCTCCTCCTTTCTTACCTCCCTCATCATCCACAAAATAAGACTTATCATTTTTGTTCTTTCCTCCACCACCACCTCCTCCATCTTCACCACAACTTCTGCCAAGAGTTTGTCCATCATATTTCCTCTTTTGCAACTCACTATTAGTGTTTCTAGAGCTTGAAGCCTCTATAATATGGGTGGAAATTTGAAGGAATGCAATCTTCCTTGCCATTTCTACATTAGAAGCTATTATTTCAGCTTTCTTCAAATCTTCTCTTACCTTTTCACTTTCCAACTGTAACCTCAATATCTCAGGATCTAGAGATGCATCAGATGGGGTTAGATCAACGTTGGCTTTATTTGTGGGGATTTCAGTACATGAAGTATTGGTTTTATCATTGGTTTTGAATGTAGTTTTCTTGGGTTGGTCTATAGGTCTCTTTCCATGATCTACACATGATATTTTCTAAGTAATAATAGGAGAATTTGAGGCTCTAGTGGTTGAGACAGATGTTGTATAAGTATTAATAGCTGAAGTTCCCATTGAGATTGTTGCTCTAGGAATATCATAACTCATTTTAGAAATATTTTACTCGGATGTTCTACAACTTGCGGCCTCTTCTCTCATTTTCTCCAAATTTTTCCTTCTAACATCTCTCTCAAGTTTCTTAGCTCTAATCCTATCTTCCCTTTCTTTCAACTCTTTCTTTCTTTTTTCTTCTTGTTCTTGGAATCTTAACTCTTCTTCAATGGCTTTCATGGCATTATCTATATCTTCCTCATTTTCCAAAATATCCCCACGTTCACTCGGGGCAGGAGTAAAGTAAGGTTGGTTAGTAGGGTCCCCCTCAAGAGAAAAGTGGACTGGCTCATCAAGGGATTTACCTCGTGGCTTAATTTTTTTTCCATTGAAAATGGAACCAATTCTAGGGGTGGAAGACTCAAAGAACTTATTATTTTCCCAAAACTCCCACCTATCTTCCTCTTTTGATATTTTTAACTCACTATCAAAAACTTCTTCTACTAGAAAACTTCCCTGGTCTATGTTAGACTCTTGAACATTATGTCCTTCATGGACACTAGCACTACTTATATCAACATGAAAAGTAGGAGATACATCAGGATGGGAATCAACAAACTTACTTGATTTAGAACATTTCCTAATCCATTCAGGTTTATTTTCCTTTGTAGGTTCAGATTCTTCCTTTTGCTCAGGATGCTTCTTCGCATAACTTCTCTAAGACTTCCTCATAATGTCAAGTACTGCAAAATCTTTCCTATTGTTTTATTTTTGAGAACTAATCTTCACAGTAGTACTAGAAAACTCAGAGTTGCCACCCAGAACACTGGGAAACAAAAAGTGATTGCACTTTGATTTTGTACTTGTTATTCCAGAAAAATACTTTAAAAATTACCATACAGAAAGTGGCATATGAAATAACACCTGACGGATAAGACCTAGTATGATGGGACTAATGCAACAGACTTAGAACTAACTTATTCCTTAAACAATAAGGAATATTCACAAAAAACAACTCACTCTGAATATACCTAATATGAACTTAGAGACTTTGGACTTAACTAGTCCCCAACAAAGTCGTCAATCTGTTGGTTATTTTTTAAGAATCAAAATGATCTCTATAAATACCTATGGATTTTTCCATTTCCAATTATCAGTAATTCTAAAGGGATTGGCCAATGAATTAATAGAGGTTTCTAAACTTCTATTCCTACTCTTTGGGCTCTATGAAACCCAGAAGGGTGATACCACAATGTATACCCAAAGACCTTTCACAATTAATATCAAATACATAATTGTCAATAAAAGATATCTCTCATGATACCACTTAATAGTAACATTGAATAAGTTGGCAGCTTATTATGTCAATGTTATATATATTGGATATGAGAGAGTAGACACTAAAACAAACAACAACAATATTCCCTTTATATTTTATGATTAAAATATTGAGTAGTTAGTGAATCAACACTATAAGTGTAACACTCATACCCTGTATGAACCATTGTCTTTATCCCAAGCATGGAGTCAATACCATTTGACATAACTTGATAAAAATTTAGATAATAGCACCTATAACCCAAAGAAATATTGCATTACAACATTCCTATGTGACGTTTAGGATTATCACTTCTTACAAATATCCTAGCACATAGTATTTATAAGTTTTCAATCGCATACAAGCATTTACATCAATTCATTGAATTAATAAGAAAACATGAAACTAAACATCCATCAGATAATGATAGAGATAAATGAAATAAACCCTTAATTACTTTCAATCATAACTCATAACACACATACAAGGAGAGAGAATAACCATGAAACCAATATTACTTTGTATTATAAATTCTAGATATCGTTATCAGTCTTACATGGATAAGTATGAACTCCAAAAGAAACTTAAAACAAAGAATCTAAAACTTGCTTCATATTGTCTTGAAAAAACTAACAGTATCAACTTAAAAATTTTCAACTCCCGTGATTTTGGTCCTAACTTCCTTCTTATAGAGATGAAGGAGCAAACAAGCTTTAGACCAAATAGCACACATGTTATGATCACATAGGATCGCTTGCAACAATATTCCCTTTTTAGTTACGCTTGAGTCTTCAGGAGGAGAAAATAAACATGAGGTAGAATTAACCTCAACTCTTCGTGGAAAATAGGTCCCACATTAAAAGACATCATTAGTTTATTACAACAGTTACAAGATATTCTCCATGTGCTCAAAATGTGAACTGTAAGAAAATCAAAACTGCAAAACTTACGAAGCAAGGCAAAGAAAGCAGAAGAATGGTCAAAATGTGTTAATCCACATTAGCACCACGTGCTAATAACTTGAGTTTAAGGAGAGATTAATATTTTACCATATTATATCAAAAGCCTAATATGTACTGTATTCAAGCTATGTATTATTCTTCTCATGTCCATTATTCTCCTTATTCACTCTCTGTCTCTCCAACCAAATATTGTATTATTCTTTATTGGGCCACTTAAAATTCAATAAATCTTGCACCTTTTTAATATACTGGGAGTACCTTGCATCAATTAAAATCCTAGCTTCCCTAACCAATATATCCATTTTTTATTTAATATCCACCATTGTATCAATGTTTGAATTGAGCAAGATGTAATTGGTGATAGATGAATGCATCATAGCTACTTTAAGCAATCCTCCCAAATATTTCTTCTAGGTGTCAAATGGATGCAATTCACCTTTTGAATTCAATACTTGAGGCATACCATGATCCTCCATCTCCTTGAAAACTTTCAACTTACTTTGAAGTTGTATACCCAACTTTCCATGGAAAGTAGTTACCTCATTTATTAATTCAATAGTTTTCAAGATATCAGAAATATTTATGGGTGCCTTGGGATCCTCATTCATTTTGGCATCATTTCTTTCAAGGCACTTACCCTAGCAATCTAATTATTCCATTCATTCCTAAAGGCCTCATTTACTTGTAGATAATTTGTATTTGCCTCATGAATGTTTTTATGCATGGCCCATACATCATTAGCCCTGTGGACCAACTTTGGTCACCTTGTGCTTAAGCACATCCTCAAAAATTTCATTGGCCACCCTAACTATCTCCAATTTGGCTTGCTTGACATTTCCTTCTCAATAGTTAATTTTTCTTTCAAATCAACAATTCTGAGGGGCAAAGTCTCCCTATCTTGTGCAGAAACATCAAATGAAGAAGAAGAAGAAGAAGAAGAAGAAGGTTCAGTCAATATTCTTTGAGTAGCCTGAATAGTATCTCTCATTTGATTCAACTCATTCAAGGCCTTATTATATTCCTTAACCAAGGATTCATATTTTTTCTAAGAAATATGTGTAGTGTCCACACTAAGCATTGTAGCATGTACAGTTAACTCAATTATCTGGATTGGAGTTATGTCAGTAGCTCTCTTGACCACTAGTGAACCAATAACTTCCTCAATAGTCCTAGCAACCTCATGTTTGCTCGTATTAGGTGCTATAGACCAAATTGCAAGGGTATGCAACTTTGGACTATATCCAAAACCAAATACTTTATTCTCAAATTGATCTCCAGATATCAAAGCTTGAGTATCTCTCCTAACTACATCATATGCTATGGAAATAGTGAGAGTACATCATGCTAACAACATGATTCCACTAACTTTAGCAATTATTCAAACTTCAGTGGGAGTAATAGCTACAATTTCAGCCCTAATATTCTCTTCATTTTCTTTCTCAACTTCCTCCTAATGAGAAGGTTCGACATTTACCCGGGCTGATTCCAGTCTCTCTTTTATTTCCTTACTCCACTGTTGAATCATAAACTTTTGAAATTATTTAGTCTACAAAAATTTATCATCAGCCAAAAACTCATCACACTCCCTAATTCTGGGATCATCATCATTTTCTCTATCATACTGCCACTAGACAATCCTATCAGGAGGAACATTTGAACTATGATTCTCTTAAATATGAGGAAGGGGAATTTTCTACTCAACCTCCTCATTTCTTGGCACATGTTATGCAACTTGCTCTTCCCCGACCTCTTGAACATCTTCAAGTTGTTCTGGGATATGCATAGCTTATTGTTGTTGTTTCTCTAAGAGGACCTAGGCTTTGTCTACAGCCTCCTTTACCTTTACCTTAAACTCACCAGAATGATAGTCCCTTATCATGGTAAAGGCCCTCTCCAAAGGGTTTGCAACCTCATTGTATGGACTGATGTAGAAGGCATTCCTTTTCATAATCCTTTCCTCAAGTTTTTTCACACCTGTCCATTCCTTTTCCCTAACCATGCCAACCTCATCACTTGTTAGGTTCCTTAGTACATCATCTCTATAAAAGATTTCATGATGTATGATGCCTAAGTTCTTTTGTCTTCTTCTTCCTACCACAAATCTTTATGGATCAAAAACTCTAACCTCATTAATAGGAATTCTCAAATTATTCACCATAATGCCCAATTTTTCATACCCTTCAAGGGTAGTGATCTTGAAATAAGTAAAAGTACATTGGGGATGTATTATAGATCCCTTTCTATCCTTTGTAAACATTTCATAATCCATAACATCAATTTGCCACATGAGATCCATGAAAGCCAATTTGTTTGGGACATAAAAGGGTAAACAATGGTGTGCCACCTTGGCTCCATAAACCCTGCTCAAAGTATATTCAGAATGTAGAAACCAGTTAGCCCAATTATGTGTTGTTGTAGAGCTTGGTACATCCTTTGGGCGCATAAGAATTCTAATCTATAGAAAATGTATGAATCTAGGTGCCACACCTAATGACTCTAAGATACCATGTATTAAAACATTGGCAAACAAGATGTAATTGGAATTGGAGCAATCCTGATCCCAAATGTATGTCCACATTTGCACTAGGATAGCCTTATTTTCACTGTCCTTAATCTTTAAATTTAATTTCCTTTTCCAATCATAATCTCCTTCCCATAAGAGAATATGCATCAACAAAGAATAATGGGGGAAAGACAAAGGGAGCACTTCCTTTTTTCAAATTGAGAAAATCCTCATGCATTCACTCAACAACAAAGTTAGCATAATCAAAACTAGTGTTTCGATTATATTCTTGTATATCTGCCACCATCACCAACAAATTAGGGGCTATTCTAACCTAAAAAATCTGAGCTAGAGCACTTGGTTTAAACAATAGTAATTTTTTTTGAAATATTCACACTCAAAAGGGTCAACATCCTGAGCAGTAAAATCTTTCCTTCTCCTTCTATGTCTGAATGCAAATTTTCTCCTTTCATATTCAACATACAAGTCAACATGCTTGAACTTTATAGTATAATTGGGATTTAACCCAAATACATCCAACATTTTATCCTTTGTCACCTCCATAATTATATCACCATTGTCAGTCTTGATTTTCCTGTCAGTAGGGTCATAGTGCCTTGGTAGCTCCATCATTAAATCAACTTCCACAAACACATCTAGAACCAATAAGTTTCCCAAGTTCAATCCCCACAAATAACATGCAGGCTTACTAGACTTTTTCCTATTGAAAGCATACCAAAACAATTACCATCCACTCTAGGGTTGGGGTTTCTCACCAATTTCGCTAGCATTATCCATCAACCTAGTGGTAACAACAACTTGTCTTGTGGGCCTTTTACCAATTCATGACCCTCCCACTTTCACACCTCTAGAAGTTTCTTTCATAAACTTTTTTGTTCTTTGTTTACACTTTTGGATCTAGTGGAAGCCAGAGGGGTACTAGGAAAAGGGTTAGACATAGTCACTGGCTTATGCTTAATTTCAGTTGAAGCATGCTGAGTATCAAGTCTTTTATCCCTCTTTTTATTTGGTTTCCTTTTCAGTCTAAAATTGGATTCACTAGGCTCTTGGTCAATCATTCTTATAACGCAAATGGAAACTAGGGTTTACAATTTCTTACGACCAAATAAAACCCTTCATAATTATGATAGGATAAAACACTACTATTGAACATGACACCTTTCTTGACAATTTAGATAGTGCTCAATTATCAAATTGAAATCACCAGAAAGGACTAAATTGCTAATTCCACAAATTTTCCTATCAATTTTCCAGGGCATTCACCTTACTACCTTAATTAAAAGGAAGTAAGAGTCTTGCTTACCTAAATGAAAGTAGTGTCACTCTAGTTGTTGATGTTTTTTGGAGTTTTCCCTACAAATACTTCAGCTTCTAGCATTGTTTTCGCTAGCCAATGAATTAGGATGCACGATAAACTAGATATCTACTTTCTATTACAACAGAGAGGGGAGAATGTCACCATTAATATTCAATAGTAAGCTCATGCAAGTGAACTGACAATTAGCTATTTAGTTTTAAACCTTGATCATTGATCCTTCAGATTTAAAACTGTATCAATAGTTATTGATCCACCTCGCCACCTTCCTTTTGGCTTTATATGAAATCCTTAGGATTTCACCACGTTGCCTCTTCATGTAGTGGTTGTCACCAATCATTGATTTACTTCGTTCTCATCAAACTTTATTAGCAATGCAAGTGCATCATGTGATAAAATCTCAACCCTTAGATCTAGAGCCAATTTCCCAATCACATTCATCTTCATTGCTCCTCCCTAAATCAACTTTTTACCTTGACTTTCATTTGTGACAAGAGATGTAAGTACTATACTTTCACATGTACACATGCATAAACAATCAATGGCATAAAAGATATCACAAATAGGATGTAATCAAGTTAGCAAGAGAAAACTCCTTGAAAGGGACCATATCGCTTATTGCTAATCCTCCTCATAAGGTTTGCAAATGATTAGTGATGAGAGATTATCCTAATATTATTACATATTGCACATCGGTAATCAAGATCTTAGCACTCAAAAAAAATCTATGAGATGTGATGCAATTGGAAACTCATCTTCTCGCTCACCATTGATTTAGAAGAATCCCTTCATAATACATTTGCGATGAGCAATGAAACTATGATTATAAATTCAGAGGTCATCGCTTATCACTATTACAACTTTAAGAATTCAGAAATCATTAGTGATAAGCGATCCCTTAAGAATCTTGCTCATCGCTGTTTGAAATCTAAAGTTCAAGGAACAATTCACGATGAGCGATATCAAAGAGATATCACCTCATCGCTCATCGCTGATTTAAAACATATATTTCAAAAGTGATCAGTGATGAGCAATAAGGACATAAGATCAATTGAACTTAAGTGAAAACTTTTAGGAACGTGCTCACAAGTTGTTTTAATGGAGGGGACTTCCTAGGATGATACGATACATAGAAAAATACTTAAGAACCCCAAAATAATTATAACAAAGGTTTTTGGACCCATGATGAGGGAACTGGTTGCCTGATACAAATTTTTTAAAAAAGTGACCGGCAGCGGGCAATAGGGAGTCAACGACAAAATAGAACGCTAAAGTTATTCAAGGAAAAAAATTCTAAAACCCTCCTAAATGCAACAAGGGTTTTAAGATGGGGCATGAGGATTTAGGTTCCATAAGATATCTTCAACTTTTCTTCAACCTATGAACTTGCAAATCTGCAACTCACAAAGAGAGGGAATTTTTTTTTTTGGGTGAATGGGGATTTTCCTTTATCAAACCCCAATTTGGTAATCAAACCTTTAAATAAAATAATGAAAGAATTAAGGGAATGAGGAATGAATAATGCTATGTTGCAATTCAAAAAACCCTTGAATAAACCTTTGGAAATTTAAAATTTTGATGTTAATCTTGCATTAAATGGCTTCAATGGATGTCGATCTTGATGCTTTAATCTTTCTTTGAATCTTTGACTTGAATGCTTGGATTAGATCTTGAAACCTACATCATAATGTTAACTCCAAAAATGTGCATGAATGAACATAACTTTGACATGATGCTTGAGATTTTGAATGCTACAAAAAATGATGAAGAGATCTACTCTTGAAGGCTCTTGAGAATAATATTTTCCCTTGTTAAGTTCACCTCTTGCTAGATGTTTTGAATTGATGAAATAACCTTGTATTTATAGTCATTTGTCCTTAATTTCCTAAAATTAAAACATTACAAGCTGACCTTTAGAATTTGAATTTGAGATGATAAAAATACCACCAAAACATGTTTTAAAAATGGGTTCAAGGTCTTAGGGAGGACCCATTGACCCATGGGAAAATGGGTCCCAGGCCCTAATTCTTGGAACACACATTGCTCAATGTGAAGTGTTATGTATTGGCATTAATTAATGTTGGGTTTCCCCCTCTGGAAATGTAATTAATTAGTCTTGCAAATGAGTTAAAGCGCACAATAAGGCATAATTAAGCTCAATTTAATTAAGAGGGCCAAAATAACTGTCTAAATGTAAAGGGGTACATTTAACAACACTAAATTAAGGCAATAGTTTATTTTAACTATGACGGCCCAAACAAGTGAGAAAATGTATAGGGATACATTTTTCTACACTACAGTCTAAAGCATTACCTAGTGAGGTTATGCTTCAAGTTAGTGGTTGCTCTTGATCTCAGCTTGTGGATTACGAGGGAATCTTGTTTTGTTGCAAGCATTGATTTGCTACAAGACACTTGGCTTGTGACTATCCCCATGGTTCCAGCAAATCATCTTCTTCCACTTGGTGGAAGAATGCTCTTCTTGACCATCATACTATGTGCCCTAATGATTCTATTGTTGCTAGTGAGGATTTGGAGCTTCACTCCCCTTCTGTGTCTCATCCTCCTGCTCAGACAACTAATAATCTTATTGATCAAAACTCCGTTTCTCCTATGTTTCTTTACGCTCTAGTTTTGGACAAGGTTGTTTCTTCTCCACCTTGTTATTCTATTGGTATTGTTCCATTAGTTAGGCACTCTAAGGAGGCCTCTCTCGCTTGTCTAAAGGATACACATTTGGTTGATGACTCTTCTTGGATAGTTGTACAACGGAGGAAGAAAAGTATTCCTAAGATAAGAAGGACCCCATCTTGCATTTCAAGCCATTGGAGGCAAGGATGCTAGATTCAAGCTCTGGTTTTGCTTGATCTACTTCTATTTGCTTTATTGTTTCTATGTTACTTCTGTTTAGTTATGGATTTATAGCCCTTCCCTTTTTTTCAATCATAAACAATTTCAAAAATAATTAATTATAAAAAGAAGGTGAAATGGTAAGCATGCACTTTTCTCATCTCCTCTACACTTTAAAATTCCTTTAATTCCTTTGAAACCATTCCTTAATTTTACTGACTGTTTGAAAAATGTTACGACAATTTTATTTGTCATTTCCTTTTTCTTTTCACTAAATTACAATACAAGCCCATCTAGATACATGCATGTAAACAATTTCCTTTTCTTTTCACTAAATCACAATACAAGATCATCTAGATACAAGCATGTAAACAATTTCAATTAAAAATAAACTTTCTTCTCGCTAAAATCTAAAATGGTGCGAGGAACTCCACAAGGCGAAAGAAAAAATGAGCTACAACAGCCCTGTCCTTCAGAGGTCAAAGACTGATTTCGATCACTAAAATGTAGTCCTCCTCGAGATGCCTATATAACACATTAGAGATGTATAGCACATTGATACCCATGCAGAGGGTACTTGTTTATGATGTACACATAGCGTCACAAGCAAATTATTTTTAAAGGAGGCAAGTAAGCCACGTGCGTGAGCTGTGAATATAGCAACTTCTAAAATCCAGATCAACAACAGAAGTTGATAGTCACAGTGCTGTCGAGGATCTGTACTTGTCTACAAGACACTTAAAAACTGAACAGGAAGTTGCGTTAAAAATCTGCAAATTAGACTACATTATTAGTCTATTTAAAATATTAAGAACGGGTCTCTGCTGCTGTGATTTAGATTTGATTTGATATACAGATCGGATCTCTGCTGTTCTGATTTGGATTTGATTTGATATTCTTAAATCCTAAGCTGTCCATTAAGTTGATTTAGCTGGTGGAAATATCACAAAATTACAGTTGTCTCTTCAGCTTAAAACTCGCATTAAGTCTGTTTTACACGTTTAAAATGCATGGGTATCAACCAGAAACACGATGGGTGAGTCCCATGGAATCAAACAAAGACATTTTTTATCATCCGACACAATTTGGAATCACGCAACTTTGGTTGTACCATTTACTGTAGTTTTTTCGTCTCGAGTATTTTATTGGAGTATGATTGATAGCGGTGGGTAAAGTATGAGAGCAATTACATTTCTATCACTTTAGATTTCATTTGATTGAAAGGAATGTTTGAGTGATCTTTATTTTATTGGTAGAGTTGCATAGCCGCTCAATTTTACCAATTAAATCGAAGGAAGTCGATTATTAGTGTACTGAAGCACCGTCCCAATATCACCATCCTGCAAAAAGATTCAAAAGTTTATCAGATTCGATTAGGTTTTAAGTTTGTTTGATTTTTTTATTGCAGTAATTCAACGCCGGTGTATACTTTATGAAAACACGCAGAAATTTCCTAGGGTTTGCTTTTTAGCTTTATCTTTGCGTAAGCGACAAAGTAAAGGATGGCACGAATCTTATGGCCCACTTGATTTTGATTTTATTCTTATCATATTAATTGCATTGTTTACTTGGGTCACCTCTTGGTCTGCAGCAATTTTATCACAATATATTCGTGACGGTGGTGGGAGGAGTTATTGGACACAAAGGGTTTGATTCAACAGGGATATGATTGCTTTCCTCATAAGCCGGTTACTCATTTTCTAAACAAGCCTTGTCGAAGTCGGCACTATGTGGTAGTGTTGAAGTTTGTGAAGTTACAGATGAAGATAAACTAACACGTTTCTAATGTTTTGTTAGTTTGATTCTAGTTTTAGTCCGTTTGGGATTTGGTTATGTGTTTGAACAATTTTTTTTAAAGTTTAGTTAAGGATTTGGTTGTATATTTTAACATGTTTTTTTAGTTTTGTTAGTTTTATTTGTAGGTGTGGTTTTATGTTATGTGTAATTTTACTCTGTTTGGGTTTTGGTTGTGTGTTTAGACATGTTTTTTTCTAAGTTTTGTTAAGGATTTAGTTGTATATTTTAACATGTTTTTCTAGTTTTGTTATTTTGATTTGTAGGTGTGGTTTTATGTTGTGTGTAGTTTTACGATTTGATTGTATGTTTTTATTTGGTTTTGGTAAATGATATTTATATGAGAAGGGTGCAATAAAGTTGATTTGGATTTGGATTTGATTTTTTTTTGTTTTTTATATTTTATATTGTTGTAAATATTTACTTTTATGCATTGTCATTAGGGTCAATATTAATATTTTAGTCTTTAATGATATAACTTTAAGTAAGCACCTTATTTTACATCAAGAAAACGAATTACATATGTACTTTTCTCACTTTTCAATGCCCTTAACCCCCTTTTTTTACTTCATGTCTCATAGCCTATCTTTTTCTACTTTGAAATGTTGTGTTTTTATCTAGTATGAAAAAACTATTACTTACCACAAACAAAAATTGTGAAACTATAGTGGTAGTTGTTTCCTGATTATATCCATGCATTGATGCATGTATGTAGAAATTCACACAAATATATATTAGTGTAATGTCATCTTATGAATTATATGTATTTGATTAAAGTGCCACTTGTCCATTGCTTGCGAAAATAATTTTAATTAGTACTTTGTGTATTTTTGTAGCTCAAATTATGTAATTTAGAGATCATATATGTGATTATCATACTTTTACATGTAATATTTTCCTCAAGTTCAATATATATGAGCATATTAGTTTATTGGATAATTATGCCTCAAATATGATCTCATTAGTTAATTGTATATGTGTCTTGGGTGTGCAGATTACATACATATTTATTATAAATAGACAAAATATAAAGGAGAACACCATGGATATCACTAAATCCTCTAAGTTTTCCTATTTTAAGGTCTAAGCTCTCTTTCCATATATTGATTAGGTTTATTGATTTTCATGGTCTGGCAAGAAACATTGTGGAAATAATTGGATAGTCATCTCTTTTAAATTTATATTTAATCCTCTTTAATGGTTTTATTTTAATTATGAATTTCATAAATTAGAAATTGAGTTTCTATTTAACTGAATAATTCTTAAAACATCTTGGGATTCCATTTAATACTTTTGGTGTTGATTTGGTTTATTTTTTAATATCCCTCTTTAATTAATTTAACCTTATAGAAAACTATCTCATTCCTATAGTTCTAGTGGGCTAAGTGTAATTTGCAAGTGAATTATTTATTAATTCTTGGTTTCAAGTAATTTACTATTTCTCAAGGTTAGGGGGGCTCACTTGATTGGCTAAAGCATCCTGTTGTAGGAAAGAGGTCGTGAGGTCTAGTCTCCCCCATCCTCATGGTACCAAATGGCATGTCGCACCAGTGTCACTGGTCCCATGAAAAAAGTTTACAAGGAAAACTATAGTTTATAGGGTACTACTTGATTCCTAAAATTTAAAAACAAAATAGTATTTCTCAATTCTAATAAAGTGGGCCATGGAATTAATAAATTATTATTAATTAACTCAAAGAGCCTTATGTTAATCCTAGCGATCACCAATGCTTAACAAAAGTTGTTTCGTATGGTTCATAGGATGGTTGTCTTGAATTCCTCAAACACTTTAATGTTGCCATCCCCCGAAGGAGGTCCCAAAGTATACACTTTGAGCTTAATGCCTACTAGGGGCATGTGTGGTGCAAGAGCATCAAATTCAACTTTTGTTAAGTTTGGTTCACTTAGGTCTTGAGTTAGTGTTTCCAATCTAGATGGCATTGAATAAGGTCATGTTAGACTATTTTATGATGTAATAGGTAATTTTAGTTGGTTAGGGAGTTCAATTTGCAAATATTGCAAAAGTTGTGAAAATGTAAAAGTTGCGAAAAGGAAAAATGTGGAAGTTCAAGGGTCATATGCTTGTAGTTTGTTGGAAAACGGTTGGAAGTTGTTTGGTCATGTTTGTAATGTCTTTAAAATTCCTTGTGAACATTGGATGAAGGATTACCCATTGATAATTTGAATTTTTTAATACAAAATCACTATTTTCCCTTCAAATTTTCTAGTAATTTGTTGTTCATCAGATCTATACTTTCCCATATAGGAATTTTCTTGTTGTAAACGAGGTTGGATTTGGTGGAGGAATGTTGTAAGCTCAATTTGCATCCAATTTTATAGATTTTCATTGAGTTTAAAGCATCTTGGAGGAACTTTACTGTTAACATGTCTGGGCAACTAGTTTTAAGGGTTTGAAGACTTCAAAATGAAATAATTGGCCATTCCATCTATTCTACTTGCTTTGGCTCAATGAAATGGCCTAGATAAGTAGGATTAGATGTTTAGATGTCTCTTACGAGTAGGGTAGGAAAGTTGAAGGGTTTTGTAGGATGCCCTAGTTGGTAAGTGTGAGTATTTTGGGTGAAATTGAGTGGTTTGAGGGTGTAAATGATAGAAATTTGTTGGGGAAGAAAATTATAAGGGTGTTTTAAGTAGGTGCAGGTTTGTTAGGGTGTGTTAGAAGTAGTGGAAGAGTTTGGAAATATTTCTAATAGTGATTTTCAATAAACCTGACCATAAACTAAGCAAAATGAGGGTTTGTTGTTAAGGTAGCTTGGAAAGTGTTTCACCTAGTAAAGTTGGTTAATTTAGAGAATTTGATGACTCATTATTAGTTCCCAATTGATTTTTGGGCTTAAGGGACTGATTACATAGGGGTTTCTTTGTAAAAGTGGCCTAATTAGCTAAGGAGGACAATCTAGTTGCTTGATTTTGGAGAAATTGGTCCAAAGTGACCTATTGATGTTTTGTAATATGTTTTTGAATTCCCTAATGGGTATCTGAAAAGGTGTTGTTCATGTGTTGAAAGGGCCTTCTCTAAAAGATATACCCAATTCTGTCAATTGGCAATACTACAAGGAGATAGTGAAGGTTTCATGTGATAATGAGAGGTTGAAGTTTTATGACTTGTTGATTGGTTGATTTCTTCCCTACTCTACATCAATTGGTATCAGAGCTTAAGGATTAGATCTCTTGAGAGTCGAAGGTTGTTGATTGAAGAAAGGAAACTTCCAAGGTAAAAAGACAAAGTGTCAAAATGCATCCAAAAGGGAAAAATATGGTTAAGGAGATTAATGAGTTGAAGGATAAGCATGCTAGGGAGATAAGAGAGTTGAAGGAAATACTTGCAGCTCTAGAAACAAGCAAGGGAAGACATAAGGATGAAAGTGATTCTAATGAAGAAGAGGAAGAAGAATTTGAAGATGTGGATGAAGGACTAGATCCTAAAGACCATTTGAAGGACGAAAAAGTTGTTAAGGGAAATCAATAGTGATCAACATAAGGTGAAGATAGATGTTCCTAAATATGGTGGGAATCTGAGTGATGAAGAATTGTTGGTTTGATTGCAGCCTTAGACAATTACTTTGAGTGTGAAGATGTTCTTGTAGAGCAAAGGGTGAAGATTGCAAAGATCAAGTTGAATGGTCATACACTTTTGTGGTGGGATTATGAGAAATCAGAGACCAGAAAGATACGTAAGTCCAATATTGTTTCATGGGAAAACATGGTAGAAAAAATGAAAGGTAAGTTCTTGCCAAAAGATAATGAAATTTAAATGTTTAAAAAAATTCAAGGTTTGAGACAAAAATAAATGGATGTTAAAACACATAGTGAAGAATTTTATAAGTTGAATATAAGATCAAGGCATAATGAGAATGAAGTTTAAAAGGTTTCTAGTTATCTTGGGGGCTTGAGATTCAATATTCTAGATGAGTTAGTTTTGGAAAATCCTAAGACTATTGAAGAGTGTTAGATGAAATGAAAATAAGGGTTGAAGAAAAGATGAAAAGAAGGCAAGATAAAACAGATAGAGGAAGATGCAACACCTCTATGGGAAGAGGATCTTTGTCTACTTCAAGATAAACAAGTGAGAGCCAAGAAGAGGAAAACAAAGGACAAGAATCAGTTGTAGATTTCAAATGTGGATTTAGAGGCAATAGAGGTAGATTTGGTGGAGGTAGAAGTTCAAACACATTTTCAAGTAGGTGCTACAATTTTCAAGAGTTTGGGAATCTAGCATATAAGTATCCTAAAAGACAAGGATCTACATCAAGTGGTGGTGAAAGAAGAGGCGAAAAGACAATCCAATTTGTGCAAGAAGATGAAGGTGAAAATGTTAAATCTCCAAGTCATGTTGCTACTCCAGAGATAGGAGAATCATTGCTGTTGAGAAGAAAACTCTTGAAGAAATCCAAGGAGAAGGAGATGAATCAAAGGAAGATCTTGTTCAAGACCACATGAAAATGTAAGGGTAAGGTATGCAAGGTAGTCATAGATTCCGGTTGCACTGGTAATATGGTATTAAGTGAAATGGTATAAAAGTTGAATTTTGAGAAAGTTCTTAATGACATGTCCTATAAGGTATCTTGGTTAATTGATGACCAATCTCTTTTAGTCAATGAACAAGCCTTGGTTGAGTTTTAGATTAGTTTTTATGGGGATAAAGTTCTTTCTGATGTACTACCTATGAGTTTTTATCATCTATTGCTTGAGAGACCATGGCAATATGATAGACATGCCATTTATGATGGGAAATCTAGTACCTATCAGATTGAGAAGGATGGGAATTTTTTTACTTTGACTCTGTTGGTTGAGGATGTGAAGGAGAAAGGAAGGATAAATCAAGTGATTATGGTGGACAGAAAAGAGTATGTAAAGGTTGAGGAAGAAAAAAGGAAAGTGAATGCAACCATTGTAAGGAAAGAAGATTCTAGGAAAATAGATAGAAAATAAAATTGTGTGTTGATATCAAATGTAGGTCTAAATAATGATGCAATGTTAAAGGAAAGAGTTGGTAAGTTGGTGAAGGATGAAATATGTGGTGCAGTGCAAAATTTCTTTAAAAGGCATGAGTGAATCATGGTAGGGATAGTTTTTTGTCCTGTGGAAGAAAAATAGGTTAAGGAGTAGTGAATTACTCTCAAAATAGAGGTTCACAAGTTGGATAAGACAAAGGACTTTAGGATAGTAATGAGGGTGAAAGGTGGAATGAAGCAAGGTGAGAGACAAGGACAAATGAGTGAGTTTGAGCATGCAACAAGGATGGAGAAGGTAACAGTCCAAGATAAGAGTGGAAAAGAGGTTTTTGTAGGAGTGAGGTCAGGTTTGACAACATTGCAAAGTAAAGTGAGAAAACATCCATTCAATGGAGGACAACACTTTCAAAGGAGAAATCAGTTAGAGGATAGAAATGATGCATCTTTCCAATTTTTGACTCATGGGAAAGAGTCATTGGGTGGATATGTAGATTAGCTAAATTTTGGTATGATCATAGGAAACATTTTTTGGTGGTATAAAGTCCTCAATGGGACTTGGTAACTTCTTTTCTCTTGGTGTATGGTGCAAGAGCACCGAATTCTATTTTTGTTAAGTTTGGTTCACTTAGGTCTTGAGTTAGTGTTTTGAATCTAGATGGAATTGACTATGGTCATGTTAAACCATTTTATAATGTAATAGGTAATTTTATTTGGTTTGAAGGTCATTAGGTGGTCAGGGAGTTCAATTTGCAAAATTGGAAAATATTGTAAAACTTGTAAAAATGTAAAAGTTGCAAAAAGGAAAAATGTGGAAGTTCAAGGGTCATATTCTTGTAGTTTGTTGGAAAATAGTTGGAAGTTGTTTGGTCATGTTTTTAATGCCTTTAAAAGGCCTTGTGAACATTGGATGAAGGATTAGCCATTGAGAATTTGAATTTTTGAATACAAAATCATTGTTTTCCCTTGAATTTTTTTGGTAGTTCAGTGTTCATCAGATTTGTACTTTCCCATATAGGAATTTATTACTATAAAAGTGGTTGGATTTGGTGGAGGAATGTTGTCCCTTTAATTTTCATCCAATTTTGTAGATTTTCATTGAGTTTAAAGCATCTTGGAGGAACTTTACTATTAACGGGTTTGGGCAACCAATTTTAAGGGTTTGAAGAATTCAAAATAAAATAATTGGCCATTCCATCCATTGTATTTATTGTGGCTTGATGGAATGGCCCAAATAGGTAGGATTAGGTGTTTATATGTCTCTTGTGAGTAGGGGAGGCCAGTCGAAGGTTTTTGTAGGATGCCTTAGTTGGTAAGTGTGAGTATTTTGGGTGAAAGTGAGTGGTTTGAGGGTGTAAATGACTAAATCTATTGGGGTAGAAAAGTCTAAGGGTTTTTTAAGTAGGTGTAGGCTTGTTAGGGTGTGTTAGAAGCA
The DNA here is from genome assembly GCA_007258455.2 of Sequoia sempervirens. Classification (NCBI taxonomy): domain Eukaryota; kingdom Viridiplantae; phylum Streptophyta; class Pinopsida; order Cupressales; family Cupressaceae; genus Sequoia; species Sequoia sempervirens. The sequence goes on along the minus strand of VDFB02105785.1, from coordinate 153,193,000 downwards.
GCGATAGAGTTTGTAAAGGTCTCTAATGGGGATTTTCAATAAACACTAGCACCTTAAACTAAGAAAAATGAGGGTTTGGTGTTAAGGTGGCTTGGAAGGTGTTTCACGAGGTAAAGTTGGTTAATTCATAGTGTTTGATAACTGGTTATTAGTTTCCAATTGACTTTTTGGATTGAGGGAGTGATTTCATAGGTGTTTCTTTGTAAAAGTGGCCTAATTGGTAAATGAGGATAGCGTAGTTGCTAGATTTCGGAGGAGTTGGTCCAAAGTGACCTATTGAGTTATTTTATATCTTTTTGAATGACCTAATTGGTATCTAAAAAGGTGTTATTCTTGTGTTGAAAGGGCCTTCTCTAAAATATATATCTGATTCTCTCAATTGGAAATGATACAAGGAGATAGTGAAGTTTTGATGGGATAAGGAGAAGTTGAAGTTTTATGACTTGTTGAGTTGTTTTTTTTCATTGAAATTGTGTTGATTTGTTGATTGCTTCCCTACTCTACATCAATTGGTATCATATCTTAGGGATTAGATCTCTTGAGAGTGAAAGGTTGATGATTAAAGAAAGGAAACTTGGAAATTGAAAAGAAAAAGTATCAAAATGCCTCCAAAAGGGAAAAATTTGGTTAATGAGATGAATGAATTGAAGGATAAGCATGATAGGGAGTTAAGAGATTTGAAGGAAATACTTGCAGCTCTGGAAATAAGAAACAAAAGATGAAAGTGATTCTAATGAAGAAGAGGAAGAAGAATTTGAAGATGTGGATGAAGAACTAGATCTTGAAGACTAAAGGATGGAAAAGTTGTTAAGGGAAGTCAAGAGTAATCAGCATAAGGTGAAGATAGATTTTCTAAATATGGTGGGAATTTGAATGATGAAGAATTGTGTGATTTGATTGCATCCTTAAACAATTACTTTGAGTGTGAAGATGTTCTTGTAGAGCAGAGGGTGAAGATTTCATAGACCAAGCTAAAGGGTCATGCACTTTTGTGGTGGGATTATGAGCAATCGAATAGGAGAAAGAAAGGAAAGTCCAAGATTGTTTCATGGGAAAAAATGGTAGGGAAAATGAAAGGTAAGTTCTTGCCAAAAGATTATGAAATTCAAATGTTTAAAAAACTTCAAGGTTTGAGACAAAAATAAATGGATGTGAAAACATATACTTAATAATTTTATAAGTTGAATAAAAGATCAGGGCATAATGAGAATGAAGTTTAAAAGGTTGCATGGTATCTTAGGGGCTTGAGATTCAATATTCACAATGAGTTAGTTTTGGAAAATCCTAGGATTGTTGAAGAGTGTTATCAAATGGAAATAAGGGTTGAAAAAAATATGAAGAGAAGGAAAGATAAAACAAATAGATGTAAAGGAAACACCTCTAGGGGAAAATGATCTTTCTCTTCTTCAAGACAAACAAGTGAGAGCCAAGAAGAGGCAAAAAAAGGACAAGAACGAGCTACAAATTTCAAAGGTGGATTTAGAGGCACTAGAGGAAAATTTTGTGGAGGTAGAAGTTCAAACACATTTGTAGGTAGGTGCTAAAATTTTCAAAATTTCAGGCATCTAGCATATAAGTGTCCTAAAAGACAAGGATCTACATCAAGTGGTGGTGAAAGAAGAGGTGAAAAGAGAGTCCAATTTATGTAAGAAGATGAAGATGAAAGTGTAAATTCTCCAAGTCATGTTGTTGCTCCAGAGGTAGGAGAATCATTGATGCTAAGAAGACAACTCTTGAAGAGATCCAAGGAGAAGGAGATGACTCAAAGGAAGAGCTTGTTCAAGACCACATGAAAATGTAAAGGTAAGGTATGGAAGGTAGTCATAGATTCTGGTTGCACTGATAATATGGTATCAAGTGAAATAGTAGACAAGTTGAATTTGCAGAAAGATCCTCATGATATGTCCTATAAGGTGCATTGGTTAACTGATGATTAGTCTCTTTTAGTCAATGAACAAGCCTTGGTTGAGTTTCAAATTGGTGGTTATAGGGATAAAGCTCTTTGTGATGTATTACCTATGAGTTGTCATATATTGCTTGGGAGACCATGGCAATATGATAGACATGCCATTTATGATGGGAGATCCAATACTTATCAGACATAAAAGGATGATAATTGTTTTACTTTGACTCCATTGGTTGAGGATGTGAAGGAGAAAGGCAGGGAAACTCAAGTGATTATGATGGGAAGAAAATGTTATAGATGCAGGACAATTGAGAGGGGGGAGGGTGAATCAATTGTCATAGAATTCAAACTTAGAAATTCCAACACTTCAATTCCACAACCACATTATATGTGATTAAGTATGAGCATGAAACATAGATAACAGAAAGTAATTCAACACAACAAACACCATGTTTTTACATGGAAAACCCAAGGAGGGAAAAACCATGGTGAGGATTAACTCACAGTATAAATTAATTTCAAATTGAAAATAAAAGGCTCACTACCCTATAAGGACTCACTTTCCAAATACAAAATCTCACTGCTTACATGAGAGGCTCATTTCCTACAAGAAGGCTCACTTCCTACAAAAGATTTACTTAATAAAATTAGGCTTTACAACCAAAATGAACTAAGAATAATGCACCTAGTAACAAGTGCTAATGTAGTTTCGGTGATGCTCAATAGACTAATTCTACATACTTCATTATGATTGCTCACTTTCACATTTACTACTACTTCCTTGATCATACACACTCTATTTCTCCATTTGTCTCTTCAAAACTTGTTCAACACACACACATATATACTCAATCTAATCACAAGCATCAATTAGGTCAGCTTAATTAGATACACTTCATATTTACCAAAAATACTAAGTGTCGTCTCCAATCATTGACAAAATATTTCAAGAAGATAATTCAAATCTCCAACATGCTACATTATGTCAGAAAGGACCTAAAATAGGTCGCACATATATCCACCTAGCAAAATTAATTCATTGTATTATACTACCTCAATAAGTTGGCCAAGAATAGACTTCAAATGCAAAAAGAAATAAACATTTTGTATGAGCACTAGAGCACACAATATCTTGATCATGCATGCCTTCAACAACCATAAATAATTTCTTAAAACTACAAGCATCAACTACTAACTGCTTAGGAATGTGGACAAGAATACCATAGAGTGGATATTAAATACTAGTTTAGATACTAGACCAAAATACCAGATCAAGCACTATCTTAAACTTGCAGTCACAACATGGTGACATCAATAACAACACAAAAATATAGAGATGGTCAATCTTCTTCATTTTTCCAACAATCTCCCCCTTTGTCATTGATGGCAACATGTAAAAAATTCTCCTTCAAACTCTCCCCATACTCTACTCTAACTCTCTCCACACTCTAATTCTCTCCCCCTTTGACATCAATGGAAAAGGGTGGCCAAAAAATGATATAAACAAAGGTTTAAACATGGTGACATTAATGAAAACACAAAACTATAGAGATATTCAATCTTCTTCATTTTTCCAATAGAAAAGAGTATGTAAAGGTTGAGGAAGACAAAAGAAAAGTGAATGCAACCATTGTAAGGAAAAAGGATGCTAGGACAACAGATAGAAATCAAAATTTTGTGTTGATATCAAATGCATGTCTAAAGCATGATGCAATGTTAAAGGAAAGGGTTGGTAAATTGTTCAAGGATGAAATGTGTGCTGAAGTGCAAAATTTCTTCAAAAGCCATGAGGTAATCACTGTAGGGAAATTGTTTTTTCCTGTTAAAGTAAAAGAGGTCAAGGGGCAGTTAATTACTGTCAAAACAAAGGTTGAAAGGTTAGATAAGATAGAGGACTTAAAGGCAGAGGACTCGAGGAAAATAATGAGGGTGAAAGGTGGAATGAAGCAAGGTGAGAGACAAGGACAAATGAATGACTTTGAGCATGCAACAAGGGTGCAAAAGATAACAGTCCAAGATAAGAGTTGAAAAGAGGTGTCTGCAGGAATAAGTTCAGGATTGACAACATTACAAAGTGAAGTGAGACAACATCCATTCAATGGAGGACAACACTTTCAAAGGAAAAATGAGTTAAACGAAAAAAATGATGCATGTTTCAAGTTTTTAACTCATGAGAAAGATCCACTAGGTGGATATGAAGATTGGAGATTTTGGTATGATAAGAGGAAGCATGTTTCGGTGATATAAAGTCCTCAAGGGGACTTGGGAACTTCTTTTGGCCAGGTGTATGGTGCAAGAGCACCAAATTCAACTTTTGTTAAGTTTGGTTCACTTAGGTCTTGAGTTAGTGTTTTGAATCTAGATGGAATTGAATAAGGTCATGTTAGACCATTTTATGATGCAATAGGTCATTTTAATTGGTTTTGAGGTCATTAGGTGGTTAAGGAGTTCAATTTGAAAAGTTGGCAAATATTTGTAAAAATTGTAAAAATGTAAAAGTTGCAAAAAAGAAAAATATGGGAGTTAAAGTGTCATATGCTTGTAGTTCATTGGGAAACAGTTGGAAGTTGTTTGGTCATGTTTGTAATTCCTTTAAAAGGCCTTGTGAACATTGGATGAAGGATTAGCAATTGAGAATTTGAATTTTTGAATACAAAATTGTTGTTTTCCCTTGAAATTTTCTAGTAGTTTGTTGTTCATTAGATTTGTACTTTCCCATACAGTAATTTTTTGCTCTAAAAGTGGTTGGATTTGGTGGAAGAATGTTGTAACTTAATTTTTCATACAATTTTGTATATTTTCATTGAGTTTAAAGCATCTTGGAGGAACTTTACTATTAACGGGTTTGGGCAACCAATTTTAAGGGTTTGAAGACTTCAAAATGAAATAATTTTCCATTCCATCTATTGTATTTGTTGTGGCTTGATGGAATTTCCAAAATAGGTAGGATTAGGTGTTTAGATGTCTCTTGTGAGTAGGGGAGGTGAGTTGAAGGGATTTTTAGGATGCCCTAGTTGGCAAGTGTGAGTATTTTGGATGAAATTGAGTAGTTTGAGGGTGTAAACGATTGAAATTTGTTGGGGCAGCAAAGTATAAGGGTGTTTTAAGCAGGTGAAGACTTGTTAGGATGTATCAAATGTAGTGTAAGATTTTTTAAGGGTCTCTAATTGTGATTTTCACTAAACCCCACCTTAAACTAAGTAAAATTAAGGTTTGGTGTTAAGGCAGCTTGGTGTTGAGATTATGGATGCACAGTCCCTAAAGCTTCGAAAACTTCAATGAAGGACCCTTGCCAAGAAAGATAATCAACCACATAGAAAGTGTTGCAACTAGGCATGCATAATAGAGATTCTATATTGATGATATGATATTGGATGATTATAAATGTACAAGTTGCTTGATTATATAGGCAAGAGAGAAAACCTAAGATGCAAGAGATGTTGCCATGTGTCAAGATCTAACAACATGTGACGACATGTGAACCCTAAATAGGAAATTATTAAATGTTGAGGTAAGTTCTAGAAGGAGAACTCATATTCTAGAAGGAATCTTATCCCTACAAACATGGAAGGGGACATTACCCCATTATTTAATGATTTATTAAAAATGCAACCTAGGACTAAATGATATATGACCTAAGTTAACTTATGCTAGTGTAATAATTAATTTAATTACACTAACACTCCCCCATAAGTTCAACTTAGGGAGGGAAATGCAATTATTATGAAAAGATGATGATGATGATGATGGGTCCTAGCTACAAGGCCATGTTAGGTACCCATTTACATGAAGATGCAAAAAATCTCCCACAACTGGAGAAAAGGGGAAAACCCAGTGAGAACAAAACCCCTCTCCAAAAAGGAGATGAAAATACAAAAATGTGAGATAGGATGGGAAGGATGAAGGACTCCCAAATACCCCCCAAGGACACCATCTATCACATGGATACAATACAATAGCCCCCAATAGGGAGGAAATAGAGAGACTATATAGCCCCCCCAAAACATGATATCACCTATAGAGATGGTAAGTGTTTGAAGACAGAACATGATCCAATGTTGAGAAAAAACTTGTCTCCCTTTCAGAAGAAACAAAACCAAGTGCAAGTGTAGTGATGCTTCCCATTCTGGATAGGAATTAAAGGAAGGATGAATGTGGATGTCAATGATGTCTCTAAACTCTACTCAAATGTCTCCTTGCCTAAATATGAAGATGCCAAAATCAATGAAGAGGGTGAAAAACTAGGACAATGTGGAAATTGATGCTGAATAATGTCTAAAGATGGAAATACAATGAATATGATGGATATGATGGAGACTTGATAGCCCCCCCTAAATGAAGTATCCTCAAAACCACTGAAAGAAGCCTGAAGCCAATCCAACAGTAGATGCTGAATGAACCACAAATCTTGAATGGAATGACAAGGAAGAAGTCTCAGATATGAAATATCTGAAGAGAAACCAAGTTCCTCCAAGATAGTCTCTGGATTCCCAATCAAGGTTGAGACAAAGGGATGAGGAGACTCGAGAAAACTCTCCAAGAAAGAATCTGAATAGAGGAGTGATATCCCCTCAAGCATGTCCTGATGGATAGATATGATGGAAGCCTCAATCAATGAATCTGGACAAGGAATCGTTGAATGTGAAGGGATACCAACTGTCTTTGATGGAGAAAAAACATCTAAAGAAACCTTGTCAACCTCTTTAAAAGATTCAAGGCAATCAACCTCCTGCTCAACAATATCATCATGGGATACCTGATTTGAGGAATGACATTTTGAATCATGACCATTATGGAATGGTGGAGTGTCTGAATCTCCATATAGCTCCCAAAGCATAACCTAAAGGGTGTGAGGACAATCATAACGATCAATAGTACTGAAATCATCACAATCAACTTGCATTGAAATGATCTCTAAGATAGTGTATCTGCAACAACTCCAAGTAAATTCCTTAATACCTTCACTTGGATGGGGAACTATACCATACAAATGTGGCAATAAATCAAGTGATTGGAGATGGTGTATGATCCCATCCCGCCATTGTTCATAGTTACCCTGATGCAACATAGTCAGAGAAGAAGTACACGCAAGCCCCATAATGTAATAGCAAATTTCTCCAAGAAACAAAGATAATGACCTTCAACAGCAAATAGAGACTTCCAAGGATGATGTGCAACTAAAGTGATGTCACCCAAATCAAATATTCTTTTCCCAAGCTTCAGGATGTCTAGGTTATTGAACAAATGCAACAAACTAAAATTATCAATGCAAGAGTACCTAGAGTTGAAACTAATCAAGGAGTCTAGACTGATGAAAAAAGCTCTAAAAAATACTTCTTGATGCAGCTAGAATCACTGAAATCCAATGAATAGTTTTGAAGATATGAGCCTCTGAGTCCAAATTAGGTTTTTTTCTTCAGTTGGCTGAAGAATTTTTTTGAGAAAAATATTGCAAAAACTAATGTCACCACTGGAAAGTTCACTGAATTACCTTTCCTACGGTATCTTATTTGCTGATTTTTGATACCCTGGTGAAAATTTATGATAAAATGAAAAAATTCCTATATGTGGCACTTTACAGGCTAATTAGGTGCAAAATTTTAGCACCCTGGGTGTTAGCACCTGATCTCCAATATGACCATGGTGGAAAAAGTGGAAAAAAAAATGGGCTCCCTCCTGCAGTGGTGGTGGGGCTGAGAAACAGGCATCGCGGTTCTATGAGTGGTGGTGCCGCTCATAAATAACAAACTACCTGGTCGGTGATGTGACCAAGTTGATGGCGGTCAAATCTTGTAGAGCACGACATCGACGGGAATGAATGACTGTCGATCAAAAACACTAGAAAAGTCACAACAATCGGCAGGAGGTGTTGGCTAGTGGTAAAACTACGTTGACAGTAGGATGTAGGACACTGGTGGGTGTAGACCATGGTGGATGGGAGTGATCAGCAACAAACAACCAGCTGAAAGAGATGTTGGAGCTAGCAGGAGTAAAGTTGTTGATCGAACCAATGATCGATGACTAGTGAATGGAGCTCGGGCCTGGTGAGATGTGACAGCTTGTCAAATCAACGAGCCATTGATTACCTCCCTCTACATCTGACAAAAATACATTATGCAAACTATTGTGAATAAACAAGCTGACAAAAAATATACGTGAAGATTTTTTAATATTGCTTAAAATCAATTAAAAAATCAAATAAGTCTGATAATCTGCAATTTTTTTTAGATTTATGCCATCTGTTGGAAGTAGATGCCGACTATTGGAAAAATAAGCCCAAAAAATTTTAATAGAATGTCGATAAACAATATTGATGCCACAAATTAAGAATTAAACCCCTTTGATATGCCAATAGAGGATTTAATTTCAGTCGGTCAAATTATTTTTTCCGCAACTATATCAAAACCCCAAAATATTTTTTGCCAAATATATATAGAAAATGCCCAATTTTTTATTTTTATTTTTTAAATGTTCTTGTGACTAAAATTTTTTTGCCACAGAGGACAGCTAATGGGATGGATTTTTTACTACAAATTTGTATGGATTGTATGATTGATTTTTCAAACCCTAAAAATACTTTTGATGGCTCCTGAGTTGATGTATCCAATTTTCATGATTGGGTAGGAAATCCTAGGGTTTCGAGGCCTTCTGAAGACAATGGTGAGCTCAGATTTGCCTCTATCTACTTCAGAAATCAGCTTGGTCCTAGGTGGAATCAAGTAGCCTTCAATGGAAACCTTCAAGCCTATGAAGAATCTCGTACACCAACTTTCTTGATCAAGGGTTGATGTTTCATTCGACAAGCTCTGATACCATGTTGAGATTATGGATGCACAATCCCTGAAGCTCCAAAATCTTCAATGAAGGACCCTTGCCAGGAAAGATAATCAACCACACAAAAGTGTTGCAACTAGGCATGCATAATAGATATTCTATATTGATGATATGATATTGGATGATTACAAATGTACAAGTTCCCTAATTATATAGGCAAGAGAGAAAACCTAAGATGCAAGAGATGTTGCCATTTTTCATGATCTAACAACATGTGAACCCTCTATAGGAAATTATTAAATTTTGAGATAAGTTCTAGAAGGAAAACTCATCTTCTAGAAGGAATCGTATCCCTACAAACATGGGAGTGGATACTACCCCATTATTAAATGATTTATTAAAAATGCAATCTAGGACTAAATGATATATGACCTAAGTTAACTTATGCTAGTGTAATAATTAAATTAATTACACTAACACTTGGAAGGTGTTTCACTTGGTAAATTTGGTCAATTCAGAGTGTTTGATGACTAGTTATTAGTTCCCAATTAATTTTTGGTCTTGAGGGAATGATTTCATATTGTTGCTTTGTAAAAGTGGCATAATTGGCCAAGGAGGACAACGTAATTGCTTGATTTTTGAGGAGTTGTTCCAAAGTGACCTATTGAGGTTTTGTGTTATATTTTTGAATGCCCTAATGGGTATCTAAAAAGGTGCTAGTCCTGTGTTGAAAGGTCCTTCTCTAAAAGATATACCCAATTCTCTCAATTAGCAATGTTAGAAGGAGATAGTGAAGGTTTGATGTGATAAGGAGAAGTTGAATTTTTATGACTTGTTGATTTGTTTTTAATTGAAATTATGTTGATTGGTTGATTGCTTCCCTTCTTTGCATTAATGTAGCTCTTATGTTCAAGCTCCAAAATATTTGGAGCTTATAGGTTGAGGAAGGTGGAACAAAAAGTAAATGCATTGAGCTTGATGCCTGACATTGACACAAGTTAGAAGGGCACATGCTTAGGAGCCTCTTGATGCTGTAAAATTTTAGAAGGTACATGAATGGTTACTTAGGATCATGTGTGCTATTATTACATTTATCAATGTCTTGTGACCCCAAGAGTGGTTCTAAATCTATGTTGATATGATTGTTGCACAAACTTCCACTAAGGGAAATGCCAAAGGTAACCATAGTGGGTATGACACATGTCACAAGGGTGCAAGCCTAGGAAATTTTGGGTATCACACTTGATAATGACACATATCACAAGGGTGCAAGCATATGAAAATTTGAGCTTGTAGTTTGTACAAAGGTGCATTATTGGATACCTTATTACTCATAGGCCCATAAAAGTGGACATGAAAGCTCATAATATAACTTACTATCCATTAGCACCATCTATCACTTGGGAACAATCGTAAAGAATGCCCATACCTAATAAATGTTAATTTACAAGACAACATTGGCTCGCTATCACTTCTAGTAGTTTTGGAAGTCCATGATCATCTTCACACTTGTTGAGAACTTTAGTTTGGAATGCCACAACAAATATTGGAAAGCCTCTAATTTTTATGGATTAATTTTTCGAACACTTTCTTAGCCAAAGATGGTAGACCTCCTTCCATACCACACTTTTATTTAAACTTTATTTGATGGGTATTAATGAATATTAATTTGGCATAGAGTTTCCTTCAAAGATCAAAGATGCAATTTATAATCGTAAATGTTAAGTAATCATACTAGCAAATAATATGTTAAATACATTGAATACTAAGAGGGGGGGTGAATTAGTATTTTGCTAACATAATTAATTACTTACCATCCAATTATCACTGCACATCTAGTTGCAAAATTAAACCAAAACATAAAAGAAATCATAACACATTGACACCAAGATTTTTACACAGAAAACACAAAAAGGGAAAAAACATGGTGAGGATTACCTCACAATATATTATAATCGATTACAAGACATTATAGGGCTCACTTCTAGGATACATTTTCCTTGAAAGGCTCACAACCTAAATACAAAAGATGGATAACCACCAAGATACAAAAGGTACAACTCACTACCAATTGATGAACTAAGTAAATACACCTTCAATGTACAAAGATCAGTTCTAGTTAGGCTTTGGAATATTGAAACTTCTACTTCAATTATAGGCACACAACACTATTAAAACCTTTGCCCTATCACACTCATCACATAACTGTATACCACACCATGACTTCATCTATATCATTTTTTCTTATATCCTTCATCCACATCACACACATATATATGCATAGCTTTATCTTTATACATCAATTAGGTCGGCCTAATTGAATGCATAACTCAAAAAGGTTTGTCAGATTAAATCAAAAGTCCTTTTGGAACATAAGAAAAATCATAAAAAACACTAATTAGGTTGGCTTGGACCTAATAAGGAACACTTTAAACATTTATAAGATAAGCAATTCATAAACCTATTGACCAAAAGAATGAAAAAAATTGGTCACTTGAATAACTCAATTTGATCACCCAAACTTATTGAAAACTTGTTTATAGCTATAACCAACACTCTTGAGAAACATATCAAAAACTCATTGAATTTCATTTTACTGAGAGGATTTTCATATCAAAATACCAGATCAATGTAGACACAGTTTACTTAGCTACTATTGGCTAACAGATTATGCACCTTGAGATATCATAATTACACACCCGAAAGGTTCCTAATCATACCTAACAACTCTAAGTATTAACCTTTAAACAAAGACAAATATCCTCTGAACTTTTTCAAGGTACAACTCCCTCAGAAGATTTTTAATGAATTAAAATACTAAAATCAAATACCATGTATTCTTTTAACTAGAAAGAAGTAAAGGAAAACCCAATATCAAAAAAATTCCTAGATATCAGATGCAAGATCTGACACATAAGAAGTATCAGCATAAAGACCAATTTTAGTTAAAGAATTCAAGAATAAAATATACACCCAAAACCATTTGAGAAATGAAATCAATTATGAAGAAAATTGCATTACTTACACGAAGATAAGATATTACATTAAGATGTTCTCAAACACAAAAAATTGAGAACTCAAATTAACTTCACAAACTGAATGCACACATACAAATAGTACTTTTATTCACAACAAAATATTGTATTGAGCAGTTTCAAAGTGTCTAGAGAGAGAGCATATGAAAATAGATACAATTAAATAGGAAGATGAGTAACTACCTCTTTTTCATGTCCATAACCAATCAAAATGAAAAGACATATAAAGAAAGAAAAGGAAGTTGAGCCATCATGATGGCATCACTTTGTTTCCAACTTTTGGGGTCATCAAGGGTTTCTTTTGCTAGGTTTGGAAAGTTTTAAGGATGTGTAACAAGTTTTTATCCTGAGGAATAGTCACATTTGTCATCCTCACCTTCCATGTAAGATGATTTTCCTTAGTTGTTTCCATGCAGTGTTCACAATCCTTCATGAGATCAATTTCTTGAGATGTGACTAGGTGTAATTCACTAAGCTTTTGTAGGTGCTCAACATTAAGCGAGGGTGAATCAAGCGCTTCCTTAACCATTTTATCTAGGAGTAACCCAAGAGCCACAAAGGTGTCCAGTGCTTCTTCATAAATAGTAGCACACTCATCAATGATTTCCTTAAGCTTCTATACAATTTGTTTAGCAATATGCATCTTCCACTCCACCCCTTTAAACCATGACAAGTAACAACTATTTGAAGCATTAGGTATAACCTACTCTACAACCAACTTCTCCATATCCTAACTTAACATCAACTTCAATTCAATTTGGTAATTGTTTCATAACCTCTTTTCTTTTTTCAGTCACAGTGATCTCCTCCCCTAAAGTGGTTTTCAAAGAATTTTCTTCTTGGAAGTATTTTATATATTCAAAAATGACAAGGCTTCCCTTTTTAATCAAAGACTCACTCCAATCATCCATAGCTCGACTTAGGGTCTAAAAACTTTTAATTTTAATCATGGCCTCTTTTCCAACCATGGTTAGAGATTCTATAGATGAATCAACTTGAGAGAAGGGTTGAGTAACAAGCTCAAAGATTGACCTTAGACATTCAGTCAAGTCTCAGACTTGGGCTTTCAATTCATTCTTACTTTCTTTATCCTTTTTTGATCTTTCAACCATTTTGGTTGTAGACACCTAAAAAACTAAACATCTCCATCTATAATAGGAGGACTAAGCTCAACTCTATTCACTTCAAAATCACTTGCTTATGCCTGAGTAACGCCCTTTTGCACCAAAGGGTGGACAATCTCTATTTGGAGACTTCCTAATTTTTTATCATCTATCAACCTAGTAATAGTCCTTAACTTTTTGAATTTTGGGGTTGACATCCTCTATAAGAATTGGCTTGCCATATCCTTCTTAGGTAAACTAGGTTATATATACTTTCTTTTCCTTGACCACGATTCCTCCAACTAGGCTAGAGTCACCAAAACCTTAGTTGTCTTAAATCTTGGAGACTAGAATAATGTCCTAGTAAATGGACAGGTGTCTTCTATAGATGCAATTGCTTTTGGCTTTTGAGATGTGCCTACTTCTCTAATAGGTGATTCATCCTAAGAGGGAGATGAGTTGATATTTAGAGCTTCCAAACCATCCTCTTCCTATTCTCCTTCATTTTTCTTTTCTAGAAGAGGCAGGTTAAAGATATCTTCCCAATAGGTTTGTGAAAGCAAATTCTTATTTGGTGGATCTTCACCACCATCTCCTTGATCCCTTGATGGTAACAGTTGGGAATTATTACAAGTTGATTTTTCACTTGTAGAAGCTTGAGAAGTGCCCTTGGTAGGTCATGACTCTTTAGACCTAGTGTGGAGATGGGATTTTTGAATTATTTTCTTGGTCAGCCATTCTCATGTTTTGGCCAAAGCATTGGTAGTCCTTGCCTCAATAGTATCTTTCTCTCTACTGCTCTAGTCCATGGCAGGGATAGGCTAGTTTTCTATTAACTTAGTATACATTGGGTCTACCATGTGAGACCCATCTTCCATAATGCCCTATAGATCCCACTTCAAATGATAGATGATTATCTGCTCCACTATCAATCTCATCCAACTCCTTTTCTTGACTTCATATTCATCAAAACAGTCATCCCAATAATCTTCAAGGCTAGGCTGGTGATAAAAATTAGGGCTTAATTTTAGATTATTCTTCATATAATAATTTAAATCAAAAGGGACTCGCTCCTCATATGAAATCATGTTATACTTAGATAGCTCCTTTTTAATAATTAGGGCATCAAACATTGATTGACAATTGTAAGAACCAAAACCAATGGAAAGTGGATTGTCAATATTTTTCTACCTTGGCACAACCTATTTACATTAGCCAATTGCTTGCTTATTTCAATAATCACCAATTTATCTTCAAGGTATTTGGGAAATTTGATAGGAAATCTATCATATCTTCCAACCCTTATGTAAGAGAATCTCTAAAATTGAATAAAATGATTGACATAGAAGTCCACAAATTACATTGCTTCAAGCAATAACCACATTGCAGGATGTCCCTATAATTCCTTAACCATTCTCATAGTGAAAGTGTCAGTCACTCTCCTAAAATACTTAAGGCTCTTATGAAGTTGAATCTTATCAAAATAATCATAAATAGGAACTTTTTCTAGTTGTAAATCACTTAGTCTTAATCCAGACCAAGGTCTAGTGCTGGCGATGGCGTATATCAAGTATGAGGACATATAGAAGAACTTGTTGAGGGTAAAGAAAGTTGTCAACTCATGCAGGTGATCACTAATAATTTCTTTTGAATCCAAGAATTTTTTTCTGCTTAACATAATTTTTATGAAGAAATACATCCATTCATTAAATTCATGAACATCTTCATTTCCCCTTACCCTATGTAGTAACACCACAATGTTGGTCACTTCTTCAAAAAAATGGGTTATGTATAGTTTATGAGGAAATTGGGTCTTACCCCTCCTATGCTTAGCCAACCAATTATTTTCTATTTCATTCCTGTAAACCACTTTCTTTGCAGAAAATTCAATTTGAGAATTCATCATATTCATTGGTGAATACTCATCCTTCTATGGGATCCTCAACACAGGCACGAAGGAGGTCCTCTATATTTTCAGAACTAGTTGATTATATTCTATCCAACCTCCTATTATTGTGAATTATAATGCTTAATGAACTCTAAAATGAGTTTGGGGCATTGTACAATTAAAGGAAATATGACAGCTTCAACAAACCCACTATCTATCACTCATTCAATGATGGGTGGTGGATTGGGTTTATTGAATTTACTTCATATTTCATGCAAACTCATAGGCCCTAGATAGGTATCTCCAATTTTCATTCCCTCATAAGTTAGCTTGGGCACATATTTGTAACCCGCATATTTAACCCTCAACATGGATGAGATTTTATAGCTCTAATAATATATATCCTTCTAAAATGGACAACAAAAATAATCTAGGAAAGAAAACTGAAATAGGTGAATACTATAAATACCTCAATGGTGAATCCTGTAGCTTGAAATTTTGTGTCTCATCTGGCTCATCCTTGAATAATTTCATCACAATGAGAATAGTTGTCCAACACTTTAAAATTTCTTAAAACTTCATGGAAAAACATGGGAGTAGATGAACGTTTAATATCTTAAATTGCTCCATGACACGTGGCAGCTGTCACTTCACCATTTTCAATATAACCATCTTTCAAAAATTTGAAAGAAAATGTCTACAAGTGGTAAAGTGGAGAGTTCAATAAACTACACAAAAGTGTGCCTATGTTTGAATAACATGTCAAGATTTCACTTAAATATTAATCATCATGTAGTTAGTAAAGGAAAGTTTGACTAACTACACAAAACATTGCTTGGGTAGAGAACATGAAAAAGTAATATAAAACAAGCTCAAGAAGCAAGGCAAGGGGTTTAGTGAATTATATAAAACATTGGAAAGGTTCGAACAACTACATAAAATACTGCCTAGATAGGACTAAGCCACTTAGAATTTGGTGGATGACTTTTCAAGATGCAGGGAAAATTATAGGGTAACAATGGCTATGACTGGGGATGAAGACTGACCAGGATGAACTAATTAACCTAGACCAAAATTAGTATGATTAGTGCTTTACCCATTTGGCAACATGTTCGGCTAAAGTGAATACACACTCTCTAACACCTAAGAAACAAACCAAAACAAAAAAAAACCCTAAACTAGCTATGTACAAAAGGGAGCCTTGAGGCAATCAAAGTTGATAGAGCTTAAGATCTTTCCCATTATAGGGAATAGGAAAGGGTGTCCCATCATGATATGTGAGATGAAAATTATTGGGCCCATACTCATTAGTGATTTTAAAAGGGCCAATCCAGAGTTAGTCAAACTTCTTATGGGAACCTTTGGGCTCTTTGTGCTTGTCCCATAGAAAAATTGAATCTCCAACCATAAATGTTTTTGGTCTAGCTTTCTTGCCAAAAATCTTCTTGACCTTTGCTTGGTGTATGGTTATCTTATCGGCCATCTTTTCCCACTATTCCTAAATCCTAGTCAAATATAGAATCCTTCTCTCCAAGGAATCACTAAATTAAGCCTCTTCAATAGTAGTTTGTAATTTATAGATTAATAATTCTAGTGAAAGAGGAAGTGCACTTTCTACCCTGTATACCAATTTGAAAGGGGTCATCCCAATAGCCCTCTTAGGATTCGTTCAATCTTCCCATAAGCTTCATATAGTCTTTTATGCCAATCTTTCTTTCTTTTATCATCTAATTTCTTGATAGTACTTATCAAATTCTTGTTGTTGGACTCTACTTGACCATTCCCTTGATGATAATAGTTAGCCAAATGAGATAGGGGGATTCCATAATCATAGCAGAAAATTGAAATGTCACTAGAGGAAAAATTGGTCACATTTCTAGCAACTAGCTTGTGTGGAACTCCATACCTGACAAGAATATTTTCTTTAATAAAATTATAGACTACTTCAGAAGTAGTTCTCTTGAATGGAATCGCTTCCACCCATTTGGTAAAGAAATTAGTGGTTATGATGATGTTATTATGGCCTCCACTAGACTATGGGCTAATTAGGCATATGAAATCAAGACCCCATTGCTGAAATGGTCCATCGATAACTACAGGATTAAGTGGTGAGGCTACTAACTAAGGTCTTCCTGCAAAAAACTTGCACTTCTCATACTTGGCCATCCAATGATAAGTGTCTTTGAACATTGCAAAAAAATAATAACCATGCCTTATAATTTTGAAAGAAATCACAGTGGAAGAGAAGTGATGTCCACAAGCCTCATTATGGAAACTAGTAAGCAACAATTCTTGTTGATTTTTGTTCATGCACTTCAAGAATGTCCCATCTATGCCACATTTGTATAAGGTATCACCCCAAAAAACATACTTAGCTATTTTCAATTTTAAATTCCTTTTCTTTTTACCTGAGAGCTGCTTGAGAAATTGTCCATATATGAGAAAGTAGGCTATATCAGAAAACCATTCATCTTGTAAACTAATGGTCAAAACCATTGTTACATCCTCATCATCTTCTTCTTCCTTAAGGATTTATGCCATAAAATTATAGAGTCCTCTTCCTTTGACTAACTTTGTAGGCTTTAGGTCTAAGTCACACTCTTGCAACTTTTCTATCCATCCACCTCTCTGTTACAATCCTTGGATACCTTTTCCTGAACTTTCTCCAAAAAAAAAACAACCATTTGCATTGTTGGTAAACTTAAGCAAACCAAAACAAGCATCCCTATGAATTATTGGATCATGCTACCTATGCAAACAAAGAAGTGAGATACCAAGTAAACTAAGTGAAAACATAAAAAAGAAAGAATAAAACTCTATCCCATAGTGGAGTGGTGCTCCTTTGATGTGGAAAGGATGCCCTTTCCCACCCCCTTCATAAGCTTCAAATGTGATGAACACAATGTGATGGAGATGAAAATATGGAGATGAAAAGTTCCTATTGTGGGAGTAAATGGTGACTCCCCAACACCCCCAAGAATAGTTGTGACCAAAACCACTTCCACAAGATAGATAATGGCAAGAAAGCTTGCTTCACAATGTAAGATTGATTATATATGAAAATGTACATGAGATGCCTTGCTTATAAAGGAAAGGTTGAGAGATAGGATTAGACAAGATAATGCAATGTTTCTTAATCCTATGACATGAGACAACTAATTACATATAGGAATCATGGAATATAGCTAGATAAGATAAGTTCTAGAAAATCCAACTAAGACTTCTAGAAAGATTCTTTTTCCTAAGTAAACTTAATCATGTGAATATGACCCCGAATTACCTAGTGAGTTAATTAGCTAGGTACAAGACATTTATTCACACCAACACCCCCCTTAAGTGCAACTTAGGGAGAAGATTAGAGTATGTGCAGGATCATCATGCAAAAAATAGGCCCTTAAGTGGCAAAAATTCAAAAAAATCAAGTGTTAGGCAACTTGACGAAATATTTGAATAAGTTATCTATATTATTTCAAAAATATGTAAGAATAGAATTTGTATAAAATTGAATGTAGTTTCTAAAATACTAGGTTTATATAAAAATAAATAAAATCTATTTGGTGAAAATTTGAAATTTCAATGCAATAGTACTTAAATTTCGGGAAAAAATAAGTAGGTGTCTGTCTGACCACCCTAACCATAATAAAATAATAATATTTTTTGTAATATTTTATATATAAGTAGAGGACTCATGTCTGGATGTGATGCATATTTTTTGTAATTTTTTTCCATGTAAATAATTAATTATGAATTTTTTATTACAACTTTTAGAAAATATAAAACTCGTTTGTTGACCACCTTAACTTGGTCAAAAATTCATGAAATTTAATTTTTATTTTTTAATCCTATATTATGTGAAGCATAGAATGTGACGCATGTTTCAGATTCAAAAAATATGATACCGTTTGAAAGTTATAGATGTTTTTCAATCAGCCTATCGATTAGGACTTTAGTCATAATTCTAATAGAAAATGAATAATAATTACTTATTAAATTCAAATTAAAACATAATTTATATTTTTGGAAATTTGAGAATCTCCTCTAAAAACTCTTTTTGTTTCATTAATTTTGGGTGAAGAAAAAGTCCTCAGCCACATACCCTACAAATACCCATAATATTGCCACTTTTTGGCGCACCATGATCCTGCACATACCCATTATTATGTAAAATATGCAAAGACTATGACTATGGGTCCCGGCTACTAGGCCATGTTAGGCCCATTTACAATGCAAATGCAAACAATCTCTCAAAAGTGGAGAAAAAGAGAAAACCTAATGGGAAAAAACTCCTCTCCAAAAGAGAGAAAACAAAACAAAACAATAGACATGATGTATGGAGGACTCAATCATACCCCCCAAGGACTACATCCATCATGTATATACAATTAATTACTGCCCCATAAGAGGGTAGTAGAGAGATAAGATGTCTCCCCCATGATGAAGAAGATCCAATGCCAATGAAGAATGCCAAAAAACAAAATATGACCCAATGTCTACAAGCAACACATCTTCCATTAGGAAGAAACAAATCCATAGGCTAATGATGAAGCCACTCTATGTCCAACTAAAAGGAGGAAGAATGAATGCTCAATATGTATGCCTCTGAAACTGATGAGGAGTCTCCAATATTTAATGTGCCACAACATAATCATGTTCAAACTCAACCAAGAAACATGACAAATCAAGTGAAGGAGGAGACACATGAATATCAATATCCAAAGACAAAGTAGATGGTATAACAATTGTACTGAAACTATCATCAAATAGGAGGGAAATCCCCTCAAGTGTGTCCTCCAAATCTGCAATATGAGACTCCATGAACAAGTTGGAAATACTTGTCAAATATTCATCCCACAAAGCAAGATCTGAAAAAATATGATCATCCTGCTAAATAGAAGCATCAATGGTTGAAGGAGCAGGAGGTGGAGTAGGAAGCTCAGCACTAGTCTTTAAAATACCAAGGTGTAGATGACAAAACTTCTCCTCACTAACATGGTTCACACTCAATAGAGTGTGTGATGCATTCAAAGGAACATTATCATCTTCTGAAGCAAAATGTGAAAAGGAATATACACGAGATGAATGACCAGCCATCCCAATAGCAAAAATATTCCTAGTCTCCAAGTCCCTTATGTACACCCTATTTGGAGTGAACTCAATTGTTTTACCTTGACCCCCATGAGTAATTTGATAAATAGAAAGGAGATTAGTGGAAAAGGAAGGAACACAAAGTATATCATTGAAAGTCCCTTCCCCCATATCAATAGAACCCTTCTCACTTACCTTCATATGTGCATTGTTATCCTTCAATATATGAGGTGAATTACAAGGCTCAAAAGAAGAGAACATATCTATAGAAGATGCCATATGATGAGATGCCCTTGAATCAAGAAGCCATCTATGAGATTCAGGACTTGCAAAGGCCAAGAGTGCTTGTCCTTTCATTTTATGTAGCCCATAAGTAGAATTAGTATTCTCTGACTAAGATGATGATGAGGGGGTTGCCGATTGTGATGATGAAGAAGAATTAGAAGAAACTAATGAGGGCAGCTAAATGTTATTCTTTTGAAGATGTGTGATTTCATCAATGTTCCTATTATAGCATCTATTCTCATCATGTCCTAGTGTTTTGCAATATGCGCATTTTAACTTCTTCTTTTTAGATGATTCCTCTTTAGAAAAGGTTGTAGACTTAGGAGTGCTATGTGAAGGGGGGTCTTTACCTTGCTTATTAGACTTGGGAGCCTTGTTCTACTTCTTACCTTTTCTACTTGAAGCCTTTGTATTCTTTGCAAAAAGAGCATGAGGTGTAGTAGACTTCAACGTGCCCATGTTAACCAACTTTTCTTGTTCCCTTGTGATTTGAGCTGCAAATTCATCAAGAAAAGGCATTTTGTATGCATTGCCAAGGGCATCCATAGCAGCATAGAAAGTGGGAAAAAACATAGAATAATCAAGACCAAGGTTAGCAAGAATAGAAAGTATAAATTATTCATCCTCTTTAGTAACCCCATAATTAGATAATTGCAATCTTAGAGAATTGAGCCTAGAGAAGAAGTCTTGGATATTGTCAAAATCTGAAGGATTAAGACCCATTAGTTCATTCTCCAACTTAAATTTCCTCATGTCTTATCTTGCTTACCAAAGAGACTCTCTAAATTATTCCAAGGTTCATTAGGATGAGTGCAATATGCAACAACATATCTAAGATCTAGAGAAATGGACAACTTTAGAGTACCAAGAGTTTCATCCCTTCTATCAAGCCATTTTTTTTTCTCTTTTGCTCCTATGGGTTCTAGATCTTGACCAAATGATTCGTTACTACTTCATTTTTAGTAGTAACAACTCTATTTGAGATTTCCACTCATGATAATTATATCGAGTTAGAAGTACAACTTTTGGAAAATCTATGATACAATCAGATATTACAAGAGAGGAACAACAATTTTCCATCACAATACAAGCAATAGTCCCTTTGTCCAAAAAAAATTTACACTATTTTGCAAACTTATAACAATGAATCCCAAACTATCAAATAAGCTACAAACCAAGAAACTAAAAATCTAGAAAAAAAATCTACAAAAAGTGCATGAATACAACTGAAGTACTCGTCAATACCTTCCCTATGCCACAAATTTGGAGAAAATAAGAGATCGGAGCAAAAAGATATGAGCTTGAAGGAAGAAAATGATGATCTGGCTTCAACCTGGAAAAGATGGCACAAAGCTGCAAAATATTTGCACCACTGAAAAATTCATATCTCCACCTTTCCAATGATATTTTGTTTGAAAATTTTTGCCTCCATATGCGAAAGTTATGAGAAAATGAAAAAAGGCCTATAAAAGGAACTTGGGGGAAAATACAAAGTCTGAGAAGACTAAACTGACATCCATATGACCACTTAGGCTACCAATAAAAAATGCTAGGCTGAGCAACAATACCCGCCAGCCTTTTGAAATTTATACAAAGTTTTATATATAAACTTTTAAGAACAAAATTTTTAATATATAAAAAAAATTGATAGTGTTGATATAATCAAATAGTTAGAAATGATTATGTACCCAGATGTGATGGTGTACATACAAAGGTACAATTTGATACAAGAGATGTACAATGTGGCCCAGATCAGACGGTGACTGGGTAAATACCAGTGTACTTGTAGATCATTCATTGAAAAGACTACTGACAATCAAGTACCCGTCGTAGACCAAAAGTTGATAGACCTTATAGGGATGATGCAGGTGAGTACAATGGTGGATAGAGCTGACTTGTACAAAGCTAACACAAGACAAATGAACGCACCGCTGATAAAGACCTAGACCTGCCAGAATATGTCGAGTGGGTAATAAATAAACTCGTGGACCCTGCAATGTGGAGCCGACAAAGTCCTGCCCAAGGGAGATGATGCAGGATTTGACCACTTATACACTTTTAGATGATTTATTGAATACCCAGTAGAAAAATATTCACCTAGACTATACAAAAAAATTGCATAAAATTTCTACCCAATAGAATAAACATTTCACCTCAAAAATTTTCTAAAATACCACAAAAAATATTTTCAGAAAATATTTTTTGTGAAATTTGAAAGATTGTATCACATAGGCTCTATTCCAGCAAAACAAATTTGCCTCAAAAACAACTTTACTCAAAACAAACAAATTTATAGTCAAAATTCACCTGCAGAGCATTCTTATCTCAACTGTAAGGTTCTTGAAACCCCAATCTGTACTCAACAAAAAACTTCAAGCCAACACAATACCCTCATATCTGGGAAGGAATCTACAATACGTGGAGAGATTTGATACCATGTGGGATAAATGGTGACTCCCCAACACCCCCAAGAATAGTTGCGACCAAAGCCACTTCTACAAGAGAGAGAATGGCAAGAAAGCTTGCTTCACAATGCAAGATTGATTAATGGTTGAATATGCTTCAATAAGCTTGAATTGATATACAAATGTACATGAGATGCCTTTCTTATAAAGGAAAGGTTGAGAGATAGGATTAGACAAGATAATGACAAGTGTCTTAATCCTATGACATGAGATAATTAATTACCTAGGAATCATGCAATATAGCTAGATAAGATAACTTCTAGAAAAGCCAACTAAGACTTCTAGAAAGAATCTTTTTCCTAAGTAAACTTAATCATGTGAATATGTCCCTTAATTACCTAGTGAGTGAACTATCTAGGTACAAGACATTTATTCACACCAACACCTATGGTGTAAATGCTAAGATTATGGATGAGATTGTTGTTCCATTTCAAGTAGAAGTAGCCTTTATTTATAGGTTGAAGGGTTGGAGAATGGAGATATGGGAAGAATGTGGGACTAAAGAAGAGCCAATGATATTGTGGCACTTGTCACATGGCTAATGGAGGAAGTTGGAGAACATTTTGGAGAGTGTACATGGTTAATGTATGTAAGAGGTGATCTCAAAGATTTAAGAGAGATTAATCCACTTGTAAGAGGCATTAAGTGAATATGGTTGAGATGTTTTGGAGGGAAATGGTTTGGGAAATAAAGTCAAATAAGTGGAGTAAATAAAGGAATATTCCCTTAAAATATGCCTTGGGGAGGGAAAATAATGTATTTAGTTAATTAAAAGAACAAATTTTCATGTACAAGTGGGTGGGTTAGTCAGGGGTTGAGTTTGACCCAGGTTGAGTCAAAAGCTAGGGGATGGGTAATTTTGTTAGCCTGGGTTAATTAATTCAAAATGGTTAACTTGGAGGAATTTAGGGGATTTGACATTTGATTTAAATGATTTGATTTATTAAATTAGATGCGAGGAATTCAGGGACTTTAACTAAATTAAATGATTTATTTAATCAAATATGATGCACATTAGTGGATTAATCAAATAAATTGTTGTATTTGATTAATAGAAGAAATGATGTTAATTTGAACATCTACATTTTTCCCCTCTTTGAAGCAATGTACCAATTGTTTTTTTTCAAAGAATAACACTACCGAGATCAAAATTCAAAAATTTCCTAATTTTTTTGGATGCCCTATTGTTGCCCCAACAGAAAGAAGTACATTGGTACACTTCTCTCTCAAGAGATTGGGGAAAAAGTTTGATTTTAGGGTCAATTTCACAAAAAAGACATTCAAAATGGATTAATGGATGGTTAGACTAACAAATCTGTATTATGATGATGATGCAAATGAGATGGTTTTAAGATGCTTAGAATAACAAATCTATATTATCAAACAACTTAAAGGATGATGTAATGCATGTGAGATGGATGAGATGGATGATGTTTTCTTATGATGAGGATATGTATGAGTATGCAGGATGTGTATGTTGATGTTTTATGAATGTAGGATGGATGCATTCCATTATAGCATGTTAGCTTGAAAGAGGGTAGAAGAATGAGAGGGACCAACCATTGATTTCAAGAAGATGCAAAAGTCCAACAAGTCTATGAATCATCAATACTTTATTAGATATGATGATGGATGATGATGTTGTGTTGCTTATCCAAGGATTGTGGATGTCAAGAGCATAAATTTTCTTATTTTTGATCACACACATAGATACGATGCATTAAGGTATAGAAACCAAGATGTTGTTTTACCTACTAAGATGGAATTTGACTCGACAAACAAATAGGAGTATTCTTGTTAACACCTAACATACAAAAAGCTCAATAGGATGTATTTTAAAAGTTTCAAATATCTCAGACTAAAACATGAAAAGGCATAACCTATTAATGAAATAGTCAACAAGTTTTCCAAAACTCCCTCAATACACACCTAACAAAGCAATCATGACCAAGTTATATTGCAAGAATATGTGATAAGAAAAATAGACACAAGATAATGATCAATTCCCCATTCTTTTCTCTCTAAATCATTTTGATTAGACCTAATCAAGAGGTCATTGGAATGAGTGCAATAAGATAAATCAAAAGAAAAGATCAAGAAAATAAAACAAGCCAATGTTCTTCATACCTCTAGCCAAAGGGATGTGTTTTTCTTAGGATAAGTTTCCAAAGTGATTGCCAAAGATAATGCCCATTGTAGGAAGTATGCATCCTAGGACATGTCAGTGGATAGTGGAAAGTTCTTTTGTTTAGGATAAGTATCCAAAGTATTTTTCCAATAGATAATGCCCATTGTAGGAAGGATACATCCTAGGACATGTTAGTGGATGGTGGCAAGTTGATAGGTTGTTTGAAAGGTTGTTGATATAAGGTTGATTGACATGTTTGTGAATGATCAAGAGTTTGATTTTGAATTTAAAAGTTTGTTGTTTTGATTTTGATTTTATGTTGGAAACTTTATTTTTTGATTGTTGTGATTTTTTTTGTTTGTTTACCGAAGGGTGAGTGTGATGATTTTTTTATTATGGATGAGATTATTGTAGCTGAAAGTGAAATGGGCAAATGTATTTTTAAAAATATTTGGATGTTTTTTATGTTTTTGAAATGTTATGAGGTTGTTTTCTAGATTTTTGGGTTATTTAAATGTTCTTGTGTTTTTGCATCTTGGGGGTTGATAAAATATTAGCCTTTCCTATGTTTAATCTCAAAGATGATGGAGTTTCGATAACCATGTTTTGACTTTTCTTTTCCGATTTTTTGACACATTTTTGGATTTTTTGATGTGTTTTAAATGTTTTTGAATTTTCTTGGTTTTTCGAATGTTTTTAGAATTTTGTGTTTTTTGAATGTTTTTTTTTTTGTGTTTTTTGAATTTTTTTTGTGTTTTTGTGTCTCAAGTGTTGATCAAAGATTAGCCTTACCTACATTTAAGCTCAGAGATGACGTAGTTCGGATACAATGTTTTTGAATTTTTTCTAACTTTTTGACCAGTTTTTTGGCTTTTGATATGTTTTAAATGTTTCTTGATTTTTGCATGATTTTGATCATTTGGATATGGATATGTGTGATGATATCAGTGTTCTATTTGGGATTTTTTTGAAAACCAAGCTAGGGTTGATTGATCAACTTGATGGATTGATGATGATAACATTTTTTAGGATACACAACAATGCAAGGATTAGGATGGATATCCCAAGATGATGGGGGATTGATTGGATTTGATTGATGGATTGATGATGATATCAAATGTGTTGAGGATACACAACAATGCAAGGATAGTGTTAAGCAACACAAGGATTGAGATGATGATGGATTGATTGGATTTGATTGATCAAGATTTTGAATCTTGGTTTGGAACAAAATTTGTTTGAATGATTTGATGTGACATTGTACAAATTAGATGCAATGGATATTGATTTTTTGGATCAATGTTTGATGAAAGATAATTCTTGATAAGGAACATCTTCTTGTCAAAATGTGTCATGGGCTAGTGATTTGGATTTTGTCTCACAAATGCTTTGACCAATTTGAATTCACATTTTCCAATGTTTAGATCACCACATAAGCTAGAAGATATATATCAAGATTTATTCCCAAAGGAAGATGTAAATATTTTCCCCTAGTGTCTACCAATGTATGGAATTCCATGGATGGATGCTTGGGTAGGTGTATGGATGGATGGATATGGATTATCTTGTGATAATATAAGGTGTTCAAATAAAGAATGCTCATTTAGATAATGCCTCATGGCTCCAATGATGTTGGTTAGGATAGGATCAATGAAAATGATCCATGTCAAAATGTTTACCATAAGCAAGTGTAAATTGTTCACCAAACTTTCATCAAGATCAAGATAAGTTGGAAGATGGATATAGATGGATGAAAATGGATTGGATAAATGGTTCATGGATGAATGGATTTATTATGGATAAGATGGATGGAATGCTAGATTTATTATGGATGAGATAAGCTGATTTTTCCTAAACTAGCACACATAGATGCTTGATTCTACACATGATGCCTATTTTCTAGGTTTTCATCATGGTACTTGTCCAAAGCGCCACTATAGTGGTTTTCATTGGAAGATTATTTTTATCTTTACTATTTTTATGATTTGTTAATTTATTTTTTTGGTGAGATTTTAAGCTCATGCTAAACCACTTGGTGGTGACGATGTAGATGCTTCTATCATAATGTGCCATATTTATCCTACTTGAAGAAGTTTATTTTCCAAGATACATGCACTTGAATACAAATTTTGAGATTCTTGATCCACTTTGTTGATACTAGAGTTAACTCTATCTTTGTCCGTACATCGCAATAAAATTCCTTCGGAATCCTTATGATGAAGGGTGGTTTCCAATTCATGGTTAATTTGAGAATTGGATATCATGTGTGGAGGTGTGGATGGACTGTGTTTAGGAATAAAATATGGATTGGTTGATAGTTTGGAACCTTTGACTCTCCAAACTTGGGAAGTTGAGCAATGATGGGTGGATACAAAAGTGTGCATGGAATTAGGGGCAACTTCTTGATGTACTTTGTGCATTGCTTGGGAAGCCTTCTATTGCATTTTTGGACTCCTTTGATGGACACATTTCCCTTTTTTATTTTTCCCCATAGTTTCTTTAACTAATGGAGTTTGATATGGATAATCTTTCTTTGTATTTTTTTGTATCCTTGTGTATTTGATTTGATTCCCAAATTCTTTTTCTTTGATAACATTCTTTGTGCTTTGATTCAAATATTTCTTTTGATGTTTGTCCCAATTCATGGATGGGGTGATGGGTGGATGAAGATTCATGACGTGGCTGATTGTAGTATTGGCATCAGTTTCATCATAAGGATTCTTCATGCTCCCAATGTTGATGTTTGCACTAGATAAAATTGCCCCTAGTATTATAGAGGTATCACTGGTATATTTGGATCCCTTAATTGTGAAATAACCAAGACCTTGATACTTAGGATTGCTAATAATTTTCATTGGTTCTAAGGTACCCTATTCATGTAGGCCTAATCCTCCGCCTTGATAATTCATCTATTGAAAAAATTTATTTGCAATAGGATATGATTTACCTAGGAAAAAAGGTGCTAACCCTTCTTTTATCTATTGTGGATCTTCAAAGGTGATAGCTTCTTCATTGATAAGATATATTTCCCTAAAATAGGTAAGCGATCCAAGTTTATAAGTGATAGGATCCTCCATAAGTGGGATAACTTCCTGATTGATATATTTGGCTTGATCTTGTGAGATATCAGATTTTAATGCTTCTTCAAGAGGTGTTGATGATTCATTGTCCATGTAAAATTCTTCCTCATGATTCATTTTTGATATGCCTTCACATGATGTTTCGTATTCACAACTTCTGTAGAAGCCTTTTTCATGACACATTTCTAATATGTCTGTAGATTTTTCTATATGTTGATCATTGTGTATAAATATTGAGATTAGGAGACTCTTGTTCCTTGGTAATGATATCAAGAGTATGAGACTCTTGTTTTGAATGAATATCATCTACATGTCCATCCAAATAAATCATCTCATGGGTAGATTTAGGACTATGTTCTATATGGATATGACCGTTATTTGCAACATCTTGTATAGATAAGAGAGTTCCCATTAGATCATTGTAGTGTTGTGGAGATACAAATTCTTGATCTTGGTTAATGTTGGAACTACTTCTAACATAATTTGGATCAAGTTCTTGACATGGGTTAATTTCAAAGGATGGATTTCTTATAAAGGGTTCTTGGATATCTTCATTAGGTATGGGAAGTGGCTTAATATCCTCTTTATCTTTGAGTGAACTTGGATCAAATGTTTAGTTGAGTATTCCTTTAGTATCTATAACCATGAGGTGAAAGGATGTTAATATGTCTTAGAAAGGACCATTGATAGACTTTGGTGAAAGATGTTGATCATGCTTTGGATTAAATTCTTGAGATATGTCCTCTAAAATATTGGGTAATGTAGAGTCATTTTCAACATGATCATTGGTGAATGGATCATGGATTATGTAAATAGGATAAAATAATTTTAACACTTCTTGAAATAGATCATTGTCAAATATTGTTGAGTAGTTTTGTTCATGACTGAAAGGTGACTCTTGATGTATGTTGAGTTGATCATCCAATGAGGTCGAAACATCTTCAAGGTGCTCATTGATGGATAGATCTTGATCATTGTTTTAAAAAATTGTGGTAGAGAGATTGTCAATTTTTTGAGCCATAGGATCAAATGATAACATTTCTTGAATTGGATCATTGTTGGGCATTGTTGGTGGATTTTGATCATGATTGAAAAGTGACTCTAGATATATGTCGATTTGATTGTTGGATGCGGTAGAAACATCTTCAAGGTGCTCATTGATGGATAGATCTTGATCATTATTTTCAACAACTGTGGTTGGGAGATAGATCTTGATGGATAGATCTTGATCATTTCCCTCAACAATTACTATTTCTTGATCAATAAGATCTTAGATGATATTTTTGAGTTGAATATAATTTGATGTTTTATGAATATTTTCTCTATGATTCTCACAATAATATCTACCCCTATTCCAAGGGAAGTCTAGGATGGAGTTGAAAGAACTTACTTTTGGAAGAGTGGTGAGTTTTGCATTAACAAGCTTTCTTAGCATTGATTTGATTGACACTCCAAAAGGAGTATATTCACATTTGTGATCTTGTGAGATTTGTGCTTGTTGAGGTGATTCTTTTTTTTATTGATCTTGGAGATGTGGTGATTGGGTTTTTTGTTGATGTTGTTGATCTTAGTATCCAATATCTTAACATTGGAGATATTGTTCTTGACGTGGTTGTGGACACAACTCAATGCTTTTATGACATAGTTTAACTAATGGAGAGTGTATTGATTTTGGGGTGGACATGTCTCTTGGTGATATTAATCTGAACCATAGATTTTGGGGGCTATGTACTTCTCTTGCACTCTTAGGGTTTTTCACCTAAAAGGAGAGAGATAGGCCAAAAACCTAAGTGGTTCACTCAAACTAATGCAAGTATAATGGAAAAATAAATGAAATTTTCCTAGATGAGATGATCCAAATGTAAAAAAGTAAAGAAAGATATTGATAATTGAATTAAAACTAAATAAATGCTAGTTATTTGAAAACACATTGTGTAATGCAAAAACACATAGAAATGAATAGTAAATTGCAACATAATGGATGAAACTGAAAGTGTGTAGCTGAGATCTTGATGGAGATTGGAAATTACTTTTGGATTGTTGTTGATCTATATTTTTAGGCCTGGTGGGACTCATTCACCATTCTAGGTGAATCAATTCTAGTTTTGGTAAATTGTTTTGGAGCCCATTTCAAACAAAAGGGTATACAAAATTGCAAAAAATCCAAAATCAGGCTTGGTAGCATGACTCATTCGCCATCCATGGTGAATTAGTCCACTTTTTAATTTCTAAAAATCCAAACATGGAAACTAAAGCCCTCAGTCTACTCTTTAGTTCTTGAAAGTTGTTTACCTCTGAAAGTCTAATTTTTGAACATTAAAGTGACCTTTTGTTGATATTTTTCCTTAGACAATGAAGAGAATACTTAAAAAAAATTGCAACTTTATTCTTAATGATTTCCAAGCTTCCAAAATACCTAGATCTACAAACACACAAAAAGAGAAGAAGAAATGTTGGATGTTAGGGCATGGGGGTTTTCCTTGGTCAAACCTCTTTTAGGTAATTCAACCAAATGAAGAGATAATATGAAGAATGAATATGAAATGAAGGGATCAATACCTTTCCATGATTATTGATCTTATATTTTTTCAGCAATGTATGAAGATTCAGCCCTTGAATGTCTTTGGAAGCTATCTTGATGACTTAGAATGTAAAAGTCCTAGCTTGCTTGACTTGGTAGAGAAGATAGCTGATGAATGAATGATAAAAGATGTGTGAATGAATTAAGAGATGTAAGTTAGGGTTTAGAGACTTATATTTATAAGCAATTCACCTTATTCACATGTAAAT
Organism: Sequoia sempervirens; assembly: GCA_007258455.2. Taxonomy (NCBI): domain Eukaryota; kingdom Viridiplantae; phylum Streptophyta; class Pinopsida; order Cupressales; family Cupressaceae; genus Sequoia; species Sequoia sempervirens. The sequence continues at coordinate 153,162,461 of VDFB02105785.1, read as the reverse complement.
TAGATCCCTAAGGCTGGCATTGAAGAAAAATTAAACTTAAAACCTAATTTTTTCTAGTCAAAAGTCAAAATGGCCTAAATGGGACTCATTCACCACCTTGGGAAAATCAGTCCCACCAAGTAAGGATTCATTCACCACATATGGTGAATTAATCCTAGAGGGGTCTATTTGCCAACTAGGTTCTTGGGGAATGAGGAAATCAGGTTTATATGGTGACTTTGTTAGGTATTTCATCAAATATTGCTTTGAGATGCACAATATGGGGTAATAGGGGCCTATTCATGATGATGTAAAGATTAATTAGGGCTTGGGACAAAAAAAATAAAGTGAAAGTGTGATTAAATGCACTTTACAACACTAAAATGAGGTCCACTTAGCCTAGAAAGGCACAACATCCAATGTGAATGTGTAAAACACATTACAACACTAGATTACAGTTAAGTTTAGTTTTCAAGCCTTCTAGATTGATGTGAAGATGCAATTAAATACATTTTATAATGTTGAATTAAGGTAAAATAGGTTTATTAAGTCTAGAAAAGCTTGAAAGTCTTTTACAACACTTTACAACACCTTTACAAGACATTGTTAAATGTATTTTATTCAATTTGCAAGGGTCCAAGACCTAGTGTGGATGTGTTAAACACCTCACAACATTGAATCAAGGCCTTATTAAGTCTAATTTATCATAAATTCCCAAATAAAGCACTTGTCACCTTTTTTCTATGGTACATTTAGCCCCCACTTTAGTGAGAGGATGAACTTGCTTCAGACTCATAATAAAGTAGACATTCAAAAGGATCCCAATTGTACCCATGTGGATGGAAAAGAATGAAAAATATCAAGGCATCACTCAACCCCCCTAGATCCAAGATCCTAAGTTAAGATGGCATGAGTGCAAAAGGACACACACAAGGTGAATGATTTTTAGCAAAACAAGATACAGAATCATGCAATGGAAATAATGAAAAGGAAGAGAAAAGTAAAAATAAAAAGGTGGATTGAGCTTTGACTGTTTGTCCAACACCATGTGGATCAGATGTAGGTTGTTTGTCCAAAAATGCATACCCACTCTGAGGTGATAAAACTCTTGGTTGTTTGTCAAGTGAGAAGTCCCAAAAGGTGAGAAACATACACCCGGCTAGTATGTACTCACAAACACATAGGTGGCTATGGGGAAAGTCATGCCTCGGAATGGGGTTCCCACTCAACCATGCTAAATTTATAGCTCCTCATAACTTTAATAAGGCACCACAAAGAGAATTATTGTTGACCTCTATGAGGTAAGAAAATCTTCACATGCCTAACACTCATAGACAAACAAGATGGCACCACATCCATGCAAGTTGTATTATGCAAGGTGGTTATATAACAATTGTTGTAAATACAAAAAAAGTGTAAGGTGTACTGAAAGGGATTTTTCTTAGTTCATGCAAGGTCTCATCTTAGGGAACATCATGTTTAATTTTTCCAAGAGGGGATGTGTCAAAAGAAGTATCATGCTCTTGGAGGGAATCAATCCCAATGACTCCACCAAGAAAAGGATGCATCACAAGAAGAAAGAAATCGCACAATGAAATGTGAATGGTGATGTATTCCCCCACTTTAAAGCAATTACAAACACTAGTACTATGAGAAATTTCTTTAAAGTAGAAGAAGAGGTCATGAGAGCTTACTCACAAAGCCCTAAGCCAAGTCATGTGTTTTTGAGAAGCTACATCATGAAGGGGACTATGTCACATGCGAGCCAACTTAAGGAACATTGTCCACATCCCAAGCTTTCTTTTATATGGTCATGAAAGGTTAATGACTAGCCAAAGGGGGAACTAGCATATGACATACGAGGACTGGGTATGTGCACCACTTTAAAGCAATTGCAAACACTAGTACTGTGAGAATTTTCTTTAAAGTAGAAGAAGAGGTCATGAGAGCTTACTCACAAAGCCCTAAGCCAAGTCATATATTTTCAAGAAGCTACATCATGAAGGGGACTATGTCACATGCAAGCCAACTTAAGGAACATTGTCCACATCCCAAGCTTTCTTTTATATGGTCATGAAAGGTTAATGACTAGCCAAAGGGGGCACTAGCATATGAATGGTGATGTATGCCCCCACTTTAAAGTAGTTGCAAACACTAGTACTATGAGAAATTTCTTTAAAGTAGAAGAAGAGGTCATGAGAGCTTACTCACAAAGCCCTAAGCCAAGTCATATACTTTTGAGAAGCTACATCATGAAGGGTACTATGTAACATGCGAGCCAACTTAAGGAACATTGTCCACATCCCAAGCTTTCTTTTATATGGTCATGAAAGGTTAATGACTAGCCAAAGGGGGCACTAGCATATGACATATGAGGACCGAGTATGTGCAGGATCATGATGGGCCAAAAAGTGGCAATATGATTCACATACTATAGGATTAAAAGAAGAAAAATTGAATTTCATGAAGTTTTGACCAAGTTAAGGTGGTCATACATATGAGTTTTTTATATTCTTTTAAAGTTGTAATAAAAAAATCATAATTAATTATTTACTTGGAAAAAAATTAAAAAAAAAATGCATCACATTAGGACAAGAGTCCTCTATGTATATCTAAAATCTTATAAAAAATAATTATCATTTTATTGTGGTTAGGGTGGTCAAACAGACACCTACTTATTTTTTCCCTAAAATTTAAGTACTATTGCATTGAAATTTCAAATTTTCACCAAATAGATTTTTTTTTTTAAACAAACCTAGTAGTTTAGAAACTACATTCAATTTGCTACAAATTCCATTCTTACATATTTTTGAAATAATATACATAACTTATTCAAAATTTTATGTCAAGTTGCCTAACTTTGATTTTTTTGAATTTTTTGCCACTTAAGGGCTTGTTTTTTCCATGATGATCCTGCACATACCCAACAAGGCTACTCAACCCCTTGCCACCAGTTAGTGCAAGAAAAGGATGAGCCAAAATGGTTCAAATTAAGTATTAGGTAGATGAATTAGGTGCTCCAACATAAGGAAGCGCACCACACTCCTTGAGATTTGGAATATTGTTGTGCAAAGTTTTATATGAAAGTGGAGATTATGTAGATACCCATAGATCTTTCTTGAAAGAGTATAATATGTTGGTTTTGTTCATGTGTTCATTGAATCCATGTGTAGGTGGGAGATTATATCAAATACTATAACAATCTTCCAAGTTAGATGAAGGGGGTGTGTGTTTGTGAGAAGGATTGGTTTCTTTACAAGAAAAAAAATCTTTTTTAATGTTATGTTTCATTCCTTCATGAGGGATGGGAGTTACATTGCCCCCATCACCACAATGGGGTGATGTGGTAAAACTAAGGTGAGTGAATGAAACACAAGGTTTTTTTGGTTTAGATTGTGATATTGCACACCCATCCCTAAAGGAAGGTGTGAAACCCCAATTGCTACTAGAACTTGTGTCAGAAAATGAATCATTTGTATATAACTCTTTGGATGATGAGGGTGATATTTTAGAAAATCTATGGAAAGGAGGTGTAGAATATAATGACCCCCAATTATAATGAAAGAGTTTTGTTGTAGATGAAGAATTAGAATCAACTTGTATAGGTTCAAATTTTGATCTATGAATGAAAGGATTAGGGGAGTTGGAAATGGTGTGACTAGTTGATTGATAGCTTCATTCATCTGCATCAACCATGTATATCTTGTTATTATACTCAAATTTCATTGTATGGTGAAGGGTAGATGGGATTCCTTTCATAGCATGAATCCATGGTCTCCCTGGGAAAATAATGTATGGAAGGGGTCCATGAATGATATAGATAGAGGTAGGCAACACTACAGGTCTAACCTCGACAGGTAATGTGATCATCCCTAGTGGTTTCCTAGTAACATTGTCAAAGCCACAAATATGAACATCATGAGTTTGAATGAGCTTTTTGTTCATGCCATGTTTGTGTAGGATGTCAATGCTACAAACATTGGTTTCAAATCCATTGTATATGAGAGTGTGCCTAACTAAAGTTTCATTAATGATTACCTTTATCATCAAGGGATCATTCTTGTATTGAATCACAAGTGATGGAATTTCATGTTTAGGGAATGTGATTTCTAATTGGGTGACTTGCGTGGGATGAGGGGAGGGTATTACATTTTTTGATTCTAGGTAAGATTGTATCTCCTCCTTTTGCATATGAAACATTTTGTGAAATAGGAATTTTATTGTAGGTGATAGTTGAATGAGTTCCCATATAGATATATTAATAGGAGTCTTTTTAAGGTATTCAACATTAGGCACTTTATGTGGAAGAAAAGGTAATGGAGTAGGAGTGTTGTGTGATCCCCTAGATGTTTGAGTCACCAAGTTACAACTTAATGACTGCAAAACATTGTTATGAGTATATTGCATCATGGATTTCAAGACATATCTTAGTTTTTTGTGTGATTCACTAATGTGAGGTGACTTAGGAGGCCCACTAATTAAAGGAGATCCAATTTGTGTCATCATAACCTCAAGAATCTTGTCTTTATGTGCATGAATTGTTAGTGAAGAGGATTCTAATGTCACTTTATTATCATCACCTGGGGAAGCCTTAGTGTTTGAAGGATATGTGTCAATGTTCATTAGTTTTTGCATCATGAGATTCTCCCTAGGAGGTGAGTCTTTAGAAGAACAACAAGCCAATTTTTTTTTGCAGTCAAAGGTTGGTTCTCCTAAAAGGACTTCATCAAAATGAGGGGAATGATCAATGATTGAATTTTTATTTGTCAAGAAGGGTTTCACTAGGAGAAGGGGGAAAAATAAGATATTCATGGCCATCATCGATTGTGTTGTCTAACATCAAGGTATCTTCTTCACAACTATGAGAGATACTAGGAGAAAGACAAATGTTATTGTCATGATTACTTATGGTGGGTTTGTTGTGTTCATGAATGTCTTTTCCACTAAGAGAGGTAAAAGGAGAGAAACAACTAGGATTCTCAAAACTCTCATGGATCAGTCCTTCTACCAAAATATCTTCATCACCAATAGAAGAGATATTAGGAGAGAAAAAAATATGATCATTAGGAATTTCCAAGGTTGCAGTATCTTTCGAAACAACACTCTCATAGGGAGGGGATAGGAAATGTTTCTTAGCATGTCTAAATGTGCAAGACACTAACATTGTTTGAACAAAAAGGAAATGCATCATTAACCATTGCATGCAATGTTTTAGCAATATAAAAAATGTATAGCCAAAGATGCAAAATATTTCTATCCAATATATGCAAAGCTTTGAGAATGAAAATAATGTATGTGCAAGAATGAAAATCATTTTTATCAATCTTATGCAAAGTTTTATGAATAGAAACATTGTGTAAGCAAAGGGTATGTGTAGGATCATCATGGAAAAAACAAGCCCTTAAGTGGCAAAAAATTTAGAAAAATTAGAGTTAGGCAACATGACGTAAAAATTTGAATAAGTTATCTATATTATTTAAAAAATATGTAAGAATAGAATTTGTAGCAACTTGAATGTAGTTTCTAAACATTACTAAGTTTTTTTTTTTTAAAAAAGAGTTTTATTTGGTGAAAATTTGAAATTTGAATGCAATAGTAATTAAATATCAGGGAAAAAATAAGACATAGGTGTTTGTTTGAACACCCTAACCACAATAAAATGATAATATTTTTTTATAAGGTTTTAGATATAAGTAGAGGACTCATGTCTCAATGTGATGCTTTTTTCTGTAATTTTTTTCCAAGTAAATAATTAATTATGATTTTTTTATTACAACTTTCAAAAGATCTTAAAAACTCATATATTTGACCACCTTAACTTGGTCAAAACTTCATGAAATTCAATTTTTCTTTTTTTATTCCTATAGTATGCAAAGCGTTGAATGTGAAACATGTTTTGGATTCAAAACATGTGATACCATTTGAAAGCTATAGATGTTTTTCAATCATCCTATCAATTAGGACTTTAGTTGTAATTCGAATAGAAAATGAATAATAATTACTTATTAAATTCAAAGTAAAGCATAATTTATATTGGTGGAAAGTTGAGAATCTCCTTTAAAAACCCTTTTCGTTTCATCAATTTTGGGTTAAAAAAAAAGTTGTCAACCACATACCCATCATATTGCCACTTTTTGGCCCATCATGATCTTGCACATACCCCAAAAGCGAAAAGTACTTTTATCCATGTTATGCAAAATTTCTAAAATGTGAGCATTTTTAGATCTAATGATGCTTGTAAATGAAATGATTTAAAAAATGACTACCCTAAATTGATGTTTTTGAGCCTGATGCATATAAAAAATGTGCCCAAGACTTTCTAGACTTATAGCATATGATACTAGGAGGCCTAGGAAGCACACAAATGAGGTTTCTGATGTTATAACAGATAGTGAAAAATATGAACAGGGGCTGATTCGCCCAAAATGGTGAATGAGTCCCAGTTAGGGTTTTTTGCAAAAAGATTCAAAAAAATTTAATGGATTTTGATGATTTTTGTGTTGGATGGTCGGAAGACTAAATGTAAATATAGTTTTTAGGTGTTTTCAATGATTTGAAATATAAATTGCAAACTACATGTAGTTTTATTAATGTAAAAATTTAAAACCCTAGAATGCTAATTATCCATTGCAACATGCAATGGAAAGCTAATACAATAAAATATATGAAATGAAGGACTCTAAATTAGAAAAGGTGTTAAAAAAATAGGTTCACCAAAATGAACCATAGATTTTTGGGGGCTATGTACTTCCCTTGCACTCTTAGGCTTTTTCACCTAAAAGGAGAGAGATAGGCAAAAAACCTAGGTGGTTCACTCAAACTAATGCAAGTATAATGTAAATATGAATGGAATGTACCTAGATGAGATGATCCAAATGTAGAAAACTAAAGAAAGATATTGATTATTGAATGAAAACTAAAGAAATGCTAGTTGTTTGAAAATACATTGTGTAATGTAAAAACACTTAGAAATGAACAGTAAATTGCAACATAAATGGATGAAACTGAAAGTGTGCACCTAAGATCTTGATGGAGACTGTAAATGACTTCTAGAATGTTGTTGATCCTAATTTTTAGGCCTGGTGGGACTCATTCACCATTCTAGGTGAATTAGTCCCAGTTTTGGGAAATTGTTCCAGAGCCCTTTTTAGAAAAAAGGGTATAAAAAATTATAGGAAACCAAAATCAGGCCTAGCAATGGGACTCATTCACCATCCATGGTGAATCATTCCACTTTTGAATTTTTTAAAATCCAAAGGTGGAAACTGAAGCCCTTGGTCTACTCTTTAGTTCCTGAAAGGTGTCTACCTCTGAAAGTCTAATATCCAAACCTAAAAGTGGCCTTTCGCTGATGTTTTTCCTTATACAATGAAGAAAATACTTAAAAAACTTCAAAACTTGATCCTTAATGATTTCCAAGCTTCCAAAATTCCTAGATCTGCAAACATACAAGAAGAGAAGGAGAAATGTTGGATGTTAGCGCATGGGGGTTTTCCTTGGTAAAACCGCATTTAGGTAATTAAACCAAATGAAGATACAATATGAAGAATTAACATGAAATGAATGGATCAATACCTTTCCATGATGATTGATCTTGAATTTCTACAGAAATGGATGAATATTTAGCCCTTAAATGTCTTTTAAGCTATCTTGATGACTTAGAATGTAAAAGCCCTAGATTGTTTGACTTGATAGAGAAGATAGATGATGGATCAATGATAAGAGATGTGTTAATGAGTTAAGAGATATAAATTAGGATTTAGAGACTTATATTTATAATCAATTCACCTTATTCACTCCTAAATTGGATCCCCAAAGCCGACATGAAGAAAAATAAAACTTAAAACCTAATTTTTCTTGCTCAAAAGTCAAAAATGGTCCAAATGGGACTCATTCTCCACCTTGGATGAATCAGTCCCACCTAGCAAGGACTCATTCAGGACATATGGTGAATGAGTCCCAGACGGGTCCATTTGCCAGCTAGGTTCTTGGGGAATGAGGAGATCAAGTCTATATGGTGACTTTGTCAGGTATTTCATCAAATATTGCCTCAGGATGCACAATATGGGGTAATAGGGGCCTATTAGTGATTATATAAAGAGTAATTAGGATTTGGGACATGAAATTCAATGTGAAAGTATGATTAAATACACTTTACAACACTAAAATTAGGTTCACTTAGCCTAGGAAGGCACAACATCGAATGTGAATGTGTAAAACACATTACAACACTAGATTAGAGTTAAGTTTAGTTTTCAAGCCTTCTAGATTGATGTGAAGATGCAATTAAATACATTTGATAATGTTGAATTAAAGGAAAATGGGTTTCTTAAGTCTAGAAAAGCGTGAAATTCTTTCACAACACCTTTACAAGACATCGTTAAATCCATTTTTTTAATTTGCAAGGGTCCAAGACCTAGTGTGGATGTGTTAAACACCTCACAACACTGAATCAATGCTTATTAAGTCTAATTTATCATGAAATATTCCCAAATCAAACAAGTTTCCTTTTTTCTATGGTACAAAATCAACAAATTTTCTAAGTATAGCAATTTGATCTCGCAAAATTTGATCTTGACACCTATGATAGAGTTGATTTGGTTTTTGTTAAAGCATATTTGGAATGTATTTTTTTGGTGTTTGTATGGTATCATGGACAAATTTATTTTGGAAAATTTTCTTAGTTGGGATGATGTTTGGATTTGGCTTTATAGGTTGAAATTGAACATTGTTGTGGTTGGGAATCACATTGCTTTGATTTAGGTAACTTTGATTTTGCATGGTGTTACCTTGAATTGGATCAATACATCGTGTTTTTAACATATTTTTTGGACTTTGAACAAAATTTGTATGATTCAAAAACATATATATTCCAAAGTTTACCAAGTTTGGATTTGAAATTTTCATGTTTGGTAAACTAGTACTTGATATATTCAAATTTGGCATGTATGAATTTGGTGGGATAATGTTGTTTTGTTCAAGACTCATGTATTGATTGTTTGGTTAATAGATTTGTAGGTTTTGACTTTGATTTTTAATCTACCATAGGGAAAGGTGTTCCAAAATTTAAATTGGGCATAATCTCATTTTTTGTACCATTAAGGATTGTAGGAGATATTGATCCCATGTATGGATTATATAAATGTGAGTTTCGATAATCAATTGGCATTGTAAGGCTTTGATAGTTTGGTTGATCTAGATTAGTCATGATGTATGAATCAAGTTTATATTCTATGTTCTTCTTGTGTTTTGACCTTGTTTACCTCTAAGGGATTTAAGACCAATGATGACATGAAGGATGAAAGGAGTGAATGATATGGGTGTTGAACTTTTAGGAACTTTGGATCAATGCTAGGTTTTAGGATTTGATTTTCATGTTTTGATTTTGGATAATGAACTTTTAGATCCCAATATGTTGGATGTGACCTTAGGATGAACTTGTTCAAAGGGGTGCTAATTTAACTAGAGGCATGAGAAAGGATGCATTCCCACACTCCTTACTAAACAAGGTGATTTTGATGTATTTTAAGGATTAACCCAAGTCTAGAATTTTGATTTTTCCCAAAGCTCTAAAATTTGTTTGTGAGATGGATTTTGAAAAATATTTTGGGAATGAATGAAGTGATTTATTTGATCCTAAATTAACCTAAGAGGGACTTTTTTTACAAGACTAAGGTAGTGAAGAACATGCTTTTACGTAAGACTACTTCATACCAAAAAGATCAATGTTTGCTTAGAAGAACATAAGACCAAAGATAACAAGCACATGTGTGGGGTTCAATTTATTTAATCTTGGTTAAGTGGATTCTTTTTACCACATCAACACTTTTTGCTTAGTTTCCAAATTGAATGTCTATGTCTTAACTCCTTTTCATTCCACAAGGTCCATTATGTGAAAATCAAAGAATCAAGGGCATAGTTTCCTAGGTTGACTTTGGAGAGAACAAATTGAGATATGGGCCCAAATATTTAGAAGCCTCTAAGAATAAAATACCTAGGGACAAGCAGTAATATTTGGAATTTTCAAGGATATTTGTTCCTCCAAAGGGTTTGGAATTTTGATGACCTATTGAGTGTTTGTTTCAAAGTTTTAAATCCATTGAAATTATTCAACTGACTCACAAATTTCACAACCCTAGGATAGAAAATTAAATATTTTTTGATTCCCCACTTAGATTTCTGCAAACACTGAGACAAAGTGAACAACTAGAGATTTTGTAACACTGGCTCCCCTTCACGACACACACTTCTTCGGACCACCAAATCTCAAAATGCTTAAAATATAGAGATTAAAAGAATTTATTTTGTTTCTACTTTGAATATTACAAATTTGGGATGACTTCAAAATGACCATTCTTGCACCAACAAATAGTAAGGATTTTGGCTTCTATAAAAATGTGGGCTCATGGAACCTTGCGAGTTTCCAACAAGCCACTAAAGGCTTTAATCAATCCTACTAGGGGCTCTTATACCTTTTGTAGTACTAACCTATTTTGAGAGACATTGTATGGCTAAGGCCCACATACTATGAGGACTTGATAGTTTATTCTTATCCATTTATATACCGTCCCAAGTGAAAAACAAATTGGAATCACCTTCGAATTGGTCTTAGGTGGGTGCCTCTAAAGGTAACAAAATTAGGGGAGTACACTTGTAGTTCGACCACCCAACTCATGTAAAGCACAAGGAGGGAGCACACACAATGTCTCTTTCTCACACTAGCATGATTTGTTAAATTTTAAATCCAAATTTGAAATGTGTGGGTGATTTTAGATAGCCAATGCCAATGGAATGCTTTTGATTCTCAAAATCTCTGAGTGGCGTGAGAGAAGTGCATATTCATTCAAGTGACACAAATTGCAAAAAGTCACAAAACAATGAAGGCACAAGTTCTTTTTAAGCCCCAAAGCAATGGTGAATTCGTTTTAAGCACAAAAGGCTAAGTGTAATTTTTTCTTGTTCAAGTTTAACCCATTTTCAAAGTCTAGTGAGTTTCTAATTTTCAATTTTAACCAACTTCGAAGAAAATAAAAACAATGATTGATTTTGAACCCAAATTGATCTAGTTTGCCTAAAATAGAAAATAAAAGCAACAAATGGATTCTCTAGACTATTACAATAAGCATTTAAAAATTATTTTTCAAGTTCAATGCCCACTTTTACATATCAACATAAATCTATTTGTTATTTGATTCCCATGTGAGAGAGACCACCATTGTTTCTTGATGCCAACCTACAAACATTACAAAGCTATCAGAAATCAGATTTATTTGAAGAAATTAATGAAGTAATGCATTATACCCCTATCATGATCAGATTTTTAGAAGCATGATAGAACTTTTACATATCAACTCATATTCTAACCAAGAGTTAATTTTTCATGATGATGCCAAATGAAAATTACTGATCAAAATTAATCAACACAAATAATGACTCTTATTTCTAATGTTTTTCCTTAATTTAATTCTCACCTCTTTATGATAAAGCACAAGAGACACATGGAGAAATTACTAAACCTTAACGTCAACATAATGAGAATGTTGAGAATGCTTTATGAACTTAAAATTCCAAGTCATTTCTCTTTTCTTTGTGACTTAAATTTAATCTGAACAAAACTTTTATCAATTTTAATGAATCTTTCAGCCTAATTTTTTGCTTCTATGCCTTTATTGCTACCTTCCATAGTACAACTGTATTCAAAATTGTTATATTAGATAGTATTTTCTAGACAATATTATCCACTTTTATATCAGAGGCAAATGATATATTTATTATCAAAGATAGCTTATGATTCAAATGAAGGATCATGTCAGTGCTTACAAATAGAAGGCTATAAGACAATCTATTATTTACTACCCACAAAATGATAAATGGTGAAAAATTAGGTGCTCCAACTCATACTATCCTTACAAGCATTCCTTAAACTGAAAAAAGAAAAAGAAAAAGGCACCCTTTCAATCGATATTACTGCATTGAATGTTCTTGCTAAGATGGATTGAATGGTCATAATAGCAGTCAATATTGAGTAGTCAATAAATAAATGAAATTTCAATCGATATTACTATGCATTAATATTCAACAGTCAATATGTTGATATGAGGCGATATGTCTTCATAGTCAATAATAATTTATCACATACATATTTACTTTAGATAAGGTATTTGTAGGATGAATATGTAGTCAAATAGATATGCTTTAGCTTTAAAAAAATTCCAAAATTGCTTTTCTAAAAATATTTTGGATAAGAATATGTTAGTGGCTAACAACTTTTCTGCCTTTATATTTGTATAGGTAGCATTAACAACCTATAATTTCATTGTTCATCAGGAATTACATAGCACATCAGGTAAATACATCTTAGATTGTAATGAAGAATGCACGTCTACCCACTTAGATATACACCGACTTCTATTCAAGATAAAGATATTTAATACACATCTACCCTCCATAGCAATATCATTTCATTAGAATTTTAGAAAGAAAAGATACAAAACACAATATTTTCAAATCCCCATGAAGGCATGTTCCAACATCTCTTCAAGAGAAAGTGCAAGAAAATGAGAGAACTATAACTGAAAATTCAAAAGACAAACAAGAACGATAATCAAATTCTGAAGTTTTACTCACCCTGGCCTATAAGACAATTTTTGTTTAGTAAATGTGATAGGCAAGTGTAAATCAAGATTACAAAACCTTTACCTGTGGCCTCTCTTCCTGTGCCAAAATGGAAGCATAGAGAGGGCACATGAACTGTTTTAAGAATGCCTAAAATAAATGTCTTCTCATAGCATGTAACGATTGCAGGATATGCACAAAATTAATTTGTTGAAAATGCTTACCAAACTTCAAATTTAATGCACTTGGCAGGTGTGATGCTAAATTCCATGACCCATGCTAGTCTCCTCCCTACATGCAAAAAATAGACTTTGGGACAAAGCTTGGACATTCATCGAAGCATAGTGAACGTTAGTTTTTTTTTTAGCTATTGTAGTAGCAAGTGCTTTAGTAGACATGTATGCTGTTTTTGGGGATGCACAATGGAGGTATTTGAAATGTTTGAAAAAATACGGCCAAAGATGTGTAAACTATTGTGCTTGGTAGGTGGAGTCTTAGAAAAATGCATGTAAACTATTTTGTAGGGCACACTAAAGAGATTTCATTACATGGAATGTAATGATTGCAACAAATACGCGATGGAAGACTAGTTGAAGAATCCATTATACATAATGTATATGTTTACAAAATGTAAGTGCATAGACAAGGCATGTGAACTATTTGACATAATATCTCTCAAGAGATGTCATCTCATGGAATTGAATGGTTGTAGTGTATGCATCAAATAGATTTGTTGAAAAGGCTATAGGAGCTTAAAAACAATTGTGAATGGTAGGAATGAAACTAAAATCCATTTGCAAATTAGACAAGTGTTGAGCTTTTAAAGTAGACAGGTTCAGTCTTTTTCTCGAATGTGCAAAGGAAAAACGTAAGGAAATTTCTTTGAAATTAGGGAAAAGGAGATTGGATTTGACGTGGTTTTTGTATATTTTTCACACACTCAGTAGCAATAAAAAATGCTTCTTTTGCATGCCACAACCCCACTATCACAAGCATTCACTTCCAAAATAAGTCAAATAAATAAGAAAAGGGGCTACCAAGGGTCTGACAGAGATATTTTTTAGTAAATAAAATCAATAGGTGTAAGATTAATTGCAATATCTACACAACAAAGAATGACGATTCAAAAACTAAAGAAAATCATAATAACCATAACAAAGAATCGAATACTTCATGAGAGATTTTACAGAATAATAGCGGGCTCTTCTTTATCTCCATGGTGGGTGCCAAAGTGTGGATACCTTTTCTTGCACTTGCTCAAAAACAAACAACCATTAGCATTGTTTGCAAACTTAAGCAAACTAAAACAAGCATCCCTATGAAATATTGGATCATGCTACCTATGCAAACAAAGAAGTAAGATATCAAATAAACTAAGTGAAAGCAAATCAAACTCTATCCCATAGTGGGAGTAGTTCTCCTTTGGTGTGGAAAGGATGCACTTTCCTACCCCCTTGAGAAGATCTAGATGTGATGAACACAATGTGATGGGGATGCAAAGATGGAGATGGAATGTTCCTATAGTGAAAATGCTAAGATTGTGGATGAGATTATTGTCCCATTTCAAGTAGAAGTGGCCTCTATTTATAGGTTGAAGGGTTGGAGAATGGAGAGATGGGTAGAATGTGGAACTAAAGAAGAGACAATAATATTTGTGACACTTGTCACATGGTTAATGGAGGAAGGTGGACCACATTTTGGATAATGTGCATGGTTAATGCATGTAAGAGGGGATTTGAGAGGTGTAAGAGAGATTAATGCACTTGTAAGAGGCATCAAATTAATATGGTTAAGATGTTTTTGAGGGAAATGGTTTGGGAAAGAAAGTCAAATAAGTGGAGTAAATGAAGGAATATCCCCTTAGAATATGCCTTGGTGAGGGAAAATAATGCATTTAGTCAATTAAAAGAATTTATTTTCACGCACAAGTGGGTGGGTTAGTCAGGGGTTGATTTTGACCCAGGTTGAGTCAAAAGCTAAAGGATGGGTAATGATGGTTAGGGGTTAATTAATTCAAATTAATTAACTTGGAGGAATTTAGGGGATTTGACATTTGATTTAAATGATTTGATTTATTAAATCAGATGAGAGGACTTTAGGGACTTTAATTAAATAAATTGATTTATTTAATCAAATATGATGCACATTAGTGGATTAATTAGATAAATTGAACTGTATTTTATTAACAAAGAAATTATGTTAATTCAAGCATCTAAACAATCAATATCCTATTGAGTCAATATACTCTTAATAGTAGGGTCTGTCTAGATATAGAGGCAGAATAGCTTAACTGCTATGACTATTGTAAACACATGTTTCTTTAATGGATTTCTCATAAAGGAAATAGGTGACTAAATTTTATCCTCATTTTCTTGTATCAGCATTGTGGATGTAGTATGTTTAGAAGCATAGCAATAGATAATGAAGTCCTTCTTGAAGTTAGGACTCACCAAGATTGGAGCTTGGGAAATTGCTTCCTTGATATTTTTGAAGGCCTGCTTCCTGGCCTCATTCCATTTAAAATCTTGTCTTTCCTTCATCTTGTCCATAATGTTCTTAGTGATTTCAGAAAAAAATTGGAACAAATTTCCTAAAGAAAATTACCTGGCCGAAAAAAGGCTTCACACCAGTCCAGTTTGAAGGAATGATAAGATAGATTTTACTCTATCTAGATCTCTTCTAATACCTTCCCTAAATACAATGTGACCCAAAAGTTTTCCTTTAATAATGAAAAATAATAATTCTTCAAGTTAAGAGAGATGCAATGTTCTTTACATCTTTGTAAAACTCATTCCAGATCCTACAGGTGATCTATCCTTTTCTTAGAGAGCAGTGTTAAATCATCAAGATAAATGACTATAATATTGTTTTAAAGGTCACCAAAAGACAAATCCATAGCCCACTGAAAATTTTCTCCTATGTTAATGAGTCCAAATGGCATCTAATTATAGGAAAAATTTCCCCAAGGTGTGGTGAATGTTGTTTTGTGTTGATCTTCTCCCACCATAGTGATTTGATTGTAACTAGAGAAGTTGTCTAACATGGACATCATTTTCGAGCCAACAATTATTGTAAAGATATGGTCCATGTTAGGTAGAGGGTAATTGATGCTTGATTAAAAGATTCCTGAAATCAACACATATCTGAATTTCTCCATTTTTCTTGTGAATTGGTACAATGTTTGCTACCCAAGTAGAATGATGTATAGGATATATAATTTGTGCTTTCAACATTTTGTCAATCTCTTTAAATATTTCATTAGTCACCTTAGGATTATAGTTCTTCTATTTTTTTTGAAGGAAACCTTTCCTTCTTTAAGTGGTATGTGGTACTAAAACTTCCCATCCATGAAGTTTTTCAAGTCATCATAGCACTAGGAAAAAACCTCTTTGTATTTAATTAGCAAGGATATTAATTTTTCTTTCTCCTCTAGAGAGTAGCATTTTTCGATGTAAACCATCTTAGGGGAATCAAGGTCCCTAATGTTAACTACTTCAAATTCATCTGAGTTTCCAATGAAATCACTCATTTCTATTTTACAAAGTGATCATGCTGGTCAAATAAGCCCTCAAGAGAAACCAACCCTTTAGGTATTTTATTCCCTTTTAGATGAATTATTTCATCTTGGAGACCACTCATCTTACCAGGACAAAAATCTTTACATTGATTATCACTTCCTTTAAAGAAGACATGAGAAAAGGCCATGACATTTTCTAAGAAAGCCTATTTTTTTTCATCTTCAAAGACTTGCCAGTGATTCGCATTGTTAGGAACATTGGGCCGATATATCAATTAAATCCTGTAGGATTTATCTTTAAATTCTAGATGTGGAAGGAAAAAAGAGGTCAAGACTACTAATGAGTCAACCTTTGTGTTAAATTCCCTAGGAATTGCTTCTATTGAGAAGGCATTGAAACTTTCAATGGTAGTCCATACTTGATTCCAATATTGCTTCAACCTATCATTCTTAATAGTGAAAAAATTCCTTACCTATTTAACAATTAGTTTGGTATCTCCTAAAACATTAAGCATGTTTATTCGCATACCCTTATCTTTGATTAACCCTAACAAAAGGAATTCATTTTAGCAATATTGTTTATATTCACAAATTCTAGCTTATAGGAAAAAGGAAATTACTCACCAGGAGAAATAAAAACGACCCCTACTCCTAACCCAGCATGGGAACAACTTCCATCAAACTCCATTTTCTAGAGCTTGGGTTCTAAATCTATAATATGTATTTCATCCTCTTTTTCTTCTCCTGAGAAAAAAATATACTTTCAAAATTCATTTTCTTTGTACAAGATTTGTGCTTTGGGATCTTCAGACTTGAGCATAGTTATTTGGATTTTAATTCAATTTCAAGGAACACTTTCTCCTTACTAATAGGTATAGATGCATATGACCAGTCCAACTATATATCTTCTCCCAAATATTTTCAAAAAATCCTACTCAAAAGCATACTGTAACTAGCAGGTATATTTGTGACCAATATGGTGAGTTTGAGTGACTTGTTTGGATAAGCCGCTAGTGCAACTTGAGCATATTTAATTTTTCCAAGGGAGCTTGCTTAGAATCCATTGAATAACACTTTCTGAATGTATTAGTCATTTCTAGCCCTAGGGATTTAACAATTTGTGTGAGCATGACATTATCAGAAGTACCTGATTCAATGATGCAATTGTTAACTCTGAACCCATTTACAAATAATGATACATAGAATGGGTAAGGTTTTGCATCAGAAGCTGTTGAAGAGAGCATTTTACTTCTAGATGTAGCATTAGCATCTAAATCCCAGGGTTTGATCATTGCTTCATCTAGGTTTGTATGTGTAATTCAAAATGTTTTGGCCTGACATATTCAATCAACCTATCTATTCCTTAGGATTCATCTCTAAATATTCAACTTGAGAAATTTGAATTTTAGTAGTTTTACAAAACTCCACAATATCAAAATCCCTTGCTTGACCATCTAGGGATGGTAAATTAGGATTTTTAGGAGGGCTATTAACCACACTTTTTGAAAAAATTTCATCATTGGAAGTTGTAATATATTTTGTAAGTAAAACCTTGGTGGAATTAGGAGTACCTTTTTTATTGTGATGTTGTTGGCTTAAGGGTAATAACAACACATGTAGCATCATCCAAATTGATGTACACATCTCCTCCTCTATCATCAGTGGGTTTGAATTCTAAGTATCCATTTTTAGAGTCACCACATTGATGTAGAGTATGGAGTGGAATAGGTTCAAACAACACACTTCAAAAACTAATTTATGATTTCAAACCTCAACTATGGTGGATTTCAAACAATTACTTGTCTTCAACTTCTAGGTCTCCAAACATAGTTCTTCAAACATATCTTTTAGAGGTCATTTCTCCACAAACCCTTGACCATCTTAGACACCCATTATGATCCTCGATAACATATATCAATTAGGACTTAGGTTGTTTTGGAACAAATTCATCAAACTTGACCTACTACATTGAAACAAGGCTAAATTAGGCCACTTTTCCAAAGCACCTCTAAGAAATTCACACACCAGACACCAAAACTTCACACCAATAGTTCTAACATGTCACATAGGGTCCCAAAATGTAGTTTATATCATCAAAATTCATTAACAAATTGTTTTCCTACCAATTCACTAACCTACCTAAGCCTAACACATGAAGATGTTAGGCTAGGACTTGGACAAAAATACCCCAAATTCCATCCTCTACTCCAAACAACAAAAAAAAACTAAAAGAAAACAAAATCCCTCCATTCCATTGAGTTTGGATAAGATTCAATGGTGGAATGGGTTGCTAACCATGATTTTGTTCACAAACCCTTAAACCAAAGGTTTTACAGGTGGTTTTCAAAGAAATTCTTCAAACTGACTTGTTTCTCAATGAAATTCAATCACACCACATCCAATTCAAAGTAGATTCACTGTTTTATCCCTTCACATGAATTTTAGAAGTCAAACCAACTATACAAGGCCGTACAAGTCCAAAAACCACAAGAAAACATAAGAATTCAACATGAAACAGAGTGTTTTGTATTGATTGTCCTCCAAAAATCCTTCAAAAGTGTTGCCTCGAAGTTTTTTAGGAAATTTTAACATGTTCAAACTAGAAACCAACAATCCATAACTATTTTACAAAAAGATGGCCATTCAACTTCTTTTCAAAGAAAAATTTGGCAAGTTGCAAAGCAACTTTTACACCATTGTAACAATATTTACAAAACACCTCTAAATTACCCTATATGACTCACATGCATCAAAAAATGTCATAAATAGACCTTATTACATCAACCATATGAAAAGACACACAAATACCAATTCTAGAAACCTATTGACAACATGAAAGCAAAATTTCCATGGTGCCCCTACACCATACACCTAGAGAGGAAAAATTCTTAGGTTCCACATGAGATCAAATCTTGCACTGATGTCCCATGCTTCTTAATATCATATTCAAACATCCATGTTGCATCTTCAAGAGGTAGACCTCTCCACTTGACAAGATACTCATTATAAACTTTGTGTCTTGTTATTTTCACCTCTTTTGTGTCTAAAATTGTTTCAAGCTTCAATGGTTCAGTAGGTAGTAGATATCTAACCCAATATTCATGAAAAACATCAACATCAACCCCTATACTTGCATCCACAAATCCCTTGAAAGGGTATAAGTCAGCAACATTAAAGATAGGAGAGATAGCAACTCTAGGAGGGAGTTCTATCTCATAGGCATTAGCTCCAAACCTATGGACAACTCTGCAAGGCCCAATTTTCTTCAGCACTAGCTTGGTATATTTTCCCTTTGGAAACCTTTCCTTCTTCAAGTGTGCAAGGACCAAGTCTCCCACTTTAAGTTATACATATCTTCTCTTTAAATTAGAATGTTTCTTATACTTCTCAACACTTTTCTGGAAATTTTCTTTAACTTGGTGATGGATCTCTCTCATGGCTTCTACAAATGCTTCTCCTTCAACGCTTCTCTTCTCCATCCTTGTCAAATCTCTAAGCTCAAATATAGCTCTTGATTTTAGACCATATGCCACTTCAAAAGGACTCTCGCCTATGCTTCTATTGACTGAATCATTGTATGCATATTCAGCTTGTGGAAGAAATTGTTGGCAACACAAGGGTAGGCAACTAAGAGTGGGGGGTGAATTAGTTGCCACTAAATTTCAAACTTATTAAGATTATTAATCTGTATTCTCAAATATGATCAATATCAATGAAAGAATGAATCAACAACACATCAAAAACACACATAACATCAATATTTTTACGTGGAAACCCTATTAGGGGAGAAACCATGGTGGAGGTCAATCCACAAGATTATACCCTATTGAAAGTATAACAAGAATAAATGGGGAACACACATGTATTTAGGCATGCTACCTAGAGCTCACTACTCAATTACAAAGGAAGAATCACTGTCTTATAGAAAGATTTAGATTACAACCAACTAAATTTTGAATTGAGAAAATAGCATCTACTAATGCCTAATTACAATTCCAGTTAAGCACATAAACAATTTTTCACTCTTCTTCACTTTTCTTCACACACACACACATAATTACACCCTTCCACACTTCAATTAGAATAAACAAATGCTCTTATATATTTGCAACATGAATTTACATTCGCTACAAGTTGGCTACAAAGAAATAATAAAATGAATACAAACTGTCAACCCAAAACAATAGATAATTTTCAATGCAAACCAACGAAGGTTAGCCACAACATAGTGAAGACCCAAATCAACATTTTCAACACAAAAGAACTTCAATTAATTTTTCCTCAAAGATCCACAACACACTTTAACACCATGTCAGCTAAGAATAAGAAAAACATGAACACACAAGAGAAAATATCAAATCACGAGCACAACGATCAACGTGGATGTGCAACAAAGATAGAGCATGATTTAGAAACATCCACAAACATTACAAAACATCAGAGAAGCATCCAAAAAAATTGAACTAACATGAATCACATAATCTTCAATCAGAAACACCAACTAAAGCAATAAGAAAACTATCAGAATGCAAATATTCATAACTTGATCAAATCTTCATGTGGATCTCTGAAACTCAACATGGATAAACTAGATACACTGAGAAAAAAACACTTTATTCTACAACCTCTAATCAACAAAGTACAAAACTCACTTATAGAAAAAACATCACTTCACCACTGACAACCTGCAACTCATTTATTACAATTTTCTCAAAATCTTTGACATATACAACTTCAAATGCCGTAACACTAATAGTGTTGACATCAATGACAAACACATATTAGAAAAATACTCATGACATCCAACAATCTCCCCCTTTGGCATTGATGAAAACACATGATGTGAAAAACACCATCAACACAATTATCTCTTAACACTTACTCCCCCTTAGGTTCTAGCTCTTTTTCTCCTCAAATCTTTCACATGATCTTCTCCCCACCACAAGGCTCTTTTTCCCAGATAGTCACTAGTTTTTCACATTACTCTTCTCCCCATTTGACATCAATGACAAATATCTCTAAGCTTTGAACCACATATCTAAATTTTTTAACCATCTGACTACTCCCCCTGAGTAGCAACCACCACAACATCAATCTGAAACAAGATATGATTATGAAATACATAGATTAATGTAATGCCATGCATCCTTAGTTCTTATTAGGAGGGGTAGTCACCCCTAACCTCCCTCTAAGATACTAAAAGTATCCGTAGGAAATGACTTTGTAAATATATCTGCAATCTACTCCTTAGTAGGCACATACTCCAATCTGACTTCCTTTTCACTTACCTTTTCTCTCAAAAAGTGAAACTTGATAGATATATGCTTGTTTTTTGAATGCAACACTAGATTATTAGAGATTTTAATGGCACTTTAATTATCATAGAATATAGCAATAGGCTCATCATAAACAACTTTGATATCTTTTAGGATCTGCTTCATCCACAATACTTGAGTACAATTTTTAGCAATAACACTGTATCTGGCCTCTATAGTAGATAAAGAAATGACATTCTTATTTTTACTTAACCATGAGATTAGCTTCTTACCCAAGAAAAATGCACCACCATTAGTAATTTTTATGTCATCCAAATCTCCTGCCCAATCATCATCAATAAAGGTACTCAAGGTAAGGTAGTCATCTTTAGCATACCATAAACCAAAGCCAATTGTTCCCTTCAAGTATCTAAAAATTCTCTTCACAACAATTACATGAGATTCCTTAGGATTGGCTTGAAACCTAGCAACAATACATACAACATTCATGATATCAGGTCTAGTTGGAGTCAAATAGAGCAATCCACCAAACATTGATTTGTATCTAGTCTAATTTCCCTTTGGAGAATCATCATCTATTGTCAACTTGCATCCGATCACCTTAGGTGTTCTGAATGTCTTTGAATCTTTCGTACTTAACTTCTTCAGTAATTCCTTCACATACTTGGACTGAGATATAAAAATCCCTTCATCTGACTGATTAATTTTCAATCCCAAAAATAATTTCATCTCACCAATTGATCTCAAACTCACTCTTCATCTCATTAGCAAACTTCATGCACAAACCATCATCTCCTCCAAAAATGATATCATCAATGAAAACTTCCACAATCAAATATTTATCATCATTCTTAGGTCTAGGAACAAGAATCCATGTATCATTTTCCTCAATTTTTTGTAGCTCTACTTTCATTGCTTCAACCCAATGTTCATCTTTGCATGCTTCATTCACACTATTAGGCTCAATTTTTTAAATCAAGAAATATTCTCTTACAATTTTTCTCCTAGTTTGGACACCTTTAGTCTTATCACATATAATTTGATCTTCTAAATGCTTCAATCTTACATACCTCAAAGTCTTCTTAGAATGTTCTTGAACTTTAGGCTCTTGTGTTCTCTATTCTACAACTTCACTAGTTTCTTCCTCTTGATTTTCCTAATCCACTAGAATGATTTGCACTTGATTTGAATTATGACCTTTTTTTGTACTATCATTATAATCATCAGAATCATATCCATAGGTTTTGGATGGTCTAGCAATATCTTCATCAAACTTAACATTTTCACTTTGAACCATTTTCTTCAATCTTTTATTGTAACACCAATAGTTCTTGCTTTTAGTAGAATAACCCAAAAAGATTCATTCATCACTCCTAGCATCAAACTTTCCTATGTCTTCATCTCTTCTAATATAGCATCTACTCCCTATGATTTTGAAATATCTAACAGTAGGATTTTGACTAGTCCATAGCTCAAAAGGGGTCTTACCAGTATCACCTTTGATTTGTACCTGGTTGAGGATATACACAACAATACTCACAGCTTCTCTCCAATAAATATGAGTTACATTTCCTTCCAGCATCATGGTTCTAGCTACATCTTGAACTATATTTTTCTTCCTTTCCACAACTCCATTTTGTTGAGGGGACTGTGGTGCAGATAATTGTCTCTTTATTCCATGTTCTTCACAAAAAGAATTAAACTCACTGTAAGTGAATTCACCACTTCTATATGATCTTAGAAATATAGTCTTTAGACGAGTCTTTGTCTCAACCATAGCCTTAAAGATCTTGAACTTTTCCAGCTCTTTAGATTTCTCCCTTAAGAAAGTAGCCCACATCATTCTTGAATAATCATCAATAAGCAACATGAAATACCTGTAACCTTGTAAAATTCTGATTCTAGAGGAACCACACAAATTAGTGTGCACAAGCTCCAACAATTCAATTGAACAATGTTGTTTGCTTTGAAATGAAATTCTAGTTTGCATTCCCAACTGAAATTCCTTACAAATGGCATTAGTAGGTTTTACCAACTTAGGTAGATCTCTCATAGCCTTAGTAGAACTTGTCTTGAAAATGTTATCAAAGTTAACATGACACATTCTCCTATGCCACAACCAACTTTCATCAACTTGAGCAATCAAACAACTTTTACTAGAAACATTCAAATGAAAGATATTACCTCTTGTTTTTGTACCTAATGCAATCACATTTCTAGAACATCCCAATATTTTTCACTTTGCATCCTTGAAATGAAGATTGTAACCCTTATCAACCATTTTTCTGACACTCAAAATATTATACTTCAAGCCTTCCACATATAGAACATCATCAGTATTATTCTTACCATCAAGAGAAATGATCCTCTGCCATGAATCACACTAGTTGTGTTATCACCAAATCTCACAACACCACCATCATACCTTTCCAAGCTTACACAATTAATTTTGTCTCCAGTTATATGATGTGAACATCCACTATCAATCATCCATTCATCTTTCTCTTCAACTTGATTAGCTAGGGATTTCTCCACATTTGTACTAGTAGACTCAGTAGATATAGGATTATTTTCCTTGATAGCAATAAATATCCATTCGTCTTCACCTTTATCAAATTCATCATCTTTCACACCTTCATTAGCAACATAGTAAAACTTCTTTTGAAATTTATGCCTATTATGTCTTGGTTTAGAATTTCTTTTTGGATACCTTGGTGTAAAATTACCTACCTTATTACAAGAAAAACATTTAAGAGGAAATTTTCCTTCATACTTACCTTTTCCTCTCGGTATTCTTTCAACAATAAATGCTTCCAACTCTTTTAGCTCTCTTTCTTCTTCTTCAATCTGTCTGATTTCATCCTCATACTTGAATGTCTTTCTAGATGAACTCTCACTCAGACCATATCTTTGTCTATCTCCTCTAGAAGTAGTAGCCTTAAATGAAGATTCAACCTTAGGAAGGGCATCACCAATTTTTCTCAACTCAAAAGCAGTCAGCTTACCAACCAACATATCTCTGGTTACATTTGTTATAGTCCAGAGTTCTTCAATAGCACTAGCTTTGAATTTATAAGCAATAGGCAAGGATCTAAGAACTTTAGCAACAATCTCTGATTCTTCCAACTTTCCACTAGCACATCTGATACCACACACAAACTTTCATTCACTCTTTTCATGAAAGTAGTAACATTTTCATCATCACCCATTCTCAACATTTCATATTTTCGTTTTAGACTCTGTAACTTGGCAATCTTCACATTAGCATCACCTTCATACAAATTTTCCAACTTTTTCTAGATCTCATAAGAACTCTTCAAATCCATAACATTTTTCATCTCAATATCAGTTAAATCACTCAACAATGCTTCCTTAGCCCTGATATTATACTCAACGTAAGTACAATTCAATGGAATAATATACCTATTACTCGTAATGCTCCAATAGGATTCACTAATGCATCTAAAATGGCACTCCATTTGATTCTTCCACAAAGAATAATTTGTTCCATTAAATCTCAGACTATCCTTCTTGTATGTCACCATCCCAGATCACCTCAATCTATTAAACTTCTTCCAAGGAACCTACCCTAATACAAATTGTTGGCAACATAAGGGCAGACAACTAAGAGGGGGGGTGAATTAGTTGTCACCGAATTTCAAACTTATTAAACTTATTAATCCTTATTCTTAGATCTAATTAATATCAATGAAAGAATGAATCAACAAAATATCATAAGCACACATAACATCAAGACTTTTACATGGAAACCTTGTTAGGGGAAAAACCACGGTGGAGGTCAATCCACAAGATTATACCCTATTAAAGTATAGCAAGAATTAATGGGGAATGCACATGCATTTAGGCACACTGCCTAGAGCTCACTACTCAATTACAGAGGAATACACACTATCTTATAGAAGGATTCAAATTACAACCATCCAGATTTTGAACTGAGAAAATAGTAATTTCTAATGCCTGATTATAGTTCTAGTTAAGCACACGAACACTTCTTCACTCTTCTTCACTTTCCTTCACATTTTTCTCTGCCTTCAAATGATTTGAACAATATTCACACAAACACATAGAAGCACACCCTTTCACAGTTCAATTCAAATATAAAATTTCTCTTATATATCCATAACATGAAATTACATTTTCTACAAGTTGGCCACAAAGAAATAATAAAATGAATACAAACTGTCAGCCCAAAACAATAGATAATTTTTAATGTGAATCAACCAAGGTTGGCCACAACATAGTGAAGAGCCAAATGAACATTTCCAACAAAAAAACACTTCAATTATTTTTTTCTCGAAGATCCACAACACACTTTAACACATTGTCGACCAAGAACAAGAAAAACATGAACACACAAGAGAAAATCTTGGATTGCGAGCACAACGATCAATGTGGATGTGCAACAAAGATAGAGCATGATCTAGAAACATCCACAAACATTATGAAACATTAGAGAAGAGCCATCACCAACTAAACTAACTAGAATCACATAAATTCAATCAGAAATAGCAACTAAAGCAACATAAAAACTGTCAGAATGTAAATCATCATAACTCGATCAAATCTTCATGTGGATCTCTAAAAGTCAACATGGATAAACTAGATACACTCAGCAAAAAACCTTTTATTCCACAACCTCTAATCAATAATGCACAAGACTCACTAATAGACAGAACCTCACTTCACCACTGACAACCTACAACTCATTTATTACAATTTTCTCAATATCCTTGACATATGCAGCTTCAAATGCACTAATTCTAATAGTGTTGACATCAATGACAACCACATATCAGCTAAACAATCACAACATCCAACAAAACTGAGCCCATTGTTTCCCATGCTTCTTTGTGAGACATCTCAGAAGGTTTCCAAGTGACCTATTGACCACTTCAGTTTTCCCATCCGTTTGTGGATGATAGGAAGTACTAAAGGTCAAATTAGTTCCAAGCTTTCTCAAAAGTCTCCTCCACAAGTGGCTAATAAAATTTGAATCCCTATTTGAAACAATTGTTAGTGGAAGACCATGAATCCTCACTATTTCTTTAATGAATAACCCTGTAATATGAGAAGCATCATTTTGTACACTTGCATGCAATGAAGTGAGCCATTTTACTAAATCTATCAACCACAACAAATACACTATCATAACCCTTTTGAGTTCTTGGAAAACCTAATACAAAATCCATACTTAGACTCTCCCATGGTATGTTAGGTATTGGTAAGGGCTGATAAAGTTCTACATTAGAAGTAGAACCCTTGGCTCTTTGATAGATTGTACAACTTTCTACAAAATTTCTGACATCTACTTGTATTTTTGGCCAAAAGTAGAACCTTCTTACCTAATCCAATATCTTATCAACCCTAAAATGTCCTCCTAAACTTCCACAATGTTTCTCCTTTATCAAATTTGTCCTCATAGAGCACCTTGGTATACATAATTGAGCACCTCTAAACAACAAGCCATCTTGTAATAGAAATTAAAATATTCCTCATGAAAATCATCCTAAAACTAAGCACAAATAGAATACACCTCTTTGAAGTCATCATCTTCAACATACATTTCCTTCAATGCATCTATTCCCACACTCTAATGTTGGATTTCATGTACCAACATTGACCTTCAGCTTGAGCATTAGCTACCTTGTTGGGTTGGCATTTTTTTGTGTTTGATAGTGAAGGTATAGCTTTGAAGATAGTCAACCCACTTTACATGTATGTGACTTAACTTGTCTTGACTATTTAGAAATGACAAAGAATGTCACACTATGAATTCCTTGGGAAAAAGGTAGAGTCTCCACTTCTTAAGGGACTGCACCATTGTATACAACTCTAAATCACATAATGAATACTTTCTTTTTGCTTCATTAAGATTTTCACTGAAGAAATCCACTAAATTGTCTTCTTGGCTTTGAATTGCACCAATTACAAAGCCACTTGCATCACACTCTTTAGTGAAAACCTTGTTGAAATCAAGTAAAGCAAGGATTGGTTATTGTGCCACTCTATTTTTTAGATGTTCAAATCTCCTTTTTGCCTCATCAGTCCACTAAAATTTCTTTCTTTTGTCCCCTTTAATGGTGTCAATGATGGGTGAGTAGATGTGACTAAAATTCTTGATGAATTCTCTATAGAAATTTGCAAGCCCATGAAAGATTCTTACCTATCCTACTGAATTTGGAGTTTTTGAACTGAGTATTGCCTCTACTTTGGTGGGATCCATCTTCAATGAGCCCTTGTAGATCACAAAACCAAGATACACTAGCTCTTCTTTCATAAATTCACACTTTTTTAGATTTATCATCAACTTCTCCTCATTCAATGTCTGCAAAACCATGTCAAGGTGCTGCAATTGCTTTTCCTTTATTTTTCTAAACACAAGTATGTCATCTAGATATACAATAAAAAAATTTCCTAATAAAAGGCTTTAAAACTTCATTCGCAAGTCTCATAAATGTACTCGAAGCATTTGACAGTATAAATGGCATTACCATCCACTCATAAAAACCTTCATTGGTTTTAAATGAAATTTTCCACTCATCTCCTTCCCTTATCCTAATCTAATGATAACCACTTTTTAAATCAATATTTGAAAAATAGCATGCATCTCCCAAACAGTGCATTAGATCCTCCATTCTAGGTATTGGAGACATATATCTAATGGTTATTTTTTTTATTTCCCTTGAGTTAGTACACATCCTCCAATCCCCATATTTTTTAGGTGCTACAACAATAGAGATAGCACAAGGGCTCAAACTTTCCATTATTAGGCCTTTATCCAACAACTCTTGAACCTGTCTTCTTATTTCTTCATTTTGTTTAGGTGTCATCTTGTATGCAACCTTGTTTGGAAAATTGGCACTAGGGATCAGGTCTATATTATGGATGACATCTCTCATGGGAGGAAAATAACTTGGAAATTCATCCACTGCAATGTCTTTGTATTTGTCTAACAAAGCTTGTACTTCACTAGGTATGATCTCCACCTTATTTGTTGCTAAAACAGATTTACGCTTAGGCCTAATTACTAAGAAAAATACCTAACCTCCTTCATCCTTTAATGTTTTCAAAAACTCCTTCTTTCCCACTACCATATCACTAGAACCAACTTTTTTATCAAACACTTCATCTTGTAGGGATGTTAAAGTAAATGAAGTCCCATTTTTATCTATCACATAAACATTTTTATGGCCATCATGTTTGGTCTTTCTGTCATACTACTAGGGCCTTCCTAGTAGCAAGTGACAAAAATCCATGGGGATGATGTCACAAAGAATCTTATCTTTATACCCCCCAATGTTAAACTCTACCCATGTCTTCTCATTGACTAAAAATTATTGGCCCTTATTCAACCATGACACTTTGTATGGTGTGGGGTGAGGAATTATTTTCATGTTCAATTTCTCTAGCATTTCTAAGGAAACCAAATTATTAGTAGACCCTGAATCAACAACTACTTTGCATACCTTTCCATGTGATTTGCATGTGGTCCTAAACATGGTTTTCCTTTGTGGAGGCTCTTTGACTATTGGCACCTTAATGAGTGTCCTTCTCATCATCAAAGATTTGCGTCCTTCACTCACCTCCATGGGAACTTGATGCTTGTTTTTCTAGGCACTTCCATGTTGGATGCCCAAATTGATTGCAACATATTCGTAAGAATTTATTTGAAACTCTCCCTTTTCCATCAAACCTTCCTCTACCACTAAATCTTCTACCTCTAAAATTACCTTTTCCACTTAATTCACCACTTTGTTCTTGTTGTTGCTTGATTCACCTTGTTGTTTTCGTGACTTCCCTCTTGCACCAAAGTTTCCTCTACCTCTATAATTCTTTCCCCTGCCTCTTCCTTGCTGCTCTTGTCTTCTTTTGATCCTTCCTCTACCTTGATAGCTAGATGAAAATACTCCTCAATTGTCCTAGGAGTATTGAGACTAATTTAATCTTGTATGTTGAGTCTAAGGCTATTTAGATACCTTGCAACCTTTTCTACCCCATCTTTACTATGTCCTTCCCTTATACTATGTTTATGGAATTCCTCAGTATATGCCATCACATCTAACTACTTTTGTTTTAAATTTTGTAGCTTCCTAAAGGTTTGTATTGCATAATTTACAAGTAGAAATTGTGCTTTCACCTTTGCTACCATTTTGTCCCATGAACTTATCTTTGTATTTCCCTTCTTGACTCTTTCTTCTTGAACATAGTTCCACCATGTTAAGATAGGTCCCTTCAATTTGGTTTTTGCAAATTTCACCTTCTTAGCATCTTGTACCTCCTCAAATTCAAAGAAATTATCCAAAGCATCTATCCAACAAAAAAATTCTTCACTATCCATCTTTTCACTATACATAGGAACTTAAACTTTCACCTTTGGATTATTATCCCCCTTGAAAACCTTTATCATCCTGAATATTCTCATCTCTTCAGGTTCTAAGTCCTCATCATCATGGACTCCTACTTGAGGGTTCTCACTCTTACCCTCATCCTCCTTATCACTTTAGTCACCACTAACCATACCTCTTCTTTGATTCTTCTCTAGGGCTACTATTCTAGCAAGGGAAGCTTCATGAGACTCTTGGTATAGTCTCACCTCCTTTTCAAACTGTTCCTTTAGTTCTCTAACTTCCTTGGCCATTAGATTGTTCTTTGGAGGCATCTTGCTTATGCCAATTCTCATTCACTTTCCCACTTCACAATCAAAACCTATGATTTTATATCACTTGATGTAGAGCAGAGGTGGAATAGGTTCAAAAAACACAACATAACACAATTCAACAACTACTTTGTGATTTCAAACCCCCACTATGGTGGATTTCACACAATTTCTTGTCTTCAACTTCTAGGTCTCCATACATAGTTTTACAAACATATCTTTTAGAGAAGGCCATTTCTCCACAAACCCTTAACCATCTCAGACACCCATTAGGATCCTCTATAATATATATCAATTGGGACTTAGGTTTTTTTGGAACAAATTCATCAAACTTGACCTTGTACATTGAAAGAAGCCCAAATTAGGCCACTTTTCCTGAGCACCTCTAATAAATTCAAAGACCAAACACCAAAAATTCACACCAATAGGTCTAACATGTCACATAGGTATCATCAAAATTCATTACCAAATTTTTGTCCTACCAATTCACTAACCTACCTAAGCCTAACACATGAAGATGTTAGGCTAGGGCTTGGACAAAAACACCCCAAACTCCATCCCCTACTCTAGAAAAGAACAAAAACACTAAAAAAAAACCAAATCCCTCCATTCCACCAATTTTGGTGAAGATTCAATGGTGGAATGGGCTTCTAATCATGATTTTGTTCACAAACCCTTAAACCAAGGGTTTTACAGGTGGTTTTCAAAGAAACTCTTCAAACTGACTTGTTTCTCAATGAAATTCAATCACACCACATCCAATTAAAATTAGATTCACTATATTATCCCTTCACATGAATTTTCAAACTCAAACCAATTGTATGGGGCTATACAGGTCTAGAAACCACAAGAAAACATAGAAATTCAATAGAATATAGAGTATTTTGTATTGCTTGTCCTCTAAAAATCCTTTAGAAGTGTTTCCTCAAAGTTTGTAAGGCCATTTAAACATGTTGAAACTAGAAAAAAATGATTCATAACTATTTTACAAAAAGATTACCATTCAACTACTTTTCAAAGAAAAAATTGTCAAGTTGCAAAGCAAGTTTTACACCATTGTAACAATGTTTACAAAACACCTCTAAATGACCCTATATGACTCACACACATCAAACTGGTCATAAACAGAACTTATCACATTCACCATATGAAAAAACACACAAAACCCAAGTCTAGACATCTGTTGACAACATTAAAGCAAAATTGCCATGGTGCCCCTACATCACATATTGATTAGATGAAGTACCTTCCTTTGTGACTTCTTCAAATTCTTTGGTATTGGTTAATTTCATAAAACTATTAATTTTAGGGTAGTCTTCACCATCATGATCAAATGTGACATGGAAGACAAACATATTCTTTTTATTGTTTAGAGGAGAGCTTTGATTGTCAGCCTCTATTGAGTCGAAGACAAAGACAACATTTTATTTCCTAGCTAAAAATTGGTCATCTTGGGAATATATTGATAGCGATTATGACTTTTTGGCATATGTCTTTTGAGAGAAATTATGTCATTTTCTAATCTTTGGATCATAGGATCAAAGGAAGTAGTAAAAAGTGCTTTATTCATATGTAATTATTTTTTCCATTTCCTAACTAAAATAAAATCATCCTCTAGTTAACCAACCAATGCTTGTGTAGCCTCCAGAGTATTCAATGGTTGCTTTGTTAAGAGAAGGCCAATACTAGGATGATGCGCACTGATGAAGAATTTTTTTTCATTTCTATATAGGGTCTCCTAGCAACCATAATTCAATTTACTATCTTGTTAAACTTAGCCACCAAGTCTCTCATAGAATCATTCACTTCTTTTTTCATCTAAGTAAATTGCACTATTAGAGTTAGGTCATCATCTACACTTTTGAACCTTGTTTCAAATTTACTGTGCATCATGGCCCAATTTTTAATACATCTATGAGGAAACTGATTAAACCATTGTGCTGCCACATCATCTAATGATTCTATGAACAATTTGACTGATACATCTTCTTGTACTGCAAGCACACTACATGTGGAAAAAGAAGCATTAATGTGTTCTTGTGGTGAAAATTTTCCATCTCCCCAAAATTTAGGAAAATTCTTACGAGAACCCTTAGATAAATCATGGAAATTATTTCCTAGGTACAAAGGACCAATATAAGCACCCCAAGGGATGGGATGTTGGGGTTGTTGATGAACCACATTAAGGGGGAGATTAATTACAAGTAGTAAAACAATCTTGTGTAAAACAAGTGCTTGGGAGATAAAGTGATTGGCAAGGGTTCTAGTAGGTGAGGTAGGTCTGCTTCTAGCACCAACCCTTCACCTAGAGGTAATAATATAGGAAAAATCACTTCTTTGTAAAATTTCAAAAATAGGATAAAAAGTTCCCCTACTTCTTTCCCCTCTAGTAAACCTATGAAAATTTAGGGTTAATTGAATTACGCATGAAGTATGCCCAGACAAGAAAACTAGGAACTTAATAGTTCAATCCCTAGTGAAGTCACCAAAAATCTGTTGGCTAAAAAATTAGGCACCTTGAGATAACACAATTACATGCTTAAAAGGTTCCTAACTTAACCTAACAGCTCTAAAGATTAACCTTTAAAGAAAGAAAAATATCCTTTTCATTTTGTCGAGGTACAACTCCCTCACAAGATTTTCAATGAATTAAAATGCTAAAATCAAATACCATGTATGCTTTTAACCAGAAAGTAGTAAAGGAAAACTGAATATCAGGAAAATTCCTAAATATTAGATGCAAGATCTAGCAAGTAAGAAGTATCAACACAATTACCAATTTTAGTTAAACTATTCAAGAATAAAATATACACCCAATACCATTTGAGAAATGAAATCAATTATGAAGAAAATTGCATTACTTACACAAAGATATGATATTGCATTAATATTTTCTCAAACAAAAATATTTAAGAACTTAGATTAACATCACAAATTGAATGCACACAAACAAACAATAATTTCATTCACAACAAAATATTGTATTGAGTAGTTTCAAAGTATCTAGAGAGAGTATATGAAAATAGATACAATTAAATAGATAGATGAGTAACTAGCTCTTTTTCATGTCCATAGCCAATCAAAACAAAAAGACAAATAAAGAAAGAAAAGGAAGCTGAGCCATGATGATGGTGATGCTTCATTTCCAACTTTTGGGGTCACCAAGGATTTCTTTCGCCAATCTTGGAAAGCTTTAAGGATGTGGAACAATTATTTATGTTGAGGAATAGCCACATTTGTCATCCTCACCTTCCATGTTAGATTATTTTCCTTAGTTGTTTCCATGGGGCATTCACAAGCCTTCGTGAGCTCAGTTGCTTGAGATGCAACCAGTTGTAATTTACTAATCTTTTCCAAGTGCTTAGCATTGAGCAAGGGTGAATCAAGAATTTCCTTAAACATTTTCTAGAAACTTTCTATCATACATTTGGTTTCTATGTCATTCCTCATCTCACCTTTATCTCAAAGTAACCCAAGAGCCCCCAAGGTTCCTAGTGCTTCTTCTGAAGTAGTAGCACACTCATCAATGATTTCCTTAAGCTTCTATAAACTCTGTTTCACAATCTATAACTTCCACTCCACCCCTTTAATCCATGACAAGTAACAAGTGTCTGAAGCATTAGGTATAACCTACTCTATATCCAACTTCTACATATGCCAGCTTAACATCAACTTCAATTCAGTTTGGTAATTGTTCCATAACTTCTCTTCTTTTTTATTCATAGTGATCTCCTCCCCTAAAGTGGTTTTGAAAGAATTTGTTTCTTAAAAGAATTTTATAGATTCAAAAATGACAATTCTTCCCTTTTTAATTAGAGACTCATTCCAATCATCTACAACCCTACTTAGGGTTTGACAACTTTTAATTTTAATAATGGCCTCTTTACTAACAACAATTAGAGATTCTATAGAGGAATCAACCTAAGAGAGGGGTTGAGGAATAAGCTTAAAGATAGACCTTAATCATCCATTCAAGTCTTAGACTTGGGCTTTCAATTCATTCTTACTTTCTTTATCCTTTTTTGGTCTTTCAACCATTCTGACCATAGACACTTGAAAATTTTGAATGTCTCCATCTCTGGTAGGAGGACCAAGATCCACTCTGTTCATTTCAAAATCACTTGTTGTTTCCTGAGTAACATCCTTTTTCATTGAAGGGTGCACAATCTCTATTTGGAGACTTCCTAATTTTGTATCATCTATCAACCTAGTAGTAGTCTTTAAATTTTTTTATTTTTGGGTTGAATTCCTCTATAAAAATTGGCCCACCATATTCTGCTTAGGTAAACTAGGATGTTTAGCCTATCTTTTCCTTGACATTGAGTTCTCCAACCAAGATGGATTCACTAAAACCTTAGTTTTCTTAAAACCTAGAGACTAGATTAATGTCCTAGTAACTGGTGGGTTGTCTTCTATAGGTGCAATTTCTTGTGGCTTACGGTATGTGCCTACTTCTCTAATAGGTGATTCATCTTGAGAGGGAGAATAGTTGATATTTAGGGTTTCTAAACCTTCCTCTTACTTTTCTCCTTCATTTTCCTTTCTAGAATAGGTAGGTTAAAGATATCTTCCCTAAAGGTTTTTGAAACCACATTCTTATCTGGTGGATCCTTGCCACCATCTCCTTGAGCCCCTAGTGGTAAAGACTAGGAAGTATCACTAGTTGACTATTTCTTGCAAAAGCCTATGAAGTGGCCTTAGTAGGTCATGACTCTTTAGACCTACTGTGGGGACTAGACTGTTCAGTTATTTTCTTGGTCACCCATTCTTCCATTCTCATCAAACATTGATAGTCCTTTCCTTAATAGTATCTTTCTCTTTACCGCTCTAGTCCATGGAGGGGATAGGTAGGTTTTCTATCAACTCAATATACACTAGGTCTACCATGTCAAAACCATCTTCCAAAATGTCCTATAGACCCCACATAAAATCATAGATGATTATTTCTCCACTGTCATACTTGATATATGCCATTGTTAGCCAAATAATCTTCAAGGCTAGGCTGGTGATAAAAAATAGGGCTTAATTTCATACTATTTTTAATATAATCTTTTGAATCAAAATTAAATCACTCCTTGTATGAAATCATGTTATACTTAGATAACTCCTTTTCAATATTTATGGCATCAGACATTGATTGGCAACTGTAAGAACCAAAACTAAATGGAAAGTGGATTGTCAATATTTTCTTGTCTTGGAAAAACTTGTTTAAATCAATCAACTACCTACTTACTTCGATAATCACCCATTTATCTTTAGGGTATTTAGGAAATTTCATAGGAAATCCAACATGTAATGCCCCGTCTTATCACCTAACGAATGTTGCAATTGTATATAAAAGTGAAATAATTTTTTTTTTTAAAGTAATAATATTAACTTAATTAGTTGCATACATTCATTAAGTTACGCGACATTACACTACTTGAGTTTCAATAGATGACTTTAGTATTTCACATTGCATATATTTAATTAATCATAAACTTAAAAATAAACATTGCATAACATTTGAAATTCCATTCAAGATAGTATAAATTACAAACATGTTTCTTACATTGCATTTGATAAGATATTACAATACTCATTCATTTGATGAGGTAGATCAAATAATAGTTACAATTTACATTTACAAATGTTCACCTCATAAACAATTGAGGGATGTTTTACAATACAAGATTTACAATAATGAAATAAAGAAAGTACACATGTGTGTCCAAGTACGAGCTCTCCATCCATGAAGCTCTCATTGCCATGATCATAAATTGGGGACCCAACGGAGTAAGGTGCACGTTTCACCCAACCATGTGGTACCCGTAGGTCCACCCCCCGTGTTAGGAGATAGTAATATGGTTACCTAGACATAACCTACTAACCCTAGACACAAGTACATTACTAACTAATGGTTACATTGCTTCCAGATTTTTAGACAATCGAATGTACTAAGTACACAAGGTTAACTGTTATTTTAGGCAGAGTGTCATCACAATATTGCAAAGGTTACCCTGGTGTTTCTTCCTAGGTCCCGGCCCCCAACTTGGGTTACCCTGGTAACCTCTTACGAAACCTGGCCCCTATTGCATACTATTGCTAAATCAAATGTCTTTTGAAGAAATATGACATCGATTTGCCATTCCAGGCCTTCTCATCTTATACTCAAGACTGAAATAGCTCAAGAGTCATTAAGTGAGGCATAAACATCTTGTTAAAGATTTTTAAATCTAACTACTGTGTTATTTAGTTATCACTGACTTACTAACTCTTTGTAAGTTACCCTGACACCACTTTGTGTGTTGGCCCTTACATAGAGCCACTCCCCTAAACATAACAAAGGTATGCTAAGTTCTCTAACTAGGGTAGACTGAGTGCACAAAAATCAACAAATAATACCAGATATACCACAATGGACATCACAACCTGTTTATAAAAACTAGGTGTCTATAAACAATACAAAACCAAGTGCACTACCCTAGTTTGTTCAAACACATGAAACCATTGTAAAATTTAACTCCCTTAAAAAGACTACAACTGGAAGACTTGAAATCAAACAAAAATCCCCATTTTCCCAATAAGAATTTAAAGCAACTAAAAGAAAATTCACGTCTATCATTTGGATTTACTAAATCCATTCAATTCAATCAAAAATAACAAGAAATAAATCAACTTAAATAAAAATCTTTTCTTAAAACAATAAAAGAAATTGTTTCATTTAATTTATTTCTTGATTTTCTCAAATTCACATTAAAGTATATTCTATATTTTCTCTTTCAATCTTACTATTTAAAAAAATATATCTATTCTTAAATTTCTCATAAAATGTAAAACCTTATTTTAAATTGTGTGTGAATAGATTTTATCTAAAATTAATTGTTATTGGGAAATGGCATTTTTAATTATTAAATAAATTTTGTATTTGAAAATTAAAATTTTAAATAATTAAATGCATGCAAATCTTGAAAGGAAAGATTGCCGAGAAGTGGTTGAAGATATTTTTTACTTCTCGACATGTGTGCTAGTTGAATTTATGGTTTTTGTTGAGGAATTTCTCGAAGGTTATTTGGGATCTGGGAAAATACAGAAGTGTTATCAATTTTCTTCATGGGAAAATATTGAGCTCTGTTAAAATTTCTGTTTAAGATTTTTGGTATTATTGTATACTTGTGGAAGTTCTCTGGTTTGTATTATGGGAATTGGTGTTTGGGAAAGATTCTGGAAGCTACATGCAACAGAGGTTTTTCTTCACCAGACAAATTTTTGGAAGCTAAGGAAACAGGTATTTCCCTTTGTGTATTAATTTATTTGTTTTTGAAAAGGAATGTCTAAGAAAAGAAAGTTGTTGTTAAAACTTCTGTATTTCACGGGAAAAAAATCATTTACTGTTTATTCTCTGTAAGGATTTATTGAATTCTTAGAACTTCTGTAGATTTCTTTGGGAAAATGAAATTAAAACTTCTAGAATTAAAAATTAGAATTCATTTGGGAAAAAAATTTATATGCGTATTGTTGAAAATTTTACAGTTTCCCTAATTTTCCCATTGAAACCCTGGAGAATTTTCTTTGTTTCCCCAACGGAAAACTCTGTGAAAATTTGAATATATATGTATGTATATATATATATACCTATATTTATACATAAAATCTTTCATATATAAATTGGATTGAAGAAATCTTTTATATTCTTAAAAATTGTGAGATCACCATACAGGCGTATTTGTGAATTGAATGAAAAAAAATGTTAAATTTTGGTAATCGCCAAATGGCGAAATTCATAGAAAATCCCTTTTTTAAAAGAAAAATTAAAGAAAATAAATATTTAAGGTTTTAGGGAGGGCCGAAACCCTCCCCCATTCTCCCCATGGGTGGTGCAACCACCATGGCTGTGCACAACAACCAGCGGCTGTTGGGCGCAGCCCTGGTATGGGCTGTGCTGGCTGCTGGGCGTAGCCCTGGTACGAGTTGCGACCTCCCCACAAGGAGGCTATAGCAGGGCTACAAACTTTTCAATGAATTTTTATTTTAATTTGAAAGTTTCAAAAGTTAATTTTATGTGGTATGTATAAAATTTGGATTTTATTATAATGTTTCATTTATATATATTTTATATTTATATATATATATATATATATGAAAATGAGTATATATATATATTTGTAAGAATAAATATATATAATTATATATATATAATTATATTTATTAAGTTAGGAAAAAAAAAAAGATTTTGGTGTTTTTAAATTATTTTGCATGAGAAATTTAAGAATAGATATATTTTTTTTAAATAGTAAGATTGAAAGAGAAAATATAGAATATTCTTTAATGTGAATTTGAGAAAATCAAGAAATAAATTAAATGAAACAATTTCTTTTATTGTTTTAAGAAAAGATTTTTATTTAAGTTGATTTATTTCTTGTTATTTTTGACTGAATTGAATGGATTTAGTAAATCCAAATGATAGACATGAATTTTCTTTAAGTTGCTTTAAATTCTTATTGGGAAAATGGGGATTTTTGTGTGATTTCAAGTCTTCCAATTGTAGTCTTTTTAAGGGAGTTAAATTTTACAATTGTTTCATGTGTTTGAACAAACTAGGGTAGTTCACTTGGTTTTGTATTGTTTATAGACACCTGGTTTTTATGAACAGTTTGTCATGTCCATTGTGGTATATCTGGTATTATTTGTTGATTTTTGTGCACTTAGTCTACCCTAGTTAGAGAACTTAGCATACCTTTTTTATGTTTATGGGAGTGGCTCTATGTAAGGGCCGACACACAAAGTGGTGTCAGGATAACTTACAAAGAGTTAGTAAGTCAGTGATAACTAAATAACACAGTAGTTAGATTTAAAAATCTTTAACAAGATGTTTATGCCTCACTTAATGACTCTTGAGCTATTTCAGTCTTGAGTATAAGATGATAAGGCCTGGAATGGCAAATCGATGTCTTGTTTCTTCAAAAGACATTTGATCCCGCAATAGTATGCAATAGGGGCTGGGTTTCATAAGAGGCTACCAGGGTAACCCAAGTTGGGAGTCAGGACCTAGGAAGAAACACCAGGGTAACCTTTACAATATTGTGATGACACTCCACCTAAAATAATAGTTAACCTTATGTACTTAGTACATTCGATTGTCTAAAAATCTAGAAGCAATGTAACCATCAGTTAGTAATGTACTTGTGTCTAGGGTTAGTAGGTTATGTCTAGGTAACCATATTACTATCTCCTAACACGGGGGGTGGACCTACGGGTACCACATGGTTGGGTGGAATGTGCACCTTACTCCGTTGGGTCCCCAGTTTATGATCATGGCAACGAGAGCTTCATGGATGGAGAGCTCGTGCTTGGACACACATGTGTACTTTCTTTATTTCATTATTGTAAATCTTGTATTGTAAAACATCCCTCAATTGTTTATGAGGTGAACATTTGTAAATGTAAATTGTAACTATTATTTGATCTACCTCATCAAATGAATGAGTATTGTAATATCTTATCAAATGCAATGTAAGAAACATGTTTGTACTTTATACTATCTTGAATGGAATTTCAAATGTTATGCAATGTTTATTTTTAAGTTTATGATTAATTAAATATATGCAATGCAAAATACTAAAGTCATCTATGGAAACTCAAGTAGTGTAACATCGCATAACTTAATGAATGTATGCAACTAATTAAGTTAATATTATTACTTAAAAAAAAAAAAATATTTCACTTTTATATACAATTGCAACATTCATTAGGTTATAAGACGGGGCATTACACAACATATTTTCCAAACCTTATGTAAGAGAATCTCTAAAATTGAATAAAATGACTACCATAGAAGTCCACAAATTGCATTTTTTCAAGCGATAACCTCATTGTAGGACATCCCTATAACTCCTTGACCATTCTCATAGTGAAAGCGTCAATTACTCTCCAAAAATACTGAAAGCTCTTATGAAGCTAAAGCTTATAAAAATAATCATAAATAGGCAATTTTTCTAGAGGTAAATCACTTGGTCTTAATCCAATCCAAGGTCTAGTGCTAACGATGGTGTATATCAAGTATGAGGACATATAGAAGAACATGTTGAGGGTAAAGAATGCCATCAAATCATGCAAGAAATCACTGATAATTTTTTCCCAATCTAAGGATTGTTCTTTGCTTAACATAATTTGGAAGAAGAAATAAATTCATTCCTCAAATCGATGAACGTCTTCATTTCCCCATACCCTATGTAGTAACACCACAATGTCAGCCACTTCTTGCACAAAATGAGTTATGTGCAATTTTTGAGGAAATTGGGACTTACCCCTCTTATGCTTAGCCAACCAATTCTTTACTATTTCATTCCTATAAACCCCTTTCTTTGTAGAAAATTCAATTTGAGAATTCATCATGTTCATTGGTGAATACTCATCCTTCTTTGGGATACTCATGCAAGACATGAAGATGGACCTCTATATTTTTAGAACTAGTTGATTATCTTTTGTTCTAACCTCTCATGTTTTTGAATTATAATTCCTAATGCGCTCTAAAATGAGTTTGAGGTATTGCACAGCCAAAGGAAATGCGACAACTTCAACTAAACCACTATCTATCACTCATTCAATGATGGGAAATGGATTGGGTTTATTGAATTTACTTCATACTTCATCCAAACTCACTAGCCCTAGATTGGTATCTCCAATTTTTAGTCCCTCATATGTTAGCCTCAACACATATTGATAACCCGTATATTTAACCCTTACCATGGTTGAGAGTTTATAGTTCTAACATTAGATATCCTTCTAAAATGAAGACAAAAATAATCTAGGAAAGCAAATTGAAATAGGTAAATACTATAAATACCTCAATGGCTAATCTTGTAGCTTGAAATTCTAAGTCTCGTCTAGCTCATCCTTGAAGAATGTCATCACAATGAGAATTTTTTTTTAGCACTTTAAAATTTCTTAAAAAAATTTCAAAAGACATGGGAGTAGATGAGCATTTAATATCTTAAATTTCTCCATGACACATGGTAGTTGTCGGTTCACCATTATCAATATAATTGTCTTTCAAAAATTTGAAAGCAAATGTCTATAAGCGGTGAAGTGGAAAGTTCAATAAAATACACAAAAGTGTGTCTAAGTTTGAATAACATGTCAAGATGTCACTTAAATAATAATCATCACATAAGTAGTAAAGGAAAGTTCAACAAACTACACAAAATGCTGCCCAAGTAGAGAACACAAAAAGGTGATATAAAAAAAGCTCAAGCAGCAAGGCGGTGGGCTTAGTGAACTATATAAAATACTACTCGGGTTCGAACAACTACATAAAATACCACCTATGTAGGACTAAGCTGCTTATAAGTTGGTGGATGACTTTTCATGAAGTGGGGAAAAATTATAGGGTAACAACTAGTTACCAAACAACGTTGGAATCAATGGAAACAAACTCAGAGTGAACCTTCTTCATTCTTCCAAAAATATCCCCCTTTTTCATTGATGAAAACATGTTCCCAAAAAAATGAGACTTTCTTCAAAACAAAATATTGTACAATACTAATGTGCTCAACTCTTGCTAACATATATACAGGAACACCAAAACATAGCATAATATTCTTTATACAAACTATTCTCTTCTTCCCCCCCTTTAACATCAAGGAAAAAAGATTGGGAAAAGATAAAAGCTTCAAATTAGGAACTAGGGGCACCCTATAACTCCTTTAGAATCACTTCCCAAGCTAGATTTCCACCATCTCAAACTCCTTTTTCCTTGGAAATAGTTTTTTGCCAAGATTGTAATTCCACCAGACAATATTCTCCTTCTTTCAAAGTAGATGGAACAATGTTCATCTTCTCAAGTTTTTCTTCTTCTATTAATGCATTTGATATAGATACATGTCTAAACATAACTAGGTTTCCAAGCTGGGCATAATGTCTTATAACATCTTCCTTCTACCTCTACAGGATGAATTTTTTTCTCTAAATATCTACAATAGAAACCCATCCAATATAGTTTCTATCATTAGCAACCTTATAATCTTTGGAGGCATCTAAAAGTTGACACTCAATTGATTTCATTAAATCCTTGATACCTCAAGTGGCTTTTGACCACTTCATGTAGTAAAATAATAACAATTGGGATTCTGCATCACATTTTATTACCTCTTTCAAAGTTTACAAAGCCTTATCATGTGCAATTGTACACCTGTCTTGCAGAAACAATAGTCTTTTCTCTAGCAGACACAACTCCACTTCTTTTGCAGTTTGTAACTTGAGGTTAGATGTGTACTCTTTGACTGAATCAACTATAAGATTTAGATTTTCAATTTGGGCTAAAGAGTTATTTTTTGTAACATTGGGGGTTGTCTCTTATAAAGCTTGAATAGCTTCATTTATAATTCATTTCCCTTTTTATATGCCTCCAAAGCTTGTTGTGTGATAGAGATGAGAAAAGTGTTTTTTAGTTTTATTCTATCACTAGGTGTAATATTTTTCAAGTCCACATAACTTGGGTGTGATGAAAACTTAACTAGTTGAGGTGGAAGCACAAGTTGAAGTATAGTTTTCCTTAAAATAATACATTTAAGAGTACTTCTGGATGATTCTTTGGATGGCTTTGAAAATTTAGGGCCTTTGGAAATTTATCCTTTGCTCTTCTTAGCTAGAATGACTTTCTTCTCTTCTTCTTCATTTTCCTTTTCTTCTTCTTCTTCTTATTTTTCATTTTCTCCTTCTCCAAATGACTTTCTATAGGATTTTTCTTTGTTTTCTTTCTCCCTTTTGTCCTCATCATCCCTACAATTATTCTTCTTGTTGTCCTTACTCCCTTCACTTTCATCTTTGTTGTTCTCTTCCCTATTTGCAGTAGATTCTTGATGTTCTTTCTACTTATCATTGAAATGATCTTTATGTTCATCACCTAACCTTTTTCTGGTAGTTTCTTTTGTGTTAGTTGGAGGGTTATCTAAATCACAATTTTTTCACCAATAGTCTCCAAGATTGGATTTTATAATACTTTTGTAAAATTTATAGGCATTTGTGCTTGAGTTGTGTGGGACGAAGAGTTGGTTCTTGTCACATAACTTCTTGCTAGTTGTCTAATTACTTCCTATGTTTTATGTCTCACCTTTTCCATGCTCTCTTGCTCCTTAGTCATTATCATATTAACTCTCTACTTAACTCTAAATAAATTAGAGAATTCTTTTAATATATTGGAATCCTATGCTTTGGAAAGAGATGAACCACAATAATTTATAGCATCAATCCTCATCTTATCTTCAATATTCATAGCCTCTTTCCTTCTATGTACTAAAGCTTCCCAAACAATTTCAGTTACTTTGGACTATATGGTCTCCATACTTACATTTCAAATAACTATATACTAAATAAATACATTTACAATGGTTTCCTTCCCTTCATCATTAACCTTATAATATAACACAATAGCTGACATGAGATCATTTTCAATCAAATTATTTACTAGCGCTCCTAGATTTAGAGTTGATGATCACTTACCGAAGGGGATCCGGGCATGTCCTCCAAAGGATCAGAGGTACCTTCTTCATTCTTCTTTATGTGTACATGGATTTGGTAAGTATCCTCCTCTTCCTCTATCTCCCCATTCATTGAGATGTGAACTATGGTCTTAGCTTCTTCAAAAGAGGTACTACTGCTTTTGTTTCTCTTCAATTGATGCTCCTCTTTGATGCCAAGTTCTATTTCTTCCTCAACAAAATCACTCAAATTTGGTTTTTAGTTGGAATTTTGTTTTACTCTTCTTCTTCCTGAAGTAGTAGATGGTGCAATAGGAGGTGTGCCCTTTCTCTTAGATTCCTAGGTACTGGGACTGATAGGGGCATCAACATCAACTAATTCATGGGGACTCTATTCTTTCATCTTTCCCTTCTCAATATTAGTAGTACTCAA
Source organism: Sequoia sempervirens (assembly GCA_007258455.2). NCBI lineage: Eukaryota > Viridiplantae > Streptophyta > Pinopsida > Cupressales > Cupressaceae > Sequoia > Sequoia sempervirens. The sequence goes on along the minus strand of VDFB02105785.1, from coordinate 153,118,507 downwards.
AGTGGCAGTACTGGAGATAGGTGCTGGTGTAGTACCAAAATATAGTCTTCCTGATTTCCTATGTCTAGAGGAGCATTTAGTAGATTTATCTTTTCTTTCATCAAGGGCTTCCTTTATTTGTTATATATCATCCTTAGAAAATGTTTGACCCTGGAAGAAAGCTTCAACTTTCTTTCTTCTTTTACATGTGGTAGCCTCTAGATGTACTAAATAGTAGATTTCTCCTCATAAGTTCCATGCCGAGGTAGAGAGGGGTCCTTAGGAATGTTGGTGTGAATAATTGTCTTGTACCTAGCTAATTCATTCACTAGGTAAATTAGGGGGCATATTCACATGGTTAAGTTTACTTAGGTAAAAGATTCTTTCTAGAAGGCTTAGTTGGCTTATCTAGAACTTATCTTATCTAGCTAGGATGCATCATTTCCTAGGTGATTAGGTTGTTGGTTGTCTCATGTCATAGGATCATGACATTTTTCAACATCATATTCATACCTATCTCTCAACCTTGCCCATATAAGCAAGGCATCTCATGTACATTTGTATTCAAGATGATCAAGCAATCAATCAATCTTGCATTGTGAAGCAAGCTTTCTTGCCATTCTCTCTCTTGTGGAAGTGGTTTTGGTCGCAACTGATCTTTCCATAAATTTTGCATACAGAGGCCATTTTTTAGAAACGAAATATCGTTGGAAAGGTGAAGACCTGAATGTTATAGTGGTGTAGATATTTTGTAGAGATTTTGCAGTTTTGTACCTTTTTTTCTAGGTTGAAGCCAGATCAACGTTTTCTACCTCCGAGCTCATATCTTTGTGTTTCGATCTCCAATTTTCTCCAAATTTGCGGCATTTGGAAGGTATTCAGGAGTACTTCAGATCTTATCATGCACATTTTGCCGATTTGTTTCCAGATTTTCATATTTTTAGTTTGTAGCTGATTTGATAGTTTGGGATTCCTTGTAAATTTGCAAAAAAAGTGCAAATCTTGTTTAGACAAAGGGGTTGATTTCTTGTATTGTGAGGGAAATTTGTTGTTCTCCTCTTGTAATATCTCATTGTATCATGGATTTGACAAAAGTTGTACTTCTAACTCCATATAACTATCATGAGTGGAAATCTCAAATGGAGTTGTTATTGTTAAAATCAAAGTTACAACGAATCACATTTGGTCAAGATCTAGAACCTGCAGGAGCAAAAGAGAAAAGAAAATGGCTTGATAGAAGGGATGAAGCTCTTGGTACTTTGAAGTTGTCCATTTCTCCAAGATCTTAGATATCATGTTGCATCTTGCACTCATCCTAATGAAGCTTGGAATACTTTAGAGAGTCTCTTTGGTAAGCCAGATAAGATGAGGAAATTTAAGTTGGAGAATGAACTCATGGGTCTTAATCCTTCAAATTTTGACAATGTCCAAGACTTTTTCTCTAAGCTAAATTCTCTTAGATTGCAGTTATCTAATTGTGGGGTCACTAAAGAGGATGAACAGTTGATACTTTCTATTCTTGCTAAGCTTTTTCCTGATTATTCAGTTTTTGTTTCTACCTTCTATGCTACAATGGATGCTCTTGGCACTACATACAAAATTCCTTCTCTTGATGAATTTGCATCTCAACTCACAAGGGAACAAGCAAAGTTGGTACACATGGGCACATTGAAGTCTTCCAGATCTCATGCTCTTGTTGCAAAGGAGACAAAGGATTCAAGTGGCATAGGTAAGAAGCAGAACAAGGCACCCAAGTCTAATGAGCAAGGTAAAGATTCTCCTTCACATAGCACTCCTGAGTCCACATCCTCTTCTAAAGAGGAATCATCTAAAAAGAAGAAGTCAAAATGTGCATATTGTAAAAGATTAGGACATGATGAGCATAAATGTTATAATAAGAAGATTGATGAACTCACACACCTTCTTCAAAAGGATAATATTAAGTTTCCCTCATCAATGTCTGCTACTTCTTCTTCTACATCTCAATCGACAACTCCATCATCATCATCTTAGTCACAGGACACAGGATCTACTTCTAGGCTACATAAGATGAAAGGACAAGCACTCTTGGCTTCCACAAGTCCTGCATCTCATAGATGGCTTCTTGATTCAGGGGCATCTCATCATATGGTATCTTCTATGGACATGTTCTCTTCTTTTGAGCCTTGTAATTCACCTCATATATTGATGGGTAACAATACATATATGAAGGTAAGTGGGAAGGGTTCTATTGATATGGGGGAAGGGAGCTTCAATGATGTACTTTATGTTCCATCCTTGTCCACTAATCTCCTTTCTATTTATCAAATTACTCATGGTGGTCAAGGTAAAACTGTTGAGTTCACTCCAGATAGGGTGTACATAAGGGACTTGGAGACTAGGGATATTGTTGCTATTGGGATGGTTGATCATACATCTCGTGTATATTCCTTTTCTCATTTTGCTTCAGAAGATGATAATGTTCCTTTGACTGCATCACACACTCCATTGAGTGTGAACCATGATAGTGAGGAGAAGTTTGGTCATCTACACCTTGGTATTCTTGAGACCAGTGCTGAGCTTCCTACTCCTCCACCTCCTGCTCCTTCAGCCATTGATGCTTCTATTCAGCAGGATGATCATAGGTTTTTAGATCTTGCTTTGTGGGATGAGTATTTGACAGGGATTTCTAGCTTGTTCATAGAGTCTCATACTGCAGATTTGGAGGACACACTTGAGGGGATTTCTCTCCTCTTTGATGACAGTTTTAGTACAATTGTTAATCCATCTACTTTTTCTTTGGAGATTGACATTCATGAGTCTCCTCCTTCACTTGACTTGTCATGTTTCTTGGTTGAGTTTGACCATGATTATGTTGTGGCTCATTCAAGCTTGGAGGATATTCATCAATTTTTAGAGGCATATAGGTTGAGCATTCATGATTCCTCCTTTCAGTTGGACATGGAGTGGCTTCATCATCAGCTTATGGATTTGTTTCTTCCTAAGGGAAGATGTGTTGCTTGCAGACATTGGGTCATCTTTTGTTTTCAGGCATTCTTCATCAGCATTGGAGCTTCTTCATCATGGGGAGGATATCTTATCTCTCTACTTCCTTCTTATGGGGGGGTATTTGATTGTATATACATGATGCATGTTGTCCTTGGGGGGTATCATTGAGTCCTCCATACATCATGTTTTGTTTTGTTTTGTTTTCTCTCTTTTGGAGAGGAGTTTTTTCCCACAGGGTTTTCTCCTTTTCTCCGCTTGTGAGAGATTGCATCATTTGCATTGTAAATGGGTACCTAACATGGCCTAGTAGCTAGGACCCATAGTCATAGTCTTTGCACAGTTTGCATAATAATCTTCTCCCTAAGTTGCACTTAAGGGGTGTTGGTGTGAATAATTGTCTTGTACCTAGCTAATTCATTCACTAGGTAAATTAGGGGACATATTCACATGGTTAAGTTTACTTAGATAAAAGATTCTTTCTAGAAGGCTTAGTTGGCTTATCTAGAACTTATCTTATCTAGCTAGGATGCATCATTTCCTAGGTGATTAGGTTGTTGGTTGTCTCATGTCATAGGATCATGACATTTGTCAACATCATATTCATTCCTATCTCTCAACCTTTCCAATATAAGCAAGGCATCTCATGTAGATTTGTATTCAAGCTGATCAAGCAATCAATCAATATTGCATTGTGAAGCAAGCTTTCTTTCCATTCTCTCTCTTGTGGAAGTGGTTTTGGTCGCAACTGATCTTGGGGGTGTTGAGGAGTCACCATCAACTCCTACAAGGAAACAATTTCAATGTACCTCTCTACCACTTGTTCTTCACTATCATATCCTAGTGGTTCAATCCATCAAGTCCATGGTTCTATAGCCTAAATGATACATTCATTTGTAGATACAAGAAAGGTTATCTCTTTTTCATACTTCTTCACCAAACTCCTTTGAATTTAGTCTCTTTCATGCATCTCATTCTGAAATGCTGCAAAGAAATTAGTTAGGGCATTGTTTTGTGCCCTAAAATCTCCTAGACTACAAAGATGATCAAAAATTTGATGAGCATTCGGCCTAGATTTATCCCATATTATGCCTCTTCTTCCAAGTAGCTCCCTCAGGAAATAAAATTACAAGAAAACAACTAAAGTTCTAAATTTAAAGGGATTCTTCTTTGCATTAATCATACTTTTGTTCTCCATAAGTTGCAACCTAAGCAACTCGCAAAGATTAAAATCTTTTCCATTCTCCACTATTTCATATATAGTATGAATTGTCATAGCAGGTATAGAATTTATTTGATTGATGAAACATACTTTTTTTCCAATCATGATGGAATCATACTTGATGACATGGTTTTCAATAGGCTTTGTAGTTAAAGCTCTTCCATGAAATGTAGCACCAGTCAGCCACTACATCATTTTTCACCACGTTTAGAACTGCAATGGTTCTAGTATCACAATGGCTAGTTACAACTCAAATTGCCTCCTTGTTGATAACCCCTAGTTCATTTGTCCACACAAATTTTCTATGAACCCTAATAAGTTCCATTCTAACAAACTTCACCTCACTCTCACTGGAAAATTTTGGAAACTAGTTCCAAATGCTCAGCTTCATTCAAACTAGATTTTTATATTATAGCTTAAGTAGAAAATCATCTCCCATCAACTCATTGTCCCACAAATCCATAAGCTCTTGGTGATTTAAATTTTCTAAATTCCCATGAATGTACTTTTATCTTCAATGGGTAGAACATGGCTTGAAATGTGTGAGAATGCAACCACAAGATCATTTTTATACAGTTTCCACAAAAATTTTCTAAATCTGGGTTGGGGTCTCTCAAAGATTTCCATAACATTAGGAGTAGCCATTCTTCTCAAATAACTTGAATATTCCTTAATAGCAAGTTCCTTCAACTGAATCCATAGGCTTTAGATAATAGAGAATACATTTTCTGCTTGTTAAGAACTATGGTTTTGATGTACAATGCTCTAAGTCACCTTCAACTCACTTCAACTTTCACTACTTCTTCCAATTGTGTAAATTTTCCTTGCCTTAATTTAGTTTCTTGATTTATTACTTATAAATTTTTCCCTAATTCACATTTTTTATCTCTCAACTTTTAAAGATGATAAACACTTTATGAAACATATTGTAAACCAAAGATGGTTCTGCAATTCTTTGGATTTTCCTATTTTCTACTAGAGATTTCTCCAATGCCTTTACAATGATGACTCATATCACATATCCTTGTGACACTACTTGAAACCTCATATATTAGGGACTTTTTAGATTTTTATATGACTACTCCCCCTAAAACCATTACTGGGTTCAATTTTTGGAAGAGTTATCTGCACTAGATGTAGATACATATGTATTTGAATCATCCTTTTTCTCAGGTTCTTCCTTTTTCCTCCAAATCTTTTCCATTTATTTTCTAACTTTGGTAGGATCCATTTTTTTCATATACTTGTTCTTTTGTTCCAGATTAGGTTTCTTCCCAATTTTTCTCTTGCAAAATTTTGAGATATTCCTTGGTTTGTTACAAGTGTAGCACACAAAATTTATTTCATCAATCTAATATCCATTCATCCCTAACCTACACTAATTAGCCTTATTTATGAAGATATTACATGTGTATTAGTAGCCTTGAAAATATTGAGTCCTACTAGCATTAAACATGTTCAACATTATCTGGCTTCTACACTCGATAGCTCTATGTCCAAACTTATTACAAGCATAACATTGTCCAACAAAGAATCCAACATTCTGACTCATTCTATTCTAGTTCATCCTACTTCTACATTTTGTTGCTCTATGACTGAATTTATTACATGAGAAACCAAAACCATTAATAGATGGGTACCTTTGAGCATTATGTTTTTGAATAGGGATCCTTCCAGTATTGCTCCTTTGGTTCTTGATTTGATGAATATTTCCTTGAAACTTTGTTTTATTGTCCACTTTGTTAGAAATTAGTTTTTCCTTTGATCTTTGTCCTTCTTTAATTGTTGGACCACTTTTGTCCTTAGGAGGTTTCTGAAATGCAATCAACTCATCAAGCCTTATAGAGCTTGTTTTGAATTTTTCTTCATGGGATTTCACTTTTTCCATATTAGATCTTAGGGTTACTACTTCTTGTTCAAGCTTTGTACATTCATCAATTTTATTTTGAATGTCAGTTTTATGGCATTCCTCAATTCACTTATTTTCTTCAACTTGAATCTTCAGTCTGGTAATGTCTTCATTGGCCTTTTTCAATTGATCACTAACTTCTCTATACCCTTCCTTCAAATTTTTGATCTACTCTCTTAACTTTTTTATGCATTCATTTTCTTCCTTTAGGTTTCCTTTCAGAGTTTCTTTCTCATCTTTAGTTTTGTCCAATTCTTCAAGGAAATTAATTTTCAACTTATGTAAATTTTTCTTCTATAGGAACAAGATATATTTTGTTAGCCATGCATTAAAATTCTATGACCTTCCACAAGTTGTAAGACTTCTTTAGAGGAACCAAGCTCTGATACCAAGTTTTGAATACATTGAATATTGAGAGGGGGGTTTTATATGTATTATGCTAACACAATTAATTACTAACCATCCAATTATCAATCCAAATATAGCTACGAAAGTAAACCAAAACATAAAAGATATCATAACATATTCACACTAGAATTTTTATGTGGAAAACCTAAAAAGGGAAAAACCATAGTGAGGATTAGATCACAATATATTATAACTAGTTAAACAAGATATTACAGGGATCACTACCATAATACATTGTCCTTGAAAGGATCATAGCCTAAATAAAAAAGATGGCTAACCACCAAGATACAAAAGGTATGGATCACTTCCAATTGATGAACTGAGTAAATACACCTTCAATGTGCAGAGATCATTTTTGATTAGGCTCTGTAATACCAAAACTTCTACTCCAATCACATGAACACAACACTATTAAAACCTTTGCTCTATCACACTTGTTGCATCATAGTATACCACACCATTCCTTCATCTATATATATTTTTCTTATATCATTTATCTACATCACACACACATATATACATTGCTTCACCTTTATACATCAATTAGGTTGGCCTAATTGAATGCATAACCCAAAAAGGTTTGTCAAATTAAATCAAAAGTCCTTTTGGTGCATAATAAAAATCATAATAAACCCTAATTAGCTTATCCCAAACCTAATAAGGAACACTTTAAAATTTTATAAGATAAGCAATTCATAACCCTATCAACCAAAAGAATGAAAAAAATTTGTCACTTGAATAACTCAATCGGATCACCCAAACTTGCTGAAAACTCATTTGTAGCTATAACTGACCCTCCTAAGAAACATATCAAAAAAAAATTGAATTTCCTTTTACTAAGAGGATTTATGGATCAAAATACTAGATCAGTGTAGACAAATAGTTTACTTAGCCAGTTACCAAACTATTTTGTAGGTGAGGACAATTCACTAATGGTACCACTCTTCTCCCATAAAGACTCAATACTGTCCTAGGATTCCCAATTGGATTTACTATCAACCTCACAAGTGAGTCAATTTACAACAAGGAAGACCTAGGAGGGAGCTTTTTCAACTTTTAGGAGTTGACCACCAAGCAAATGCTTTGAAAAGACAAACGAACATTCAACTCACAAAATCTAACAATGCAAGCTAAATGGAAGATGGAAATAATGAGATTATGCAATAGGGAGTTAGGATGTATGTATGTGGGAAGTCTAGAGATGTTGTGAGGATTCTAGAAACTCAAAGAAGTTGTCAAAATATGCTAGAGAGGACTAAGATGCCCTTACTATTGTCTTAGTCCTACTACTTTTTTTGAGGAAGATGTAAAATCTTTGGTTGTTAGAACCAAATCTAGAATAATTTTTGAAAAATAGTCGTAAGAGGACTAAGATGCCCTTACTATTGTCCTAGTCCCATTTAGAATTTTTGAAATATCTAAATGAGGTCCTGACATTCATGGTTGGAACTTCCTTCTTCTCCAATAGCAAGTTCTGAAACCTTTAGATTTGTCTTGTAGGTGAGTTTTTATGAAGATGATAAATTTGTATTGCAACTTTTCAACTTTTCACTCCAAATGATAATCAAATCTTCAACTTAGATCTGCAATCCCAAATATGTAAGAAGAGAAAAACTTGTTGTTTGTTAGTGAATGGGGGTTTTCCTTGGTCAAATCCCTTGTTGGTAATTCAACCTTGAAATGAAATAGAATAATGAAGGGAAATGGTGAATAAACAACATGCAATGCTACAACTCACAAAACCCTTGTAAAATCTACAAAATTTGTGTGAAATGGTTGCAAAGGATATGGATCTTGAACCAAAAGATGCTTGATAGATATGAACTTGAATTTCTTGCTTGAATAAAAACCCTGCATCACAAATGTTAGCACAACAACAAACATGATGCAAGAATATCTTTGAAATGATGCTTGAATCTTGATAATGGCTCCAAATGCTTGATGAATTTCTCTTCAATGCTAGAATGCTTGGATGCTTAGATTGCTTGTTAGAAGAAAATGAGAGAAGGAACCTTGTATTTTTAGTGTAGCAAAATGCATACCCTTACATTTTCACACTTTTTTGGGCCCACCTTGCTCTATTTATGATAGTTTATGGCTTAATTGGTCCTATTTTTCATCCAAAAGCATAATAAAATATATATTTTTATGCAAAATCCTGAAAAAAATCAACAGATAAATGATCATTTAATGATTTTCTCTGTCCTTGATTTGTGGAGTGGGACTAAAACACCACCTAGGGAATCCTTGTCCTCCATGGATCTTGGGACCCTAATTTTAAATATACCTAAAAAGGTCCATTTTTGGAGTTTGTGCCTCGAGATTTGAGCCTTGGGACTAAGATGCCATCTAGGGCATCTTAGTCCTCCTTGGCTTATTTTTGAGATTTAATTTCAAATCTTGGTGGGATCTAACCTCCTTTAATTAATGAATTCATATGATGGCTTGTTTTGATGTAATATCAAGATATTAAGCATAGATAAGTATAAATACAAGGTTCCTCCACTCATTTTTAGAAAAAGCATTCAAGTATTCATTCCTAAGAAAAGTTTATGCATTCAAAAGAAATCCATCAAGCATTCAAATCCATCATCAATATTCAAGCATCATGTCAATGGTTTAGTGCATCCTTTCTTGTTGTTGATCCAAGATTGTGGATGTAGCATTGAAGATCTATTTCCAACCATTGTTCACATCATATCCAAGGATTCAAGATCTACATTCTTCATGGTCACTACATGATAGATTATAGATTTTCTTCACAATACATCATACAAGGTGATATCATTTAAATATTTCACGCTTTATGCTTCATTTCATCATTAGTTTTAATTACCAACAAGGGGTTTGACCAAGGAAAACCCCATTTACTAAAAATCAACAAGTTTTTTCCCTCTTGCATGTTCGTGATTACAAATATATATTGAGAACTTGAAGATCATTTGGCGTGAAAAGTTGTAAAAGTTGTAAAGTTGCATTACAAAGTTTTCATCTTCATGGAAACTCACCTACAGGTAGAATCCAAAAGTTCCAGAACCTGAGATTAGAGAAGAAGGAAGTGTAGACCTTGGAGCTTAGGATCACAGCAAAAAATTCTAGAAATTCAGAATGGGACTAATATGTAGGGTATCTTAGTCCTTCCAAGGGAATTTTTTAAAATATTCTTTCATATCCTATTTTGGCATCCAAATATTTTGCATTTTCCTCAAAAAGCAATAGTGGGACTAAGAAAATAGTAAGGGGTATTAGTCCTCCGTACCAATTTTTTATAACATTTTTACATTTCCATAATCCTTAGAACATCTCCAATCTTCTTAGGTACACATACCCTAAATTGGTGTAGCATAATTTCATTATTTGATCTCATTATTTAATTTATAAATTGCTAGGTTTTGTAGGTTGAATGTTCATTTGTCTTTTCCAAGCATTTTCTTGGTGGTGAACTCCTTTAAGTTGAAAGAACCCCCTCCTAGGTCCTCCTCATCATGAATTGACTCACCTTGCAAGGTTTCTAGTCAATCCAATTAAGAATCCTTGGAAATTATTGAATGATAATATGACCTAGGTTCTAAAGCACCTCACTTTTTGACATTGCTAGTCAATACAATTAGGGCTCCTAGGACATCCTTGAATGTTAGTGGGAGAAAGAGTGACATTATATGTCCATTTTTCCAATTAATCATTTTGGTGAACTTGACCTTGTTGAGCATTCATTTCTAATTTTGGAGTCCATTAAGTCCTTAGATCTAGGTTGTATTCATTCTTGCATTGCATCTTGCATTAGTGAAATTGCATCTAGGGTTTCTTATATTTAGTGAAATTGCATTTAGGGTTTCTCATATTTGCATTAGTGAAAGTGCATATAGGTTGTATTTTTATTTCTTCCATAATCTCATCTCATTGAAAAAATGAAAAAGTGCATTCTTATTCATCCTAATTTCATTTAGGAACATTCTTATTGCATACCAAATTGAAAAAAATCATTCACTTTTGCATGCAATTACTTTTCAATAATCACTTTTTCTTGCATTAATTTGCACATTTTTCTATTTCTAAACATCATCATCCTAAATAGGAAATCTATAAACATTGTAGACATTCCAAAATTTGTTGTTTTTCTGAGAAAAACCTTTGCTAGGAAAAAAATTCCCTTCTTGGCATCTTAGTCCCTCTTTTGTTTATTACCTCTGAATCTTGTTTGAGTTGATTTCATTCTATTCTAGAAACTAGAACCTTCAAATTCCTTTGACAGTAGGACCAAGACACCCTTACTAGTGTCTTAGTCCCTATTGAGTTTGAAGCTACAATTTCTAGGGCTTAAATATGATTTTATGTGCTTCTAACTATTGCCATTGGTTACCTATTTCAATGGGTTTAATTTTCTATTTCATGCATTTTACTAAATCTATCCTAAAGTGCTTCATTTCATGCATTGCTCAATTCCAAATTTGCATTTACAACATTGCCTCCTTCAGATCATTGAAAATTGTAATCAACAAATTACCTTGTTTGAAATTTGAAAATTACATTTATACATTCCATTTTGGTCCTTTACATTTCATTTTGAGTTTGTATAGATTATTGTTAAAAGAAAATAGTATATATCCTTTGCAAATTTGAAAATAAAAATTTAGTCAATAAGCATGTTAGTCATTCATTTAATGCATTCCCTAGTTATGAGAATCTCTTATCGCAAGAATGAAAATGGTGATGCTTTCCTTAAACCCACACCCCCTCTTATTTCTCCTATTTGTGGGAATGATGTGATAGAAGATGTTTCAAGCATAGACAATCATGATGATTATAATTTTTCTTCTCTCAATACCTCTCCTTTTAGAGAAAAAGGTATCTTGGTGAAAGAAGATACAATCATTAAAAATCACGAAGGTCTTCCTTTTTCTTCTCCTCATCCCCCTTGGGAAGATACTATGTAACAAGAGAATGAGACCATAGAAAAATTCCTAAACATCACCTTACCTAGCCTATATTCATCCATTGCTTATGAGCATGTCCTAGTTAAAGAGGATGAAAACATAGATAAACATGACAATCACATATATTCCTCTCCTAGTTGCAAAGAAAATACTATGATTGATACAAATATTTTGTGTTCCTCTTTCCCTAAGGAAAATATTATTGAACAAGACATTCCAACCATTGATAACTCCATTGCATGCGATCATGTCAATGAAGAAGAACCAACTTTGAATGTCATGAACATTTAGTTTGTGTTTCTCCTTAAAACTCTCCCCCTTTGGAAGATATCATGGTGCAAGACAATGAAAACATTGAAAATAGTAATTCATTAGATGAAGATGATGAAGTAACATTAGAGTCCTATTCACTAAGAGATCATGAAAAAAGGATATGTCTTCTGAGGTTATGCACATTAGATACCCCTTGGAGTACTATCCTGTGCCTAAACTTATCATTTATCCTCAAAAACAAAAAGTCCAAAACAAACCTGTCCTTATCCTCAAACCACCTAAGAAAAATGTTTCACAACAACCAAATTATAATACAATTTCTCATACATACAACACTAGGAACAATACATAGCCAAGACAAACACCTTCAACATCCCTACCATTTCCTAATCCTATCTTTCCTAGCACCCCTCATTTTCCTTCACAAAGTGGAAAGGAGTATGATCTAGTTGAACAACTTAAGAATACTCCCGCAAAGATATTCCTCTTGGACCTAATTCAAAATTCAACTAACTATCACAATATGCCTCAAAATTCCTTACAACAAGTTCCTATCCCTTCTAATGCACAATTGAATGGCATAGCAACCCTGATACAAGGAATGAATGTTGATATTGTTTTCCACCAAAGTCAGCTCCCTAGTTTGGAAGTGAAAAAACAATACATGATGCTTTTAATAGCTCAATATAATAACATAGGGATAAAGTGAACCCTTGTTGAAAATGGATCAGCCTTAAATGTGTGTAGTGTAAGCCTTTTGGATAAAAATGGTGTTGATAAATAAAAACTTCAACTTGACTCTTTATCTATTAAAGGATTTGATAATGTGGGAAAGAAATCACTTGGAGTGATCACTTTACCTTTGTAGTTGGAAAGGCTACCTTACAAACCACTATTCATGTTATGCCTCACGATCTTTGCTATAATATTATTTTGGGAAATCCATGGATTCATGAGATGCATGTGGTGCCTTCTACACTTCATTGTAAAATTAAGTATGTCTACAAAAACAATTTATACACATTGGATGCTGATAATGAGCCTTACAATGTCTTAAAAGTCAAGAAAAATAAAGAAAACCTCTTGAAAAAATTAACACCAACTACACAAGTAGAACCTATGCAACAAAAAGAAAAAGAAAAAAACATTGAAGAAGTCACAAAGCTATTAGAAGATGATTGTGGTTCCTTATATTTTGAACATACATTCATGGGAGAATACAAGATCATAAACAAAGATCCAGACAAGGGGAAAGAAACAATAGTAATGTCAACAAAAAATTTGGATAACCCTTCGAAAGAATCCACCTCAACCACTTTAGAAAAAAAGACAAAAAATTACACAACAAACTTTGACGAAATTAATCATGAGCAACCACTGAATCCAAAAGAAATGAAAAATATTTATGTAAAATGTTACGAACTTATAAAACAACTTCGTTACAATGGAAAAGGATATGGTGCTAGAGAACAAGGTATTTGTGTCCCCATAGAGCCACACATGCAAGAAAAGACTAGTGGTCTTGGTTATTTCCCCTTGAAAGAAACAAACAAGCCTTCACTTTGTATCAACACTATCACAAAACATCCTTCTAAGCCGACTTTAATAGTAGTTCATCCTAAGATGATAGAAACTAGTGGTATTTATCCTTTTCAAGAAAAAATACAAATAGAGAAGTCTTTTCTTAACATTAATGTCATCACACAAAACACTTATGATTTGAATTCATTAGATTTTACAGCCTAGTAAAGAAGAGAACAAAATCTTGCAATCTAAAGAGTCCTGTGTATGTATGACACCTTGTAATAAGCAAGAGATGTCTTTGTTACAAAATAAAGCAATATCCTCAAATTTTTACCAAGAGAGTATCTTGATGAGACTCCTCCAAGATCATCTAATCTCTCTCCCTCTAAGAGCATGAAATGAATTTTATTACAAGACTTCATTTTTTCCATATCATAGAGTTCATGTTCATGCTAATAATGAATGTAAGGCTTTAAGTAATCAAATTCAACATCTCAAGGAGTGTGGTGCTCTTGTGTTGAAGCACCTAATTCCTCTAACTAGTGCTCTTTTTCAATCTATTCAGCTCACCCTTATCTTGCACTAAGTGGGGGCAAGGGGTTAGGTAGCCTTTTCCCCATATGTCACTTGTTGTTGTGTCTTGTGGCTAGTTGACCACCTTTCATGTACATATAAGAGAAAGCTTGGGATGTGGGTGACATGCCTTCAGATGGTTCGCATGTGACATACTATCTTTTGGGGGAATTTCCTTATTCATGATGAAGCTTATCATAAACATATGGCATAGGGCTTTCCAAATAAGCTCTCATATCTTCTTCTAATTTAAAGAAATTTCTCACAACAATGGTGTTAGAAACTGCACTAGAGTGGGGGCATACATTGACACTCATGTTTCATTATGTGATTTTATTTATTCCTGTGATGCATCCTTTTCTCTATGGTTTCATTGGGTTTTACTTCCTCTGAGAGTGTAATATTTCCTCTTTTGGGAACAAGATGAAACCTTTTGTGCTTGTCCTCTCTTGGAAGCATTAGATACAATGTTCCCTAGGATGAGACCTTGCACTTTTCCTCTCTTGGAAATAGGATGAGACCTTGTATTTATTTTCTCTTGGAGATTTTAAGCACATTTTCCTTGAAGACTAATACCTCACATGAACTAAGAGAAATCCCTTTGAGCATCCCTCTTTCTTGTTGCATTTTCCTTTCTTATGTTATTAAATTCATGGAGGTATGGCTTTGATATGGTCCCCTAGGGCTCACCTAGTGAACACCTAGCTTCACTATCCCTTGTGAGCATTCATTTTCCTTTTTTCCTTATCATAGTCATGGGGGTATGAATTTGATATGCATCTCTTGGGGTTCACCTAGTGGACACCTGGCTCCCACTAGCCCTTTTGAGCATGCATTTTGTTTGCATAATGGACAACACGTTCCACTAGTAAACCTCTTTTAGCCTAGACCCCATCCAAATCATGTTGGATGGCCAGTCAAAGCTTGATCAGTGGCATTTTCCTTTTTTTTGTTTACCTTTCTTGTTTTTCTTTTTCTATCCTTGATGGTGTACGTTGGAAATATAGTTATGGCTTCATATATCATCCACATATGTGTTCCTTTATGCCTATGTTTGTTTGTCATATGATCTTGACCTTGGGGGATTTATCAACCCTTTTGATCTCAATCTTTAGGACTTGATCATCCCTCTTGATCATACATTTGAACCCCTCTTAATTGTGTGGTTGGCTACTTTAGTGTGAGTTTGAAGCAAGTTCATCCTCTCACTAAAGTGGGGGCTAAATGTAGTGTAGAAAAATGCATACCCTTGCATTTTCACACTTGTTTGGGGATGCCTTGCTCTATTTATACTTCTTTATGGCTTAATTGCTCCTATTTTACATCCAAAATCCTAATAAACTATATATTTTTATGGAAAATCCAGACAAACATCAAAAGATAAATGATCATTTAATGATTATGTCTGTGTGTCCTTGATTTGTGGAGTGGGAGTAAACTCCACCTAGGGCATCTTTGTCCTCCATGAGTCTTGGGACCATGATTTTGAATATACCTAAAAAGTTCCCTTTTTGGAGTTTGTGCCCCATGATTTGAGCCTTGGGACTAAGATGCCACCTAGGGTGTCTTAGTCCTCCTTGGCTTATTTTTGGGATTTAATTTCAAATCTTGGCAAGATTTAGCATCCTTTAATTAATGAATTCATATGTTGGCTTTTTGTGATATAATTTCATGATATTAAGCATAGATAAATATAAATATGAGGTCCCTCCACTCATTTTTAGAACAACCATTCAAGTGTTCATTCCTAAGGAAGGTTTATGCATTCAAGAGAAATTCATCAAGAATTTGAACCGTCATTAAGATTCAAGCATCATGTCAAGGGTTTAGTGCATCCATTCATTTTGTTGAGACAAGATTGTGGGATAAGGCCACTAATGAATAAGTGAATGTTCCTTCGACCAATGCTGCTGTAGCCGAGGCTCCTATACAAAAAGAGGTAGTGCCCTTCAATCCGGCGGTCTGGAATCTCTACATTGATAAGTGGTGGGTACCAAGAAGATGGAATAACCGAGAAAGCCCGGAGCCGAACCTGCTTGTGTCCTATCCTCCATCACTGCTGTTCCAGCTGTAACGAACGGGTCACCCTACCATACTCTATTCAACGTGCCTAAGCCTCGCCCGCGCGTCTGGAATGGATGAAAGAAAGGGCCTCATGCCCTTAGAATAGTAGGGGTGGGTGGGTGGGAAACTATAGTTGCTCCACCCATAATTAATGAGTCGATCAATCTCCTTCGTCATCAGCGGGGCGCTGAAAGGAAGAATCTCCATTTCATCCATAATGCACACTTCTCGGCGGATTCAACGTCTCGTGTCCCGTAGGGATGGGTGGGAGGAAACAATCCTAGATATTTCTTTTCTACTCATTGCAACCGCGATCTATCATTCATCTTGATTTTATAATCATTGCAATTCCGGGTTATATCTATTGCCGGGTAGGGATGTAGTATATTGTTTGGAACGGACATTAAAATATTGCCAATTATTTACCAGGGAGGGTTATATCTATTGCCGGGCATAGAGATGTGGCAATAACATGCCCACTTTGCAAAATTTGCAAGAACAGGAACAATGGATAATAAGTTGCATCTATAACATGGGTAGCAGGATTCATCTCAAGTGACTGAACGGAGAGAAAGGGATCCCTCCTCGGTACGGATAGTCTGTACAACGGATTAGCAATCCACCGCCCATAGAATTGTAGGGGCCCCTCTTCTCCATAGTCTTTTAATTGGAATGTCAGATCATGAATATGTAGTATGAATTTTGGGACGTGTAAGATATGGGGATGAGATATTTTGAAAGGTCAGATTACAATTCTTGAACGTGGAAACCAAGGATGGAACGAAGGATGAAGGAAGCAACCAATACTCTTACCACCCCCCTTACCTACACTTGGGTGAACGAGACGGTGCGCCGGCGAATAGTGGGGTCCGCCTTGGATGGTGGGGTCTTGCAGTCGAGTGCCAGTTATATATCCTAGATGACTTCGAACCCGAGGGCAACAACCTACCTACGTGAGTTATAGGGATACAGGGTGAGTAAACCTATCCGTTGAGTCAGCAACTGAGGTCGGGCTATAATGGGGCTTGGGGGCAGGTGGGAGCCCCCCCGCTTCAGTAGATTAGTTGTTCCGGCTCCAGCATAGATATAGATAGGCCATCAGTCGTATCACATATATAACACGATGTAGAATCATGATGATGTCGACCCCCTCTATATCTATATCTAGATCTATTCATAAGTGGTAGGGGAAGGAGTTAGGGTCTCCTCCCAGTGCTGCCCTAGAACCCATGTCTGATCCCCTCTCTCATCCCTAGTTAGCTCCGAACTCCTCCCCCAGCAGGCCCAGAAGGCCTGGTCCCAGACACATCCGGACAGAGAGGGCAGTAGTTATTCATTCGTGTTCCTTACCCCTTAGGGGCCTACCCGGCCTTACTCGAATCACCATATCTTCTCAAGCTATGTATCAGTGATCAATGGATGGTAATAGCGATCAGTATCCGTCCCAGGATCGGGTGGTGGGCGCACAAGAGCAGGGATTCAGATTCCCTGTGACTCGTTACCACTGCCCTTGCAATCAGTTTACTCTGATTCATCCGGGCAGGGGCGCATATGGGCCACCATACATACCCCACCCTAGCCTTCCTCTGGATCGGATGTGATTCCAATCCGGACCTGGTAGGGAGAGACTGAACAAGCCCCGGACTGATGAGCCCCATCTACACCTGTGCAAGAGTTTGTTTTCAGAGTTCTAACTGGATCTGCTCGATCCACACCCCCAGAACGTGGATGGAGCTGTTACATATAGTGGTGCTCCCTTGGGAAGGGCCTTGTAGGGGCAAGAGCTTCTAAAGCATTGATCCTTAGAATAGTAGGGCCCACCGAACTATAATTCCCTCCACACCGGGGGTGGGTGGGTGGCAATAGGGCCCCGGCCTCCCACCCTGCAGCCCCAGGGGGGTTAAGTCTCCACTGAGCCCTTCTATTCATTTATTGAGCCATAGAATTTTAGGGCGCCCATAGAATTTTAGGGCCCCTACTATTCTAAGGGCGTATGTGATATGATGCCAACCAAAAGCCCTCTCCGAGAAGAGCCGAAGGAAGATAGGAAATAAGGGGAATTAATCATGAACCGAGCCCACCAACCTTCTCGGGGAAAGAAGGCCTTCATGGCTGCTGTCTCTAGGGGCTGCCATCAGCAGGGAGTTCTAACTCCATTGGTTGGTGTAGATTCGGATGTATACATATTTGTAACACCCATGTATATCCGGATGTAGATGGGGATAGCCACCAGAGACAGCATGGGACAGAGAAAGGGATGGGTCCGCTGTGAGCTCAACGCATCTATCTCATCCCTCCGTAGATAGATAAAGGGCCCATCTCCCAGTGCCGTGGTATAATCGTGCCTGCCGCGTAATCCCTAGGGCCTTTCTCAGGTGTTGATCGAAAGCGTGCCAGTTCCCACCCATCCCATTACGAATCGGATTCCTTACCCGCCCCTATGTATCTTGCTTGGGAAGCACATCTTTCCACCGTGTATCAAGATGCCATGAGTTATCCATAATTATGTATATGAGAATCAGACCCGCTCTATCTCCAACTATAGCCTCCCACCCAAGGCCTATCCCGGCTATCCTCCCACGAATATAATCTACCGGGCCCCTTAGAATATACGGGGGGTCGGTCCTGCATGCACGAAGGGCCCGACTACCAGCCGCCCTACTATTCGCCAGGGGGCGGGGCCCGGGCCCCTAAAAGTTTTCTATGGTAGGCTTATCCTAGCAGGCGTGCCTTCGGCGCCGACCATATTGGCCTTACGGTGGGGTTTGTGGTGGGGATTATAGTTCCCATGCAGGGGCGGCTGGTACTTCGTAGTGAAAAAGGGAAAGAGCTTTCATGTGGCTCGATACATATATAGAGTAGTGGACCCAGCGGCCAGCACCTGGCCCTATTCGGGATGTCTCCAAATGCTAAGGAACTTGTTTGGACCAGGTTTCTTGGAAATGCTCTTTATTCAGTCACTCGACCGGTTCGATTGATTGGATTGAGATAGCCCAGGAGGTTGAAACTCGCCTTAAAGAGCACGAGAGCCCGAGAGAGAATAAAACCAACCGGGTCAGGAGAGGTAGGCAGGAATAGAGGACTTAACTACCCCCAACATCGTCGACCTGCCCACCCCAATCGATTATTGTCTACGTATTAACAACTAAGCCTACCCGTTCAACCATTTTCATGCCATATCCAAGGATCCAAGATCTACACTCTTCATGGTCACTACATGATAGATTGCAGATTTTCTTCACAAGACATCATACAAGGTGATATAATTTACATATTTCATTCTCCATGCTTCATTTTATTCATTTCATCATTTGGTTTAATTACCAACAAGGGTTTTGACCAAGGAAAACCACCATTTACTAACAATCAACAAATTTTTCCCCTCTTGCATGTTTGTGATTGCATATTTAGGTGGAAGGCTTGAAGATAATATGGAGTGTAAAGTTGTAAAAGTTGCAAAGTTGCATTACAAAGTTGTCATCTTCACATAAACTCACCTATAGGTAGAATCCAAAAGTTTCAAAACCTAAGATTGGAGAAGAAGAAAGTTTAGAACTTTGACCTTAGGACCACACTCAAAAATTCAGAACATGACTAATACGCCAACTAGGGTGTCTTAGTCCTCCTAGGGGTATTTTTTAGAGATTCTTTTAGATATTGTTTCAGCATCTAAAGATTTTGCATCTACCCCAAAAAACAACAGTGTGACTAAGACAACATTAAGGGAATCTTAGTCCTCCATAACACTTTTTGACAACATTTTTACATTTCTAGAATCCTTACATCTCCAAACTTCCCACGCACACATACTCTAACTTGGTGTAGCTTAATTTCATAATTTGATCTCATTATTTAGTTTGTATTCCTAAGTTTTGTAGGTTGAATGTTCATTTTTCTTTTCCAAGCATTTTCTTTGTGGTGAACCCCTTTCAGTTTAAAGAACCCCCTCCTAGGTCCTCCTCATCATGAATTGACTCACCTTGCGAGGTTCCTATTCAATCCAATTAGGACTCCTAGGACATTATTGAATGATAATAGGATAAAAGTGGTGTTCTATGACCTATGTTATAAAGAACCCATTTTCCTATTGTTCAATATTTATACTTGTTTATGCTTAATATCCAAAAATTACATAACACAAAGCTAACATATAAATTCATTAAATAAAGGAGACTAAATCCCACCAGAATTTGAAATTAAATCCCAAAAATAACTAAAGGTGGACTAAGATTCCCTAGGTGGTGTCTTAGTCTCAAGCCATGAAACTTGGGGCATAGACACCAAAAAGTGGCCCAATTAAGATGCCTCAAAATTAGGGCCCTGAGACCTTTGGAGGAAAAAGACACCCTAGGTGGAATTTTAGTTCTGACCCAAAAATTAGGGACACTTTGATGAGATCATTAAATTATCATTTATGCATTGGAGAATTTTTAGATTAGCCAAAAAAATATATAATTCATAGGGCTTGTGGATGCAAAATAAGACCAATTAAGCCATAATGAAGCATAAATAAAGCAAGGTGGGCCCAAACAAGTGTGAAATTGTAGAGGTATGCATTTTTCTACGCTAAATTTATCCCCCACTTTAGTGAGAGGATGAACTTGCTTCAAACTCTCACTAAATAATCCAACCATCCAATCAAGAGGGGTTCAAATGTACAAATGCTAGTAAGATAGGATGACAATAATCAAGAGGGTGGCCAAGCCCCTAGGAACAAGATCCTATGGAAAACCAACATAGGCACAAAGGAACTTGCTTATGGATGATATACGAAACCATAACTAGATCACAAACTTACACCATCAAAGATGAAAAAAAGAAGGAAAAATGCAATGGATCAAGATTCGACTAGCTGTTTGATGCGGTGGACTTGATCTAGGCTATTTTTCCAAGAGAGGTTTACAAGTGGAACATGTTGTCCACTATGAAATCAAAATGAATTCTCACAATTTCTAGTGGGGCTAGGTGTCCACTAGGTGAGCCCTAAGAGGTCCATATCAAATTCATACCCCCATGACTATGATAAGGATAAAGGAAAAATGCACACTCACAAGGGTTAGAGAAGCTAGGTGTTCGCTAGGTGAGCCCCAATGGACCATATATCAAAGCCATACCTCCATGAATTTAATAAGGCACAAAAGGAAAATTTCACGCTCACAAGGGCTATTGAAGCTAGGTGTTTATTAGGTGAGCCCTAGGGGTCCATATCAAAGCCATATCTCTATGACATTAATAAGGAAAAAAAGAAAAGAAAAATGCAACAAGAAAGAGGGAATCTCAAAGGGACTTTGCTTAATTCATGCAAGGTCTTAATATTATTGGAAATATTTCTTAACATCTCCAAGAGAGGATAAATACAAGGTCTCATCTTGAGGAACATTTTACCCAATGCTTCCAAGAGAGGACAAGCACAAAAGGTCTCATCTTGTTTCTAAGAGAGGACAAGTGCAAGGTCTCATCCTGGAGGACATTGTATCTAATGTCTCCAAGAAAACGTAAGGAAATATCATGCTCTCAGAGGAAGTCAAACCCAATGACACCACCAAGAGGAAAAAACATCACATAAAGAAAGAAAATCACATCAAAGAACATGAAAAAAATGTGAATGAAATAATGCCAACAATAATGCCAATGTATGCCCCCACTTTAAAGAAATTTCTAACACCATGATACTATGAGCAATTAATTTAAGGTAGCCAAAAGGAAAAAGGAAAGGGTTTCCCCCCATAAACACATAAGGGATCTATGGATTGGGGGTCAACATATTTCTTTGTTGCAATGATATCAAAGAGATCAAAACTATCATCATTCCCCAAATATGCATAGAACTAGAATAATGACACAAAGAGAGTGAAAACAAATGGAAAACCTTTTGGGTCAACATGGAAGAAACATGAATGTCTCGATTCCTTGAATCATACCAAAAGGTAAAACAAAAGAAAAAAATGAAAATGAAAAGGAAAGATAAGGAAAAATCTTTTGGGTCAACGTGGAAGAGAAATAGGGTGTCTCGATGCCTTACATCATCTGCAAAAGAAAAACACAAGACAAAAATGAAAATGATAAGAAAAGATAAGGATAATTCTTTTGGGTCCACATGGAAGAGACATAGGGTTTCTTGACACCTTGCATCATCCCCAAAAGGAAAACACAAGAAAAAAATGAAAATGAAAAGAAAATTAAAGAGGAAAAAATCTTACACCGTAAATTAAAATAAAGGAAATAAAATAATGCAAAATACTAGTAAGGAAAAGATGAGTCAACCTAAAGCAGGTCAACCACCTCCCAATCTTAGTCTATATAAGTGGAAGGTAGATGATAAACATAAGGAACAACAACAAATTCCTTACTAGGGAAAGATACCATCTTATTTCCCCTACCGAGTGCAAGAAAAGAATGAGTCAAGGTAGGTGATGGGAAGGGTCATGTAATAGAGAAAATATAGTATTCTACAACTATTATATGACAAAAAGGATGAAGGATATACTATTTAATTACTAGATAACAAGTATATTTGTTAAAGTGATATTTACTCAATATGATCTTGAATGCATGACACTCATCAGTACTATGTCCAAGATTCTTGTGGCATTGACAAAGTGGATCCTTTGCATCTTTAGGATATAGTACTAGTCTATCTTTCTCTAGTGGTAATAGCATAAGTCCCTGGTTGAGAAGGATTTGTAATTTTCTCACTTTAAGATGGTAGTTAAGGGTGTTGGAGTTTTTGTAACTTGTAAGGCCTCTTGTGTTTGCTAGATTCACCAAATTCTCTAGTTGAAGGTTGATAGAGAGGACCTAAGGTGATCCTATCATCTTTGTCACTGTTATGAGTCATTGGTTGTTCTTGGGGAAGAAGGATATTCAAATCAAGGGGAGAATCAAAGATCACCATGACATCTCTATGAGGCTTTAAGTATTCTCTAGGAGGTCTTGCGTTGCAAGGGGGGTCTTGATATCCTAACCCTTTTGTGCTTTCATTAGTTGGTATTTGCTCTAGAACTTGATGAATTTTATGTTCACTTGTTGCATCGTATCCTTATTTACTTAAGATCATGAATCCCTTTCTATATGTTTCTTCTAGATTGATCAGAGTGTTTGTCACTTTCTTATCATAAAATATGATACAGGAGCATCCTAGGTTTCAAGAAATCTTGCATCAACCAAAAAAATATTTGTATTCATGTTTACTTTCATTTAAGTAGTTAGCTATCAGGCCCCAATCTCGGTATTTCTTACCACTTTTTATAACATTGTAACATTAGAGCTCATGGAGTAAGATATATGATCTTCAATGTAACATCTACATCATATCTGGAATTCAAGTGTTTTGGAGATTCTAGTATGAAGTTATCGCTAAAAAATTATTAGTTGTATTTTGACAGAGAGCATTCATATACCAGTCTTGGATTTTCAAGTGTGTGGACCTATCCCGTGACTTGCAGAGCTCAAGAGACCATTTCATAAGGATTCACATTCATCAAGGAATCTTATTTCTAATCCACATCATGTTTGTCCAAGAATCAAAGGAGAATCATATGTTTTGGTTGACCTTTTGCACATTTCATCAACTTCGAGCTTTAAGACCTCTTAAGGCCAACATGGACCTTTTCTAGAGTTGGGAAATGATACATATAGGCATCATGTAGTTTCATTAGGAAACCAGTGAATATAGAGATAGTGAGATAGGGTTTAAGGGCTTCGACCCACATTGTATTTCTAGGATTAATGCCATATTATTTTGTAATTTTGTAAGCCAAAAGCCAGGGCATGTTTCTAGTGAATAATTGATTATTCTCCATATTTTTATGTGTTATTTCCATTTCAATTCTTTGAGTTTTCATTGTGCTTACTCTTGTTGTAAGGTTGGACAGTCCTATTCCTGAACCCTCCATCCTTGATTGCACCAAGTGGTATCAAAGAAAATTTGTGGACCTTGAGAGACCAGAATGAGTTGTGAACCTTGGATGAGGTGAGCGAAGTTGAGCAAGGAATTTCATAAGATCTTTGTGTGGTCAGATTGTCGATTTAAGGCATCCTAATTGTGTTTGTCAACAAATCACTGATTGTGAGGCAGTTGCAGCCTTGTAGCCAGATCACTAACTTGAGGAAGTTGCGTTGATCCTAGGAAGGGATGTCGTTGGGGAGAATTCACACTACAATTAATTTTTTTGGATAGATGGAGATGATGTAAATAATGTGAACAATGAAAGTGATATTGGATTTTTTTGAGGAAGACAAAAGAAAATGTTTAAACCCTAAGATTGAATGATGAAAGTGATGGTGATGAAGTTCGAGCTACAGATCTAACTAATGATACTATAGAAGAGGAAGAATCTGATCAAGTGAAGATGTTGAAGACTATTTTAAAAATTAGAAAGCAACCTAGAATGGAGATTTTGAACTATACTAGTAACCTAAACCCTAAAGGGTTGATTGATTAGATAAATGACATTGAAGAATACTTTGAACATAAAGAAATTGAAGATATGGAGAGAGTGATATTTTCAGAGGCTAAACTAAAAGGACATATTGTAATATGGTTGAAGGAATTTCAATTAGAGAGAAATAGAAGAGGCAAAGAGAAGATTTTCAAATTGGATAGAATGGTGACAAAATTGAAGAACTAATTTATACCTATAGACTATGAGTTGGAGCTACTGAAGAGATTGCAAAACTCGAGATAGAAGGGAAAGAATGCAAAGTAATACATTGAGGAATTTCATAAGATCATCATCAGGATCAAACATAGTGAAGCAATCAAGGAGAAAGTGGTGAGATACATGAATGGGATGAGGATGAGCATTCAAGAAGACTTGAGTCTGGTAAGGATGAATTTAGTAGAGAAAGGATATCAATTTGCATTAAAGGTGGAGTACAAGCTAAACAAAAGACATGAACAAAGGCATAAAGGAAGAGGAGGTATATTTCAGAGAGGAAGGTCACATTCTAAAGGAGAAAAACCATACGTAGAGAAAAAAAAGGGAAAAGATTCATACCAATAGAAAGAGAAGGATTCTAATTCATACCAAAAAGGAAGAGATGGCATAAATTCTCACCACTACAACAGAGGAGGTTACAATTTGTACCTAAATTGTTGATACTAGAGAGATGAGAAAGGATATGACAAGAGAACTTTTACATGAACCTATTTTAAGTGCAAAGGTGAAGGACATAGAGCAGTTGAGTGTCGACAAGAAAGTAAGAAGAATGAAAATCATACTAGAACTATATATGTGGAGGAAGAACCAGTGAAATCATTGAGTTTTAGAGGGATTCCTAATAAGGGAGAGTCATTATTCATGATGAGAGCATTGATCCAAGAGAAAGAAGTACCTAAGGAAGCACCATAGAGGAAAATTTTGTTCCAAACTAGATGCAAAGTAGGAGCTGAGTATTGCAAAGTTATCATTGATAGTGGTAGCATAGATAACTTGGTTTCTAAGGAAATGGTGATAAAGTTGAATTTGGAAAGAAGAAAACACATGAAGCCATATAGAATTGCCTAGATTCTAGATGAGCACAAGATACTAGTAAGTGAGTAATGTCTTGTGAAATTAAAAATAGGATCATATCATCATGAAGTACTATGTTGTATTATGTTGATGGATGTGTGTCATATGTTGTTCGGTAGACCTTGGTAGTATGATAAGAAAGCTATACATGATGGGAGAAATAATACAAATACCATAACATACAATGGAAAGAGAATCACCTGGACACCTTTGGAAGATGAACCAAAAAGTGATGTAGTACAACTAGAATCTATTTGGTAGATGGAAGGAAATTATTGGATGGATTGAGACATGAGAAAATGTGTTTTGCTTTAATTCCAAGGAAGTGCAGAGCCTTATATGTAGAGAAAAACACAAAAGGAGAAGAATAATTGGAGAAGGAAGTCATTAAACTGGTAACATAGTACCAAGATCTTGTATAAGAGAATGTACCACAAGGATTACCACTAATTCGAAGTATCATTCATCATATAGATATTTTTTGACAAGATAGTTTTCCAAACAAAGATGTACACTAGATGAAATTTGTAGAGAATATAGAGCTAAATAGATAGATACATGAACTATTGAAGAAAGGAATGAACAAGAAAGTATGAGACCATGTGTGGTACCAACTGTACTTAGACCTAAGAAATATGGAGAATGGAGGATGTGTATAGATTCAAGAGATATCAATAAGATCATAGTGAAGTATATATTCCCATTGCCTAGGATGGATGACATCATGGAATGTTTGAGTGGAGCAAAGTATTTCACAAAGATAGACCTAAAGAGTGGATACCATCAGATCAAGATCAGAGAGGGAGATGAATGGAAGACTTCTTTCAAGAAAAATGAGGGATTGTATGAGTGGTTGGTCATGCCATTTGGACTAACTAATGCACCTAGTACATTTATGAGGCTAATGAATGAATTATTGAAGAGATTCTTGGGTATGTTTGTCATTGTTTATCTAGATGATATTTTGACTCTTAGTAAGACCAAGGAAGAACATTTGGAGCTCATCAGACAAGTATTTCAAAGTCTGAGAAAAGAGAAATTGTTGATAAACATCAAGAGGTGTAGTTTCATGAAGGAAGAACTAGTGTATATGGGATTTGTGATATATGCGAAAGGAATGAAGATGGACCATGAGAAGGTTAGAGCAATAGTTGAATGTCCTACACATCTAAATGTGGGAGAAGTAAGATCATTTAATGGACTAGCAACTTTTTACTAAAATTTCATTAAAAATTTTAGTGGTATTTGCACACCTATGAAAGAGACAATGAGGGGTGACGGAAAGGATTTCAAGTGGAAATTTGGAGCACAAAAGAGCTTTGAGTTTTTGAAACAAAAGGTGAGAAAACAATCTATGTTGGCACTATCAGACTTTGACAAAGTATTCCAAGTAGATTGTGATGCTAGTGGAAGTGCAATAGGAGCTATGTTAAGTTAGGAAGGGAGACCAGTACTGTACTTTAGTGAGAAATTGAATGATGCTATGAGAAGATATTTAGTTTATGATTAGGAATTCTATGCAATTGTATAGGCCTTGAAGAAGTGGAGACATTATTTGTTACCTAAGGCTAAGGATTTTGTGTTGTATATGGATCATCAAGCTTTGAAATATTTGAATAGTCAAGGGAAGTTGAATCAGAGACACATGATATGGATAGAATTCATACAGAGCTACACATTTGTGTTGAATCACCAAAGTGGGAAGCCAAACAAGGTTGCAGATGCATTGAACTGAAGAAGAATTTTGTTGACATAAATGAGAATTAAAGTATTAGGTTTTGAGGAACTAAATCACATTTATGAGGATGACATTGATTTTGCAGAGGCATGGAAGGCTTGCAAGGAATTTTTGGATATGGATAAAAGTAGATGGTTGGATTATTACATTCAGGAAGGTATGTTATTTAAGAACAATTAGTTATGTAACCCTAGAAGTTCAATGAGGGATAATTTGATCAAGGGGAGGGATAATTTGATCAATGAAAATAATTGTAGAGGATTAGCAGGACATTTTGAAATTTACAAGACCATAGCATTGGTGAGTGAGTACTACTTTTGGCCACAGTTGTAAAAGGATGTCAGAAAGTATGTTCAAAGTTGTAGGATTTGTCAAGTTGCAAAGGGGACAATCAGAACACTGGGAAGTATACAACATTGGCATTACCAAAGAGACCATGGGAAGACATTAGCAAGGATTTTGTGTTAGGATTACCTAAGACACTGAGAGGATTTGATTTTGTATTTGTGGTTATTGATTTATTTTCGAAGATGGCGCATTTCATACCTTGTAAGAAAACTATTGATGTAGTACATGTTGCAAATCTATTTTCAAGGATATTGTGAGATTAAATGCACTAACAAAGAGTATATTATTAGATAGAGACACTAGATTCATTGGATATTTCTAGAAGAAATTGTGGAAGAAGATAAAGATAGATTTGAAGTATAGTTCAATATTTCACCCATAGACAATGGCAAATAGGAAGTGGTAAGGATAGGATCTTGAAAACTTGTTGAGGTGTTTGACTAAAGGTAAAGTAGGAAATTGAGACTTAATACTACCACAAGAAAAAAATTTTCATACAAAAATTCAAGAAACCAGAGCACAGGGAAGACACCATTTGAGATTGTGTTAAGACAAAAGCCCAGAGAAGTAGCAAAATTAAGGAATATCATCAGGAGAATGTGGAGTGCTCATTTTTCTTCAACCTCGGGTGTCTAATGTAGGAGCATCCCAGGTTTTAAGCAATCTTACATCAACCAAAAAAATATTTGCATTCATGTTTACATGAATTTTAGTAGTTATCTATTAGAACACATTCTTAGTATTTCATACTGCATTGTACCACATTATAACATCAAAGCTTGTCGAGATTCTACATCATATCCAAAATTCAAGTGTTTTCGAGATTCTAGTATGAAGTTATTGCTAACATAATATCAGTTGTATTTGGATAGAGAGCATTCATAGATCCGTCTTGGCTTTTCAAGTGTGTGGACCTACCCTGTGACTTGCAGAGCTCAGGATGCCATTTGATAAGGATGTACATTCATCAAGGAACCTTAGTTATAATCTACATCATGTTTTTCCAAGAATCATGTCTTTTGGTCAAACTTTCACATGTTTCATCAACTTCAAGGTTTGCAACCTCTTGAGGCTGACGTTGACCTTTTCTGGAGCTGGGAAATGATATATATAGGAATCATGTAGTTTCATTAGGAAGCCACTAAGGATATATATAGTGAGATAGGGTTTAAGGGATTTAACCCACATTGTATTTAAGGGCTTAAAACCATATCATTATGTAATTCTATAAGTCGGAAGGTAGGGAATGTTGCTAGTGAATAATTGATCATTCTCCATATTTCCATGTGTGATTTTCATTTCAATTCTTTGAGTTTTTGTTGTTCTTACTCTTGCTGCAAGGTTGGATAGTCCTATTCTTGGAACCTCCATGCTTGAATGCACCAAAATGGTTGAGTGTTTCTTTGTGTGGAGGAACTAGGTTCACATATTATAGGGAACTTACGCTTAGCTTGTGTTTTAGGATGTATGTAACAAAAAATATCAAGAGGTTGTATTGTTGGAGGATTTGGGTGTCTCATGGATGGATACAATGACTCATTATCTTCAAGGTTGTTAAGGCAATCATTTAGGAATATGTTCATTCTATCATCATCTTCTCCAATGATGTTAGCATCATGAGGAGGATATACATTAGGAGTTGTGTGAACATAAGAAAGTTTAATTTCATTAGGGTCATTAACAAATAAACAATTTGACACATCTACCAAAGATTTCAAGGATATCTAAAACTTTTTGAGGCACATATCCATGATGCAAGATTGAAAAAATACACTTTAAATGAAAGAAATTGAGATAACAATTATAAAAATTGAAACAGAGAACTAAAAGCAACCAACAAAAGCACATAAAAGCAATTTTAGATCTTGAAAACTGTAATTTCAAAATCAACAAGGACTAAGAGGTTGTAAGGGAATCTTGGTCCTCCTAGTGAAATTTTGAGGTTCCAAGGACTGGAACATATAGCAAACACAAAGAGTGGATTATGGATCAAAAACCCTGAGAGGGACTAAGATGCTAGAAAGGGTGTTTTAGTCCTAGCATAGGTTTTTCTCATAAAAAACAATAAATTATGGATTTTCTACAATGTTTATAGATTTCCTATTCATGATGCTAATGTTTAGAAATAGGAAAATATGCAAATGAATGCAAGAAAAAGTAACTAGTAACAAGTAATTGAATGCAAAGTTAATGCAATTTTTTTGGATTTTGAATGCAATAAAAATGTTTCTATATGCAATTAAGATTATGAACAATGCACTTTTAAGTTTATGAATGAAATTAAATGACGCAAAAAAGAAAAAATGCAACCTATATGCACTCTCAATAATGCAAATATGAGAAACCCTAAATGCAATTTTCACTAAATATGACAAACCCTAGATGCAATTTCACTAATGCAAAATACAATGCAAGAATGAATGCAATCTAGATCTAGAAATTGAATGAAATCCAAATCAGAAAATGAATGTTCAAAAGAGTCAGGTTTAGAAAAAAAATTTGTAGGTGATGTGGACACCAATTTTGGTATCCAAGGGTTCTCAAACACTTCTATGGTTTTTTGTCTAAAAGGAGAGAAATGGACACAAAATGTGTAATGTATACACTCAAAATCAATGTAAGGATGGATGCAATATCCTAAATGTATGTCTAAGTGCAATAAAATGAAAAATAAAGATGATTATTAATGCAAACCTAAGAAATGCAAAGTGTTTGAAAACATGATGATGTATGCAAAACACCTAAGAATGCAAGTAGACAATGACAAAAATAAACAAGATTGGAGAGGTGCACCTAAAATCTAAAGTATGATGCTAGATATGAATTGGAAAAGATAACTAATACACTTGTGCCATGTTAGGCGACTTAGTTAGTCTCGGGAAAATCTACCAGAACAAGAATCTACCAAATGGGTATCTAGAAATATAAAAATCAATTTTCAAGCCTAGAAGTGGGACTCATTCACCACATATGGTGTCCTAGTCCACCTAAGAATCTTAAGAAATTGAGGGAAAAAATTTGTAGCTTTCGATTTGCAGTTCCTTTCCTGACAGGGGTCCAGTTCAGATTCTATAGAAAACCGGTTGAAAGAGATCTCCAAGCTTCAATTAGGGATTTTTTTAATTTGATTACTTTTATGGATTGAAAACACCTTTTTGAAACTAAACTATGACAAATCTACATACAAGACCTGCAAACACACATGAAAAGAGGGGGGAAAGGGTTAAGGGTTAAAGTATAGGGGTTTGCCTTGGTCAAACCCCAATTTGGTAATCAAAACCTAG
Organism: Sequoia sempervirens; assembly: GCA_007258455.2. Classification (NCBI taxonomy): domain Eukaryota; kingdom Viridiplantae; phylum Streptophyta; class Pinopsida; order Cupressales; family Cupressaceae; genus Sequoia; species Sequoia sempervirens. The sequence continues at coordinate 153,087,751 of VDFB02105785.1, read as the reverse complement.
ATAAAGAAATGAAATAAAGAGATAATGATGAATGAATAACATGCAATGTCACAAACTCACCAAACCCTTGATGTTGAAATCTAAAGATATGCAATGAAGTGTTCCAATGGATGACTTGATAATGCTTAGAAATGCTTGTGAATGATTAAGTAAATGGATTGCTTGATCGTTGGATGAATTAGGTGTAAAATGAGAGGAAAAACCCTTTATTTATACTTTATTTTCCAATAATTCCCAAAAATAACACATCATAGGCTGACCTTAAGGTTAAGAGAATAAAATCCCGCCAGAATTTTGAAATTATTTTATTTTTGTGCCTAGTGGGACTAAGTCACTCCAAGTGGTGACTTAGTCCCACTAGGGAAATTTTATTGGTTGTTAGGAATTAAAGTGCATTTAATAATGTTTAACGAGAATATTCTCAAAAATACACTTAAGTATGGAAGAAAAGTGTATTTAGGGGTCATTAAAACATAAGAAGGGGTTGAATTAGTGATGACAACTCTAGAAAAGCATGAGAGTTTGTTACAACTCTTTACAACATTTTGAAATAAAATTTGGTAAGTGATAAAAAGGGGTTATTTAAGTGAATTATAATCAAAGGGTCCTAAAAAAATGTGAAAGTAGGTCACAACACTTCACAACACTTTTACAAGGCATCCTAGAATTCTTAATGATTCTCATGGGTCCCAGACCTAATGTGAATGTGTTAACCACATTACAACATTAAATCTAGGTAAAATCAAGCCAAAGTCCATGAGAGAGACTTCAGTGAGCATAAAAATGTCCAAATCTACAATTTTTGGTGACACATTAAGGCCACACTTCAGTGAGAGGATGAACTTACTTCAAACTCACACTAAATTTGATTAGTATGCACATTGAGAGGGATCCAAATGGACTCATGCTGGGTAAGATGAGACAACAATAATTGAGAGGGATGATCAAGCCCCTAGGATCAAAATCCCATGGAAAACCAAACATAAACACAAAGAAACACACATAAAAATGATGTAAATGAATGAAAGATAGAAATTGAAAGAAAGGAAGGTCAGATCAAGCTTTGATCATTTGTCTATCCCATTTTGGGCCATTATGGTCTTAATGCCTTGTGTTATCCCCAAAATGAAAACAAAAGAAAAGTCAAAAGGAAAAGAAAAGGAAAAGGGGTCCTTTTGGGTCAACATGGAAGAGACATAGGGCATCTCAATGCTTTGCATCATCCCCAAAATGAAAACACAAGAAAAAGGAAAAAGAAAAAGGAAAAAGAAATGTACAAAATATAGAAGAATGAAGGTAAATATAAAATAATGTCACAAAGAGAGGAGAACATCAAACAAAACATCACGGCAGAGCACATTACACACATACACACACAAAAGAAAAAGAAAAATAAAATTCAAAAGACCACTAAGGAAAATGCAATTCAACCATCAAACAAGTCATCTACCTCTCAGTCATGTTCATGATGTGTTGAGGGCGAAAAAATAGCCAAAGGGACAAGTGAAAGTGCCAAACTAGGGGAAGTAATAGGTTCTACACTTGTTGTAGGAGATTTGTCATTTAAGCTCATGGAAGAGGAAAATAATGTATTTAGATCATTATGCACCTCTTCATCTATTTTAGTGATCTCATCATCATCATCCAGATTAATCACGATAGGAGGAAAAATGGTAATGTCCAATGAAGGGTATATCATGAGTTATGGTTGTTGTATTGCATCATTTTTTTGTGATTGGGGAGGAAGGTCATCATGCATTGCTTCTGTCAAGTGTGGAATTTTATTTTCTTTGTTTTCTTCATTTTGTAACTTGTGAGCATGGGCACGATGTCTATGCCTATGCTCCCTAGCTCCTATATTACTTTTGGTTTTATTGTCAAGTTATGCTTGTGAAGGAGTGGGTTGATCAACCATTGGTTGCTTGTCTTTGCTAAGAGGAGGAACAAAAGAAACCATGGAAGGTTGTTCATCCACTTTCTCCTTTTCTTTATAAACTTTTTATATATGAGGAGGCAAGACAAGGTTTTTATCATTATCGCATGGTTGTTTAGATGATGTGGGGGAATTTTTAGGTGTTGGTTGAGTTTTAAGGGTTGGTTCTTCTTTAGGTTGAAGCATTGTTTCATCTAGGATAGGAGGGTTGGAAGTGGATGAGGACATGTTACAGAGGGACAATTTGGAAATTTTCTTTGCTTTAAACTTTTGGTAAGTAATGAAAAAGAAGTCTTTGCGAGGTGCGATAGGTTCCATAGGTTCAGGCCAAAAGGCTTCTAAGGAGAAGTTTCCAATAGAAGACAAAGGGTTAAAGCCACTATGGTGAATGATGAATATGCCATTGTCAAGCAGAAACTTTAAACATTTGTGTATGACCGAAGGAACAAATTTCATTGAGCAAAGCCATGGATGGCCTAACTACAAATGAAATTGATCCTACTGTAGAATGATGGAAAATGTAACATCCATTTTTTTAGGTCCTACCTATAATGGAAGGATGGTCGATCCTATCATAGGGCAAGAAAAACCATTTTGTGTTTTGATCCATGCTCTTGGTTTATCATAATCATCTTGATAAAGGTCATGTAACACCAAAAATTCCTTAGTGATCACATTCTCTCCATAGGAAAGATCTATGAGTATCCCATTAGTGGGCTTATCATAAATACAACTTGCTATGTAAAGAGGACAATCGAGAAGATTTGGAAGTATGTCCTTAGAAGAAAAAGTAATATCAAGAGATTTCTTAGGTTGTCCCTTATGAGTGATAACATCTATCACACCTACCATTTTATTCATAGGATTAATAATAGTGGTATGTGGAATAGGATTAGGATGCTCAATATCTTTATGAACATTCATCACATCATAATTTTGAGTTTCACTAGCTTTGAAAAATGACACATTATGTTTGGGAATGGGATTTGTAAAAATTTGAAAATTTTGATTGGGTGGGGAAATAGACGCATTGCCTTGAACATTAACATTTGAAATGGATACACAGCCAAAATCAATGAGGTCTTGCACAAGGTGTTTAAGAGGCTTACAATTTTCCGTGTCATGCCCATTTTGTCTATGATAACGGAAATAAGTGTTGGGTTTAAAGGTTGGAGATAAAGGCTTAGTAGGATCAAGTGGTTTAATAATAGGTAAAGTAATCATTTGTTGCTGCAAAGGTTGGGGCATGGTGCTATGAAGAGTGTCTGGTAAAGCTATAAATTATTATTTTGTATCTCCATAATTATAAGGTATCGCGGCTTTAACAACTACTACTTGGTTGTTGAGGGGTGTTGAATTGTAAAAATCCTTTGTTTTGTTTTTGAAATGGTTGTGAATTGTTTGAAGTGTTATGTTTAGATTTTTTAGTTTAGTTAGAAGTGGAATTTCCATCATGACTACTAACCGAATTATGATAGTCACAAAGGGTGGTACACTAGTGCATAAAGGAGGGAAATTTCATCATTGTGAGTTTATCCTAAAGTTGAGTTTGCAAGTTTTCAATAAAAATATTTTGAAGATGTGGATCGAGAATATTCATTGTAGCCATATGCACTTGAAAATGATTTATAAAGGCATCAACTAGTTCCTTGAATGAAGTAATTAAATTGTTTGGTAAAGATGAAAACCATTCTAAGGCAATTTCTTTTAAAGTCCTAGGAAACAATTTGGCTAACAGTTTATCATCAAGGAAAAAGTCACTACATAAGGTTGTGTAAGCATTAACATGATTAGAAGGATTTCCCTTCCCTCCATATTTATCAAAACTTGACATCTCTATTCCTTGTGGCATCAGTGTTCGTAATATTTCTAGAGATAGTGGGTTTCTATGAACATAATAGGTAGGTGGTCCATTCTGGTTTTGATTGATGGTGGATATTTTTTTTTGCATGGAGGAGACGCTTTAGAAAAGCTGTGTGATGAGAGGGTCAGTGTAAGTGGTATGAGGTGGAAGGGAAAGTGGTGATGGAGTGTATGTAGTGGTAAGGAAGTGAATGGAATGCTAATAGATGGTATGGTGGAAGAGGAGATAACATGCCATGCCACATAAGAATTAGGAATGCTAGCAGGAATAGTGAAGGAAGTCATAAAATTAATAATAGATTGTATGACCATTGCAACTTGGGGAGTGGTTTAGGTAGGTATGGATGCTATGGTGGAAGGAGAAAGAGTGGTAGGTCCTCCTTGACTAACAACAGTGTTTGCTGATTGAGATGTAGTAAAGGTGGAAGGAGCATGTTTGTGGTATATCTCAACAATTTGTTTCATAACATTTAGGCCTTCTTCACTTTCAATCAAGTGATGGATGTTTTCTATAGAAGAAATCATAGTGGTTGAAATATTTTCAAGAAAAAAGTTATGTTGAAGATGTGTTAAGTCCTCATGAATGTTAATGACTTTGTCTTGTAGAATGTGATCATTTTGTGTGTCAACTTGCATGTTATTGGAAGGAAAAGCATTGCTAAGGGTAGGGTCCATGCCTAGTGTACTAGTTGCAATACTAGGAGTGGAAGAATTTGACAATCCAAGATCCAAAATGAGTGTATTATCAAGGGATAACATGAGTCTTGAGCTTCTTCTCACTAATGTATTAACAATAGTACACCAAACACTCATGCAAAAGTTTATAAATTCAAGTGAAAGTAAATGAAATGTAAACTAAGAGCAATAAAATACTAATAACTACAATTTTGGAAACTGTAACAACAATGCAATAACATAAAATAGAAATGTAGAAAATACTTAGAAAATGCCAAAAATTGTAGTGCAAAATGTGCAGAAGGACTAAGTCACCTAGTGTGGCGAATTAGTCCCAGTGATGATTTTTCTGTGATTTTTCATAAATTTTTAAATGCAATTTGATGTTTTTCAAATTTTTAGATGTAGCTACAATATGAAAATGTAGAATTTTGTTGTTTTGTAATTAAATATGATGCAAAAATTCAAGCTATATGAGCTTTTCAATAATGCAAATTTAAAACCCTTGGATGTAAATTAAACAATGTAACACCTAATGTAATGTTGACGCAAGTTAAACCTAGGATGCAAATGCACTTGAAATTAGAAAGAAAATCTCCAAAATTCAGGTTCACCAAAATGTGGACATCAATTTTGGTATCCAAGGGTTCTCTAACAATTCTAGGGTTTTTCACCTAAAAGGAGAGAAATGGACCCAAAATGTGTAATTTCTACTCTCAAAATCAATGCAAGGATGGATGCAATATGCCCAAATATGAGGTCTAAATGCAATAAACTGAAAAAGAAAGATGATTATTAATGAAAAACCTGAGAAATCCAAAGTGTTTAAAAACACAGTGATGCATGTAAAAACACCTAAGAATGCAAGTAAAAAATGACAAAAATAAACAAGACTGGAGAGGTGCACCTGGAAGCTGAAGTCTGATGCAGATAGGTTCTGGAATCCTGCATAATTGACTAGAAAAGCTTACTGGGACACTTGTGCTAAGCTGGGTGACTTAGTCTAGTTTTGGGGAAAATCTACTGGAACAGGAATCTATCAAATAGGAATCCAAAAATGTAAAAAATTAATTTTTAGGCCTACCAATGGGACTAGTTTTCCATGATTGGTGACTTACTCCACCTAGGAATCTCAAAAAATTTGGGGCATGACTCTATAGCTTTCGATCTCCACTTCCTTTCCTAATAGGTTTCCAATTAAGATTCTACATAAAACTGGTTGAAAGAGATCTGGATATGTGTAGGATCATGATGGGCCAAAAAGTGGCAATATGATGCGTATTTGTAGGGTATGTGGCGGATGACTTTTGTTTACCCAAAATTGATGAAATGAAAAGGGTTTTTAAAGGAGATTCTCAGCTTTCCACCAATATAAATTATGCTTTACTTTGAATTTAAGAAATAATTATTATTCATTTTCTATTTGAATTACGACTAAAGTGTTGATTGATAGGCTGATTGAAAAACATCTATAGGTTTCAAACGGTATCACTTTTTTTGAATCCAAAACATGCATCACATTCTATGCTTCGCATAATATAGGATTAAAAAAAAAAAATTGAATTTCATGAAGTTTTGACCAAGTTAAGGTGGTCAGACGTACGCTTTTTTATATTTTTTGAAAGTTGCAATAAAAAAATCATAATTAATTATTTACTTGGAAAAAAATTACAAAAAAATATGCATCACATCCAAACATGATTCCTCTACTTATTTATAAAATATTATAAAAAATTATTACGATTTTATTGTGGTTAGGGTGGTCAGACAAACACCTACTTCTTATTTTTTCCCTCAAATTTAAGTACTATTGCATTGAAATTTCAAATTTTCACCAAATAGATTTTTTATTTTTTTTAAATATACCTAGTAGTTTAGAAACTATATTCAATTTTCTATAAATTCTACTCTTACATATTTTTGAAATAATATAGATAACTTATTCAAATTTTTACATGAAGTTACCTAACTCTGATTTTTCTGATTTTTTTGCCACTTAAGGTCATATTTTTTTCCATGATGATCCTGCACATACCCATGTCCAAGGTTCAATTAGGGATTTTTTGACTTTTATGACTTTGATGCATTGAAAACACCTTTTTGACACCAAACTCTTTGACAAATCTACATACAAGACCTGCAAACAAACATGCAAAGAGGGGGAAAAGGGTTAAGGTTTAGAGTATAGGGGTTTTCCTTGGTAAAAACCCCAATTTGGTAATCAAACTCTAGATAAAGAAATAAAATAAAGAGAGAATAATGAATTGAATAACATGTAATGACACAAAATCACCAAACCCTTGATGTTGAAATCTGAAGAGATGCAATGAAGTGCTCCAATGGATGACTTGATAATGATTAGAAATGCTTGAGAATGATTAAGTAAATGGATTACTTGATTGTTGGATGAATTGGGTGTAAAATGAGAGGAAAAACCCTTTATTTATACTTGATTTTCCAAAAATTCTTGAAAATCACACATCACAAGCTAACCTTAAGGTTAAGAGAATAAAATTTGCCAGAATTTTGAAATTATTTTTATTTTTGTGCCCTGTGAAACTAAGTCGCCCCAAGTGGCGACTTAGTCCCTCCAGGGAAATTTTACTAGGTATTAGGAATTAAAGTTCATTTAATAATGTTTAATAGGAATATTCTCAAAAATATAGTTAAGTATGGCTAGAAAGTGCATTAAGGGGTCATTAAAACATAAGAAAGGGTTGAATTAGTGATGAAAAGTCTAGAAAAGTGTGAGAGCTTGTTGCAACTCTTTACAACACTTTGAAATAAGACTTGGTAAGTGATAAAATGTGTTATTTAAGTGAATTATAATGAAAGGGTCCTAGAAAAGTGTGAAAGTGGGTTACAACACTTCACAACACTTTTACAAGACAACCTAGAATTCTTAATGATTCTCAAGGGTCCAAGACCTAATGTGAATGTGTTGACCATATTACAACATTAAATCTAAGAAAAATCAAGCCAGAGTCCATGAGAGAGATTGAAGTGAGTGTAAAAATGTCCAATTATACATTTTTTGGTGATATAGGTGAAAAGGAGGGTGCACTAATGGTACTGCTCTTCTGCCACAAACACTCAATAATTTACAACAAGGAGGACCTATGAGGGGGATTTTTCAACTTTTTGGGGTTCACCACAAAAAAAATGTAAGGTAAATGGAAGATGCAAGCTAAATAGAAAAGACAAATGAACATTCAACTCACAAAATCTAACAATGCAAGCTAAATGGAAGATGGAAATAATTAAATTATGCAACAAGGATTTAGGATATATGTACCTGGGAGGTTTGGAGATGTTGTGAGGATTCTAGAAATGCAAAGAAGCTACCTAAATATGCTAGGGAGGACTAACATTCCCTTACTGTTTTCTTAGTCCCATTGCTATTTTTTGGGGTAGATGCAAAATCTTCAGATGTTGGAACTAGATCTAGAAGAATTTCTGAAAAATAGCCTTAGGAGGACTAAGACACCCTTATTCTCATCTTATTCTAGTAAATAATTTCTAAAATATTTGAATGTGGTCCGAAGGTTCAAGGTCAACAATTCCATATTCTCTAATATTAGGTTCTGAAACCTTCAGATTTGGCTTGTAGGTGAGTTTCCATGAAGATGACAACTTTGTCATGCAACTTTACAGCTTTGCAACTTTTCACTTCAAATTATCTTCAAATTTTCAACTTAGATCTACTATCACAAATATGAAAGAAAGGAAAAACTTGTTTGTTAGTGCATGGGGGTTTTTATTGGTCAAACATCTTGTTGGTAATTAAACCTTGAAATGAAATAGAATAATGAAGGGAAATGGTGAATGAACAACATGCAATGCTACAACTCACCAAACCCTTGTAAAATATGCAAACTTTGTGTGAAATGGCTGCAACGGATATGGATCTTGAACCAAAAGATTCTTGATATATATAAACTTGAATTACTTTCCTAAATCAAAACCCTACATCAAAAATGTTAGCACAACAACACACATGATGCAAGAAGATATTTGAAATGATGCTTGAATCTTGATGATGGATCCAAATGCTTGATGAATTGCTCTTGAATGCTAGAATGCTTGAATGCTTGGATTCTTAGATTGCTTGTTAGGAGAAAATGAGATACATAACCTTATATTCATACTTATTTATGCTGAATATCCCAAAATTACATCACACCAAGCTGAAATATGAATTCATTAAATAAAGGAGGCTAAATCTTGAGAGAATTTGAAATTAAATCCTAAAAAAGAACTCAAGGGGGACTAAGACACCCTAGGCAGCGTCTTAGTCTAAATTCATGAAACTTGGGGCATAGACTCCAAAAATGGGCCCAATTAAGATTCCTCAAAATAAAGGTCTAGAGACCTTTTGGGGGAAAAAGATGCCCTAGGTGGCATTTTAGTTCTGACCCAAAAATCAGGGACATTGTGATGAAATCATTAAAATATCATTTATGCGTTGGAGAATGTCGGGATTAGCCAGAAAAATATATAATTCATAGGGCTTGTGGATGAAAAATAGGACCAATTAAGCCATAAATAAGCATAAATAAAGAAAGGTGGGCCCAAACAAGTGTGAAAATGCAAGGGTTTGTATTTTGCTACACTACACAAACATTGTTGGCATCAATAACAAAAACCCAAAGGGCACCTTCTTCCTTCTTCCAACATAATCTTGTGCTTATTTCCTTTCAAGATTGAAATAGAGCACATGTTGAAGCTATCAATCATCATCACCACACAAATATGAATATGATTTAATTTTAATAGGATTTATTGTTACACTCTAAGATGTGATTTTTCATGTATGATTTTTACTTGAAATCATTGAGAGTAAATTAACTATGCACTCCAAAAATCATAGCGAGCATGCTTATTTTAATGTCTTTCTACATTAGTGTGAAGAATTATGGATACTCTCATCAGTGTTGTGAGCACCCACAAATAGATGTCCTTTTGAGGCATAATTATGGAGCTTCAGTTGAAGAAAATCATGTTGGAACTAGATTTTATGCTGATTAGAGTGGTCAAACTCATCCTTGGCCAAGAATTCCTTGTATCAAAATAATGGTATATATTTGATTAAGATATATCCTCACGTTTCATGGCAGCACTACTAGACTTGCACTCTCCAAAAATATAGGTGGTGGAAATGACATGCAATATTTTTATACTAAGATTTTAGGTGGGTTGGAAGCAGTGACAAATGTTGCCTCCTTTGGCCTGGGTATTCCCAAGCCTCATGACTTAGAGGGCCTTCTAGCGCTGAGAGAGGAAGTAACCTTCTTCCCCTTCATTCTATATATGAAAAGAGAGCTTCTACATGAACATAAAGAGCAGACAATAGTTGCAGTAAGATTCCTAAGAAGAATGTTGCATGTTGAGCCTGGTCCACTACTTTGAAATATTAGTAAGGTTTGTTACTACTCTAGGTTATTTGGTTGTTTGGGTCTAGAATTTATAAAGACTAAGTTAGGCAACATAAAAAATTTATAGTTGATCCAGAAAAAAATTTGGGCTAGGGGGTAACTTAAAGATGATTTCCCTATTTTTTATCCCTTAATGGCCTAAGACTGCAATTACTTTTTAAGCATATATCTCAATTTTTAGATTAATATGAATTTTTAGGAATCTAGAATTTTATCAAAAAATAGAAATAAATTACTATTAATTTTGAGTGATTATCAAAGGAGAGGGCTAATAATTCTTATAGAAAGGATTATGTAATTTCCATATAGTTTGACAAATTTATCTATGATAGATTCTATTGTAGGATTAATAAATATTCTATGACAAATCATATATGGGTAGTCATAACTTTCATTTATTGAGAGAGTTACTAAGATATTTTCCAGTGGTGAGTATCTTGAATAAAGAAAATGTTATTATGTTGTATGTTGGAGAAGCACCTCGTAATTATTTATGACAAGTTTGATGATATCTGAAGATGGGAATAAGAGAAGGATATTTACCACCTAAAATATATGAGAATCAAGTAGAGGTTATGCAAACTACTTCAGTGTTCCTATTTGTAGAATAAATATTTCAAAAAAAAATTAAATAATATTTTTAGACATAATGGAACATTGGGTTTTGTGTCCCACACATCTATATAAACTAGGCAACTTCTCTAGTCTTCATCTTTTGCCAATTTATCTTTATTTTTGTTGCTTGAGCACATGTGTTCAACTATAATATTTGAGGATGAAAACCCTTAGATTCTCAAGGATCAAATGATGAAATCCCTTTAGTTTCATGAGGGAAATATTATACAAAGGTCTTACTATACACTTCAGAGTTTTATTATATTTTTCATATTGGTATACGTAAGATTGTATAGAAAGGACCTCCCATATATGGACAATTATTTCAAATTTATTCATCATTTATATTGTTGTAATATTTAATAGTTTTTCAATATTTAGTCAATAGGAAGCACCTCCAACATGTTGTGATGTTCTAATTTATGTGTGCAAATATTGTCTATCACAATAACATATTTTATGAAAAAATAACAGTATGTGTTCTGGTCTCAATGCACAGAGGTGGAGGTTGCGTTCATGAGCGTTAGATATGCTATTAGCAAGGGGTTTTCCAAAGTTTGGGTGGAAGGTGATTCTATGAATATCATAAACTATTTGCGTGGTACTCATCGCCCAAGCTAGAATGTGGATCAATTAATAAAGGACACGGTAATGATGCTACAATCTTGTGATGAGACTCCCATCTCTCACATTTATCAGGAAGGAAACTCTCTTGGTGATTTTTTTTGCCAATTTGGCTGTCAGCCTTAGTGAATTTTTCTCATGGGAGGAAGGGTCAATCATTCTTGAGGATGCTAGAAATTTTTTAAGAAATGATGGAATTGGATAAGTCTATGTGGATTTTATGGCCTTGTACATCTTCTCATCTGGTACATTTTCTAGGCGTTTTATGGGAATTTCACTTTCGTCTAGCTAGCTTTCAACAAGGTTTTGTGTGTTCTTTTTGGGCTACCATGGGTGGTGATAGAAGCTGGGTTGAGCCACATTGATGTGGTAATATTTGGAGAAAGAAGAAGCTCTAGAGAATTCTTTGTCATGGCAATTTGACTCTAGTTTTTGAGAGATTACACAGTCATGACCCTAATGATTTGGCCAAGTTTGTCTCTCTTTGGTATAGCCACAAGATGGTTTTGAAAGGGATGGAGGTGGAGGTGAATGAAGACCTTATTGCCACCATTTATGGAATGCCAACTAAGGGAAGGAAATTTTTCAAAGACAAAAAGAGCAATGAAGAAGTGATGAGCCATCTTTTTAAGGATGACGAGCAGAAGAATTTGGTCAAGTTGGAAAGTTGGGGTTATGATACAACCTCCCTCAAGAAAATCTAGGCTAGGTTTGCGGAGGTGATGATGCGATATGTGATGGGAGATTTAAGGCTCTTCTTGGTCACCATTTCACTATCATGAATCATTTCATGCATGGTTTGTTTATTTCCTTTCCCTTCTTCCTTTTATCTTCATTGTAATCCTAGGTGTATGCTCACCTAGAGAATAGGAGGGACCCTTTCCTCCATGAAGGGATTATTTTGCTTATTATGGAGCATGTCCAATCTCTAACCTTGACTCCAACCATCAAAGGAAAGGAAGAGGTTTTAAGTGCTTTATTAGGGTTGGTGAATTCAAAATCCTTGTTGCAGGAGGAGGAGGACTGGGATGAGGATGAGGAAGATGTTTTCCCTATGGTTGTGGGTTCGGCTTCCAAGAAAAGGAAGGTGGTGGGTTCTAAGAGAACTAGGGCTCCTAACAAGTTGGCCTTTTCTTGGAGTGATGATACAGAGGTTGGGTCAGATGGGTCCAATCCTAAGGCTGCGAAAGTGGCTATTGATAAAGGTGTTGTTGGTGGGGCTCTTGAGATCAGGGCCTAGGTTAATGTTGGGTTGGTTGAGAAACCGAGAAGACTATCAAAGAGGTTGGCCAATTTGAAGAATAAGGCTTATGTAGTTATGGCCAAAGACCCTAAGGAGGTAGAGGAAGGTAAGGTTCTTGTGGATAAAATGTTGACTATGGAGGATTCTCTATTTCATGACATTCATAAGGTGTCTCTAGTGAAGGAGGGTGGGGATTTGAATGTGGAGGAGGAAAAGAAAAATGTTAATCCACCCTTGAAGATTGATCCTATTTTAGAGGATTTTTTGTACCTGGGCGAGGATGATACTTCTATGTTTGGTTTTCTAGACATGGTGAGGGCTAGGAAACATACTCCTTCAAATTGGCCAAATGGACTTTGCAAGAATTCAATAAAATTAATATCAAGATAAGTGGCTTAAACATGAATATGCAGAATGTTCAGATGGCCTCTGTGTTTGACATCCTCATTGATAGAATGGTGGAACTATTAGGTTCATTTAATGATTTCAAGGCATTGTGCAAGGATAGAATATAGGCCATTGAGGTCAAGGTCACAAGTATTAATGGGGATTACAAAAAATTGTTGTAGGTAAGCCACACCTCGGTTAAGAATAGTGCAGAAGCCTTGGAAATTCTCTTTAAGAAAATTGGGAAGCTCAGAGAAGATCAAGTTTTATTCTCGAAGATCATGGAGAAAGAGCAAATGGTTAAGGGTAAGGGTAAAAAATTTGTGAAGGATGATGACAAGGTACCTATTGGTAGAGGGTCGACTGATTGGAAGAAAGATTTTGATGCTAAGAAAAAGGAACTGTTGGATATGGTTGAAAAACATAAAAACCAACAGATTGAGTTGGCTAAAACTTTGAGTGGCCTTAACTAGTTTCTTGTTTCTTTTTGTTTCTATTTGGTGTTTGTCTTTTGTTTTTTTGTTGTTTTTCTGGTGGGTGTTGTTTTATTGTCTTCTTTTAGTTTGGCACCCATGGTGGTTGGTTTTTTGGTTGTGGTGTTGCTACTAGTAGAATTTGAATTTTTTTGGAGTAGCATTTTGTTTATCAAGTAAAGGGTTTTAGGTCCCTTCAAAACTTGTTTTTCCCTATTAATCAAAATAGTATATGTTCTAGTATTTTTAATGTAGCTTGTGTGTATATTAGTTGAGAATATTTCACATCTAAAATATTTATAAAATATTTTATTGAGGACATTATAGTAGTATCAAAAAATATTATATTTTTTAAAGATATTTCAATTCATATGATCATATTTATAATAATATTTCATTGAGGAAACTACAGTGGTGTTGAAGATTCAATCTAGCTAGGCCAGAGGTTGAATTAATTTATTATTTTCCTAAGCGAATTTTTTTTTATGTCTCCATTATGTTTTATCTTTTATATCATGGAAGGAGTTCATAGATGTATAGAAAAAGAAATTTTTTGAAACCTTACAAAATGAAAATATTCTTTAAGACACACAAATGAAATTAGAGGATTTATATTGTAGCATGCAAAACCTCGTACCAATTAAAAGATTAAAAAAAAAGAGGATATTGATTATTATTCAGAGAGAGTGAACATAAATAGGAAGATTCTAAAGATGCACTATATTTAAACATGTACATAAAATTAATTGAAATGAGGTGTCCAAACAAATGAGGAATGCATGAGTATATAATAGTGTTGAAGCAAAAATAGGAAAGGGGTAACCATAAATACATGAAATTATTAAGGAATAGATCATTATGCATGAGCTAAAGAAAATATTATTGTAGAAAGAAGAGAGTTTAGGACTAGAGACACAAAAATACCTAAAGGAGTAGAAACTATATAGATCAAATGTTGAATTTTTTTTAATAATAAAGGGGTAAAAAATTTATTGAATCAAAAAAGAAATGCAATCTACGAGAAGCAAACCCAATAAGGGCATAAGCAAGGACAAGAATCAAGTCACACCCAGAAAGCTTATCATATCCTCCATAACCCATTCCTCAAGAGCAAGAGCCAAATCACCAAGAATGTTCTCCCAATCATCCACACTCCAAGTCCCCATCCGCTTAGATGCCCACTTTTCCAATCCATCTACCACCTTATTCCACTTGCTAGGAACATGGAAAAGTAATAGAATCCAAGGTGGTGCATAGGGAAACAATTTGCTTAACCACCACTGCCAACTGCCAATTCACATCATTAACATGCCCCTTGTTTAGCATATTAAAGACAATCTAGGAATCAAACTCACAAACAATCCACGTCTAACCAAGAGCCCAAGTGGTGTATGATGTAACCAAAGGCTGCTTGCACAATCTACTAGAAGACTTCTCTTTGTCTTCCACCAAGAACCTAACAACTTCAGGGCTTTGTTTAGACTTAGATCATTAACTAAGTCTTGTTTCAACTCTTCTCAAAGAGTTCTCCACTTGTGCTTTACCTTTGGAAGGCCAACACCATGTGAATTTGTAAATTTCCTCTCAACACCTAGAAGGATCTAAGTGCCAACATCATCATCTTGCTTGAACTGCTTGCAGGGGTGTTGGGAGCTCTGTTTCCTTGCATTTCACATTCAACTGAATGCATCTTGAAGGTTCTTTAGCTTTCAAATTACCCGATCTCAAGATTTTTCCTTTGAGGTGACATAATCCTTGTAGCCCTTACCAGTCACTTTTCTACCTTTTACTCTTTTGCTTGTCAAACAACCTACCAATTAAATGGCACTTCCTGACACCCTTTTCAGAACTTTAAAACATTTAAAAGGTTTCAGACCCCTGTAGCATCCGTACAGTGGATTCCTACTTTCAAGGGAAAATAGGCTAATTAGGCGTAATTCCTAGGGTTTAACACTTTCTCCTTCAAATCTATCTCAAATGGATTGATTGAGGTTTCAATCCTTCTATCATGCTTAGCTATGACAAAATATCACCTAGAACCGTACTATGGCCGTACTGTACTCCTTCCCTTTCCTAAGTTCTTCAAATTCTCATTCCTAAACTACTAACCGGGCTATCCTAGCTCGCCTAGGGTTTGAGATTAATAATCCTTGCTTGACTCCACATGTTTCCTATGCCTAATTATTTACAGGTGCATGGGTCCCCTTCCATATCCTACTAAACTCAAGAAGATCCTGTGATCAGAGTTTATGGGGGAGCCATTCAAAGTTTGACTGCACAAAACAGAAATTAAAACCCTCTGCAACCTAATTTATGAGTTCAAAACAACAATCCTACTCTAAGCAACCTGAACACAAAAGGAAAGTGATTCAAAACTATTCTAAGAACACAAATACAATGATAAATTAGTGTGTATAGTGCTTTCAAGATCTTTGTTTCTCAAAACACACAGGAAAACACATAAATCTGCTCTTCTTTCTTCTATTCCACACAACAAAACTTGTTTACAATGCATCTAACTGCTCTCTACGAGCCACCACACCTATTTTGAAGCCTTTACCATATTTCAAGGGAAGTTGCTCGACTCCACATCCCTAATTTCAAGGGAATCCAATATAACTATGTTGCATGTAATCCCACAAATGTTGTCATGTACTTTGCAACATTCTTGCAACTCTTTCCATCATCCTACATTTTAGGATCTCTAACTCCCTGATTTCGAACCAACAACTCCCTAACTACCTCTTGGCATCTTCTAACAACTTAGATGTGATTAGTACACACTTAATGTTTACATTCTAACATAAGCTGTCCAAAGCTAAATAAAGCAAAATTTAACAATAATGATATCCTAATGATGACTTTAGTCCTAGTGACTAACTCAACACACACAAACAAGACCTTCTAAGGTCCAAATCAAACTCACTAATACCCTGATTTGGCTAAGATGAGGTACAAGCCAAAATTGATGACAAACAAAATGGAGGTCAACCTAGGTGCTCCTGCACCACCAAGCACATTCTATTGCGAAAAGAATAGCAATAGTCTCCATGAGATTATTAGTCTATTGACCTCTATAAATAGAAAATAAGAAAACCACCACTACCGAACTATCTCTACCAATACCTCCAAACCCAATAGGCCCAAGATTACCTCTAGAAGACCCATCAGTATTAATTTTCACATCCCCCAAAGCAAGAGGACACCAATGAACAATATGACTAATCCTATTTGACCCTCATCCTTGAAGATTGTTTCTCCTATTTCTCCTATCACCCACAAAAAGGCCCATAGAATTAACCACCCCTAGATCACTAGGATCAATAGGCATAGAAAACTCACACTTAGCAGTCAATGTTTCTTGTAAGACCACAAAAATTCTCAACCAATGTTGCTCAACAAGCAACTTATTATCTAGGAAAATCCTACAATTGTGTTCCAACCACATACGCCAAATTATCCAATTGGGGACAATAGTCTAAGATGTGAGAAGAAATAAGTTCTTTATAGGAGGAGACCCCTAGCTCCTCCAAAAGTCATCCAAAGAAGAATCATGACTACACAATAGATGCGAAAGATTCCACCAAGAATGCCAAATATATTTTTCAAAAGAACACTGAAAGAATAGGTGCAAAATAAACTCCTCCTGCCCAACACACATAACATGCATAGAAGGACCTTGAAATCCACACTTCCAAAGATTCTCCCAAGTGAGACATCTCCCCCACACCACTAGCTAGGAGATAAAATTACAAATGGGCTAGGAAAACTTATTCCAAACCTTTTCCCAACATGAAACCTCAAAGCTCCCAAACACTTGCTTATCCATCACTTGATAGCCAGAAGCAATAGAGTATTCACCATTCGGGTCAAGATCCCAAGCCCACTTATCACACCCATGAAGAGAGTTACAAACTCAGCCTACTAAAATATCTACCAACTCCTTGTGATCCTCATCCCAACCCCTAAGAGGCGACTCATGCAGATTGTTCCACCTATACAAACTAACCTGTCTCATAATCTGGTGAGTTTTAAAATAAGCAAAATGACACTAGCCAACATTAATAAAGTGTTGACTCATATGGCGAGAGTCCCTTTTCAGATCCATCTCGTCGGAGCCAACCGCATGATACTGGCATTTATTCCAATACCCACATTTATATCCTAGTTGGAAATACTCTTGGCTTTAGAGTGTTACCAGTTGAGTCATTCCCTTGGGTGAGTAACTTTTCCCCAAGGAAAACCCTCTAAGATAAACAAAAGAAAATAAATGCATTCATAGTTTGATCGACCCTCATTTAGAAACAAAGGAAGAACATATGCCATAAGTTTACTCACACTCACAAAGTGTTTTTCTCAATTTTAAACCCAAAATGAAGTGTGGAGGTGATTACTTATGCAACCTAATGTCACTAAAAACATTTTTATTCTCAAGATCACCATGAGGTGCGAGAGAACTGCATACATCTTTTGATGATATTACTTTGTGTAATTAATTACAAAACAATGAGAATACTTGTTCATTTTAAGTCCACAAAGAAAAAGTGAATTCTTTTTATAACACCAAATCAGATGTGGAATTTTCCTTGTTCAATTGTTAGCCTCAAACGAACTCTAGTGAGTTTCTCCTAAAGTTCATTTTATTCCTTTGTAGCAAAAAATTGAAATGTTCTTTTTAGAGCCCAAAAGAAATTTAGTAGGTCCCAAAAGCTTGAAAGATAACAAATCCTTAGAAGAGGGATTATAATTTCTTCCCAAAGTGTTTAAAAACACTTGTTACAATGATGTGATAATGATTTTTCTTTGAATTCCATGCTCCATGATCCTTTAAAACCTGCAATAAAAGCTCCACATGTCAAATGAAATCAAGAAACAAGAAGATATGAGGGTTAGATAGATGATTGAGCATAAAAACCCTTAAAGTTAGACCAAGTTTCATTATGATTTGACATTAAATGAAAATTTGAAAATTTTAACTCTATAAAAGTTGATAATAACCTAGACCATTTGATAGCTTATGAAATTATACCCCATTTCAAAAAAAAAAAGCTTTGAAAAAGACCAAAAAATTACCAAGATATGGCCATTTTAAGTTTGAATGAAAAAGTAAGAAATTCCAGCGATTCTATCTGTGATGGCGGCTCTGTTTGATTTTGTAGCGGCACTATATGGTGATGTTGGAGACTCAGTGGTGCAGTTTGAATTTTTGAGTGGTGTAGGTTGAATTTTTGAGTGGTTCTGTATGGCGACGCTGGACTGTGAGCGGCTATGTTTGCTGTAAACACCAAAAACATCAAAAACCACAAAATTTTCTTTAAAAATGTGATTTGATATTCTGGTAGGCCCTCCTTCTAGTGCCAAATGTGCGAAACCCAATCCTAATACCTATAAAACAACATGAACAAACACATTAGAAGATGGAATGCAAGCAAGAATAAGGATTCCTCAAGAAATTCATTTGAATAGCAAAATAGATAGAATATGAAATGAAGAACACAATAAAGTTTAAAAACATATCAAATCTTATTCTAAAGCAAACAAACTCCTAATCTATTGAGGGAATTGGTGCCAATTTGATGTGAAAATTGGCCCTTTCCTAACTCCAATGATGCAATGGTGATTTGATGAAGAAATTTGATCCACTTGTTGATGCTTGATGAGTGCTCCAATGGGAAAATCTGCATAACCTAGCTAAGATTCAATGATAGTGGATGGAATTTGCTAAGGATTTGAGCATAGTAAGTTTACTCAAATTTTGGATGCTAAAATGATGAATGAAGCCTCTTATTTATAGAATGGTAAGATGGAGAAATGCCCAAAATGAAGCAATGTGGGACTAACATTCAACCAATGGCAAGGTGCCACTTGTCAACATGTGAATGGAGGAAGCTTGAGCACATTTTGATCAATGTGCAAGTTTGAAATTGGAATTTTATGAGATGACATGTTTAGGGGGGATGGAAGATGAGTTAAATGCCAAGTGGGAGACATGTAAGAGACAATGTAAGAGCTTTAAATGCTTTGTTGGATGGACAAGTCATTTTGGGGGGAGATTTCAAACTTGGAGGAATATTCTCTTTTTGATGCCATTTTGAAAGTAAATAGAGAATTATTAAATCAAATAAATGATTTAATTGTGCAAGTTGTAAAATCTAGAGGATTGGAGTGATTAGGATTAAATTAATCAAGATTTGACTAATTTAATGAGGGATTAGTTGATTTGACCATTTTAACTTAGATTTTTGGATTAATTTAATCAAAAAGAGAGGAATAATGATTTAGATTTAATTAAATAGATATTTTGATTTATTTAACTAAAGAGGGATGATGTTTGATTAAATTAGATAAATTTTTGATTTATTTAATTTAATTAGATGAACTTTAGAGATTTAATCAAATAATATGGGTTATTTAATTAAACAAAGATAGGAAGATGAAATGACCTAGCTAATTACAGAGAGACAATGATTTAATTAAATCAAGGGATTTATTTAATTAAAAGGGGAATTATGATGACTTTAATCCAATAAGGCTATTCGATTAAATGGTTAGATAGAGGGATATTTCAAGATGAAGTGATGTTAGTAGATCAGGATTGAGTGCATGTACATTTTATGTGTTTACATTTTGCCCCTCTTTGAAGCAATGTACTTGTTGTGTTGGTTCAAAGAATAACCTTGCCATGATAAAAAAAAAAAAAAATCTCTAATTTTTTCGGATGCCCCATTGCTGCCCCAACAAATAAAGAATTACATTGGTATACTGCCCCGTCAAGAGATTGGGTGAAGAGGTTTGATTTGAGGGTCGATCTCTCGACAAAGAGGTTCAAGATTAGTTCAACTTGAATGCTTGATGTAGAAAGATTTGATGATGTAGACAATAATTAGTCATGTGGGTAACCTCATGTCTACTTTGATATATTACACACACTTGATCCTAATTTGTACCATGACAGTTACATTATTGATGATATATATGAGATGATTATTATGTTTATATGTAATGGATGATATGATGATGCATGGATGATATGGATGTACATGATATGATATGATGATGCTTTTATGATTATGCAGTGGATGATAAATGTATGGTTTATGAGATGCCTACAATAACTAATCTATATTATGCAATGATGAAATGCAATGCATGCGAGATCTATGTTTCTTATATGATATGATATGATATGCAGATGGTTTGTGGATGCAAGATGGATGCATTTTATGATTAAATTTCATGATACCATGTTAGCATGGAAAAGCAAGAGAGAAGACAACAAGAGATTCCAACAAGACATGAGATGATGATGATGATTACTTTCTGAGGAGTTGGGATTTTCAAAGGGCCAATTGCCTTATGTTTGATAACACACGTAGGCACGATGCATCAGGGTATAATGAACTAGGATGGCATTGTACATAGTGCGATGGAATTTGACTCGAAAAATAGGTAGGAGTATTCTTGTTCACACTTGACATACAGAAACCTTGCTAGGACGTACCTAACAAAGAAAGTATTCACCAAGTTTTATTACAAGAACATCCAACAAGCGCAACAGATAAAAAGATAATGATCATTGCCCCATTCCTATCTCTCTAAATCCCTTCTTTGGGGACATCATTAAGCGATCCTTGGAATGAGGACAATAAGATAAATCAAAAGACAAAGATACAATAAACAAACAAGTCAATGTTCTTCATACCACTAGCCAAGGGGATGTTTTTTGTTTAGGATAAGTATCTAAAGTGATATCCAAAATGATGCCCATTGTCGGAACGATATATCTGAGGACATTCATTGTATAGGATGATGATGGGTTGATAAGTTGATTGATAGGATTTTGATATAAAGTTGATTAACATGTTTGCAAATGATCAAGAGTTTGATTTTGTTTTAAAGGTTTGTTGTTTGCTTTTGATTTTACATTTGAAGTTTTCTTTTGCCAATTGTTGTGATTGTTTCTGTTTGTTTTGCCAAAGGGTGAGTGTGATGATTGATTTATTATGGATGATTGATTATCATGGGTGAAAGTGAAATGGGACGGATGGATTTTTTGGGTTTTTTGAATGTTTTTAATCATTTTTGAAATGTTTTGAGGCTATTTTTGGTATTTTTGAAGATTTTGCAAATGTTTTGATTTTCCAAAATTTTAAATGTTTTTGGGTTTTGTGAGATTTTATGAATGTTTTTGGATTTTGTATTTTTTGAATGTTTTTGGATTGTGATGTCTTGGGGGCTGATCAAAGATTAGACTTTTCTATATTTAAGCTCAGAGATGACATAGTTCGGATAACATGTTTTTGCATTTTCTGAATTTTTGAGTGTTTTTGGATTTTTGATATTTTTTGGATGTTTTTAGAATTTTTCGCATGATTTTGATGATTTGGATATGGATATGTGATGATATCAGTGCTCTATTTGGGATTTTCTTAAAAACCAAGCTAAGGTTGACTGATTAAACTGATGGATTGATGATGATAACATTGTTGAGGGTACACAACAATGCAAGGACAGTGTTAAGCAACACAAGGATTTAGGATGGATATTCCAAGATGATGCAGGATTGATGATGATAAAATTGTTGAGGATACACAACAATACAAGGATAGTGTTAAGAAACACAAGGATTAGGATGGATATCCTGAGATGATGATGGCTTTGATTTTATCAAGACTGATGAAGCTTGGTTTGGAACAAAATATGTTTTGGATGATTTGATGTGACATTGAAGCACACATTAGATGCGACTGATAGTGATTGTTTGGATTGATGCTTGATGAAAGATGAAGCTTGATAAGGATCATCTTCTCATCAAAATATGCCATGGGCTAGTGATTTGGTTTTTTTCTCACAAGTGTTTTGAACAATTTTATTTCATGTTTACCAATGTTCATATCATCGCATAAGTTGGAGGATATATATCAATATTTATTCCCAAAGAAAGATATAAATATATGTCCTTAGTGTCTAGCAATGTATGGAATACCATGGATGGATGCTTGGATAAGTGTATGGATGGAGGGATATGGATTATCTTGTGATAAGATAAGGTGTTTGAATAGGGGAATGATTTATTTGGATAATGTTTCATGGCTTAGATAATGCTGGGT
The DNA here is from genome assembly GCA_007258455.2 of Sequoia sempervirens. Classification (NCBI taxonomy): domain Eukaryota; kingdom Viridiplantae; phylum Streptophyta; class Pinopsida; order Cupressales; family Cupressaceae; genus Sequoia; species Sequoia sempervirens. The sequence goes on along the minus strand of VDFB02105785.1, from coordinate 153,065,393 downwards.
AGGATAGGATCAATGAAAATGACTCATGTCAAGACATTTTCCATAAGCAAGTGTAAAGTGTGCACCAAAATTTTTCAAGATCAAGATAACTTGGACTATGCATGTAGATGGATAAAGATGGATTGGATAAATAGTTCATGGATGAAATGGATTTATTATGGATGAGATGGATGGAATGTTGGATTTATTATGGATGGGATAAGATACTTTCACCTGAACTAGCACAGGTAGATGCTCGATTCTACACATGATTCATGTTTGCCAGGTTTTCATCATGGTACCTACACAAAGCGCCATTGAAGTGGTTTTCACTAGAGGATGATTTTTTCTTTACTGTTTTCAATCCTTTTTCTAATTTTTTTGGATTTTCATATTTTTTGATTTTTTGTATTTTTCTGAAAGATTTTAAGCTCATGTTGAATCACCTGGTGGTGTCAATGTAGATGCTTATGTCATAATGTACCATCGATATCCTACTTGAAGAAGTTGATTTTCCAAGATATGTGCACTTGAATGCAACTTTTGGGATTCTTGATCTACTTTATTGATACCAGGGTTAACTCTGTCTCTATGCACACATCATGATAGAGTTCCTTCAGAATCCTTATGATGAAGGGTTGTTGCTAATACATGGTCAATTTGAGAATTGGATATCATCCGTGGAGGTGTGGATGGAGTGTGTTTAGGGATAAGAGATGGATTGGTTGACAGTTTGGAACTTTTGAATCTCCAAACTTGGGAAGATGAGAAATGATGGGTGGATATGAAAGTGTGCATGGAATTAGGACCAACTACTTGATACACTTTGTATGTTGCTTGAGAAGCCTGATTTTTATTTTGTAGACATCTTTGATGGACACTTTTCCCTTTTTTATTTTTCCCCATAGTTTCTTTGACTGATGGAGTTTGATAGGGATAATCTTTCTTTGTATTCTTTGGTATCCACTTGTATTTGATTTGTCTGATATGTTTCTTAGCTTCTTTTTCTTTGATAACATTCTTTGTACTTTGATTCAAATATTTCTTTTGATGTTGGTCCCAATTCATGGATGGGGTGATGGGTGGATGAAGATTCATGATGTGGCTGGTTGTAGTATTGGCATTGGTTTCACCATAAAGATTCTTCATGCTCCCTATGTTGACGTTTTCTTGAGACATAGTTGCCCCTAGTATGGTGGTAGTAACACCTTTGTTCTTTGATTCTACCTGTTTTGAGATTTCTTGTTCAGTAAGCATGCTCTGATAAATGACCACTGCAGATATCTTTATACATAATTTCCCCAGTCTAAATTTGGGATATATTTGATCCTGATGTTGTCAACTCAATAACTTGCTCTTTTTGTGTAATAATATCAGGAGTAAAGGAATCATTTTTTGAATGAAGATCATCTACGTGTCCATCCAAAGAAAGCATCTCATGGGTAGATGGAGTATGTGCTACATGGATATGATCATCATTTGTGACATATTGTATAGATAGGAGAGTGCCCATTAGATCATTGTAATATCTTTGAGATACAAATTCTTGATCTTGAATGATTTCAAAATTGCTTTCGACATGCTTTGGATCAAGTTCTTGACATGGGTCAATTTCAAAGGATGGATTGCTTACAAAGGGTTCTTGGTTATCTTCATTAGGCATATGAAGTGGCTCAATATCCTCTTGATCTTTGAGTGAATTTGGATCAATTGTTGAGTTGAATATTCCTTCAATAATGGCAATCATGAGGTCGAAGGATGTCAATATGTCTTGGAAAGGACCATTGCTAGACTTTGGTGAGAGATATTGATCATGCTTTAGAAGAAATTTTTGAGATATGTCCTCTAACTCATTAGGTGATGTAGAGACATTTTCAACATGATCATTGGTCGATGGATCATTGATTATAGGATCAAATAATGTTAACACTCCTTGAAATAGATCATTGTCGGATATTGTTGAGGGATTCTTATCATGATCAAAAAGTAACTCTTGATGTATGTTGATTTGATATTTGGATGAGGTAGAAACATATTCCATGTGTTCATTGATGGATAGGTCCTGATCATGTGATCGTTGACTTAGATCAATACATGGAGTCGTAAACATTTTGTTGGGATTTTGAAAAAAATTTGCTTGTTGGGCTTGGTATTGGGCTTGAGCAACTTGTGCAACTTGTTGAACAACTAGTTGTGCAACTTGTCAGTTTTGGTTTTGTTGGAGTGCCTTCTAATAAGTAGCCTATTGAGTGGCTTGTAACACAATTTTGTATTGGTTTGATGTGTTTGGTTTGGGTGTTGGTGGTGAGGGAGGTGGTTTTGGAATAGTGCTTGTTGTGGTGATAAGAGGTACCATCATATTAATGATTGGGATTTGGTTGGTGGATGGTGTGATTGATATGGTTATTCCTTGAGAGACCATGTTTTGAGGGATGATAAATGATGTGTTGGTTGCTTGTGCTATGGAGATGGTCACCATATGTTGTTGTGATATCGATGGTAAGGGGGGATGATTTGGTATGATTCCTTGATTGATGGTTGGGGGTTGTTTTGTATGAGCGGTGGTAGCGAAGGTATCCCCAAACCAAGAGGTGATACAGATGTTAATGGAAAGGGTGGGAGTGGTGGGAGAGTGAGTGGCATGCTCCCTTGGGGAAATATGATGTTTGATAAAAAATGCCCCCTGGTCCAAATAGGTCACCTTATCCTTGTGAGGTCATGGGGAGAGAGGTTTGTGGTGTTGCATTAAATGATGATGATGATGGGTCATTATGAAAGCTAAGGGGGACATATGGGTGTGATGGATTTTGAACAACATTCATGTGATTTGCAAAAATATCTATCCAAAAGTTTACCAAGTGTGGATTTGAAATGTTCATGTTTGGTATAGTTGTACTTGGTATATTCTCATTTGGCATGTATGGATTTGGTGGGATAATGTTGTTTTGTTGAAGAATCATGCATTGAGTATTTGGTTGATAGATTTGTAAATTTAGACTTGGATTTCAATCTACCATCAGAAAAGGTGTTCCAAGATTTAGATTGGGTATACTCACATTTGTTGTACAATTCAGGTTTGTACGAGATAATGATCCCATGTATGGATTGTATAAATGCGAGTTTTGAAAATCAATTGGCATTGTAAGGCTTTGATAATTTGGTTGGTTTAGACCACTTATGATGTATGGATCAAGTTTATATTCCATGTTTTTCTTGTGTTTTTACTTAGTTGCAAAAGTGACCTCTAAAGTGTTTAGGACCAATGATGAGATGAAGGATGAAAGGGCTGAATGATATGGGTGTTGTTTTTCTTAGGAACTTTGGATCAATGCTAGAATTTAGGATTTGATTTTGATTGGTTCTGATTGGATAATGATCTTGTAAACCCTAAGATGTTGGATGTGATCTTCAGGATAAACTTGTTCAAAGGTGTGCTAATTTAACTAGAGGTATGAGAAAGGATGCATTCCCATACTCCTAATTAAACAAGGTGATTTTGATTTGTTTTAAGGATGTACCGAAGTTTAGATAATGATGTTTCCAAAGCTACAAAGTTGCTTGTGGGATGGGATGATAAATATTTGAAATGGATGAAGTGTTTGATTTTGATCCTAAATGAACCTAAGAAGGATTTGTTTACAAGGCTAAGGTTTTGAAGAACATGCTTTTCCCTTCAAACCAAAAGATCAATGTTTTCTCAAAAGACCATAAGACAAAAAATGCACAATCAGATGTGTGGGGTTCAATTGATTTCATCTTGATTAGTGAATTGCTTTTACCACAAACACTTTCTTGATTATATTTTTAAACTAAATGTCCAATGTCCTAACTTCTTTTCATCCCACAAAGTGCTATGTGGAATTCAAAGAAATCAAGGCAATGGTTACCTATTGTTTATATTTAGTAGGTAAATTGAGATGTAAGTTCAAGTGTTTAGAAACCTCCAAGGATGTGAATCCCAAGGGAAAGCAATAACATATGAATTTGGTCAATTGTATTTACCTCCTAAAGGGTTTGAAATTTTAATGATGGTGTTTAAGTGTTTGTTTCCAAGATGATTTCAAACAAGAAAATCATTTTGTAACCAAGAATAAGTACAACCCTATGGATATGAAAGGCCATATTTGTTGAGTCCCCACTTGGACAAGTCCAGCTACGCTTATCTTTAGTGAATGGTTAGATGCTTGACCCCACTAGCTCCCCTGCATGGCACTCACTTTTACGGGGCAACCAAGCATCAATACCCATGAAACTACCATGGAATGCTTTCCATTTCTACTAAAAGATCGTAAAAGTGTGGGGCAGCTTTAGAACGACCATTTTTACACCAACAAATAGATCAAGGATTTTGGCAATTCTAAAACATGGGTTTTAATTAGGATTTTCCGTTCGTGGAGATTGACCCATATGGCAAGAGTCCCTTTTTAGATCCATCTTGTCAGAGCCAACTGCATGATATTGGCATTTATTCCAATACCCGCATTTATATTCCGGTTGGAAATACTCTTGGCTTTAGAGTGTTACTGGTTGAGTCGTTCCCTTGGGTGAGTACTTTTTCCCCAAGGTAGGCCCTCTAAGATAAACAAAAAAGTGAATAAACACATTCATAGTTTGATTGACCCTTATTTAGAAACAAAGGGAGAATGTATGCAATAAGTTTACTCACACTCGCAAAGTGTTTTGTTCAATTTTAAACCCAAAATGAAGTGTGGAGGTGATTACTTATGCAACCTAATGTCACCACAAGCATTTTGATTCTCAATATCATTGTGAGGCGTGAGAGAAGTGCATACGTATTTTGATGATATTACTTTGTGTAAGTAATTACAAAACAATGAGAATACTTGTTCATTTTAAGTCCACAAAGCAAAAGTGAATTCTTTTTATAGCACCAAATCAAATGCAGAATTTTCCTTCTTCAATTGTTAGCCTCAAATGAAATCTAGTGAATTTTTCCTAAATTTCATTTGAGCCCTTTGTAGAAAAAAATTGAAATGTTCTTTTTAGAGCCTAAAAGAAATTTAGTAGGTCCCAAAAGCTTGAAAGATAGCAAATCCTTAGAAGAGGGATTATAATTTCTTACCAAAGTGTTTAAAAATACTTGTCACAATGATGTGATAATGCTTTTTCTTTGAATTCCATGCTCCATGATCCTTTAAAACCTGCAATACAAGCTCCAAATTTCAAATGAAATCAAGAAACAAGAAGATATGAGGGTTAGATAGATGATTGAGCATAAAAACCCTAAAAGTTAGACCAAGTTTCATTATGATTTGACATTAAATGAAATTTTGAAAATTTTAACTCTATCAAAGTTTATAATAACCTACACCATTGGATAGATTATGAAATTATACCCCATTTAAAAAAGAAAGCTTCGAAAAAGTCCAAAAAATGACCAAGATATGGCCATTTTAAGTTTGAATGAAAAAGTAAGAAATTCCAGCGGTTTTGTCTGTGATGGTGGCTCTATTTGATTTTGTAGCAGCTCTATATGGTGATGATGGAGACTCAGCGTTGCAGTTTGAATTTTTGAGCGGTTTTGTATGGTGATGCTGGACTGTGAGCAGTTTTGTTTGCTGTAAACACCAAAAACATCAAAAAGCACATAATTTTCTCAAAAAACGTGATTTGATCTTCCGGTAGGCCCTACTTCTAGTGCCAAATGTGTGAACCCCAATCCTACTACCCAAAAAAAAACAAGAAAAAACACATTAGAAGATGGAATGCAAGCAAGAATAAGGATTCCTCAAGAAATTCATTTGAATAGCAAAAGAGATAGAATATGAAATGAAGAACACAATAAAGTTTAAAAGCATATCAAATCCTATTCTAAAGAAAAAAAACTCCTAATATGTTGAGGGAATTGGTGCCAATTTGATGTGAAAATTGGCCCTTTCCTAACTCCAATGATGCAATGGTGATTTGATGAAGAAATTTTATCCACTTGTTGATGCTTGATGAGTGCTCCAATGGAAAAATCTGCATAACCTAGCTAATATTCAATGATAGTGGATGAAATTTTCTAATTATTTGAGCATAGTATGTTTACTCAAATTTTGGATGCTAAAATGATGAATGAAGCCTCTTATTTATAGAATGGTAAGATGGAGAAATGCCCAAAATGAAGCAATGTGGGACTAACATTCAACCAATGGCAAGGTGCCACTTTTCAACATGTGAATGGAGGAAGCTTGAGCACATTTTGATCAATGTGCAAGTTTGAAATTTGAATTTGATGAGATGACATGTTTAGGGGAGATGGAATATGAGTTAAATCCCAAGTCGGAGACATTTAAGAGACAATGTAAGAGCTTTAAATTCTTTGTTGGATGGACAAGTCATTTTGGGGGGAGATTTCAAACTTGGAGGAATATTCCCATTTTGATGCCATTTTGAAAGTAAATAGAGAATTATTAAATCAAATAAATGATTTAATTGTGCAAGTTGCAAAATCTAGAGGATTGGAGTGATTAAGATTAAATTAATCAAGATTTGACTAATTTAATGAGGGATTAGTTGATTTGAACATTTTGACTAATATTTTTGGATTAATTTTAATCAAAAAGAGAGGAATAATGATTTAAATTTAATTAAATAGATATTTTGATTTATTTAACTAAAGAGGGATGATGTTAGATTAAATTAGATAAATGTTTGATTTATTTAATTTAATTAGATGAACTTTAGAGATTTAATCAAATAATATGGATTATTTAATTAAACAAAGATAGGAAGATGAAATGACCTAGCTAATTACAGAGAGACAATGATTTAATTAAGTCAAGGGATTTATTTAATTAAAAGGGGAATTATGATGACTTTAATCAAATAAGGTTGTTCGATTAAATGGGTAGATAGAGGGATAATTTAGGATGAAGCAATGTTAGTAGATTAGGATCAAGTGCATGTAAATTTTATGTGTCTACAGATATATCCTGAGTTTTAGCTTCTAGTTTGATGGTATGAGAAAGTTACGTTCACCAGTGTGTGAACTATTCTGACAGAGTTGGTCTTCTGTAGACTAGGAGAAATGTTTCTACTCCATAGTTCTCTTTTGTTCTATTTCAGACCTTACGAATCTGGTATATGACTTGTAATTGTGTTATCTTGGTTTTGGAAAAGATGCATGTGAATTGGTGATCTGGAAGTCATGTTTCTATGTTGTATATGTTTGTATAGTTCGGATGGTATGATGGAAGAAGTTTGGTATTCAAGGATTGTTTCACTTAGTGTGGACATATTTGAAGGAATCTGAATGTGTTCTCATGCATGATGAAGTATATTTTTTCATTCACATGTCATCTTCTTGTTAGGAAACATGTACATCAATTTTCATTTGTGTTTTCATTAGGTTTGGCAGACATGATGTTTACACTTCATTTTGGAGAATTAAAATTTAATTAAGTGTGTGGTTGATCCGATACATTTTATTTTTGGTCTTGGTTAAATTTTTTATTGGTCCACTCTTATTCTTTTCCACTGTTGGAATGTTGAGTTGTTGACCTAATTTGAATTTATGAAATGAAGTTTTTGTGGCCGACCTTAGAGAAATTTTCTAACGTTGAAGATAGTATAAATGCAAGTTGAATTGCAAAGAGTTGTAGAGGTGTGATGAAAAGTGATGAAGTAATCCACAAATCATAAGAGAAAAATTGTGTGTGAGTGAGTTGAGGTAGTAGTACTTCATTGTGTTAGATTCCTAAAGGAAGTGAGCTGAAGGTTTTTGGAATCTTCTGATTAAGGCTATGGATGTGTGTTAATTACTATGGTGGATTGTTTGTTCTCTTGTGTATCTATAGGTAGTGAGCCTCTCTATTGGAAAAAAAGAGTCCTTTTTGTAGGAAGTGAGCCTTTGTATTTGGATAATGAGTCCTCTTCTAGGTAATGAGCTCTTGGCAGTGAGCTTCTATATTCAGTTTTATAATCTCTTTATAGTTTGAGTTAATCCTCACCATGGTTTTTCCATCATTATGTTTTCCACATTAAAATTTGGTGTTCATTGTGTTGATTTTACTTTTTTTTATTTGTGTTTCATTCTCATACTTGGGTATGTGCAGGATCATCATGGAAAAAACGGGCCCTTAAGTGGCAAAAAATTCAGAAAAATCAGAGTTGGGAAACTTGACATAAAAATTTGAATAAGTTATCGATATTATTTCAAAAATATGCAACAATAGAATCTATAGAAAATTGAACGTAGTTTCTAAACTACTAGGTTTATTTTTTATTTTTTAAAATCTATTCAGTGAAAATTTGAAATTTCAATGTAGTAGTACTTAAATTTTAGGGAAAAAATAAGTAGGTGTCTGGACCACCCTAAACACAATAAAATGATAATATTTTTTAATAAGATTTTAGATATAAGTAGAGGATTCATGGGATGTGATGCATATTTTTTTGTAATTTTTTTTCAAGTAAATAATTAATAATGATTTTTTTATTACAACTTAAAAAAAACTCATATGTCTGACCACCCTAACTTGGTCAAAACTTCATGAAATTCAATTTTTCTTTTTTTAATCCTATATATATCGAAGCATAGAATGTGATGCATGTTTCAGATTAAAAAATGTGATACTATTTGAAAGGTATAGATGTTTTTCAATCAACCATCAATCAGGACTTTAGGAGTAATTCAAATAAAAATGAATAATAATTATTTATTAAATTCAAATTAAAGCATAATTTATATTGGTGGAAAGCTGAGAATATCATTTAAAAACCCTTTTCATTTCATCAATTTTGGGTAAAAAAAGTTGTCAACCACATGGGCCATCATATCACTTACATATTGCCACTTTTTGGCCCATCATGATCCTGCACATACCCACTTAATAATAGAATAGTGTGACTATGAAATTGATAAGTGTTGAAGTTTTAAGTTTGAATTGTGTGGAAGTTGATTCACCCCCCTCTCAGTTGTCCTATGCCTTTTAACAATTGGTATTAGAGCTTTGGTTCCTTGGTGTAGAGCTTAACCACTTAAGGAAGATCTGATGGTGCACAAGTTGGTGATCCCTATGTTCAATGGATCTAATTATAATGATTGGAAAGTGTAGATAAGAGGATACATTTCTTATCTTGGTTATAAGACCTAGAAGGCTATTGAGATGAAGTATACTCCTCTGGCGAATGGTCCCACTACTAGAGATGAAGTTTCTTCTTATGAGGAGAATGAGAAAGGGAGGTATGCTATTTACAATGCTTTATCTAAAATTGAGTGAACTAAGGTTCTTTCTTTAGATACTGCTTATATTGTTTGGAAGAAGTTGGAAGAGCTATATGAAGGGAATGAATGAGTAAAATTGACAAAGAAGCTAGTGGAAAAGTGAAAATTTAAGAATTTCAAAATGGAAGAAGCTGAAGAGTTTAGAAGCTATTTCCAATGGGTTGAGATGACAACAAATGAAGCTAAGAATCAAGGGGGAAAGTTGACTGATGAAAATATTATTGAGAATATCTTGATCACCCTACCAAATTTCTATAGTGATCAGATCTCAATTATTGAAGAGATGTATGATCCTATGAAGTATACTAAAGAATAGTTGTTCAACACCTTGCGAGCATTTGAGATGAGAAAGTTTAGGAAAGAAGATAGGAAAGAAGAAAAGACAAAAAAAAAATTTAAGGAAATGAAGATTGAAGATGATCTGGAGAGTGATGGTTCTAATGAGTTGGAATCAAATTTCACCATGAAGTTGAAGAAAGTTACCAAAAATTATAAAGGTATGTTGCCCTTTTAATGTTTTAGTTGTGGTAATATTGGTCATTATGCTTCAAGATGTCCAAATAGAGTTGTACATAAGAAGAACAAGGATTATAAAGATAAGGATAGAAAGGATAATAAATACAATAAGCTATATTATGTTAAAGAAGAAGCTAGAATATCTAATGATGAATCTGAAAATGAGATTGATTATAGTGAATGCTTGTTTTTAGCTTTGGAAAAAAAATCTATATCTACTAACCTAGGAAAATGTGCAAGAAAGAAAGCTTCAAAGAAAAAAAAGAATAAAATGGAAGGTAATTTGGTCTCTGTCTTTCATGCAAGATAGGATGAAGACTACTGGGTGATTGATAGTGGATGTTATAATCACATGGCTAAAGATAAAAGTAAGTTCACTAAACTTGAAAAGTATGATGGTGGTTTAGTCATGTTTGGTGATGATTCATGAGCTAAGATTTTTGGGAAAGGTTCAATTAGTTTTGATGGAGTGCATGGCATTGATGATGTATATTATGTGAATGGTTTGAGGCATAACCTACTGAGCATTGGAAAAATGTGTAGCAAAGGTTTTAAACTTATAGTGTTTCAGAATAATACCTGTGAAATTAGAAAAAGGATTCAGAAATGGAGATATGGTTGCTGCTAGAAGGAGAAATCATGGAAACATCTATCAGCTTAATGGAGTTGATGGTCAATGCATTGTATATCAAGTCAGTGAAAGTTTGTTATGGCACTAGAGAATGCGACATGTAAATTTTGATAATCTGGTCAAAATCAGTTCAAAAGATATTGTTTGAGGTCTACCTAGAATCATAAGGCCTGCTAATACTATTTGAAAAAATTGTCAACTGGGGAAACATACAAGATGCAACTTTAAGGGAAAAGAGCACTCTACTACCAAATTGTTGGAGTTAGTTCACATTGATCTCTATGGTTTGACTAGAACCAAAAGCTTGAATGGCGACAGGTATTTCATGCTTCTTATTGATGATTATAACCAAATGACATGGGTTTCTTTTCTTAGAGAAAATACTCAGGCTCTAGATAGGTTTAAGGTGTTCAAAGCAAGAGTGGAAAATGAAGTAAGTCTAAAAATCAAATGTTTGAGATCTGATAGAGGTGGAAAATTCATTTCTAGTGAGTTTAATACATTCTATCAACAACATGGCATAAAGAGACAATTTTCTGCTTCAAGAACCCCCAAGCAGAATGGGGTAGTTGAGAGGAAAAGGGTATGTGTAGGATCAAGATGGGCCAAAAAGTGGTAATATGATGGGTATGTGGCTGCTGACTTTTTTTAACCCAAAATTGATGAAACAAAAAGGTTTTTTAAAGGATATTATCAGTTTTCCACCAATATAAATTATGCTTTACTTTGTATTTAATAAGTAATTATTATTCATTTTCTATTCAAATTATGACTAAAGTCCTGATTGATAGGTTGATTGAAAAAAATCTATAGCTTTCAAATGGTATCACATTTTTTGAATCCAAAAAATGTCACATTCTATGCTTTGCATACTATAGGGTTAAAAAACGAAAAATTGAATTTCATGAATTTTGGACCAAGTTAAGGTGGTCAAACATACATGTTTTTTATATTTTTTAAAAGTTGTAATAAAAAATTCATAATTAATTATTTACTTGGAAAAAAATTACAAAAAAATGTGCATCATATTGGGACATGAGTCCTCTACTTATATCTAAAATCTTATAATTTTTTTATCATTTTATTTTGGTTAGGGTGGTCGACAGACACCTACTTCTTATTTTTCCCTAAAATTTAAGTACTATTGCATTGAAATTTCAAATTTTCACCAAATAGATTTTTTTTTTTAAAACCTAGTAGTTTAGAAACTACATTTAATTTGCTACATATTCTATTCTTACATATTTTTGAAATAATATAGATAACTTATTCAAATTTTTACATCAAGTTGCCTAACTCTGTTTTTTTGAATTTTTTACCACTTAAGGGCCTATTTTTTCCATGATGATCCTGCAAATACCCAAAAATAGGATAGTATAGGAAGCTACAAGAACTATGATTAAAGAATCAAGTGTTCTAGATATATATTGGAGAGAAGCAATACACATTGATTTTTATGTTCTTAATAGAGTTCTGATTAGAGGAAACAACACAAAGACTCATTTTGAGTTATGGATTGGTAAGACTCCTACTATGAAGTACTTCAAAAGTATTTGGAAGCAAATGTTACATTCAAAGAGAAGATGAAAATATTGGAAAGTTTGATGCTAGATGTGATGAAATAATTTTTCTTGTGTACTCTACTACTAGCAAAGCATATAGATGCTTCAATAAAAGATTGAGGAAGATTATTGAAAGTGCTAATGTGAAATTTAATGAAGACATACAAAGACCTATTGAGATAAGTGAAGTTGAACCTAATGATCCCATCTGTGGACAAGTACCTAAGGAGAATAAGGAGAAGGAAGAAGAAGATAAAGAAGAAAAAAATGAAGAAGAAGAAGAAAATAAACAAGAACCTACTGTTAAGACTCCTAAGTATGTACAAAAGAATCATTTAGAGGAAAAAATAATTGGAGATAAGAGTGGAGGTGTGAAGTGAAGAAATAAAGTTGCAAATGAGGTAAATCTATGTTTAATTTCTAATATTGAACCTAAGTTTGTGAGTGAATCATGTGAAGATGAAAGTTGGATGAAATCTATGAAAGAAGAGTTTCAACAAATAGAAAAGAATTAGGCATGGGAATTAGTTCCTAGACCTATGAATAAGAATGTAAATGGTTCAAAATAGGTGTTCCAGAATAAGTTGAATGAAAATGGAGAAGTTGTAAGGAATAATAAAATACTTTTATGCAAGGGATATTCACAAGTTGAAGGCATAGACTTTGAAGAAGCATTTTCCCCCATAGCTAGAATGGAAGCTATTAGAATGTTTTTGGAATTTTCTACCCACAAGGATTTCAAAGTGTATTAGATGGATGTCAAGTCAACATTTTTGAATGGTGAATTGGAGGAACAAGTGTACATGGAACAACTTGAAGAGTTTCAGTTATCTGACAAACCAAACATGGTTTGTAAGTTGAAGAAGGTGTTGTATGGATTGAAGCAAGCTCCTAGAGCTTGGTATGCAAGATTGGATAGATACTTGACAAAGCAAGACTTCAGTAAAGGCTTCGCTGATAACAATCTTTACTTCAAAGTGAAAGGTAACAAAATGTTGATAGTAGTTGTATATGTTGATGACATCATATTTGGTGGAAATGAAGGCATGTGTAAGAGATTTGCAGAAGAAATGAAAAAATAATTTGAAATGTCCATGATTGGTGAGTTGAATTTATTTCTTGGTCTTCAAGTGAATCAAATTGATAAAGGGATATTCATTTCACAATCTAAGTATGTAAAAGAGTTGTTGAAGAAGTTTGGAATGGATGACTCCAAACTGGTTAGTACTCCTATGGTAATCGAATGTAAGCTAAGTAAAGATGATGAACCTACTAAAACTGATTAGAGCAAATACAAATCTATGATTGGTGGACTATTGTATCTTACTACTACTAGACCGAATAGTATACATGCAATATGTCTAGTCAAATTTTAAGCAGATCCTAAAGAGGTGCATGTTATAGTTGTAAAGAGGATATTTAGATATCTTAAAGGTACACTAGATTATGGCCTATGGTATTCTAAGGGTGTTGATTTCACCTTGAGTGCTTATACCAACATAGATTGGGATGGTTGTGTGGACGATCACAAGAGTACCAGTGGGAGTGCTTTATTTCTTGGTAGTAGACTGGTTTCTTGGTCGAGTAAGAAACAAGACTCAGTTTTGTTATCTAGTGCAAATGTAGAATATATTGTTGTAGCATCTTGTTGCACACAGGTTTTGTGGATGAAGCAAACTCTAAAAAAAATTGGAGTGATATGTGATGAGCCTATTCCTATTTATTGTGACAAAACACATGCTATAAACATTTCAAAGAATCTACTTATGCATTCAAGAACTAAACACATATCTATCAAATATCACTTCTTGAGAGAAAAGGTGTTGGAGAATGAAGTCATATTGGAGTACGTGACAACAAAGGAACAAATTATAGATATATTTACTAAGGCTCTTCTGAAGGATACTTTCAAGCATCTAAGGGAGAGGTTGGGGGTCATTGGCCCTCTGAACTAGGTGCACATGAAGGTGCATTAGTCCAATGAATTCATAGATTCTTCATTTATTTGGATTGAGGAATGGGTCTACTCCATAGGGGGAGTAGAAAAAGTTTTCATTATTGCAGTATGAGTTGAATTGGTACACTCCTAAGGGGAGTGATCAATTTTTTTGATCTTTTCCATTGATGTCAAAGGGGGAGAGAAATTCATGTGAAAAAAATTTGTATAGGAAGAGAAGGTGGTCTCTTGGGATATTGTGAAGGATGTTTTCTTTGATGGTTTTTCACATCATGTGTTTCCATCAATGACAAAGGGGGAGATTGTTGCAAGATTGAGCAAGTTTTGTGGTGTTGTGATTAATGTTGTCATTGATTTCAACATAGTTCAGTATGTTGTAGATTGTACATGTATAGTTGAGATGATACTAAGATGTTGTGAGTACATGGAGCTATCTTCATGGTGTTGTATATGTGATGGTTTGATTATTTTCCAAGTGCTTTTGAGAAAATTAATAAAGAATAGAAGTCAGGGTTGTGAATGTGTTCAGAGTGTGCTTCAGTATGTGCTTTGTGTTTCTCTTGTGTTGATCATATACTTGTACAGATTTGAAGGGTCACTATTGATGATCTAGTGGTGATATCTCATGAGTTTTAGCTTCTGTTTTGATGGTATGAGAAAGTTACATTCACTATTGTGTGAACTATTTTGGTAGATTTAGTCTTTTGTGGATTGGGAGAAATGTTTCTGCTCTACAATTCTTTGTTGTTTCATTTTAGACCTTATGGATCTAGTATATGTCTTGTAATGGTGTTATCTTGGTTTTGTAAAATATGTGTGTGAATTGGTGATTTGGATGTTATGTTTATGTGTTGTTGTATATGATTGCATAGCTTGGATGGGCTCATGGAAGAAGTTCCATGTTCGAAGATTGTTTCACTTACTGCAGATGTATCTAAAGGAATTCGAGATGTTTTCTTGTGCATGATGAAGTGTGTTGTATCATTCTCATGTCATCTTCTTGTTGGGAAGCATGTACATCAATGTTCATTTGTGTTTTCATTAGGTTTGGCCAACCTAATGTTTATACTTCATTTTGAAGAATTAAAATTTAATTAAGGAATTGTGTGGTTGATCCGAGACATTTTATTTTTGGTCTTGGTTAAATGTTTTATTGGTCCACTCTCATCCTTTTCCACCAAACGAATGTTGATTTTTTTACCTAATTTGAATTTATGAAATGATTTTTTTATGGCTGACCTTAGAGAAAGTTTACAAGGTTGAAGATGGTATAAATGCAAGTCGAATTGCAAAGAGTTGTGGAGGTGTGATGAAAACTGATGAAGTAAGCCACAAATCATAAGAGAAGAAGTGTGTGTGAGTGAGTTGAGGTAGTAGTACTTCATTATGTTAGATTCCTAAAGGTAGTGAGTTGAAGGTTTTTGCAATCTTCTGATCAAGGCTATGGATGTGTGTTAATTGTTGTGGTGGATATTTTTTTCTCTTTTGTATCTGTAGGTAGTGAGCCTCCCTATTGGACAGTGAGTCCTTTCTGTAGGAAGTGAGCCTTTGTATTTCGATAGTGAGTCCTCTTCTAGGAAGTGAGCCCTAGGTAGTGAGCCTCTATATTCAGTTTTATAATCTTTCTATAGTGTGAGTTAATCCTCACCATGGTTTTTCCCTCATTGGGTTTTCCATGCAAAAATCTATTGTACATTTGTGTTTCATTCTCATACTTAATAACAAAATAGTGTAATTGTGGAATTGGTAAGTGTTTAAGTTTTAAGTTTGAATTGTGTGATAACTGATTCAACCTCCCCTCTTAGTTGTCTTGTGTCTTTTAACAAACTGAGCCCACCTTCCTACTTTGGCCTACAAACAACATCCCACTTCATAAAGCTCCACTTACTATGAAGATTATTACCAGACCAAAGGAATTGCTGAGAAAAACTCTCAAAATCTTTGATAAAGCTAGAAGGCACTAAAATAATGAAGAATTTGTATAGGGGAAGAGCATGAATCATTGAATTTAAAAGAGTCACTCTGTCTATGGAAGAAAGCCACTTGAAATTCCAATTACTAACCAGATTCTAGAACTTATCAATAATTCCCTGCAAAAACAATTTCAAAAGCACCTGAATACCAAGTAGAATGCCAAGATAGATAAAAGGGAGAGTTCCAATATGGAATGAAGAATTCCAGCTATTTTCCTTTGGATGGGATTAGGAGTATTGAAGAAATAGATGAGTGATTTACCCTCATTGATAATGTGACTAGAAGCAGTTAAATAACTCTCAAAATTCTACACCATCTGATATCATCCTCCACCTTGGCTCGATCCATCAAAGTAGTATCATCAATGAACTAGAGATGTGACTATGGGGGATATCATTTCCCCAACTAGATCAAATCACTTTCAACCCTAGATCTAATAAGCCTCCTCAAGCCCTTAGCCAATAAAATGAACAAATAAGGAGATAGAGGGTCCCCTTTTCTTAGCCCCCTAAAAGAACCAAATAACTTAGATGGCTCTCCATTGATTAACACCGAAAATAAAGAGGATGCAATACAAATCTTGACCCACTCAATCTAGTCACTAGAAAATCCAAAAGCTCTAAGAACCCTAAATAAGAAGGACCACTTAACCTAATCATACGCTTTAGCCATGTCAAGCTTAATAATCATAGATTTTCCTTGGAATTCACCATAGAATGAATGGTCTCAATAGCAATGATGACACCATCCATAATTTGTCTACCCACAATAAAACCTCCTTGATCCTTAGAAATTAGCCTACTTAGCCAAGATTTTAGTCATTCTATAATCACCTTTGTAATTATCTTATATACCACATTACATAGAGCAATAGGCCTAAAAATATATAGAGAGTTAGCCCCATCCTTCTTTGGTATGAGAGAAAGAAATGTAGCATTCATGGATTTTAGCATTCTTTTATTCATGTAGGATTCTCGAACCACCTCCAAAAGGTCCAAATTTATCACTTCCCACAACTGTTGAAAAAATTCCCTTAGAAAACCATGAGGTCTCAATGCTTTGCATTTTTTCATCTGAAACACAACATTATCCAGCTACGAAAAAGAAATAGGATAAATTAAAGCTTCATTCATCTCTCTGGTGACCAAAGGTGGTATATTCTGCAAAATCATATCCTCATCCTCCTCTGTAGGAAGAGAATCCTCAAAGAATAAAGAAAAAAGTAACGAATAAACTAAACAAAAATAGCAACCAAAGAGGACAAACACTCTCCATTCGAAGACAAGAGAGAAGAATTAACATTAACTGTGCTTCGATCCTTAACAGAGTTGTGGAAAAAGGAAGTATTCCTATCTCCTATCTAGAGCCACTCAATTTGAGACTTTTTTTTCCAAAATATTTCCTCTCTTAATTCCCATTCCACCACCTTCTTCATCATATCCCTCTCCTGCACACTAAGCTCCTCTATCAGACCCTGATCCTAAATTTTCCTAATAATAAGATCTAGCTGAGCCTTGGTCTTCTACTTTGCTTGAAAAAAATTACCAAAACATTTCTTATTCCAACGCTTCAACCTATATTTCACATACTAGAGCCTCTTTGAGAAAAACTACATAGTAGTACGAAAAGTTGACTTCCCAAGACACCACCATCCAAGAAAAAGATCATGAAGAGATTCATCTCTAAGCCAAATAAGTTGAAACTTAAAGGAATTATTTAAGACATTATGGGGTAATTCAACAAAAATCTTGATCATCCAGTGATCCAAGCTCTACCCATCTAGAATCTCGGAACTAATCAGCCATCTATTTCCCATCCAAAAACTAGACACTAGGAGCCTATCTAGTCTCTCTAAAATAGCAGTCTCCCCACTTCTCTTGTTATTCCAGGTAAAGACCCCATTAGTAGGCTTGACATCAACTAGTCTTAAGAGAGCTATTTTATCCTGTAGAATCATCAAAGGCTCTAAGTGAGTACTACCTTCTCTCTTCTCCTCTATTGAAGAGATATCATTAACATCTCTAGCCACAATCCAAGGAATATAGGGGTCTAAAGACCTTACATAATGAACATGGATCAAATCTTGAATATCCTTTTGTCTAGGGATGCTATTTGTACCCTCACATTCCAATAAATAATAATCATTGTTGAGTATGGGAGAAGTGAGCATCAATAGTCTTCACTAAACCCAACTCAACTAGTGTCTCATGAGCTATCTTGACCTTTTCTTGATCCTTCTTTCTACCAACCTTTAATATTTTCTTAGGAACCCCTTTCTTAGGGATTACTTTCTATTGCAAACCCAATGTCGAGGAAGAATATTTATTTTTAGCTAAGTTTGAGGCACCCCACACTTCAAAGGGAACATCACTAGCACCAAATCAGTGTCCATCTGGAAGCCCTGCTTACCAAGTTGAACCAAATTAGGAGCCATAGTCAGATGATCCTTAGAAACATCCTCAGTAAGGGAATCTCCTATAGCCTATAAGTCCATATTAAACCCTTTTTTCTAGAACCAATTCTTCCAACACCTCAAATCTATTGAAAGTTTCATCTTCCTACCTATCCTTAAAGGATCTCTTTTGTCCTTGACCACAATTGCGATGCTTAACCTATTTAAAACCCTCATTATCAACCACCTCCCCTTGCATAAGAGTCTTACCTTTATCTTCCTTAAGATTAGACTGAGGGGGAGGAATACTTGCACCAATAGCATTAGAAGCTCACAAACATCTATGTTGAAGATATCCATATTCATTACATAACTGACACCTAAAGGGAAACATATCATAATCAAATGGTCGGGTCCAAGAGAAAGAACCAAAAATCATATAAATTGTATCTAGCAATGAATGGCGTAAATCAATTTCCACACAAACCCTCACATAAGAAATTTTTTTCATATTCAAAGTTTTATGTGAAGATCCAACTTCTTTTCCAAGCAACATAGCAATTGACTACAAAATATCACTTCTCTAGCATTGAAGCGGTAGTTGAGGGAGCCAAACCCAAACTGGGATCCTAGAAAGTAACTCCTCTACTAAATTAAAACCATCATACCATGGTTTAATGAAAAGACCAACTTGGTTATAGAAATATGGTTGAGATTCAAATGCCCTATTTCGATCATAAATGCATGAAAAATCCAACATTAAAAAGTTATTCATAGCCATTAGAATTTCAAAGTTTCCCTCTAGATTCCATGTCTTCCAAATCCACTTATCAATGAATGGGAGAGAAACCCTCATCCCCATATACTTACATATCAGAACATGACTAGTGTAACAAGCAAGATCCTTAGCCACTGATTTAGACTAGATAACAAGAGTTGACTGATCTTGTGTCCTTTCTAAACATCCATTCACCTTATACAATTTTAAAGATCCATTTTGAGTTATACCCATTCTAGACAATTCAAGGTTTGAAACCCTCGAATCCACACCCATCATGGTAGAATCGCTTGCATCCAAATCGATTGAGACATGCATTTCCATCAAGCTTCAATTTGGGTAGGCCCTAGCCAAAACCACCAAATATCCATACTAGGCCCATGTTGCCACCCCAGGCCCATGACACCCCACACAAAGCACGTGCTACAAAGAAAAAAATGAATAAATAAAGAAGCTTGTTCCTCCAAGCCTCCACAAACACTATAGACTATAGGCAAGGAATAAAGAAAAATCAACCAAGAATAGAAACCAACAAAAAAAGGAAGAAACAAAGCACAAAATACCATTCAAGTGGAACTATGCAAGAAAAAATGAGAATGAACCCCCACATGCTAGTAAGAACCCTCGCGCACATACCAAAAGTAGCATGAGCTAGGGCATAGATGCCCTAGCTCACCAATGCCCACCATTGATAGTCGCCATCCCCCAAATTCTAGATCAAATGTTCAAATCAATAAGAATTTAGAATTTAATTTTCAAGATGCATATTTAATAATTAAATAAGATATTCTAGTGGTTCTATATATTATTCAAGAAATAATTGCTTATATTTCAAAAAAATTGTAGATTGTAAGATCTTTGAGGTTTATGATAAAGATGAACATTCATCCTCTATAATTGATCATTTTCTATAGTTGACCATGGTTTGTATTCTTCATTATACTTTTTCTATTAGTTCTATTTTCATGATTCATTTTGGTAATGAGTATGGGTTTTATGTTTTATTTGTGTTTATATTGTTGAGCCTTATTTTAGTTTTTAATGTTATGATTTTTATTTAATTTTTGGAACATTGGTGATATTATAATTTAATACCCATTTAAATTTTAGAGTTTTTTTTGGTTGAAATGTCATCAAACTAGAATGATTATGAAAATTATTGAGGTACTTAATTGTTGAAGGCATGTGAGATTAAGAGATTTGGTAGAATTTAAGGTGGCAATAGAAAATAGATTATACCTAACACAAAACAATATAATTCATTTTTAATGAAATAATACCAATAAACCATAAAAATAGTAAGCATTAAGCTAAATTTACAATAGGAGATGGAATTGAAGTCTAATTTAAATTGACCTATCTTTATAGAAAAAAATAGTAAGTTTCCATCTCTTCCTTGAATTCTCCACATGGATTATAATCTAAACATGCATGGGGTAGTATTAAAAGAGGAGAATAGGTTAAAAATTTAATTTAATTTATATGTATGGATAAAGATTCTTACTATTGATAAAATTAATTCATGATTTTATATTAAATGTATGGGTTAATAAACTTGGAACGTGTCTAAAATTTATCAAATTTTTAGAGGTTCACATTTTTTCTTTGTTCTAATTTTTTGAACTTTTATATTAATTTTATTAATTCATGGTATGTGCTTCTATTTTTTAAACATTCAAACCCTATTTTCACACTATGTAAACACTTTGGCCTTGAAAACTAATTTTGAATTACCTCAACTTTATTTTCAACGCCATCATACACTAAGTTCTATATATCTTTGTTCTTTTTTATTGTGTGACTTTGAGGAGATCCTTAGCCACAACTCTATTCCAATTTCTTTCTATGCTTTTATCCATATATTTTTATCCTTGACTTCTTAACTCATGGTTTCATAGGTACTAGCCCATCTAGTTTTGCTAATTTAGTATACACTATTCTAATTGAATTGTGTAGTTATTAATTTGATGCACACTAATTGATAACTTATTGAAATGAGTACCCTTGTGGCTTGATGGATTCATGTTTTCCACTATGAAGATGTATCCTTGGTGGTACCTACCTTGTCATGTATGCTATGGGTGATGAATAAAACCATGACATTTCTCCTCTAATGTATTAGTAATAGGATTCACTAGTTTTATGGAATACTAAATATGTATGCCCACCATGTAGTGACATTGTATTTCTGGAGTTCCCTCATTGTGGTCTTGAGAAGGACCCACTTCTTCCCTGAGTGTATTGATGCATGAGCCTATATTTTTTGACATATGTCCATCCACTTGAGTTATAAATACTATTAAAGTTTCATGATAATATTAAATTTGTGAGAAAGGAAAAGTGGACATGAATTGGTATTAATGATAAATGAAATATTCTAGTTGGAATTAATAATAAGATCATAAATTTTTATGCCCATGTGGTAATGACATAGTGATTAAAGAACAAACCAGTATGGCTAAATAATGTCGTTGATCAATCTAGAGTGATAAGAAAAAACTAATGGTGATGATTAAAAATCTATGTGCATATTAACCCATTTATTGAGATTGATAGAAATTAATATGTTTGTTAACATTATGTATTCAAATGAAGGAACTATGATGCATATAATGGTCTACATTAAAAAATATAATTTTTTAAATTTTTCTATTATATTAGTTAATTTTTTTGTAAGCCATTTTTTCTTCTACATATTTAGGGCCAAGGAAAAATAGCTATGATATTTTGAATTGTGATAGCGTGTGTTTCTTGTTTTTCCCTGGAAACTACTTTTTGTGATGATAGTAGTGCATAAAAATATTCATGTGTTTAAATTTATACCATACTGTAATGGTGAAACTTGTACTCCCTTCTTGCAGATAGTGTAATTTCTCATTTAATATGGACCTATTTTAGTACCCTTGTATTAAATACCCTTTAATTCATCATTAGTAGGCACCTGGGACCCTTTATTTCAGATCTCGAGGCTTATTTCTACCAAAATCTTGACAAAATCTACAAAAGCATTAAAAATTATAACATCCCAACCTAAAAAAGTAGGGTGGGACTCATACTCCACTTCTAGCATATCAATCCCCCTAGGTTTGACCCATATTCCAGGAGTGGCATATGAGTCCCATTTGGGCTCTTTTTAGGGTTTGAGTGGGAAATTCAAGTTTTTTAATTTAATTTTTTGGTTCATGTCAGATTTTGAGGTCTAAATAATGGTAAATTAGGTGTCATACCTACATAAAAAAGCTTCTAAAGTCATTTTCCATCTAAGAAATAATTCTAAGAGAGCAATTTCAAGATCTAAGCAACCAAGAGAGCATTAGAGCATTCTTCACAAGAGAATTCAAGAATAAGTAATCAACAAAGTTGAAGCCTTGGAGTAGTATTATTGTATTTTTTTAGGTCTTCAAGCTCACTTTCATTCAAGATCTAGCATTTTCAAGGGTTGATTATGGTTTCCTATGGTGAATCATGATGGATTCTACATTGGGGAGAAGTAACTAGCCATCAAGAAAAGCCTAATGACTTGTTTTTGTTGGGCCTTGCAACATGAGCATGAAGTATGAATGGTTTGTGTTGGTTGTTTGTATCTTGTCATTGATGTCAACATTATGATATCTACATGATGATAACTATGTGAGAAGTCTACTTGGTTTACTAGATTTTTTTCTCTGCCAGTAATGCTCTTTTGTGATGGATCAGTGTCATGGTATTTGAGTTTGAAAATCACTACAAGATCTGATATGACTCTAATCTCTTAACCATGATATCCTGACTCATTTAGGTAGCTATATATCTTGGATCTTGAGATGTCTTTGGTTGTGAGAAGAAATTTATTGGTGATAGAGTTCAACTCTATATTCTACTATTGTTCCTTGCTTGGAATATTGTGTGGGAGACTCCACATTCTATTAAGGTGAACATTCTTATGTTGTGGTTTTTTTAATAGTCTCTATGCTAGTGGTATGATGGGAAATTATTATGTTCTGAGATCCAGAATGTGTTTTCTTTGAGGATTATTTATTGGTTTGGAGAATTATGTTCTAGTCTTTCCCAACTCAACATATGCAATACATTATGGAGACTAGTTGTGTTTTATGGATGTCAGCCAACTTGGTACAATGCATTACATGGATAAAATATTTTATGGTATTGAAAAAGAGAGTTTTGATTATTTTGTTTTCATATAATTTGGCCAACCTAATTGATGATTAAGATATACTTGTATATATATAAGATGTTTTTAGGAATGAGATGAGAGAGTGAAGAAGGAGAAGAAGGAGAAGAAAAAGAAGAAAGTGTGGAAAAGAAAAGTGTATGGAAGAAAGGTCTGAGCCTAAATACTTTATCAGTTGTGGATCAGTATAGCTTTGATGAGCGATTACTATGCAAGGAAGTACTTCATATTTTAAGCTTCACTGGAACTGAACCCTAGACATTTAAGGTGTATCCTATCAGTTCAATCTCTTGGTAGTGAGCCACTATCTTGTATCTTGGTGATTAGCCATATTTTGTATTCAGGAAGTGAGTCTTTTTATGGAAAGTGAGTCCTAGCAATGAGCCCTATAATATATTGTGTGAACCCTCACTATGATTTTTCCCTCCTTTTTTTTTCCACGTAAAAATCCTAGTGTTCATGTTTATGGCTGCTTTAATTTTTTTCTATGTTCTCTCTTACTGATTCTATCAGAATTGTGATAATGGTTATATGGATTTTCTATGAATGGTTTTATGGAATCCTGATTCACCCCCCTCATTATTCCAAATGTTCAACAATTGGTATTAGAGATTGTTTCCTTGGAAGAAGCCTAACATCTTGAGGAATATCCCAAAATTCAAATATAAGAAATTTGTTCCTTCAAAAGTTGTCTCTTTTGGATGTTTGGAAGAAATAGAAGATCTAAAGGAAAATTTGATGAAAGCTAATGAGTAAATTGAAAAGATGCAAAGTAAAACTATTGAGCATGTGATATATTGGTTGAGGGAGAAGAAATTATCTCTAGCTTACTGTAACAATTGGATGAAAAGAAAAGAACTGAAGAATATAAAAAAATCAAAATTCAAAGGAAGATGTATGAATTCATAAAGCTTGAGGAAGAAGCAAAAATCTTGAGATCTAATTTGGAAAAGGAAAGAATTTTTTAAGATAAATTTAAGATAAGCTTGGCAATGCTTGATGAATTGATTACTTCTCAAAGATCAATGATGGATAAGAGTGGCTTATGGTTTGAGGAAGATCAAAGCTCTGAAGAAGAGCAATCTACTAATAAGAGGACTCGATGTAAAATTGGACAAATAAAGGATCTAAGAAATGATTTTGGAAGAACTTTTTTCAAACAACATGATGATAAAAGGTATTTATCTTTCAATGGTATTTGTTATTCCTACAATAAATTTGGTCATAAGGAAAAGGACTGCAAAAGTAAAATGAATGATTCTTTATCATTCTTTGGAAAATGTCTTAAGTGCAAGAAGATTGAATATAAAGTTAGTCTATTTGAATATAAGTTGAATAAAAGAAAGAATATAAAGAAGAATGTTGTCTGCTATAAGTGCAGCTGGAACACCCTATTAATAATTGTAGAAGAAGAAAAAATAATTATTTGATGAAGAAGCATGATCAAATCATTGATTTGAAAGAAGCAAGAAAGGAAGTGAAAAGGATTCAAAGAAAGGAAGGAAAGAAAGTTGAATCATTAGTCGTATCTATGGTGACCTCGGGTGAAGATACTCCCATCAATTTCTAAGTAAAGCAGTGGCTAAGGGGGAGAAATTATTAGAAAATCTAATGAACCCCCTCATCGATACTTGTGTCACTTCATGACATAAGTATATTTAATGTGGTATGGAAATTAAGAAATTTTTTAGTTGCATGTGTAAGGATAAAGTCTATAAAATTTGAAAGAATGGAGGCATACATGATTTTTGAGGTAATCTATCTACAAGTTGAAGCATTTATTGCAAAATCATTTAGAATGGAAAGAATAAGTTCAGATAATTCAATAGGCTTATGTAAATTCAAAGAAGCATGTAAAGGAATCTTAGAGAGCAATTCAGAGTTTCAAGGTTTGAAGAAAAGAACAAGTGGATTTGAAGTGAGCTCCAATCTTGTTGGCATCTACATAGGTATTTCTGTTTGCACAATCTTTCACTTTTATTGTTATGGATAATTCAGAGATTTTGAATAGTTTGGATAAAGTGCAAGTCAATTTTAAAAGATATTTGAAGGATTTTTTGGAAGATTCTATTGGTGCATTCTCTCGGATCCCTCTGAGAGTGTTTCCCATAGAGGATTGTTGAAATCAAGGAACACTGATAGGGGGTGAATTAATGTTCTACAATTTTTAACCTTGCTAATTTGATCTTTAAAGCACTTATAACATTCAACCAAAAGAAATATGCATGAACATAAAACAAGCAACCAAAACACCATAGCACAAGGATTTTTTTATGTGGAAACCCTATTAGGGGAAAAACCACAATGGAGGTCAATCCACAATATTATCTGAGTACTCAAATAAGTGTTTACAAAAGGAATGCACTTGCATTTAGGCACACTTTCTAGAGCTCACTGCTCAAATACAAAAAGAAGAATCACTGCCTTACAAAAGTATTTGGATTAAATCTAGAAGATTGAACTAACAAAATAACATCTGCTAATTCCTAATTACAGTTCTAGTTAAGCACATTAATCACTTTCTTGACCTTCAGTCTGATTTTTCTATTTTTCTCTCTATGTTTTAGTTCAGATCACAAATCCTTTTATGCACAAGTGAAACTATGCATAATCGCTCTACAATCCTTCCAGATTTTGCAACACACATTAGCACACTTCGTACATACATTAAAATGATATAAATGATCTCTTATATATCTGCAACTAAAGATTTAATCAACCACATGTTGGCTTCAATAAAATATAAAATATTTATAAATCGTCAGCTCAATCCACAAATAATTTTCAATGCACACCAACCAAAGCTGACCACAACATAGTGAGGACCCAAATGAACATATGCAAACATAAAAAAACTTAAATTATTACTCCTCAAATATCCACAACACACTAAATTCACTTAGTCAGCCTTTTGCACTAATATATAGAAAATTAATCAACTAGATCTTATAACTTGTACAACAACTAATATGAGGCTCTATGATTCAAGGAAAACATAGATCATACATCTAAAAACCTTCCCTGAGATTCATGACTCAAAATGATCACAAAAAATTACATGTGAATCAATGAACACAATTTTGTTGGATGCTCTGTTCTAGCTGGACAATTAACGCTTAGCTTCAATCTGACTTCCAGTATGAGAAAATGCTAACATATAGATAGAATCACTAACTAGGGTTTCCATCAATGACAATACTAGATGACATGTGCAGTGTCTCTTGCCAACAATCTCCCCCTTTGGCATTGATGGCAACACTTAGTGAAAATAGACTAAGTGTCAGATCAGTACCAACATGAATACATTGCCAACCTTCAAAACTCCAAAAACACAACTCCCCCTTAGATGATTAAAGCATTTTTCACCTTCCCACTCTCCCCCTTTGACATCAATGGTGGGAATCTGCATACCAAAAATCAAGCAAAATTGCTATGAACAAACTGCATATGTACAAACTTGCTTCTACAACTTACATAAACTTGAATATATCTGCAAAACTATTCTTCAACAAGTTCAAACTAGTGTCCCAACTCTTTTTGAGACTCTCCAAAACAGTCATGTGACCACATAATAGATAAGATTGCATCTCTTCTAATTCAAGATTTTTCAGATCATTGACCGCCATAGCATCTTGTGCTTCCTTCAATGTACTAAGCATTGTCTCCATGTTATGACCAAGTATTCCTGTATGCTCACAAACCCTTTCAACAATTTTTCCTTCTTCATGCTTCAAAATTTTAATCTTGTCAAGAAGAGATATGACTTGACCTTCTTGCTTTCCAATAGAAATGGTTAGAGGATCAAATGCTTGAGAGAAATTTACTAACTGTTTCTCATACTCTTTCATTTTCTTTTCACTATCTTCAGTGAACTTAGACAATGATAAGCATGACTTATAAATGTTTCCACCTTCAAAAAAAGAACTTTGAATGTTCTTAACACAAGTATCTTTTTGGAATATGGCTTCTAGTGTTTTCATTGATGGGAACTAAAGTCATTGACCCAATCCACAGTGTAGTATCTGACTATAGATAAAGTGAAGAATAGGGTATTCGACTGAAGTTGAATCTGTTAAATGGTTTGCTTTATCAGTTTAAAATTTTTGGTTGTGGGTCTTAGGTAAGGTCATTAGGTATATGAAATGTGTTATTCTTGAGTCTTGTGTTTCCACATCAAGTGGTGTACAAGTTATGAGATCCAGATGTTCAATTTTCTATTCATCAGTATATGAAGATTGACTAAGTGAATGTTGGGTGTTGCGTATGTCTAAAGAGAAATTGTTTGAAGTATTTTTCTGTTGGAGATTTTTTTTTGGTCCTAACTATGCTATGGCCAACTTTTGTGGACATGCATTAAATGTTTTTCATGATTTGATCCAATAGTTGGAAGATATTTTCTATTTTATTGAAGCTAACATATAGCGATTGAATTCTTGGTGGTGGATATATATTTGAGATTGGTTAATTCATTTTGGTGTGTGTGTGTGTGTGTGAGTATTTGATATGTGTTGATGTGTTTGTGAATAATAGAAGATTATTTGAATGATTTTCATTTTTGTAGAAGAGGATTTTGTGAAGTGAATCGAGGCAGAACAAAGTGAAGTGCAGAATCAGGCAAAAGGTCCAAAATTTGATCTATGAGCCTAACTGAAGCTGTAATCAAAAATTTTTAGATGCTATTTTCCCAGTTAACCTTTTGATATAATCTAAATCTTTTGTAAGGTAGTGAGCCTCCCTGATTTTGAGTAGTGATCTCTAGGAAGTGTGCCTGAATGCAAGTGCATTCCCATTTTGTAAAACACTTATATTTTGAGTACTCAAATTATGGATTGACCTCCACCATGGTTTTTCCCTTAACCAGGTTTCCATGTAAAAAATCCTTGTGTCATAGTGTTGTGGAGTATTGTTCTATCTTCATGTATCTTTCTTTTGATTGAATTTTATATACACTTGAGAGATCAGTTTAGTAAAGTTAAAATTTTAAAAACATTGATTCACCCCCCTCTCAGTGTTGCTTGAGTCCAACAATTAGTATCATAGCTATGTTCCTCAGAAGAAGTTTCACAACTTGAGGTGGATCTTGGAATGTTATGGACTTTGGTAGTCTTCAACATTAGATTTTGGTGGCACTTGAATACCTTGATATATCTAAAGCAGAAGCCTAGGAATTAAGAGAAAATCTTAAGGATGTTGAGAAATTCATTCAGAAATTGAAGGATTAGATTATTAAGTCCAGGGAAAAGAGAAATTATCTCCGTGATCATATTAAGTAGAAATAAAGCAAAAGCACGGATGATGTTCACTTGAATCGAAACTTGAAGGAAATAACTAAAGAATGTGAAATGCTTGCTAGAGATAATGCTACCATAAAGCATGAGATGGAGTCTATGGTGGTGAAGATGACTAAGGAGATTGAAGAAAGAAAGCAGAATGAGGAAAATCTTGTCTAGTCCCTAAAAGAGAGATCTAAGGAATGTAGCAAAGTTAATGGAGAATTCATTCAATTAGAGATTGAGCTACAACAATCTAGAAACAATGAAGAAAAGCTTGAAAAATAGATTGTTATTCTCAGGGATGAACTCACTATTGCAAATGAATACAAGGAGAAGTTAAAGATTAGATATACTAAGCTTGATGATCTGACTCAAGGGTAGAAGAATGCAATTGATAAGAAAGGTATTGGTTATGAAAAAGGAGAGAGTTTTGGATCTCGACAAAGGAATTCTAAGCAAGGAAATTTGATGAAAAAAGAAAAAAGGTATATGGTAAGACAACCTAATGCTCAAAATTTTAATGGATATTGTTTTGCTTGCAATAAATTTGGTCATATGGCTGCTTAATGTAGAAGAAAAATGAAATTAAGTGATTCATCATTTTTCAGTCAGTGTTTCAATTGCAATAAGTGTGGTCACAAGTCAATTGAATGTGGAAATGTGTCAAACTACTCTATCAATAGGAGTTTTATATGTTATACCTATGGAATATTTGGGCATATTGCTAACTAGTGTAGATCGAGAAGAAATCAATGGAATAACTAGTTTGAACAATGAAATTTTGTGTGTTTTAATTGCAACAAATATGGTCACATTGCAATATTCTGTAGGAACAATAATATGGATAGAAGAGGTCCTATATACAAAGCATAAATATGCACAAAGATGAGAAAGGAAAAGGGAAAGTGGCTATGGATGAAATGAGAGATTAGTTGAAGAAGACATGGGTGAAGAAGTGTCCCTTTGTTATAGGAAATGATCCAACACTAGAACCTGCTTCTAGTAATTCCTCTAGGAATTAGTTTTGGGCCTTTGGCCTTGGGGGAGCTGTCAAGAAAATCTTTCAAACCCCCTACTAGAAATTGACACCAAGATGTGGATGAGTGTAGTGGCTGCATTGATGGTCTATAGATGTTGAAAAATTTAGAAGGATATTATGTTGAGTTGGAGATTTACAGAAGAGTTACCTTTCATAAACTGAGAAAATAGGGTATCTGGATAAGTTAGGGAAAAATCATTTATTTCAACAAAAGTTAGGTGTGCAAAATATAAAAGGCATCTTGAAACCCTCATTTTTCACTTTGTGTCGAAGAAAAAGAAGGAGAGCACTCTACACTAGAATTTTGAAAGCCTATTCAGCAGCGAAACCCTAATCCATCAGGTATTTTGGTAGTATTGAAATTTTTTAATTCAGTGTGAGGTTGAAGAACTTATTTTCAAGACATGTGTATGGAAGGGAAAATGGAACAAATCAAAGGAATGGTAAAACTAGGTGAATACAACAGTGAGAAGATTAGAACTGAAAGAAACATGTTGTCACATGATGAATTGAAATGGTTGAAAGAAGAAAAACACAAAATCTTGGATATTTGGAGTGAATTCCCCTATTTCAAAAACACAAAAGTTGTTGAATTTATTTTGGACAGATTGAATGATGATATTTTGAATCTTGATAAACCCTATCATATCTCAAAAGAAGTGATTACGGTTGTAACTAGGTTTTGCAAATTTTGGGATGTGTCAAGGAAGAAGTCAATCTGAAATAAAGAAGTCTAAACCCTAACTGGAGTAACTAGAGATCAAAGGGCACTGATAATATCCACAATCAAAGATTCGGTGACAAGGTACATTGTGCATGGAATATCCTAAAAAATATTTTTCAAAAACAAAGAAGGTGCAACTTCGGCAGTTGCTATTTACATTTCACACAAGATGATAATGGAAGATCAGGATTTTGATCTTTGCAAATTATTAAAAGATCAATTAATGGAGAACGTGCAATTGAAAAAGAAGACAAATTACCCTTTTAGGTTTGGTCCTTTTGCTATATGCCTTGTGATGTATTTTCTAAATTGCTTGTCCCTAAATAATAATATAATATGGGAAGAGAGTGAACTAGTTTGCAAGAATATTTACATATACTCTAATAATTTGGCAAATTGTGATCAAGAATATGAAATTTTCTTTAAGGGTTTGCTAAGGAATTTTGGATCAACTGGTGTTTCCATTCTAGTAAGGGCACTTGAATTTGGTTCCTCCTCTGGTGAGATGGAGAGAAAGAAGACAAGAGAAAAAGAAATTGATATTAGTACTTCACTAGCATGCAAGACACTAAGAGTTGAAGGGAAAGGGAAAGAAAAAGTGATTGTGGACATACCAAATGCAGAATCTGATAAGGAATCCAAGGAGACCCTTGAAAAAGAACTGGAAGTAGCTGAATCAGAACAAGAAAAGGAAAAGAAAAAAGGAAGTGAAGAGGAAGGTGATCTAACCAAGGAAGAGTTATTGTAGCTTATTCATGAGGAAGATGGAATGCAAAAAAATTTTGAACATTTGTTCTATTAGACCTTCATATGAGCAGGACATGATCTTAAGTGTACTAAGTGCTAATCTTGTGCACAATCATTTCAAATTGGAGAGTTTGTAGAACAAGTTGCCAGAAGAGATGTTTAAATGCATCAAGGAAACCATAGACTCTGAGTCTCAGAACAAGTAGGAAGAAGTGATCCTACACTTGAAGAAACAATATAGATTATCACTTACCAAGCTAAAAAGGCACATGAATGAACTAAGTCAATGCATTTAAGCATATCAAACAACATTTACAATTATTTTCTTTGATGGCCTTATGCAATCAACAAGTACAAGGAGAAGTTGGAACAAATTGAAATAGAGATGAAAAATATTGGAATTTTTTTTTAACATGTCTTAGGATCAAGATGGTGCGATCAAGACAAGGATTCGGGAATTGCAGGTAGAGAATACAAGTTTTCAGAACACTAGGAACAAGATTGTTGATACCTTCTGGAAAGTGAAGGACATAACTAAATGCAAGTTGGAACAATTGATTGAGATACTAAGGAAGGGAGAAGTATTGGAAGAAGCCTTTACCATTCTAGAATCCCTCATCAAGATTATCAACTAGACATCTAAGAAAAACAACAAGATCATAATCACCAAGATTGTAGTGGAAGCATGGAAGCCGTTTCTTCTGGAGATGAAGGAAAAGTATAAAATAATCTTCAAATAGCAGTTGTATCTCTTTGAATTTTTAAATCAATTTTTTCATAAGTAAGCTTTTGATTTCACTTCATAGGGGGAGAAATAAAATATTTTATTATCTTTTTTTCATTGATATCAAAGGGGGAGAGAGAGCAGTGAAAAATGCCTCATCAAACTTAGGGGGAGTTTTGCTAAGTTTTGTTGAGTTTTGTTAGCTATGGCATTTTGAAGTTTTGGAGGTTCCAACACTTAGTCATTTTTCATTATGTGTTTCCATCAATGCCAAAGGGGGATATTTTTGGCATATGGCTTCTAGTGTTGTCATTTATGGCAACTAAATTCATTGATCCAGTCCGCACTATAGTATCTGATTATACCAAAAGATAGAGTGAAGAATAGGGTATCTAACTGAAGTTGAATCTATCAAATGGTTTTCTTTATTAGTTTAACAGTTTTGGTTGTGGATCTCAGGGAATGTCTTTGGGTATATGAAATGTGTTATTCTCAAGTCTTCTGCTATCACATCAAGTGGTGTACAACTTATGAGATCCGGTCATTTTATTTTCTATTCATAAGTATATGAAGACCAACTAAGTTAATGTTGGGTGTTGTGGATGTCTAAAGAAAAATTGTTTGAAGTATTTTTGTGCTGGAGATTTTTTTTTGGGTCCTAACTATGCTATGGCTGACTTTGGTGGATTCACATTAAGTATTTTTCATGATTTGAGCTGGCAGTTGGAAGATATTTTCTATTCTATTGAAGCCGACATATAGCGATTGAATTCTTGGTGGAAGATATATATGAGATCAGTTAATTCATTTTGGTGTGTGTGTGTGAGTATTTGATATGTTGATGTGTGAGTGAATATTAGAAGAGCAGTTGAGTTATTTCATTTGTGCAAAAAAATATTTTTTGAAGTTAATTGAGGTAGAGCAGAGCGAAGTGTAGAATTAGATAGAAGGTCCATAATCTGATCTATGAGCCAAATCTGAATTGTAATTAGGCATTTGTAGATGTTATTTTCTTAGTTCAACCTTTTCATATAATCCAAATATTTTTTAAGGCAGTGATCCTTCCTAATTTTGAGTAGTGAACTCTAGGTAGTGTGTCTGAATGCAAGTGCATTCCCATTTTATAAAACATTTATATTTTGAGTCCTCAAATTATGGATTGACCTCCACCATGGTTTTTCCCTTAACCAGGTTTCCACATAAAAAAATCTTGTGTCATAGTTTTGTGGATTATTGCTCTATGTTCATGCATCGTTGTTTTGATTGAATGTTATATACACTCGAGAGATCAATTTAATAAAGTTAAAATTTTCACAACATTGATTCACCCCCCCTCTCAATGTTGCTTGAGTCCAACATAACTAACAAATATTTTTCATAAGGAAAACATTCCCTTCAATCTACTGAACCTGTTAGGATCAATTTCCTTTTGAACCTTAACCATAGTTGACTTCTCAAGTGAATCAAAGTGAGAACTTACAGAATTGACAAGTTTCTTTAGCTGACCAGATGGAGAATCAGATGAGTCCTTGATGTATGAAGGCATACTCTTCTCAAGAATACAAGATGCAAGATTTAACAACTCATTATCTTCAATATGAGATTTTCAAATCTCTTTCCTTGACTTGGCTTGAACAAATGATGCAACTTTTAGTTTTAGAATGGGAGATAAAGTATCCAAATTGATAGGACCTTTAATCAATTCAGGATCAAACTCCTCTTGTTGCTCTTCCAAAAACTCCTTCACTGCCTTTATAGTGTCTATTGCTTCCACATGAACTTCTTTTGCGTCAAACTTCTTTTCTTTAGTCACTGATTCTTCCTAGGCTTTAGGAATCTCAACTTCATCAACCGACACAACTTTAGGAGCTTTAATCTCCATAAGAATCTCAACATCATGTATATCAATAGGATTTAGAGTATCCTCAAATGTATCTTCTTCATTTACTAGACGAGATGGAGCATCTTCAACATGCACTTCTTCTGAAACAACATTGTATCTATTTTTCAACAAAATTTCCTTAAGGATTTTCTCAGTGTCTTTTGCCACCTCTTCAGTTAGCCTAATCATCAACTTGTTCACCCTTGTTTTTCTCTTAAAATCCCTTTTAGCTTCAATGAGAATGTTCTTTATCTCTTCAATAGAAATCACCAGAAATAGATCAACAAGTATCTGTTCTCTCATTTTCTCTTCTTCAGTTCTTGCATTAACTCTCTTCATTTCTTAAACTTCATATAGCCCTTTAGGAAACTCAGACATTATTTCAACAATAGTCATATTAAAAATATTCAAATACTTTATTGTGTAGGCCTTCCTTAAGAATTATTTGACCAACATTATCAAAGGTGTCATACCATTTAGAAAGAGGTCTAAGATTACCATCCTTAATCAAGGCTTTTTCCACTTCTTCTATAGGAATACCTGATTTGTCAATTTTCATCTTTTTCTCTACTTTCTCTTCACCAAAGGGCTTTTCCTTAGTGAATTTTGTTGCCTTAGAGCCCGTATGATTAATTTATGTTACCTCATCAGATTCAGTTTCTTCATCTTTAGAAACAACATATACTCTTGTGCTCTTGTCCTTCTTCCTCTTTCCTTCTCTACTAGATGTTTTGACTTGGGCTTTCACAGTACTTGACTTCTATGTAGGTCTAGATGAGAGAGTAGAGCTCCTTGTGGATCTAGATCTAGTAGAGGATGCTACCAAAATAGAAGACTTAGTTCTAGCTGGCTCTCCTACTTCATCTTGTTCTCTTTTGTTCTAGATTATCATAGGTTTCTTCAATTGATCATGCACTTGCATATCCTTTTCCTCAAAGGTACCAAACCTATCTTCTATCATATCCCAAGGTTTACTCAATAGGTGTTGAGCATATAGCTCCAAATTTTTTCCCTTAACCTCATAACCCATAGGCATTATCCACACTATTCTAGGATCAACAGCTTCCATCAAACATTGATCAATATCAACCATGAAGAAAATTGTGTCCTTATACTTCTCAACAATAGAAGTAGGAATCCTTTCCTTGGCTTGCATCTCATTCTTAAAGTTCTTGAAATAACCCAAAATAGTAGTTTTTCTAGCTTTACTATCACTAATTCCATACAAGATATATCTGATTTGAACAGCTACAGGTTTATCACCTTTCCAATGAACTTTTCCAACTCCCAAAACTTCATTCATGAAATAGAAGAGTAAACACAACAACATATTACCATACTTGAAGTAATTCTTCTTGTTTTTTTTAATTTTTCCAAGATTCTCCATTAACTGGCTCTAGAGTAACTTACACATGTCATAATCTACATTTTCCTTGACCATCTGATATGCTGCATAGATTGTTGTACTAAATATAGAATTGTCCTCGATGGGGTGATATATCTTATACCCAATGACCATAGAAGAAAATATAACATCCACTTCAATAATATCATCAATTTTAATAGCTCTCTTGTTGAACATTGAACCAGTTGCATCTATGATCATTTGATTCTTCACAACTTTCAATGTGGGCAACCCACTAGATGAATTTAAACCAGTAACAGTCCTTATGGCTTCCTTTGTAATCTCGAAAGGCTGAATTAACCACATAAATTAAGCATGCACTCAACTCAATATATAATGAACCCATTCAGTTTCTTCAAACACGGGAAATTTCACAATTTGCATGAATTTGTTCTCCTCCAAAGACTTAAATTTAGGTTTTACATAGAAATCTTCTCCCACAATGTGATTGGTATACAATTTCAAGAACTAGGAGCTTCCTAATTCTTCAACATTTGCATGAATCTACCCCTTAATATCTTTGATATGCAAAATGCCATACATAACAAAAGAAAATGCACCTAAAGGTTCTATTTTTATGGATTTGAAGGGTTGCCATTTGAATTTCAGATGGGGCCTATCCTTAATATCGACAACTAATGGAGTATCCATTTCCAAAATTTTCTAATTCACAAATTTTTGAATAAATACCTTTCATCGGATTAGGGTTTGATCACTGAATCGCTTTCAAACTTGAATCTTTTCCAAACATCACAAAATTTCACTTCGGAGCTCTCCAACCTTCTTCTCAAAATGCAAAGTGACAAATGAGGGATAAAAATGAACTTTTATCATTTGTGCACCTAACCTTTTCATCGCAATAAATTCTTTTACCCTAGGTCTTTTGGATACCCTGTTTCCACAAATTGTGAAAGAAAAATCTTCTATAGACCTTCAAGTTTGCATAAATTTTCTCCACAAGACATTCCATAACATTTACACATCACTAATGCAATCATTGGAGTCTACCACATTTCGGTACCAACTACTGACAAGGGGGTTAAAATATTTTCTTAAGAACTCCCCATAGGCTAGATGCCTTAAACTAATTCCTGAAGGAATTACCAGAACCTAGTTCTGGTGTGGAATCATTTCTTGCATCAGAGGGACTCTTCTTCACCCATATCTTCTTCATTTTCTTCCTAATCTCATCTGCAGTAACTTTTCATTTTCCCTTTCCATCCTTTTTCATGTTTTTCCCCTGATTTACCAGACCCTTCCTACTTCTAAAAAATATTGCAATGTGACCAAATTTGTTGCAATTGTAGCACACCACATTTCTTTGTATAGACTAGTTGTTCCATTGATTTTCTCTTGATCTACACTTGTTATAAATATGGCCAAATCTATTTTAGGTATAACATCTGACATCTCTATTGAAAAAGTTGTTTGATATACTTCTACATTCTTTTGAATTATGACCATACTTATTGCAATTAAAGCACTGACCTGAGAATGATGGATCACTTGGATTCATTTTGCTTCTACATTGAGAAACCATATGACCAAATTTATTGCAAACAAAACAATAACCATTGAATCTTTAAGCATTAGATTGTCTTACCAGATACCTTCCAACTTTGTTTATCTAATTTCCTTGTCTAAATCTCCTTTGTCTAGATTCAGAGCTTTTTCCTTTCTCATATCTAAGACCTCACTTGTCACCTTCAGTCCTTTGACCTTTAATTAGTTTATCAAGCTTGGCTAAGCTAATCTTGAACTTCTCCTTGAATTCATTTGTAGCAGCAAGTTCATGTCTAAGATCAACAATCTTCTTTTCAAGCTCTTCATTATTTCTGGATTGTTCCAATTCAAGCTGCAACTAATTGAATTCATCAGTAATTCGGTTGCATTCTTCATATTTTTCATTCAAGGACTGAGTATGATTTTTTGCATTCTTCTTTCTATCTTCAATCTCCTTTTTCATCCTCATCACAATAGATTCCATCTCATGCTTCAGGAGAGCATTATCTCTGGTAAGCTTTTCACATTCCTCTATTTTTTCCTTCAAGGATTGACTCAGGTGTTCTCCTTCCATGCTCTTACTTTCTTTCTATTTAATCTGATTGCATAGTTCCTATCTCTTTTCCCTTGACTCATTGATTTTATCTTTCGATGATTGAATGAATTTCTTAGCATTCATGAGGCTTTCCTGCAATTCCCAAACTTTAGATTTGGATTGATCAAGGTCATCTAGGGCCACCAAAATTTGATGTTGAAGACTGTTGGGTATGTGCAGGATCATGATGGGCCAAAAAGTGGCAATATTATGGGTATTTGTAGGGTATGTGGCTGATGACTTTTTTTTTACTAAAAATTAATGAAATGAAAAGGGTTTTTAGAGGAGATTCTCAGCTTTCGACCAATATAAATTATGCTTTAATTTGAATTTAATAAATAATTATTATTCATTTTCTATTAGAATTATGACTAAAGTCCTAATCGATAGGCTGATTGAAAACATCTACAACTTTCAAACAATATCACATTTTTGAATCCAAAACATTCATTTCTATGCTTCACATACTATAGGATTAAAAAAGAAAAAATAAATTTCATGATGTTTTGACCAAGTTAAGGTGGTCGACATCGAGTTCTTATATTTTTTAAAAGTTGTAATAAAAAATTCATAATTAATTATTTACTCGAAAAAAATTACAAAAAATATGCATCACATCCAGACATGAGTCCTCTACTTATATATAAAATCTTATAAAAAAATATTATCATTTTATTATAGTTAGGGTGGTCAAACAAACACCTACTTCTTATTTTTCACTGAAATTTAAGTACTACTGCATTGAAATTTCAAATTTTCACCAAATAGATTTTATTTATTTTTAAATAAACCCAGTAGTTGAGAAACTACATTCAATTTTCTCCAGATTCTATTCTTACATATTTTTGAAATAATACAGATAACTTATTCAAATTTTTATGTCAAGTTGCCTAACACTGATTTTTCTGAACTTTTTGCCACTTAAGGGCCTATTTTTTCCATGATGATCCTGCACATACCCTACTTGAATCCATTTAATCACTTTCTCAGATCTTCCCTAAGATTTTAAACTTACTTTGAGGAACTAGGCTCTGATACTAATTGTTGGAATCAAGGAACACTGAGAGGGGGAGGAATTAGTGTTCTACAATTTTTAACCTTGTTAATCTAATATTTAAAGCACTTATAACATTCAACCAAAAGAAAGATGCATGAACATAAAAAAAGGAACCACAACACCATAACACAAGGCGTTTTTACATGGAAACCCTGTTAGGGGAAATAATAGATTGGAGGTCAATCCACAATATTATCTAAGTACTCAAATAAGTGCTTACAAAAGGAATGCACTTACATTTAGGCACACTTCCTAGAGCTCACTGCTCAAATACAAAAAGAAGACTCACTATCTTACAAAAGTATTTGGATTACATCCAAAAGATTGAACTGAAAAAATAGCATCTACTAATGCCTATTGAGAGTTTTGGTTAAGCACATTAATCACTTTCTTGACCTTCATTTTGATTTTTCTCTTCTACTTTGTTTGCTTTAATTCACATCACAAATCCTTTTATGCACAAGTGAAACTGTGCATAATCGCTCTACAATCCTTCTAACTTTTGAAACTCACATCAAAACACTTCCCACATACATTAAATTGATATAAATGGTCACTTATATATATCCAAAACTAAATATTTAATCAACCACATGTTAGCTTCAATAAAACATAAAATATTTACAAACCGTTGGCTCAATCCATAAATAATTTTCAATGTGCACCAACCAAAGTTGGCCACAACATAGTGAGGACCCAAATGAACATGCTCGAACACAAAAACACTTAAACGATTACTCCTTGAATATCCACAACACACTACATTCACTTAATCGACCTTTTGCACTGATAAATAAAAAATTAATCAACTGGATCTTCTAACTTGCACAACAACCAATATGAGGCTCTATGATTCAAGGCAAATATAGATCATACATGTAACAACCTTCCCTAAGATCCATGACTCAAAATGATAACATAAAATTGCATATGAATTGATGAACACAATCTTGTCGGATGCTCTGTTCTAGCTTGATAGTTAATGCTCAGCTTCAATCTAACTTCTGGTATGAGCAAATGCTGACATGTGGATTGAATCACTGACTAGGGTTTCCATCAATGACAACACCATATGACATATGCAATGTCTCTTTCCAACAAGGATATCTATACATTTATTTATAGTAAGATAAAAGAAATGTCGCCAGTTCAGTTGAGCACACTATGAGAAAGTGAATTGGAAAAGAGCCATGATGCCTATGGAGTGTTAGTTGAGAAAAAGTTGGATGTTTGGAGGAAACTCCCTTTGTTTGAATTTGAAAATAACTATATGTGAATAGATTTAAGCATAATTCACAATGAATCTTTGTGGATTGATGAGACACATTTGACTACCAGAGAAGATATCAGAGATGTAACTAGTTTGTGTTCCTCTAGAAAAGTTCCCAAATGAAAGGCTATGGATGAGAAAGAGATATTTGAGGTTACTGGTGTGAATCTTGAAGGGAAATATATTGATTTGAGATTAATTTTTGATCTAGTAATAAGGTATGCTGCTATGGTCATCAGTCACAAAGTTTGTATCTCTAACAATGACCTCACAATCTCTACTATTGTTATACATACTATTGTTGATATGGTTAAAAGAGGTATGAATTATGACTTATGTGAACTACTTCATATACATATTTTGAAGAATTTAAATGAAATAAAAAAGTGTAAGAAGAATACATTTTGGTATGGAAATCTTGTTGCTTGTCTTCTTTTTTACTTTTTGGGAGAGTTACTAGTAATTGGAAGCATAGAATGGTCAAATATAGTGTGTATTGCCCATCAAATTAGGAACTTCATGATAAATCTTGGTAGTTTAGATGCACAAGAGATTGTATTTTCTGGATTCTTTGGAACACTTTAGCTGAGGATGAATAAAAGGTTTAGGATTCTAATAAATGTGTTGGAAAGGTACTCCAAAAGCATAAATTTTCTTGTGTCTATATATTTG
This sequence comes from Sequoia sempervirens, assembly GCA_007258455.2. Taxonomy (NCBI): domain Eukaryota; kingdom Viridiplantae; phylum Streptophyta; class Pinopsida; order Cupressales; family Cupressaceae; genus Sequoia; species Sequoia sempervirens. The sequence continues at coordinate 153,025,310 of VDFB02105785.1, read as the reverse complement.
TATCACATGGAAGTAGTTGAATCAAGGTTGGTATGGATTTCTGAATTAGATTATGAATTTTTAGAGGTTGAAGTTAATAATTATGCAAAAGTTCTCTTGGAAAGCCTTAAGAGTCTAAATGTAGAAGGTACCTCTGATAGCATAACTAGATCAGGGAAGAAAAGGAAGATTATTATTAGCAAGAAGTTGCAGAAGGAAGTGAGCTTAAACATGAGCATGAAAGGATAATTATTTAGAAAGCTTTGGAATAGTTGTAGAAGGTTTTGCCTAGTGCTAATTTTGATTCATCTATTTATGTTGTGGAGAATCTCAGAGGAATTATTGATTGTTTGAAGGTCTATATCTTTAGACTTGAAGTACCTATTGAAATTGGATCTGTTGAAGGAAATTTGGAGGATATCAAGGAAAAATGTGGAAATGCACATAGTTGAGTCATGAAGGAATTGGAGAGAGTACAAGGTTGTGAAGAAGAGCCACAAGAAATACTTTATTTTTTCCTAAATTGGTCTAATAGTACACTGAAAATAAGAAATGATATAAGGATGAGTGAATCCCAAATGTGCACTCAAGAAAATGCATATAGGTTATTAGAACATAGATATAATCAAAGGTGGTCCTACATTGTGCAACTTCAAGACAAATTCCTTTCACTGTAGGATCAAAGGAAAAATGTTATTAAAAATTTTGCAGCACTTAGAGACATGAATAAACTCAGGAAAAATTCTATTTCTAATGCTCTTGGATGTATTGGTGAATTATCAGAGATTAATCTTAATCAATATACTCTAGTAGATGATATAGATTCCTTAACTAAACTTGAGCTATTTCAAAAGACTCTTGTAAGTGAAAAAGGTTCATTTGAAGAAGGAAAAGCAACGTAGAATGTCATCCTGGAGAGTCTTAGAGGTTCTTCTTCAGGTTAATTCAATTTTGTGTTCATATCTTGTTGGCTACATTTTGATATATATAAAGATATTTTGGACACCCCATCCTTTTTCATTGATGTCAAAGGGGGAGAGATAGAGAGATAGAGATAAACATTTTTTGTGAAGAACATTTTTAATAGGGGGAGTATTCAATTGTAGTTGCAAAATCCTTTTATCATGCATGTTGCCATCAATGCCAAAGGGGGAGATTGTTTGGAATTACAACATGAGAATGAAGCATTGATGGTTTGTTTTGGTTGTTTCTATGTTTTCATTGATGTCAACATGATGATATCCACATGATGATAACTCTATGAAAAGTCTACTTGGTTTATCAGAAGCTATTCTCTGCCAATAATGCCCTTTTGTGATGGATCGGTGTGTTGGTATCTACGTCCAAAAATAACCACAAGATCTAATATGACTCTAATCTCTTAACCATGGTATCTTGACTCATTCAAATAGCTTTATCCTGGATCTTGATATGTCTTTGGTTGTGAGAAGAAAGTTATCACTAAAAAAGTTCAACTATGTATTCTATTGCTGTTCCTTGCTTGGCATACTATGTGGGAGACATTTCATTCTATTAAGGTGAATATTCTTATGCTGTGGTTTTTTTGATAGTCTCTATGCTAGTGGTATGATGGGAAATTATTATGTTCTTAGATCTAGAAGGCATTTTCTTTGAGGATTATTTGTTTTCTTGGAGAATTATGTTCTAGTTTTGGCTAACTCAGCATATGCAATAAATTATGGAGACTATTTGTGTTTAATGGATGTAATTTGACTTGGTACAATGTATTACATGGATAAAATATTTTATGGTCCCAACAAAGAGACTTTTGATTATTTTTCTTTCATCTAATTAGGCTAACCTAATTGATGATTAAGATATACTTGTATATATATAAGATGTTTTGAGGAATTAGATGAGAGTGCAAAGAAGGAGAAGAAGGAAAAGAAGGAGAAGAAGGAAAGAAGGAGAAGAAGGAGAAGAAAAGTGTATGAAAGAAAATTCTGAGCTTAAATACTTTATTAGTTTAGGATCAATACAGGTTTGTTGATCGATTATTGTGTAAGGCAGTACTTCATATTCTAAGCTTCATTGGAACTAAACCCTGCACATTGAAGGTGTATCCTATTAGTTCAATCACTTGGCAGTGAGCCACTATCTTGTATCTTGGTGTCAACCATCTTTTGTATTCAAGCAATGAGCCCTTTTAAGGATAGTGAGTCTTGGTAGTGAGACCCATAATATTTTGTATCTAGATAAATATATTGTGAGTTAAAACTCACCATGGTTTTTCCCTCTTTGGGTTTTGCACATGAAAATCCTAGTGTTCATGTGTATGGTTTCTTTTATTTGTTTCTATGTTCTCTCTTGCTAATTCTTTCATAATTGTGAAAATGGTTATATGGATTTGATGTGAATGGTTTTATGAAATACATATTCACCCCCTCTCTGAGTATTCTAGATGTTCAATAGTTTCCTAAGTGATTCCATCTAGCATAATAATTCTACATTTATCCTAAGGAAGGTACATATGTTATTAGAGCTCATTTGGGTGATTAGAGATCTCTCAAAGTGAGTCATTAATGTTTATGATTCATTCTTTCATCTCATTCTAGCCCACTGGAATAAGGTTGTATTGCATTCTAGATTTCCTAATCTTAGACACACTTAAGGTTAGGTTTTATGTTCACATTTTCATTCAAGTTTCATTATTTCTATCAAGTATTAATTACCAAATTAGGGGTTTGACAGAGGAAAACTCCACATAAGCAAATCAACTCTATATTCTATTTTGTAGCTATTTTTACAGGTTCATATCTAGAAATTATTTTGGGAAGGAAGATTATAGATTAGAGCATAGATCTAGACTTCCAATTTGTGAAAAAGCAGAATGGGGCTGATACGCAAAAAGTGGCGTATGAGTCCCACTATAGGAAAATTTCTAGATTTTTGTAGATCTTTAATCTACATTGTCAAAAACTTGCTCTAGACAAGAAACCCTAGTCTGGGACTGATATGCCTAAATTGGCATATGAGTCCTATTGTTCCCTACTTACAATTTTTTTTAGTGTTTTAGAGCTCATTCTAGGTCTTTACAGATTACATTGTGAACACTTCTAATTTCTTACATTTATGTTTTGATTTACATGCTTTTCTTGGTCATTTAATGAAGTCTTCCATTGCATTAGGTTTGAGCATTAGATCTTGCATTTCATAAGTCTTTCCAATCCCTAGCTTAGTGGTGAACCCCTCTTTATAATTAGACCCTAGGACAACCCTATTGCAATATATCTTTCTCCTTTGCATACCTAAGATTGAGATCTCTAGGGTTTTCCTTGAAAGATTTTTGTAGAAAATTTATGTTCTGTCTTAAACCATAAATAAGCCATTTTACCATTTATCATTTTGGTGAACCTACATTTAGAACACATCATTTTTTATTTGGAATGCATCATAGTCCTAGATCTTGCTTGCATTAACTTTGTATTAGGGTTTGCACTAGTTAATTTGCATCTAGGGCTTCTAAATATTGCAATAGTGAAAGTGCATATAGGTTTCATTTTTGCATCTTACATCATTGAATATCATCTAAAATTTGTATTTGCACTTAGTCTATAGATCATACAAACTAAAAAGCATAGAAAAAAATTAATATTTTTTAAAATTTGTGAAAGAAAACCCTCACTGGGACTCATGCACCCCTTTGGGCGATTTAGTCCTAGAAAATATTTAAAAATAAATTTTACAACATTAAATTCTTTGTTTCTGGGCTTCTATTATTTGTTGTTGATACCTTTCTATTTTAGTTAGTAGAGTTTCTATTACATTCATTTGAGTAAATTTAGTTTAATTTAGATTCATTGCAATTGTGGATAGAATTAGATTGTTTTTCCCAACATTAGTTCATAGTGCAATTAGATTACATTAAATTTGGAAATCATTAGAAAATAAAACCAAAAAAACCTATAAACGAATGAACCACTTGGAGAAAGAATAGTCATTTTAAAATCTCAAATCTCTTTTTCCACGTTAACCTAACCCTAAAGCATTTTAGTAGTGATAAATTTGACATGTTAGATGAAGCCCTTGAAGATTTAATCTCACAAATTTCATCCACTAATGCCTTTTATGAAAAACCAAAACCAAGAGACATTAATGTGATTCAACCTCAACTTTCTCTTTACCCATCTTCACACAAACCTCAAACTCAAAAAGAAACTATTTTCACACTTGAACCACCTATGAACAATGTTAAGCAACAATCAGGTTATAATACCATTGCTCATACATATAAAACTAGAAAAAATCCATAACCAAGACAAACAACCACAAAATCCTTACCTTTTCCTAACTTCATCTTGCCTAGTGCTCCTCATTTTCCTTCAAATACTGGAAAGGAGTATGATCTTATTGAAAAACTTAAGAATACTCCCGCGAAAATATCCCTATGGGACTTGATTCAAAACTCACCTAATTATCACACTATTATTCAAATATCCTTACAACAAGTTTTGATCCCCTCTAATACAAATACAAGTGATGTGGCAACTATAATTCAAGGGATGAATGCAATTAACATAGACATTACATTTTACCAACATGAGCTCCCTCCCTTGGATGAAAGAACCATTATGCTTTCATGATAATAGCTAGATTCAATAGAATGGGAATAAAATGAACTCTTGTTGATAATGGCTCCACCCTTAATGTGTGTAGTGTGAATCTTCTATATAGACTTGGCATGGATAAATAAAAAATTTAACTTAATTCCTTATCAATTCAAGGATTTGACAATATAGGAAAATAATTGCTTTGTGTGATTACTTTATCTATTACAGTTGGAAAGGCTACCTTACAAACTCATATTCATGCTATGCCTCATGATCATTCATATAATATTCATTTAGGAAGACCTTGGATTCATGAGATTCATGTGGTACCTTTGAATCTTCATCATATCATGAAGTATGTCTATAACAATAAAGTATACCAAGATAAATAGACCCCGAGCCTGAAAGTTGCTTACAAGTTGAGAAAGGAATGAAATGTCCTCTAAACACATTAATTTTAACTTCAAACATAGAACCTATGAAAGAAGAAAAAGAAGAGATGGAAATAGTTCCAACATTATTGGACAATGTTTGGGGTTCCTTAGAGTTCAAACCATCGCTTATGGGAGAACATATAATCACAAGTAAAGAAGATGAAAAACAAAAATAACCAATGGTAATATCAACAAAAAAATTGGAAGAAAACTCACAAGCATATTCCTCATCTACTCTAGAAGAAGAAACAAGCTATAAGATAAACTTTGATGAGATAGATTATCAACAACCACAAAACTCAAGAGAAATGGAAAGAATTTATGGAAAAGGCTACGAGTTCATGAAACAACTTGGTTATAGTGGAAAAGGATGTGAAAAGAAATAACAATGCATTCATGATCCTATAGAACCTAATACACAAGAAACAAAAAGTGGTTAGGGATATTTCCCTTCTAAGATCACAGAAGTAATGAAAAACCCCTTGCTAAACATCAACGCCATCACGTGTAATTCTAAAACAAGTCTCACTTTGAAGCATCAATAATTGATTGATACAACTTGTGAACCATCATTGATTTTTTGAAAGATGATGAAGGCTATTATAAAGAAATTTTAGTATTTTATGACAAATCATTTACTCCTAAAAAGAAATGTGTTACATGTGCTATGATTAGTACCAAGCAAAAAGATAGAGAAGAGCAGAGTAATGAGAGTGACAAGAACAACAAACAATACAACCTTGAATTCCCAAAAAAAAAATAACTTTCTTTAGGAGATACCATGGACATACTGATGGATATTAAAAATGAAGAAAAAATTATTAAGATAGGAAAGTTCCTTGATGATGAAGAAAAAGAGGACCATGTATCTTTACTTCATGACTTCCTAATTTTTTTGCTTGGACTTATTCAGATATGTCGAGAATTGAACATAAGATTGTAACACACAACACAGTCCTCACTAAAAATGCTAAACTTTTTAGATAAAATATTTGAAAGATGAACCCTAAGATAGCCTTGTTGGTTAAGACCAAGATTGAGAAGGTCCTCAAATCTAGTTTATACATCCTATAGATTATTCTCGTTGGTTTTCTAACATTGTCACAATTGTGAAACCAGACAATCATATTAGGTTGCATATGACTTTTGAGATTTAAATAAAGCATCTTTAAAAGACAGCTTTCCCCTTCCTAATATCAACATGATAGTAGAATCGACTATGCGACATGCTTTGTTTTCATTCATGGATGGATTTTCTCGATACATAATCAAATCTTTATTAACCCTCAAGATCAATACAAAGGAACATTTTGTTGGGTAATTATGCCTTTTGGATTGAAGAATGTGGGTGCAACATATCAATGAGCTATGATATTGATATTTCAAGATTACATACATAATATTTTGGAAGATTATGTTGATGATATTTTAGCAAAATCTTTACCTCAACATGATAAAGTGAATATCATTTGAAAGATCTTTGAGTGAATGGAAAAATGCAACATGATATTGAATTTAGAAAAGTGTCTTTGGTGTAGATAGTGGAAATTTTTTAGGTTATATTGTATCTCACAGAGGTATTGAGGTAGACATAAATAAAATTGATACTATAGTAACACGCCACCTCATAGAAATATTTCTCAATTACACAGTTTACAAGGAAGAATTTGGGATATTTGACGTTTCATACCATCCTTAGCAAATTAAATGTTACCATTTACACATCTCCTTAAGAAATAAGTTTAGTTTAAATGGAATGAGGATTGTAAATAGGATTTTGATAGTTTGAAAGATTACATTGCTACTCCACCTATTTTACAACCTGCTATGCAAAATAAACCATTCATCCTATATACAACATCAACCCATGGTCTTGCGGTATTGTTGGCTCAACAAGATGAAAATCGTAAAGGGAATCATATTTATTACATTATATGAACTTTGATTGATTATGAGAAATGATATACAATGATAGAGAAATAATGTTTGGCTCTTGTATTCGCTACTAGTAAGTTGTGACATTACTTACTAAATGCTAGAATACATGTGATAACGAAGTTTGATCCTTTAAAACATCTTTATGCTAAAATATATTTATTAGGATGCTTATCTAAATGGGTTATGTTGTTGACTAAGTTTTACTTTAATTTTGTTTCAAAAAGCCAATTAAACGATAAGCCTTGACTGACTAGATAGCTAACACTCCTTCTCCCCTAGCATTACCTAATGTAGAATCATTTCCTAGTGAGAGTGTACTGACTATTCAGGAACATGAAAGTACATGAGAATTGTATTTTGATAGATCTAAGTGCAAAATAGGCTCCAACATGGGAGTTATAATAGATCCAACTAGAGGAACACCTATTCCCTTGTCATATCTATTAAATTTCCTATGCAAAAAAAATACCGTAGAGTATGAAGTGTTAATTACTAGATAATGGATTACTTTAACTCTGGGAGGCCGAGACATTAAAATATTTGATGATTCACAATTAAAAATTAAACAAATAAATGTAACATATCATGTCAATCATGAAAAACTATTGAAATATAAGGATCTCAAAAAAAATTTCTAGAGAAGTTGGATTCATTTACCATTGGTAACATTCCACTAAAAGATAATTGGCATGCAGATGCAATGGCGAGTGCAGCTTCTCTGAAACTCCTCAAGATCCTTCAAAATATTTCACATTTTTTTTCCATACAATTATTAAACCATCGATTGATTCTAAATCATATGAAGTATTAGAAATAAACACAAAAATCTCTAGTGAATGGTATGCATTGATATTTAATTATTTAAAAATTGGTACCTTTCCTTAGTTGACAACATATAATACTACAACCCACCTTTGAAAGATTGCATCTAAGTATATAATTCTAGCTGATGTGTTGTAGAGGAGGTCATTTGATGGTCTCTTTCTTAGATTCCTTAAACAATCTAAAATCCCCATAGAACTTGAGGAAGCCCATTTAGGTGCTTGTAGAGGACATTTTGGAGGAAGATCATTAGTTCAAAAGTTAGTTTGTATAGGATAGTATTAGAGGAATATGGAAAAAGATTTCTTTGCATATGTTAAGAAATGTCACAAATGTCAAGAACATAGCAAACTGATTCATGCTCCTGCTTTCAAGCTTTGCACACAAGTTCCTATTTGTACTTTCTTAGTGTGGGGCCTAGATATCATTGAAAAAATTCCACCCCTTCCTCCACAAGACATACATTTATAATTAGTGCAATAGATTATTTCAAAAAATGGGTGGAAGCAATTACCCTTCTTTCGAAAACTGTCAATGTAATATGTCATTTCATATTGGAACACATTATTGCTCACTTTGGATATCCTTCCACTTTAGTTTCTGACAATGGGATGCCATTTAAGAATAAGGATGTGAAGAAGTTCTTAGAAATGTTTAACATAAAACATTGCTTTTCGACACCCTAGTACCCAAAATCTAATGGTTAAGCCGAATCAACTTATAGAACCCTTAATAAAATCTTAAGAAAAAAAGTAAGAAAACACAATAAATATTGGCACACACAATAAACATATGTATTATGGTCCTATCATACAAATGTTAGAGAATCATCTGGGAATACACCTTATAACCTTGTCTATGAAACCGATGCGATAATGCCCTTGGAGTTAGAGATTACTTCATTAAGAATCTCTTTAAGGAATTATTGATGACAATACTTATAAGGAACAATGTTTGCATCAGCTTGAAATGCTCTATGAACATCACATTAATGCTCTTGAGCACCTTCAATATTATTCTAAAATAATGCAGTGTAGTTACAATAATAACATAATACCTCGTTCATTTAATAATGGTGATTTGGTTTTATATGAGAATCAACATAATGTCAATGATGCCCTGACAAAAAAGGAAAAGTTTATCCCTAATTGGTTAGCAAATATAATCTATGAAAATTATGGATTTGGACCATATACATTAAGAAAAATATATCCCACACCTCTTAAAGAAATTATAAATGTCATGCATCTACATCGACATTATGTCTAATGTTCTTGAATATTGTTGATGATAATCTAGTGGTGTTAGAGTTGTTATATGACATTCTATATGCTCTCACATTGCTTCATTCTTGACACAATTATTTCTATCTTGAATACTAAAGTAATTATTTAAATTAACATTTAGGTGGTTACTTTAGGTTTCATGCTATTCAAGTTCATCTTGTGTTTTATGTTTGATTAGATCCTTACATGTATTTAATGTTCTTTAATTAGATCATAAGTGAATTTAATTTAGCATAACATAATCATAATATTGTATTTAAGGAAATCTAGAATAGTTTTAATTAGATATAATAAAGCATGTTAAATCAGGGATACATTTATTAATAGTCTTACAAAGATTATTTGATAAACCACATTGCCATTTCACATTCAACACATAAGCATAAATAATCAAATATCAAATGATCATAAATATATATCTCAAAGTTTCAAGTACATGTCATCAATATATACAATGCTTATGTGGTCTGTGACTATTGGATCCCTCGATATTTGGTGATTGCATATGTCTAGAGATAGTTTTTCGAAAGATGGTGGAATGCGATTCTAATCATGAATTGATAAGACCATCCAAAGCATATGATAGACCATGTGGTCATCCAATAGCCTCTTGGTGCTCTTCCACTAGGTGATCTCTCTCTTCCTATAGTCTGGATACCTCTGCATGGAGTCTCTCGACCTCTATTGGTCCTCAAGCTGATTGGATCTAGTCATAGGTAGCCTTCGCTCAATTTGCGCACCTAGTAGCACCCTCATACATTGTCCTTAGTATAACATAAGGCTCAAACAACTCTTGGTCCTACTCCATGATGGGTGGGGGCATGTAGTCTATAGCCTCATCTTTGAGAATGGGAGGCACTATCTCTATAGAGACCTATCGATAGAGGTCCTATAAAGCTAATAATTAAATCATAAGCATAATCATAAATAAAATGTCTTCACTTGGGTCTCTAGCCAGTTGTGTAATGACAACCTCATCTTGTGTAGGAGGTATGGAAGATGTGCTAGCCTCTCCATGCTCATCGGTACTTGTGCATGTAGTAGTTTCTCACTATGATATGGTAACAAAAATGGGAGATGGATCTCCCCACTCATGGGAAACAAGACTCTCAATTGATATATCGCTTCCCTCACTCATCGGCTACTCCTCCTCCTCCTTGACCTCCTCCTCTCCCTCATAATCAAGGTCTGCTACCTCATTTTAGTCCTCATCTATCTCATCTATGAATAGGTCAAAAACCCTAATTCTTTTATCCTCAACTATATCATCCTCCTCATCCCTTTGATCTAGGAGTGGTCTTGCATAGCTTATTGGTTGATCCATGGGTAACACTAGAGATGGTCTTGCTACTTTCCACCACTCCTCATATGTATCTGTAATACCAACATCATCGACGGAAGAGACTAGGGGCATGTCATGGTCATCATCATCAAAGTCACTAGAGTTTACATCATTAGAGGTGAATCATCTAGTGTCTCCTGGCCTCTAGGAACTTTGCATCGATCACCTATAAAAGGGTCGTGCTACTAGTTCTACCTAAATCTAACCAAACTATCGCATGACACAATCATAGTAGAATGTTCATACTACATAATCATGTCTTCCTTGAAGAAATATCTCCCTTTGCATCCTCCTCAATTGTCAAGTCTCATTTGGCCACTATGGTATCAACTAGTAAGGTCTCCAAATGATTTCTTCTTGATCAAGATGGTCGAATCTAAGTCTCCAATATAGATCTATAGACTTCCATGCCCATTTTAGTGGATAATTGAATGCATGCGGGTATCTAATGGTGGATACTGAAGGGAATCTTATAAGTCTAGTGCATGTGATATGCTCTAGACACCACACATATAGAAGCATACAATGCACCATACTGTCCACCTCACAATATGAAAACCTCTTGAGATCATAATATAAATGTGCTAAGATGTTGTAGCCCTACATGTATACTATCATGTGGTTCTCCATCTATTTGATCATGTGGACTAGGCCTTTGTCTAGGTGTGCTCCCCAACCATCAAAGATGAGTACTAGTGCTATTTTGAAAATCATAATCTTCCTCAAGAGTGAAGATCACACATAAAGTAGCCACAATAGCTCAATGCATGGCCCCATGATCTCCTCTCAAATAAGTCCATTCAAGTAATATCATATATTAGCTTGCATTTGTAAATATGATCACTCCCCTACAAAGCATATGGTCTCATTGTGGATAAGAACCGGAAGGATGTGATGAACATCCTCCAAGGTGATCATCATCTCACCTATAGTAAGGTGAAATGTATAGGTGTTATCATCCCATCTCTCAGCTATCGCCATCAACATGGTGTCATGGTACCTCATGGGAGCCATGAGGTATGCCTAGTAGATAACAGTAGTTTGTAATTTCTGAGCATTCACCTCTGATAATGTCAAGACCAAGTCTCGCATGCATCAAAATTGTCTACTCAGACACTATCACAACCAGGATGATGTCTAACAAAAAAGAGCAAAAATATGTTCTATACACATTTTAAAATCTAAAATCTTTACTTTAATGATAAAAAAGTGTAATAAAGTTGTTCTAGTGTACTTTTCTAAAGGTCGTAGACATTTTATTTACCTTTTGGAAAACTTTGTGAAGAAACAAGACACTTCACAACAAAAGGGGACACTTAGCAAAAAAAAGGGGACACTTTATGAAAAAAGGGACACTTTGTGAACTTTTCTTCTAGTGTCCTAAATCAACCTAGAAATGCATACAAAATAAATTAAATGCATAAAAGGAAAGTTAAGGTGCAAAAAATTAACTCACTTGATGATGAAGGTCACCTCACGATACCTCCTCTCATAGTGTATCAAGTCTCGATGGCCTATAATCTCATAAACTTAGCATTTTCACCTACTCTTTAACAAAGTCAAACTGCAAGAAGATAAAAGAAAAAATAATTATAAATTACTTCCCTTTTCACTCTTATATATGTTAAAATTAGGGTTTTACAATATTAGGGTTAAAAGTTCTTTTCATTCAAACTAGCATATTGGGGGTTAGTGAACTTCATTTTCAATGTCATTTGTTGTGTTGGAACCATGATTCTACGTACATTCTCATCAAATGTCTATAACTATGTGGTATGGTACTTGGAAATACCATATGGTACAACTTCTCCAAATTAATGTGGTTTGAATGCCACCTTGATTCCACCTCCATAAAGAAAGTGGAATCAAGGGAGGGCATACATCTACCCTCAAATTTGATTTCTAGAAGAAGTTAGATAAGATGACTTTTGGATGACTAATGAATTTGTATTACAGGATGTGGTTCCTAACATTGTGGTTTTGCAGATAGCTACAGTGGTGGATTAATTCTCCTACATTATCAATATCATTTTCTGAAATGAAGCTCATTGTTTGGATTCCATTAGCTTACATATGCACATAGAGTCATATGGGTGCTAAAGTTGGGGCTAGATGTAATGAAAAATATTTTACTCCCTTCTTGGAGATAGTGTAATTTCTCATTTAATCTAGACCTATTTTAGTACCCTTGCATTAAATTCCATTTAATTCATCATTAATAGGCCCCTAAGACCCTTTATTTCATATCTCAAGACTTATTTCGACCATAATCCCAACAAAATCCATAAAAGCATTAAAATTTCTATCAACCTACCCTAAAAAACTAGGGTGGGACTCATATGCCACTTCTAGCATATGAGTCCCCCTAAGTGGGACCCATACACAATTTATTGACTATAAGTCTACCTAGGTGGGACCCATACGCCAGAAGTGGCGTATGATTCCCATTGGGCCCTTTTTAGGGTTTGAGCAGGAAATTAAAGTATTTAATTTAAATTTTTTGTTGATGTCAGCTTTTGAGATCTAAATAATGGTAAATTGTGTGTAATGCCTATATAAACAAGTAATCAACAAATTTGAAGCTTTGGAGTAGTACTATTTTGTTTTTTCAAGTCTTCAAGATCACTTTCATTCTAGATCTAACATTGTCAATGGTTGATTATGGTTGCCTTTGGTAAATCGTGATGGATTCTAAGTTTACTAGATGTAACTGTTAGGGTTAGAAGGTAGATTGCAATCAATTAAATGCAAATTTCATCAATAAAATAGAGAAATAAAAAACATAGAAAAATATAGCAGCAAGAACACAACATAAATATTTAACATGGTTCACCCAAATCCAAGCTACATCCACCAAAAAGAGGGTCCAAAATGTATTAATCTCCTAGAAGATAACCTTTACAATGACATCCAAAGACATGCAAAGACATGCAACAATGTTTTTATCACATTGTTGACTTGTTGGTTTTACATAGTGATGGGTATAGGTATCCGCGGCTTCTCCTACATTTTTCAAACCACTACTATGTGATTTTTTGCTAAATTTTTTCACAACCTACACCCCTCAAAACTCATCCTTGAGTGTCCTAATATGCTCCCACACATGTCCCATTAATTACCAATGAAGTGTGGCAATTGATTGTGCCTCGTGAACCAAATAAAATTCTTTCTTTGGGCAATTGCATTTACTTTTTCTAGTTTTCTTTTGAATTTATAATATAAGTATTGTAACTAATGAGTTCCAACTATAACTAATTACTTCCAACATTTAATATTTGTTTGAAGCCACCTTTTAGATACAAGTGCAACAGAAATATTAGTGAAGCAAATTATTTAATAAATAAAATAATATAAATATTTTATCTAAGTCTGATTGGTCTCCATAACACAACAATCTCCCACTTGGAGATAGATTAGACTCCACTTCATATCATCTCCCACTTGGAAAATAATCATATTGCTGCCCCTACAACTCCCATTGGAAATAAACACCTTGGACCCTATTGTTCTATTTTGTTTAAATTCAACCTTCAAGGCCAACCAAAGTTGAAGAGGAGCTCAGCTTCTCCCTTGTCACTGCCTTCATAAAAACATCTGCTGGATTGCCATCTGTATGTATCTTTTCCATCGTAACATGTCCATCTTCCAACACCGAATTAATGGAATGATATCTCAGTTGTATGTGTTTGTATTTAGAGTGTAAGGAAAAATTCTTTACAAGATGTATATCACTCTAGCTTTCCATAAACAAGTAACTTTCAGCTTGATGTTTTCTGAAATATTCCATGAAAAGTTGAAGCCATATCATTTCTTTTGCCAACTTTGTTATAGTAACATACTCTACCTCCATGGTGGATAAAGCAACCACCTTTTGCAACTAATAAATTCAACTCATTTTTGTCGCACCAATTGTAAATACATAACCTATGGTACTCCACCTAGAATCAATATCCCCTTCCAAATTTGAGTCAAGATAGCCTTTTAAATCAATATTACAACCCCCAAAACATGAAAATTTATTGGATGTACCTCTCAAATACTTGAGAATTTATTTTATCACATTCCAATGCTCAACTCTAGGATGACTCATATACCTGCTAACAACTCTTATGACATGTGCAATATCTAGTCTCATGCATACCATGGTGTACATTAAACTATCTCTAGCTGAAGCATATGGTACCTTCGACATTTTTCCTTCCTCCTCTTATGTTTTTGGATACATATCTTTAGTCAATTTGACATGACTAGGAAATGGTGTGTTGAGAGATTTTGCATTCTCCATATGAAATATTTGCAACACCTTTTCAACATAATAATCTTATAACCCTATAATTTTTCTCCGCTTCATGAATAGTCATCCACCAACCTATAAGCAGCCTAGTCCTATGTAGGCAGTATTTTATGTAACTATTTGAACCTAAGTGGTGTTTTAAATAGTTCACTGAACCCCCCGCCTTGCCGCTTGAGCTTATTTTATATCACTTTTTTGTGTTCTCTACCTAGGTGGTGTTTTGTGTAGTTTGTTGAACTTTCCTTTACTACCTATGTGATGATTAATATTTAAGTGGGATCTTGACATATTATTCAAACTCAAATGCACTTTTGTGTAGTTTGTTGAACTCTCCACTTTACTACTTATAGACATTTTCTTTCAAATTTTTGAAAGATGGTTATATTGAAAATGGTGAAGCGACAACTACCACATGTCATGGAGAAATTTAAGACATTAAATGATCATCTACTCCCATTTTTTTCTGTGAAGTTTGAAGAAAGTTTAAAGTTATAGAAAAATATTCTCATTTTGAAGAAATTCTTCAATGATGAGCTAGATGAGATGCAAAATTTTAGCTATAGGATTTTCCATTGTTGTACTTACAGTATTCACCTATTCTAGTTTTCTTTCCTAGATTGTTTTTGTTTGCATTTTAGAAGGACATCTATTGTTAGAGCTATAAAATATCATCCATGGTGAGGGTTAAATATGAAAGTTAGGAATATTTATCTAGGCTAACTTATGAGGGACCAAAAATTGGAGATACCAATCTAGGGCCTATGATTTTGGATGAAATATGAAGAAAATTCAATAAATCCAATCCACCACCCATTATTGAGCAAGTGATAGATAGTGGGTTAGTTGAAGTTACTGCATTTCCTTTAGTTGTGTAATGCCTCGAACTCATTTTAGAGTACATTAGGCATTATAATTCACAAACACGGGAGATTAGGATAGAAGATAATTGACAAGTTCTGAGAGTCCAGAGGTCCACCTTCGTGTCTTGCCTAAGGATCCCAAAGAAGGATGAGTATTCACCAATGAACATGAAAAATTCTCAAATTGAATTTTCTACAAAGAAAGGGGTTTACATGAATGAAATAAAAAAAAATTGGTTGGACAAGACTAAGAGGGGTAAGTCCCAATTGCTTCAAAAACTAAATAGAACTCATTTTGTGGAAGAAGTAGCTAACATTGTGGTGTTAATACATAGGGTAAGGGTTAATGAAGTCTATTTCATCATCTAGATTATGTTAAGCGGAAAGAAATTCCTATATTGGTAAGAAATTATTAGTGATCTCTTGCATAAGTTGATGACATTATTTTCCCTCAACATGTTCTTTTATATGTCCTCATACTTGATATACACCATCACCAACACTAGACCTTGGCCTGGATTAAGACCAAGTGATTTACCTCTCGAAAAAGTGCCTATTTATGATTATTTTGATAAGCTTTAGCTGCACAATATCTTTTAGTATTTTAGGAGAGTGACTAATAATTTCACTATGAGAATGCTTAGGGAGTTATAGGGACATCTTGCAATGTAGTTATCGCCTGAAGCAATGCAATTTGTGGACTTCTATGCTAGTCATTTTATTCAATTTCAGGGATTTTCTTACATAAGGGTTGGAAGATATGCTGGATTTCCTATTTAATTTCCTAAATACACTGAAGATAAATGGGTGATTATCGAAGTAAGTAGGCAGTTGGCTGATGTAAGTAGGTTGTCCCAAGGATGGAAAAGATTGAAAATTCACTTTCCATTTGGTTTTGGTTCTTATAGTTGTTAATAAATGTCTAACATGCCTTAAATATTGAAAAGGAGATGTCTAAGTATAACATGCTTTCATATGAGGAGTGAGTTTCTTTTGATTCAAAAGATTATATTAAAAATAATTAAAATTAAGCCCTAATTTTTATCACCAATCTAGCCTTGAAGATTATTGAGCTAACTGTTTTGATGAATATGAAGTCAATAAAATGAGTTGGATTAGAATGATAGAGGAATATATAATCATCTATGATTGGAGGTGGGATCTACAAGGCATTGTGGAAGATGGGTCTGACATGGTAGACCTTGATGGAACTTTCAAAATTTTGTAAATTTTAGTGTGCTCATGTGAAAAACCTAGGAATTTTGACCTAAATATCTTTGTCACATCTGTTTCAGGGTTCTTATATGAAGTTTAGAGTTTTATTTTGTTTCTTGGTATTCTATTTTTGCTACTGGTTGTATAGTGTCTATTATCTATTATGAAGAGGGAGGAAATCCTCATATTTACATCATCATGTGACTATCATCCTACGACTGATTTTTCTCCTAGGTAGGTCAGAATCATCCTTTTTATAGGCTAGGGGAATATTCTTTTTGATCATTATGGTCTTTGTTCCACATGATTCCAAATTTGTGATCTTACTGTTCTCATGTCGCTCTACATAAGTCCCCTCTTTTAGAACAACTTGTAAGCACCTGTATAAAACTTTCACTTAAGTCTCAATGTCCCTTATAAACATATCACATGTCATTGATTTATTTATAGGTTTACATTATGAAATAGCAATGAGTGATGAGTGGTATTACCTTTTGATATCGCCCATTGCTAATGGCATCTGATCCCTCAACTTTGTAATGGTGATGAGTGATGTTCTTAATCTTATGCTCTTATCGCTCATTGCAGATAGCTATTAAAATAAACATTTGTAATAGCGATAAGAAATATGATGTTACACCATATGATCACGGATATGTTGTAAAAAGTTGTTCTCACATTGGCAATGCACGATGAACCCTATAAATAATGTAAACCATCCATCGCTGATTACTTGTTAAACATATGAGGAGAATTAACGATGAATGGAGGCCTAATCACTCATCGTGGATTTAGCTCTAAACTTAGTTTCTAAATTAGTAACAAGTGATCAGTGCTTTCTAAAATGGTTTTTATTTTGCTAATTTTGATATGATCTTATGGGAAATATCTTTGGAACCATTTTTTCTATGTAGGTGCACATGTCTAAGATCTAGTGTTTTCACAGTGTTTCTTATCATTGATGTGATCTTATAGATGAAGTGTGAGTTGGTGAAAGCATAATGAAGGGACATATGTGACTAGGACTCAAGCAATTAAATCAAGGGATAAAGGCCATCACATAAATGTTTTCATCATTGATAGAGCTGAGTGATGGTGAAATAAATCAATGATGGGTGATAACCATTAATGAAAGGAGAAATGTGGCAACATCCGGGGGGTCTCATGCAAAGCAAGAAGGGAATAAGCAAAAGAACTAGATGACCATTGATAAAATTTAAAATTAGGATGATTCAACAAACAAAAATCCATCACATAAGTAATTTCTTTGCTAATGAGCACCTCAGGATTAGGGAAGGATCAACGATGAAGCGAGGAGGAGTGCAAGGAAAGTTTCTCTCCAAACTAGCCTTATGTACTTCACTGATATTAATGAAGAAAATAGATGAGGCTGACAGGTATGTGCAGGATCATGATGGACCAAAAATTGGTGATATGTAAGTTATATGATGACCCATGTGGCTGATGACATTTTTTTTACCCAAAATTGATGAAACAAAAAGGGTTTTTAAAGGAGATTCTCAACTTTCCACCAATATAAATTATGCTTTACTTTGAATTTAATAAATAATTATCATTCATTTTCTATTTAAATTACGACTAAAGTCCTGATTGATAGGTTGATTGAAAAACATCTATAGCCTCAAAACGGTATCACATTTTTTGAATTTGAAACATGCATCACATTCTATGCTTTGTATACTATAGGATTAAGAAAAAGAAAGTTGAATTTCATGAAGTTTTGCCAAGTTAAGGCGGTAAGACATACAAGTTTTTATATTTTTTAAAAGTTGTAATAATAAAATTATAATTAATTATTTTGCTTGGAAAACAATTACAAAAAAATATACATCACATCAAGACATGAGTCCTCTACTTATATCTAAAATATTATAAAAAACATTTTAATTTTATTGTGGTTAGGGTGGTCAGACAGACACTTCTTATTTTTTCCTTGAAATTTAAGTACTCCTACATTGAAATTTCAAATTTTCACCAAATAGATTTAAAAATAAATAAAATAAACCTAGTAGTTTAGAAACTACATTCAATTTGCTACAAATTCTATTCTTACATATTTTTGAAATAATATAGATAACTTATTCAAATTTTTTACATCAAGTTCCCTAATTTGATTTTTCTAAATTTTTTGCCACTTAAGGGCTTTTTTTTCCATGATGATCCTGCACATACCCTGGCGATACATGTCAAATTGTTAGGATATATATGATTAAGTCAGGGTTAAGGAATAACGTGTCAATATTTGAGATAGCATCACTATTTTCAAGAAGCAAGTTGATAATAGTCAAAAAACAATGCTCATAGCCACCTTAGATGAAATCTTAATTGCTCTTAGATGAATGGTCCAGATTCAAAACCAAACTGATATGCTACTAGTTCACTCGTGCACGAAGTTCTACATCATTAATTTTGCATGCTCAAAATATCTATTTAATGCAGAACGATCAATGATTATTCTCATTATCTTTTGGTCTAAAGTGTGTGTTAGGCAAAGTGTGGGAGGTTGTTGGTTTATCTGTTGTAGAATTCTCTCATCCTAGTTGAGTTGGTATGAAATTGAGTTTTATAGTTTACTTAGGACTTTCACTACTTGAATTAGTCGTTATCACTAGGATTGGGGTATTTTTCTTGTGGGTGTTGAATCAAAGGATCTTTTAAATTATCATTCTGTAAACTTTGGAAAGATGAGAAAAAATGGTGAGGAAACCTCACCTGTTAGGAGGTCCAGTCGGTTGAGCATGTCAAATTCCATGAGGAGGTAACTAAGTAGAAAACCATGGTTTCCCATGAGATTGCAAAGGGAAGGAGGGCTAGAGGCCATAAAAAGAAGACAATTGTGTAGAGTACTCACTACTTGAGAAATAGGACCTTTCTAGGGGAAGCGATTGACCCTAAATCCAAGGAACTAGCATTGCTAGTGAAGAAGGCTAGAAGGAAGAAAAAGAGCTACCAAACTAGTGAGGGAATGCGAAATTCTCTTATTGTGCTTCTCGACACTCCATATGTTGAAGTTGACACAGACTCATATTATGGCTAGTATCTTTGTTTCTTGGTGCCATATGATAGCTTTGATGATGACATGGTTGTAGTACCTCCAATTGCAACAAGGACTAGAAGTGGTTGGGAATTTTTAGAATCTGATGACTCTTAATAAGGGTCACCTTCAATTTTAGTTTTTGATGACACCATGGTCGTTGCATAGGAGGTATTTGGTTTCATGCATCCATGGTTTGTCTTTTTCTTTCCCTTGCTGATGTGGAGGTTTTTCCAAATACAATGAACCAAATATTTTTTTGTTTCCAACGACGAATGCTATGACAGTGACAACTAACATTCTACACATGTTTTTTGCCTCCCCTATTCTAAAATGATTATGTATGAAACCACTTGGGGAGTCCTTCAAGGTGTTAGTTAGAATTGCTTGTCCCAACCCTAAGTATGAAGGAGCACTTCTTGAAAATAAATAACACTTCTATCTAAGGTTTACTGAGCTTTTAATAGAGTGATTTTCATGAAATTGTGCATCTATGTAAGGAAATACTCTTGATCAAGTCTAAAACATTATGAGTCTATAGGGGATTACCCTCCCTTGGTCTCAAAGTGCCTGAAGAGAAGAAGTATAGTAATGACTACTCTACTTAAGTGTTGGCCAATCCTCACCCTAGCTAATAATTGGTTCACAGAAAGCTCATAGGTTAGGACTGAGATTAAGTTTGGCTCTAAAAAAATATCCAATAGAAATGGAGATTCCACTAGGGACACTTTTGTATACTTGATACAAATATGTCAAAGACCATTTTAAAGAGTCAAGGAAAAAATGAGCATATGGCTCAAGTGTTGAAGAAGTTTCAAATCTACAAGGTGGTTTGTGTGGCCTTGTGGTGACTATGCTGGAAGAACTCAGATGAAGATATCCTTGCTTCAAAGGTTTTCCTCTTATTGAAGAGTTGGCAACTCTGCTCTACAATTTACATATGAAGGGCTACTATCTACTATTTGTAACCTGAAAAGACTCTATTCAAAGTTGCAAAAATTTGAGGTGTGAAGGTACATAATTCTCTACATACTAAACCTGTCATATGGATTGCATCTACTATTTCACTCAAAGTTTTTATTCAAAAAGTAGCAAGTATGGATCGTTAGAATGAAGTAATATATCTCAAATATTTCTATCTAGTTAGAGTTGTTCTTCAATTTTTCATGGTTATGATTGTGCACCATTAGTTGAAACTAAATTTGCATACATCCATGGAATATAAAAGAGAAATAACCATGCCATTAGAAACTTGGATGCATATTGTCAAGAAGCTTCAAAATTTTGATAATCCTTAGATTGTTGATACCAAACGAAGCATGAAACCAAGTGTGAATAAGCCTAGGATTAGGCTGGAATGGAAAGTTGTATTCAAGAAGGGAGTTAGAGAGTTAAAAAAAGGCACCTGATTGCTATACAAGCCTAGTTAAGAGATAATCATACTAGATCTATTAGTCAAATTGCTGCACCTTTTATCAATTCTTTTGACTTGTTATATGACCAACTAGACTTGTCATGGATTGATTACAGGGTTAAAAGTATGCCATCTTGAGTCTATAAGCAGATGCCTAGATTTAATGCATACAATATATGTGAAGGAGATGCACATGTCCAAATTTCTATAATTTCATAGTGAAACATTTATTTGGAGATTAGGATATGTGGATGATATTTTTTGCTAGATCTCTTGAAGCTAAAGCTAGGGATTGGTACTTAAGTTTTCCTGAGAAGTCTTTTCCATGCTAGGATAAACTAGTGGATGCTTATAGAAAAGAATTTAAAAAAGAACCTTCTGATCTTGTCATAAAATTGAAACAACTTAAGAAGAAATATGATGAGTAAAGCATTTCTTTTAGTCATATGTTTTTTGTTGCTCTCATGACATAGATTTTAGGGCCCAATGAGCTCTCTTACTCTTATAGGGTTTTTCACCCACAAGGAGAGATATTAGATCCTAAAATGCTTATGTAACACTCAAATTAGGATGTATGAAATATGTTATGAAGTAAATGATCTTAACTAAGTGCAATAGATTAATCTAAATGACTAAAAATGAATGTAAAACTAAGTTCTATGCTTTGTTTGACAACACAATGTGTTATTCAGAAAGATGAAAATAGTGGAAAAAAATGCAATATATGGCTAAACAAAGGCCAGTTTCTAAGAATGTGTGCACCTAGAAAGTTGTAGAAGATTGGATAATAGAATGAAAACTTGATGAGATCTTCACTTTAGCTGACTGGGACCCATTCGCCAAGGGCAGTGAATCAGTCCTGGGTTAGACCTTTTTTTGAACTGAATCTAATTTCTGAGTGTCAGGGACATAAAACAGCTTTAAACTCAATTTTGCATCTCAGGTAGGACTCATTCACCAAGGGTGGTGAATCATTCCACCTTCAGGTTTCTACAAATTAAATGTTCAGATCTACACCTTGACACCTGCACAACAAATTCTGGCATAGTCTCGATTCTAGATCTTAGAAAATCCCTACAAAACAACTTAAAAATGTTGATCTAATGGGGGGTTTTCCTTGGTCAAACCCCTAGATTGATAATAAAACCTCGAGTAGATAAAAATATGTATAAAACCTCATCTTAAATGTGTTAAAGACTAGGAAAGGCTGAATCATGACAAAAGCCCTATTCTACTACTCTAGAATAAGTTATGCAAGAATGATTAAAAGGATGCAAGATCTCTATCCTAGAAACCTTACAACACATGAAACATAAATAATAAATGACATGCAAATGATAAATGAACACAATAATAACCTTGATTTGAAGATAGACTAATAATGGAAGATGGAATCAATAGAAAACCAAGTCCTTAGGCATGATTTGCTGGCTAGTTGCACCTCTTCACCCTAGATTTCTTCATTATTCACCATAGGCATCCATCATCAACCTTTTGCAATATTGGATCTTGACAATATAAGTGAGCTCCAAGACCTGCAAAAACCCTAGTTTGTTGTCCTAAAACTTCAACTCTTAATGATGCAACTTGATGTTGTATGCCCTTTTGCTAGAATGGTAATGTCAAGACAAGCTATGATCAAAAAGTTGTGTGAAATGAGATAAAATGTGTATTTATAGGCAACAACACCTTATTTTCCCATTAATTAGACCTAACAGGCCGACATTCATTGGAAATAAGAATTAAATCAATTGAATTCCCACTTGATTTTGAATTTTCCCCCAAAGCAGACTCATTCACCACCCTTGGTGAATGAGTCCCACCAGAGGGGACTCATTCACCAAGGGTGGCGAATTGGTGCCACTACTACTATTTGAAGGTGGGATATTGGGGTATGATGTCATTAAGTGTTGTTTGTTGGGTTTTGTGTGATTTCTCATGTGAAACAATCCTCTAGATCAAGATTAATAGGTCTAAGGGGCCTATAAATGTTGTTTTAAAGGGGAAATTATATGAAGAGACTCAACAGTGGGTCCAAGTATGCATGAAATTGTCTCTTTTCTCAAGAAGGTCCAATTTTCGATGGCACAACTCTCTCACTAATCCCTGAAAGTTTCAAACCTAGTACATTAGATTGCATTCATTTGTATTTTGAAGCTTTCGAGGAGGGATATAGTGCAATGATTAAGGATTTTAAAATTTTGAATATGCAAATGGCTTACACATGGTTAGACAATATGGAAAAATTAAGAAGTGAATACATGCAAATTTTACTGTCTTCATTTGTGAGTACAAATGATCAAATGTCTTCAGTTTTAAAGTGGGTATCTGATATTCCTTCCAATTATGAAAAGACATGCCACCATGTTGATAATTTGGGTAATGATAAGTAGCTAGTTGTTTTCAATAACACATTGTATGATGAGAATGAGTGTAAGTAGGGTGATACAAATTCTGAAACTTGTTTTGAAGAGCTGAGAACAGTAGACAACTATGGAGCTTATGTATCTGGTAAGCTGAAATATGAAAGTACACCAATGTTGATTTGAATGAGTATTTGTTTCTTGATTTAAATGATCCTAGTTATGAGTTTTTTCATGTGTATATAGAGGCTAACTTAAAGAAGGAACCAAAATTACTTACTTTTGAACAAGCTTTAGATTCTAAAGATATTGATATATTATGTTCAGAAGATGTCAAAGTGAGTAAAGATAAGGATAGAGTAGAAATTCTTAATGATTTTCTACACATGCATATTGAGGCATAGTTACAATATGTGCAAATAAATGAGTGTGTTTCTTTAAACACACTTCAAGGTAGTTTGCATAATGAGAAAATTTTGTGATTAGTTCCTAGGAATATTTCACTTTTAGCAGGAAAACTACTAATCAGATGGAGCTTAATGATTCTAGATAAATGGCAGGGTATGAATGCCAATTTTTGCAGCTAGGTGAATTTTTGTTATAGTGTGGTAATGAGCATAACATCAAGAGAAGTAGCTTTCAACTTTATACCATTGTGAATAACAAAACTTATGAGTCATTGCCAAATGATAATCAGGCATATTACAGTGATGTTTTCAGATTGGGTGTAGTGAAGTGTGATGAGAACTTTGTTAATGACAGAGGTAAGAGAAGGAATACATTTTTGGTGGCCTTGGCCCATTAGATATGGCTTGAATTTTCAAACCAAAGTAGTTGGGGGAATAGATGATTTTTTGACTCTATTGCCCAATGGAGTAGGCACTTGGTTTGCTTCTCCCAAGGGATCTAAATTCTCCCTCTATTCACTAAGGAATAGACGTCCCCAGAAAGAGCCACTAATGTCACTTTTAAAATTTTGTAAATTTTAGTGTGCTCATGTGAAAACCCTAGGAATTTTGACCTAAATATCTTTGTCACATCTGTTGTAGGGTTCTTATATGAGGTTTAGGGTTTTATTTTTATTTCTTGGTGTTTTATTTTGCTACTAGTTGTATAGTTTCTATTATCAGTTATGAAGAGGGAGGAAATCCTCATATTTACATCATCATGTGACCATCATCCTGTGATCGGTTTTTCTCTTGGACAAGTCTGAATTGTCCTTTTTATAAGCTAGAGGAATAATTTTTTTGATCATTACATCCTTTTTTCTGCATGATTCCAAAGTTGTGAGTTTACTATTCTTGTGTCGCTCTAGAGAAGTCCCTTCTTTTAGAACAACTTGTAATAACGTGCATAAAAATTTCACTTAATACCTGATGTCCCTTATAAACATATCATGTGTCACTAATTTATTCATAGGTTTACACTATGAAATAGTGATGAGTGATGAGCGGTATTATCTTTTGATATCGCTAATCGCTAATGTCATCTAATCCCTCAACTTTGTAATGGTGATGAGCAATGTTCTTAATCTTATACTCTTATCGCTCATCATGGATAGCCATTAAAAAGAACATTTGTAATAGCGATAAGTGATATGATGTTACACCATATGATTGCGGATATGTTGTAAAAAAAATTTCTCACATTAGCAATGTGTGATGAACCCTATAAACAATGTAAATTGTTCATCGTTGATTGCTTCCACAATTTATGAGGAGAATTAACGATGAACAGAGGCCTAATTGCTCATTGTAGATTTATCTCTAAAATCATGTTCTAAATTAGCAACAAGTGATCAGTTCTTTCTAAAAGGATTTTTCTTTCACTAATTTTGATATGATCTTATGGGCAATATCTTTGGTGCCATTTGTTCTATGTAGGTGCATGTGTCTAAGATCTAGTATTTTAACAGTGTTTCTTATCTTTGATGTGATCTTAGGGATGAAGTGTGAGTTGAAAAAATCACAATGAAGGGAGAAATGTGACCAGGAGTCAGGTGATTAAATCAAGGGATAAAGGCCATCACAAAAAAAAATTCATCGTTGATAGAGTTGAGTGATGGTGAAATAAATCAATGATGGGCGATAACCATTAATGAAAGAAGCAATGTGGCAACATAGGAGGGGTCTCGTGCAAAGCAAGAAGGTAATTAGAAAAAGAACTAGATGACTGTTGATAAAATTTTAAAGAAGGATGATCCAACAAACATAAAGCCATCACATAAGTAATTTCATCGCTAATGAGGACCTCAAGATTAGGGAAGGATCAGCGATGTGAGGAGGAGTGCAAGGAAATTTTCTCTCCAAATTGGCCTTATGTATTCCACCAATATTAATGAAGAGCACATATTAGGTTAGCAATACATGCCAAATTTTTAGGATATATATGATTAAGTCAGGGTTAAGGAATAACGTGTCAATATTTGAGATAACATCACTATTTTCAAGAAGCAAGTTGATAATAGTCAAAAGACAATGCTCATGGCCACCTTAGATGAAATATTAATTTATCTCAGATGAATGGTATAGATTCAAAACCAAACTGATATGCTACTAGTTTGCTGACGCACAAAGTTCTACATCATTAATTTTGCATGCTCAAAATCTCTATTTAGTGCAAAATGATCAATGGTTATTCTCATTATCGTTTGGTCTGCAGTGTGTGTTAGGAGAAGTGTGGGAGGTTGTTGGTTTATTTGTGGTAGAATTACCTCATCCTAGTTGGGTTGGTATGAAATTGAGTTCTATAGTTTACTAGGACTTTTACTACTTGAATTAGTCGTTATCATTGGGATTGGGCTGTTTTTCTTGTCGGTGTTGAATCAAAGGATCTTTTAAATTATCATTCTGTAAACTCTGACAAGATGAGAAAAAATGGTGAGGCAACCCCGCCTGTTAGGAGTTCCAATCGGTTGAGCATGTCAAAATTCCATGAGGAGGTAACTGAGCAGAAAACCATTGTATCCCATTAGATTGCAAAGGGAAAAGGGAGGGCTAGAGGTGATAAAAAGAAGACAATTGTGTAGAGTACTTACTACTTGAGAAATAGGACCCTTCCAGGGGAAGTGATTGAGCCCAAATCCAAGGAACTAGCATTTCCAGTGAAGAAGGCCAGAAGGAAGAAAAAGAGCTACCAGACCAGTTAGGGAAAGCAAAATCCTCTTATTGTGGTTTCTGACACTCCTTCAGATGTTGAAGCTGAGATAGACTCATATTATGGCTAGTATCTCTGTTGCTTGGTACCATATGATAGCTTTGATGATGACATGGTTGTAGTACCTCTAATTGCAACATGGACTAGAAGTGGTTGGTAATTTTCTGATGCCAACAACTCTGAATAAGGGTCACCTTCTAATTTAGCTTTTGATGACACCATGGTCATTGCATAGGAGGTATTTATTTGCATGCATCCATGGTTTGTTATTTTCTTTCCCTTGTTGATGTGGAGTTTTTTCCTGATAAAATGAACCAAATCTTTTTTGTTTCCAATGATGAATGCTATGATAAAATGAACCAAATCGCTTATCCCCTATTCCAAAATGATTACGTATGAAACTACCTGGGGAGTCCTATGAGGTGTTAGTTGGAATTAGGTTTTGAAATGAACTCAAAATGAAATTGAAATTTTAATTCAGATGGGTGCTTGTTGCTCCCTTGTTTATATAAAGGGGATTTCATGGCTGAAAAAGAGAGAGTTCATATTTTTGAGTCCAAAATAGGGTCACAATAGATTCTTAGCTCTACTAGTAGAATAGAATGTTAATAGATATTTTGGTAGATATATTGGAAGAAGTTATAAGATGAAAATTATACTATGTATAAATCTTGAATATTTTTTACAATGAAATATCAGAAATGGAGAAGAATTTTAGCTTTTCATAATTTACTCTCCTCTGTGTTTCCTCTCATGTTATGAATGAATATTGTTAGTGACAAATTCATTAGTCTTTTTTCATTTGCATAGAATGTATGAATTTATTTTGTGCTTCAATTCAACAAATCAATTAAATGCTGAAATGAACTCATTGGTTTGTGAGAAAAGCATATAGGATTTAGTAAGGAAGTGATATTTTGAGGATGTACTGAGTTAGATGTTACAAAGTAACACTCTAATAGTCCAATCATTTTTGTATTTCAATTAAGATTGTATTATCAGTTTATTACTAGTTATAATTATTTTTCTTCCTTAGATGAGGCAATGATTATCTAGTTATTTTATCATATGATTAGTTGAGCCAGTATGGAAATGGGCCTAGGATTTAAGACAAAGAATGATTTAACATACTTTAAATTACAACGTTCCAACCCTAAGTATGAAGGAGCACTTATTGAAAATAAATAACACTCCTATATAAGGTTTTCTAAGCTTTTAATAGAGCGATTTTCATGAAATTGTGCATTTGTGTAAGGAAATACTCTTGATCAAGTCTAAAACATTATGAGTATATAGGGGATTACCCTCCCTAGGTCTCACAAAGCTCAAAGAGAAGAAGTATAGTAGTGACTAGTCCAGTTAAGTGGGCCAATCCTCACCCTAGCTGATAATTGGGTCATGGAAAGCTCATAGGTTATGTCTGAGATTAAGTTTTGTTCTATAAAAATAACCAATAGACCCAATGTCTACTAGGTTGATAGAAAACCAGCCTATCCCTACCATGGACTAGAGTGGTAGAGAGAAAGACACTATTGAGGCAAGGACTTTGTATATTTTGACCAGAACACAAGAGTGGGTGACTAAGAAAAGAACTAAACATTCTCATCCTCACACCAAGTCTAAAGAGTCATGGCTTGCCAAGGGAACTTCTAAGGCTTTTGCAAGTGGGAAATCAACTAGTGATACTTCCCAACCATTACCATTAGGGGCTCAAGGATATGGTGGCAAGGATTCACTAGATAAGGATGTGTTTTCACAAACCTGTGGGGAAGATATCTTTAACCTGACTATTCTAGAGAAGGAAAATGAAGGAGAAGAGGAAGAGGAGGGTTTGAAAACCCTAAATATCAACTCCTCTCCCTCTCAGGATGAATCACCTATCAGAGAAGTAGGCACATCTCAAAAGCCACAAGAAATTTCATTTGCAAAGGACACCCCTCTAGTTACTAGGACATTATTCAAGTCTCTAGGTTTTAAGACAACTAATATTTCAATGACTCCAACCCAGTTGGAGGACTCATTGCTAAGGAAAAGAAAGCATATATAACCTAGTTTATTGAAGCAAGATATGGTGGGCCAATTGTTATAGAGGACTTCAACCCGAAAATTGAAAAAGTTAAAGAATAATGCTAGGTTTATAGATGATACAAAATTAGGAAATTGTCTCCAAATAGCGTACCCTTCAATGAAAAAGGATGTTACTCATGCAACAAAAAGTGATTTTGAAGTGAACAGAGCGGACCTTGGTCCTCCTACTAGAGATGGAGATGTTCATATTTTTCATGTGTCTCCGACCAAAATGGTTGAATTATCAAAAAAGGATAAAGAAAGAATGAGTTGAAAGCCCAAGTCTGAGACTTGGATGAATGTCTAAGGTCTATATTTGAGCTTGTTCCTCAAGCCCTCTCTTAGGTTGATTCCTTTGTAGAATCTCTAAATATGGCTAGAAAAGAGGCCATGATTAAAATTAAAATTTTTTAGACCCTAAGTATGATTGTGGATGATTAGATTGAGTCTCTGATTAAAAATGGAAGCCTTCTCATTTTTGAATCTACTAAATTCTTCCAAGAAAAAAATGCTTTGAAAACCACTTTAGTGGAGGAGATCATTGGAACTAAAAAATAAGAGGTTATGGAAAAATTACCAAATTGAATTGAAGTTGATGTTAAGTTGGGATATGGAGAAGCTGGTTGTAGAGTAGGTTATACCTAATGCTTCAAACACTTATTGCTTATCATGGATTAAAGCGGTGGAGTGGAAGTTGCAAATTGCTAAATCGAGTCTACAAAAGCTTAAGGAAATCATTGATTAGTGCACCACTATTTTAGAAGAAACACTAGCACCTTGGTGGCTCTTGGGTTACTTTGAGATAAAGGTTAGATGAGAAATGACATAGACACCAAGATTATAATAGAAATTTTCCAAAAACTAGTTAATGAAACACTTGATTCACCATCACTCAATGTTGAGCACCTGTAGAAGCTTAGTGAATTCCACCCAATCACATCTCAAGCAATTGATTTCATGAAGGTTTGTGAATGTCGCATGAAAATAGCTATGTACAATCATCTAATGTGGAAGGCGAGGATGAAAAATGTGACTATTCCTCAGCATAAAGACTTGTTGCACATCCTTAAATCTTTCCAAGCCTGGCAAAAGAAACCCTTGGTGACCCTAGAAGCTAGAAACAGAGCGACCACATCATGATGGCTGAACTTCCTTTTCTTTCTTTTATTTTTCTTTTCATTTTGATTGGCTATGGACATGAAAAAGAAGAAGTTACTCATCTACCTATTTAATTGTATCCATTTTTATATTCTCTCTCTCTAAACACTTTGAAACTTCTCAATACATATTTTGTTGTGAATGAAATTATTGTTTGCCTATGTGCATTTAGTTTGTGAAGTTATTACGAGTTATTGAATCTTTTCATTTGAGAACATCTTAATGCAATATCTTATCTTTTTGTAAGTAATGTGATATTCTTCATAATTGATTTCATTTCTCAAATGGTATTGGGTGTATATTTTATTTTTGAATAGTTTAACTGAAATTGGTCTTTGTTCCAATACTTCTTACTTGCCAGATCTTCCATATGATAGTTAGAAAATTTCCTAATATTGGGTTTTCCTTTACTACTTTCTGGTTAAAAGCATGTTAGAATTGACTATGGATGCCAAGAACTTGAGACCAAATGGAAATAACAAAAAGAAAGAATAGAATGTGACAATAATAAACTATATTATTATCAATTATGCAAATATGATTATGATTGTACAATGAGAGACCCCTTGGTTATATAGCCAAGGTGAGATGCAAGATGTCATGGGATTATGACAAGTGTCTTAATCATATGACATGAGATGACTAATCACACTTACCTAGGTTCACATGTGTTACAATTCAAAAAGATAAGATATAAACTAATGACAACTAACACCTTCTAGAAAGATTCCTTCATAGGACCTAAGTAAAATAATAGGTGTAAATAAGTCACCTAGTAATGAATTAACTAGGTACAAGACTTTATTTACACCAACACCCCCCTTAAGTGCAACTTAGGGAGTAGAAGATTATTATGAAAATGACACAAATATGCGAGAATGGGTCCTGATTACTAGGCCATGTTAGGTAACCATGTACATATGCAAATGAAAACTCTCACAAATGGAGAAAAGGAGAAAACCTAGTGGGAAAAAACTTCTCCCCAAAAGGGAGATGAAATACAAAATAGAAATGCTCTTAATGAAGAATGAGAAGGCCAAAACCCCATGTGAGGAAAAAAATGCCCCATAAGAGAGAAGTAGAAGAGAGACAAGGCAGCCTGCCTTCAATGTTGAGTCTTTTGCAATGATGGTAGAAGTTTGATATTGAATGTTGAAGATGATCCAATATTTCCAAACAACATTCCTCCCCTTAGGAAGAAACAAAACCATGGAAGTATGTAGGATATCAAGAAGATGAATGATGTAGGATGGTGTCTCTGAAGCATGCTCATGTGTCACCATGTCAATGCAAAAAGATGACACACTCCAAATAGGCATTCTAGGCCACACTATTGAAGTGGAAAATCAATAATCTAGTAGAGATGAATGTAGAACATGATCCAAAGATAAGAATATCCCCTTTGAAGAAAAATAATCCTCCTCCAAATTTTGTCCAAAAGTATCCACACTCATAGAAAACTACAAATAATGATCATGTAGAGAATGAACAAGAGTGTTAAGGTGTTCCATCACAACAACTGAAGAAGGAGCATCTTCATCAAAGAAGAGATGGATTATATCAATGATGTCCCCCTAATCTGCAATATGTGACTCCATAAACAAGTTTGAAATACCTGTCAAGAAGTCATCCAAAGTAGCCATATCTGGAAGACTATGTATGTCCTGTTGCATTGAATCACAAGGAGACAAAATTGTTGGATTAGAAGAATCCTTAGGTACAACAGTAGATGGAGGAGATGAAATGCATGACTCAGGAATAGGATCTAATGTCAGAACTCCCAAATTCAAGTAGCCAAAATTCTCCTCCAAATCATAGTTGTGATCAACAATTGAAGGAACAATGTCATCATCAGAAGTAAAAAATTGCAAAGCTATACAATTGAGATGAATAATCAACCACTTGTACCATAGAAAAAAGGAAACTTGCTTGATTTGGGATTAATTGATGACAAATTGGATTTAATGAGGCCTTGATTCAGTGTTGTGAGGTGGTTTTCACATCCACACTAGGACTTGGAACCTTTCAAATGCATTTAACGATGTCTTGTAAAGGTGTTGTAAAGTTTTTGTAAAGGATTTCATGCCTCTTTAGAATTAATGAACCTTTATTCAACATTGTAAAATATATTTAATTGCATTTTCACATCAATCTAGAAGGTTTTCAAAATAAACTTAATGTTAATCTAGTGTTGTAATGTGTTTTACACATTCACATTGGATGTTGTGCCTTTCTAAGCTAAGTGAACCTCATTTTAATGTTGAAAATTGTATTTAATCACACTTTCACATGGAATTTTGTGTCCCAAGCCTTAATTGAACTTTACATCATCATTAATAGGCCCCTATTGAACCATATTACACATCTTGAGGCATAATTTGATCAAATACCCAATGAAATCAACATACAAACTAGAATTCTTCATTCCCCAACAACCCAACTAGAAAATGGGCTCCTCTAGGACTAATTCACCATCTATGATGAATAAATCCCTACCAGGTGGGACTGAATCACCCAAGGTGGTGAATTAGTCCCATTTGGGTCATTTTTGAGTTTTAAGCGAGAAAATTTGGAATTTAAATTTAATATTATTTCATGTCGGCCTTTGGGATCTAATTAATGAGAAAATAAGGTGGATTTCCTATAAATATAAGTCTCTCAACCCTAATTTACATCTCTTAACTCATTCACAACTTGATCATTTATCTTCCACATCAAGTTAGGAAAGCTAGGATTTTATCATTCTAAGTCATCAAGATAGCTTCCTAAGACATTCAAGGGAAGAATCTTCCTCTATTACTGTAGAAATTCAAAATTAAACTTCATGGAAAGGTATTAACTCCATTATTTCATGCTTCATTAAATTTTTTCTTCATATTAGTTTAACTACCTATAGAGGGGTTTGACCAAGGCAAACCCCCATGCCCTAGCTAACATTCAACATTTCTCCTTCTCTTCTTATGTGTTAGCAGATTTAGGCATCTTGGAAGTTTGGAAATCATTAATAATCAAGTGGATTTTTTTTTTAAGTATTATTTTCATTGTCTAAGGAAAACTATCAACAAAAGGTGACTTTCAGACTAAAAAATTAGTCTTTTAGATGTAGACACTTGTCAAGAACTGGAGGGCGGATTAGAGAGTTCAATTTCCACTTTTGGATTTTTAGAAATTCAAATGTGGACTGATTTTCCTTGGATGGAAAATGAGTCCCACTACCAAGATTGAATAGGGTTTTCTATAGTTTTGGATAACCTTTTGTCTAAAACGAGCTCTGGAATAGTTTCCCAGATCTGTGACTAATTTTTCCTAAATGATGAATGAGTCCCACCAGGCCTAAAAATCAAGATCATCAACATTCAAGAAGTCATTTCCAATCTTCATCAAGATCTCAGTTGCACACTTTTGGTTTCATCCATTTCTGTTACAATTTGCATTCATTTCTAGGTGTTTTTGCATACCATAATGTGTTTTCCAACAAGTTGCATTTCAATAGTTTTCACTTAATAATCAATCAATTTTATCAATTATTTTAATTTAGTTTATCTCATCTAGGTACATTTCATTCAAATTTATATCATACTTGCATTAATCTTGAGTGAACCACCTAGATTTTTGGTCTATCTCTCTCCTTTTAGGTGAAAACCCCTATGAGTGTAAGAAAACTACATAGACCCAAAAATATATGGTTCATTTTGGTGAACTTAGCCTTAGAATACATTTTATTTTCTAATTCGGAGTCCTTCACTATAGATCTAGCTTGCATTGACCTTGCATTGGGGTTTGCATG
The DNA here is from genome assembly GCA_007258455.2 of Sequoia sempervirens. NCBI lineage: Eukaryota > Viridiplantae > Streptophyta > Pinopsida > Cupressales > Cupressaceae > Sequoia > Sequoia sempervirens. Next base: position 152,991,569 of record VDFB02105785.1, on the reverse strand, counting down.
GACTAATTTGCATGCTAGGTGTCAAATTTTCCATTCATGAAAACTGCATTTAGGTTGCATTTTTGGCATCTAAAATCATTACACTTTTATGAAATTTTGAATTGTCATCTTAGCTCTACATCTTATATCTTAGAAAGCATCAAAATCCATCAAAAATATTTGAAAATTATGAAAAAATTCCTCACTAGGACTCATTCACCACCTTGGGAGAATTAATCCCTTTTCACCCTTGAAATAGCCTTTTAAAAAGTTAAAAACCCTATTTTTATGCTTTTGTTTGGTGCCATCAGTTATCTATATCAATTGGTTGAGTTTGTATAACATGGATTTCATTAGATTTAGCTTACATTATCTCATTTCATCCATGGCTTAAATTTTAATTTTTCATTCTCATATGGTTACATCGCATAATAAGTTAATTTTCATCATTAATATCTGAAAAATTGCATTCCTCTTTTTCATGTTTGCTTTAGCATAGTTACATTTCAAATTTTTAGAATAATCACTACATCATGTTTTCCTTACAAAGTTCTATAGTTATCATCTTTCATTTTCTATTTTTAGATCTTATTACAATTTGTAAGAGAATTTTGTTAAGTTCATATGAATATGAAGTCCTTTCCCCTCTCTTTTTGTTCATCAACGATCCCTCTCCTAGTTTCCCTTCCATGGATGAGGTTTGTCTAGTAAAAGAAACCTTGGATAATCATAACAATCACATTTGTTCTTCTCCTATTATCTCTCACTTGTGAAAAAGATATTATAGTGTTAGAAATTTCTAGACATTTGTTCTTCTCCTTGAACCGTTGATTTTTGTCTCTTAGGACTTCTCTAACTCTTCTAGGGTTTTTCACCTAAAAGGAGAGAATTAGGATAAAAATACTAACTAGTTCATTCAAATAATGTTATGTGTTATGTTTTCTACCCTAAATTAAGTTTAAAAAATGCAATTTAATTATCTAAATGAAAGAAAATGAATGCAAAAGTGAAATTAAAGCTATGTTTGAAAACACACTATGATATGCAAACAACTAAGTAAATGAAAAAATTATGCAGAACAAAAGGAAAAAGGATGAATCTAACTACACTTGTGTCACACCCCGCCGTGCGAACCCCAAAGGAACTAATAACAGTGGAACAATTTTTTTTTTTAAAAGAACATAATAACTTACTTAAGTATTCTAACATAACAATGTATAAAGTTACACGACTAGTTCCAATGGGGTACACAAAGTGACATGACTACACTAACCCATAACAATGACAATAAGATAACAATAATTAATCTATTACGTAAATCTATTCATTCCCATTCATCATTTAAAATATCCATCAACTATATCCATATTAATAACATATGCACATATGACAATACAAGGAATTATAAAGATATAGAGTGTTACATATTTCGATAGATACAACTCAACATAACCAACTATAACACAAGGTCCTAAATAAATACATGGCTTGAATATACATTACATCCAAATGATAGAAGAATACAATTAACTAAAAATACAACTCAATAACCACATACACAATTTACAACAAAGTCATCCCAACACACGTGGGAGACAATACATCAATGAATACATTACATAAGAAGTATATACATCAATCTGGTACATAAGGACACTAGATCATCAACATACGCCAAAACCTGCAAGTAAAAGATACATTTGCAATAGAAGAGGGAAACCCAACGGGGTGCGAAGCACGTTCCACCCAACCACCCCCGTGTTGAGAGTAGACAAGGAAGGGTCCCCGACCAAGCATGCCTAACACAACAAGTCTAACTCCAAAAGGAAAACTTATCATCAAAGACCACTTAGAACTCAACAACGACAAATCCAAAGGCACAACAACAAACCACTTCAGAACATAACAAGTCATAATCCACAACAACAATGAAATTCAGGACATAATATCAAAGACTAATTTCCATCAATAACCAAAGAGAAACCGATAAATCAATTAACCACTACAGACACAATATCACTTAACAACTACAATCACAAAGTCACTTAACAACTACAAACACCGAAACACTTAACACGAGGTTACAATGCTTCCAGAGAACAAAGATCATGAACATCGCACAATAACTGGCTAACTGTTGACATAGGAAGAGTGTCATGCATAAATTGCCATGAGTTACCCTAGCTCAACCTTCCTAGGCTACTGGACCCCCATCCTGGGTTACCCTGGCTCACCTCTACCGGCCGCCGGACCCTCATGCAAAACTATGCGTCCCATCTCATCTCGAGCCTTATCATTCACTTGCTTCACGAGAGAGACATTCTTTTATCTTTATTAGTGTGAAAGCCCCCCCATTAATTCATTTAGATTATCACTTAATTAAACTCTAGGTAGGTTACCCTGGCGCCCCTTTGTGTGCCAGACCCCCACAAAGAGCCACTCTCCTATCGACAACACACAAGGCACGATACCACCATAGGTAACTAGACAACACAAACTCTCCAATCCAAGGAGAAAACAAAACAAGAAACTCACTCCAACCACTGGAGGAAACCAATTCGAATACACACTCCTTCCAAAGGAGGTACAAATCTCATTACCCACTCCTATTTCCTAGGAGGCACAAATTCTCGTTCGTGGAAACCAGGTACAACATCATAGTACAATACATCAAGGCGATTCACCAAAATGAACCCCTACATATAACATCCCACTCAAGAAAACTTCTCTAGAAGACTTACAATACCCTTAACCCTAATTGCCTGACATAGGGAATAAAAGAACATGAAAGACACGCATTCCAACTCTGGAAGCCCTTAACAATAACTTATACTCTTACGAACAGTAAGGTGAACCTAGGGTTTTCCCATACAACACAAAAGCACTATGAAGAAAATGCCACAGTAGAATTAACAAATAATTTCAAAAATCACAATTACGTTTAATCAAATCCATAAGACAATTTACAATAATGAATTTCACCCCATAAATTAATCAATTACACTTTCAACACAACACAACTAATTTCCAATTTTCTAATTAACTATAATCTTGCAAAATATTAAAATTTTCAAACTTATTTTCTAACATAACCGCATAAATAACTATTCAATTCAACACACACAATTTACTTAAAGATTACACAACTACATTGAATATTGCAATTTTCTCAAAGTTAACTCCGATTTCCACAATTAACTATAACAATACAAGTTAATATTTATTTATTTATTTATTTATTTTTTTTACATTACTATATATGGAAAATTATATAATTCATCACTACCCAAAATATATAAAATAATCCTATGAATTAAATCACTTATAAAAATGTATTATTAAAATTTATAAATTAAGTTTCCAAAACAAATAAAATATATATATATATATATATATATTAATATTATACCAACTAAATTCCATTATATAAATAAAATAAAATTGTAACCAAATTCGATTATAACTATTTATATATCTAAATCACACATATAAATTACTTGTTAAGCTAAATTCGAACGAAATCAAAATCCGAATTAATATATATAAAAAACAATAAGCAAAATTTAAACTTTAAATTTGTTTTAAAAGGAACCACGTAGTCCAAGTTTGCGCACCTCCCCAGGGAGGTACTGCGTACCTCCCAAAGGAGGCCGCAGCCTCCACTGGGCTGCGTACAGCAGCCTACGGCTGCTGTGCACAGCCAAGTGGCGGCTGCCACTACTGCGCCCAGCGCAGGGGGTCAGGGTGGTACGATGAAAGCCATCCGCCCTTTCTCCAACACAAAATTTATAATTTTATTTTATAAAATTTATAACTTTTAATAAAAAATGACTTTAATATAATTCCGGGGCTATGAAGTTCGAACCGATTCCCAAAAAAAATACATTATAAATCATAATTCATATTATGATCAAATCTCAAAATTTGAAAGTAATAAAATTTATCTTTATTTTTCTTAAATGTATCTCTTAATCATTAAAATGAATTAAATATATTTATTTTTCAACAAGGCACGCAGTACACAGTACACAGAGGAATGTACACAGGGAAAATAAGATAGATTATATAAAGCATAACTTAATTTATTTATTTGATACACACATATATATAGGTATATATAAAAATACAAATATTTATGCCAAATTTGAAAGTAAATAACATAACAATTAGATTTTCCCCCCCAGATACAAAATAAATTAGGCAAATAAATTCAAGCCATAAAATAATAATTTTCTTCCCAACAGTAATTTTCAGAAACGATTTTATTGAATAAAATTCAAAGGGTTTAAATTTTATTGAATAAATTTCAAAGGGTTTTACCACAGTTTTCTACATATGATTTGATTTTCAATCAGAAATGATTTTTATATTTCAAACACACTAATTTTCCCTACTAAATATGTTGAAGAATTTTAAAACAAATTCTGCTATAATTTACTACAGAAGATTCGTGAATTTTAAACACAAATAAGTCTTCAAACAAAAACCATTTCCAAAAGAAATAAAGAAATAGATTTTCAGACACAACATACCATATTCTGTTTATAGAACAGTAAAATAAAACTAACACAAAAGAGGAAAACCTAGAGTCCTTCGCCTTGCTAAAGAATCCCTTCTGGCCTCCTCTCAGATCTCCTCTTGCCACTCCCTTTTCTTGATCTTCTCCTTCGATGTTCTACTGAATAATCTTTCCTTTTCAAACTCACAATAATTTTTACCCAGAAGAAAACTTCAAAACTCCAAACCTCAAAACTCCAAACTATCTTTCTTATTTTTCTTTTCTATATCTAAAAACACAGAGCCAAAAAAAACTTGTGTGTGAATCCTTTTTCCTCATAAAAATAATAAATCACTAATTAAAATCAATAAATATTTTTCCGCTTTCTTTTCCAAAAAGGCCCCTTTCTTACTGGTCCTTTTCCAGCTTTTAAAAGCTCACACATATCTAAAATTTTAATTAAAATAATTTATTTAATTTAGATATTATCTTCACATGAATTTCTAATTAAATATTAATAAAAATAATATTTAATTACTCTCAACTATATTAATTTAATTATAATTATTTTCACTTTTAATTAATTAAATCACTTTTAATTTACAATCTATTTCAACTTAACATTTTTCTAACTCTCAAATAAATCAAATAACAATGCAACATTAATTAATTATTTTATGAAATACGATTAATTAATTAAACACTAACCAAGAATAAAATAAATACTCAACAATGAAACTACAAACAAGACAAGACAAAACTTCAATCATAACACAACGACTCACAACAGACAACGGACTTGGGACGGGGACACTTCCAAGCCTACTCCCTTTTTCAACTTTTACCCATTGGGTTAATTTATTGCTCGCCCTATCCTGCCGAAGCAGGTGGAATCGAGACTTATTCCTGCAATCCTGCATCCAGATAAACGTCAAGTAGCACATGTACATATATACATAAAATCAACATCCTATCATGAGAAGGAATTGCAGTGTAGCAGGGCACTCGTGAACGAGTGATGCTACACTGTCCTCTCACCTAATCTACTCTAACAATTATAATATCAATAATGAGCTAACATTTCTAACCAAATTGACATAAGATAACATGATATTAAACTACTGCATCTTAACTAATTATTAAACAATTGCATCATATAATAATACTGAATTAAATAACATCACCATAAAATCATCACATTGACATATAAACATTAATGACAATTCATTTAAATAAACAAATAATCCAAACAACACACAGAGTATCAACAATCATCCTAATAATGTCATATCAAACGATTAGGTCCACTAAAGGAATAACAACATCATCCAACTACAACCAACCAAATCAACCCTAATAGTATCATCATAGAAATTAATAAGTCTAAACAGTATGAGGGGTATTACAACTTGGATGAAGTATGATGACTCTAGAGTGTTCTGAATGCTGGTGGAAATTACTAATTTTTCATAGTGGGACTCATTCGCCCAGGGTGGTGAATTAGTTCTCCTCCTAGTGAAAAATAGTCGAAACCAAGTTTATGTTTGTTGGGATCCAAAATCTCACAAAATTTAGATTTCTAGTCCTATAGTGGAACTCATTCACCACAAGTAGCGAATCAGTCCTCTCCCAAAGTTTTGAAAAAATAGGAGACAACTTTGTAACACTAGATCTAGGAATCATTGCTTGCTGGGTTGTTGAAGTGAATTCTATAGAAAATGGATAGAAAAGCTTCTCCAAGCTTGAAATAGACTTAAGTTGACTTGAAGCACCTAGTTGACTTGTAAACCAATCTTCAACATCAAAAAGCTTGTCAAATCTACATACCTAGGTCTACAAACAAACATGTAATAGGGAAAATGGTTTAAGGTTAGTGAATAGGCATTTTCCTTGGTCAAACCTCACTTTTGGTAATCAAACCTTGAATAAAATAATGAAATATAAAGGAATGATAAAGTAATAACATGAAATTTCTATTAACTTACCAAACCCTTGATGATGTAAACCTCAAGTAATGTAAATGGATACTTCAAAGTGCTTGAATAGTGCTTGAATTGATGTTCTAGAATACTTGAATGCTTGAAATATGAGTATGTCCACGATTATCATGGAAAAAATAGGCCCTTAAGTGGAGAAAAATTCAAAAAAATTAGAGTTAGGAAACTTGATGTAAAAATATGAATAAGTTAGACAGATTAATTATTATTTTTTTCTACAAATCATACCATGTCATAATGATGCAACTTAAGGGGTCGTATGGCTCTTTAGGTAAATGTTTTCTGCCTCACTAGACAATTTCTCTGATTTGGATGAATTTACAGTTGATCTTAGTGTTTTTGGCCCTTCTAGACACGATGGAAAGGTTGGATTTAACCTAAAATGCTCCAAAATTGTAGCTACCTTCTGGATCTAACAACAACTCTTCAGCTTCAAACCCTCATAGATTTGGCTTCATATGTCCAATTTGGATGAAAGAAAAGGAAAATTTGACTTTCTCAAATCTTTCGAACACAACGGTGAGCTTAGATTTGCACAAGAAAGCTCTGATATGAACTTGCAATAAATAGCCAAAAATGGAACACCCCCAAATTTGGTATCTCTCTTTAGAAAAAGGCTCTCTAATGGTAACCAACCTGCTTTGATACCATGTTATTGGCTATGTCTGCCAAGATCTTGAGACCAAATGGAAAACACAAAAAGAGAGAATAAAATGTGACAAGAATAAAATCTATTCTTATCAATTATGCAAATATGATTATGATTGTACAATGAGAGAAACCCCTTGGTTATACAGTCAAGGTGAGATGAAAGATGTCATAATATTATGACAAGTGTCTTAATCACATGACATGAGACAACTAATCAAACTTATGTAAGTTCACATGTGTTACAAGTCAAAAGATAAGATAACAACTAATGACAACTAACGCCTTCTAGAAAGATTCCTTCCTAGGACCAAAGTAATCTTAACATGTGTAAATAAGTCCCCTAGTAATGAATTAACTAGGTACAAGAATTTATTTACACCAACAAAGAATACATGGTATTTGATTTTAGCATTTTAATTCATTGAAAATCTTGTTAGGAAGTTGTACCTCATCAAAGTTTAGAGGATATTTGTATTTGTTTAAAAGTTAATATTCAGAGATGTTAGGTTAATTTTGGCACCTTTCAGGGATGAAATTGTGATATCTCAAGATGCCTAATCTATTAGCCAACATAACCTAAGATAAAAATATATATATTTTTCCTCTCTTGTAATCTTCATACTGAGGACTCATTTTGTTGCTCCCAAATCCTTCATTGCAAGTGAATTTTCTAACTATTTTTTTAACTCATTTATGTGACCCATGCTAGACCCTGCTACAAGCATATAAGCAACATATAAACATAAAATAATGTAGCTATCATCATCTAAGATCTTAAAGTAAACATAATGGTCTAAATTACACCAGTTGTAGCCATTTTTGTCCATAAAGCTATCAAATTTAATATACCATTGTTGAGGTGCTTGCTTCAAGCCATATACAATTTTGTTCAATCTGCACACTAGTTTCTCCTTACCTTTGACCTTAAATCCTTGTGGCTATTCTATATATATTTCCTCTTCCAAATCACCATGGAGAAAGGTTGTTTTAACATCAAGTTGTTCTAAATACAAATCTTTAGCAACCATAATATTTAAAACAGTATGAATAGAAGTCATTTTAACAACTAGAGAAAAGATTTGATCAAAATCAATACCCTTTTTTTGTGCAAATACATTTACAACTAACCTGGATTTAAAAAAAAAAATACATGCATTTTCCACTTTCAGCCTATAAACCCATTTTTTTGGTAAATCCTTTTTACCTGCAAGAAACTTACATAAGTCCCAAGTCTATTTTTTTAGAAAAAAGTACATTTCTTCTTCCATTCCATGCTCCCACTGAACCTTGGCATCCACCTACATAGCTTTATCATAACATTCCAATTCACCAGCATTAGTTAATAAAAAAAAATACAAAGATGGAGAAAATCTTTCTAAAGATCTACTAATCCTTGAAGATCATCTAACATTCACTAGAGTTTGTAGTATTTATTGTTGCTATTGTTCCAAAGCATGAGGAACCATTGGAACATCATTGTTTGGAGTATCAACTAGCACTACACAATCATTTTCTTTCTTCTCATGCATCAAGCTTGGTTCTATTTTTTGAATCTACATGTGCAAATGCTTCACAACTAAAGGTTTTTAGAAAAGAATAACTCACGTTTTTACCTATCCATGCTTCCTCTAGAATACAAAAAATAAAAGCATTAGAGGGACCTCTATTAATTAACTTTACAACCTCTACCCACATGTTTAAATACAGCCTAGCATGCAATCTCATAGTCTTTGCATGCTCCATAGTTGTTTTATTCATTAACTCAGCCACTCCATTTTCTTGTGGAGCCAAGGTTGGAACTATTTTATACCTACAAATACCATTAGAGGAACAATAATCTTCAAAATATTTTCTATCATACTCACCACCATTATCAGATCTAATACATTTTAACTTTTAACCCATCTCATTCTCAACCAAGCTTCTCCATTTTTTAAATGTATTAAATACATCAAATTTCTACCTCAGGAAATAAATCCATACCTTTCTTGTTGAATCATGAATAAAAGTGACATAATATAGAGAGCCACCAAGAGAAGATACTTGAGCTGGTCCCCATACATCCATATGCACAAGCTCCAGTTTCTCATGATTCTTTTGCTTCCATCCTTGAGAAAACTAACTTGCTTGTGTTTTCCATACACACAACTTTCACAGAAATCCATATTAACACATTTTAGACCTGATAGAACATTATTTGAATGAAGTAATTTCATACCTTTTGAATGCATATTCCCAAGTCTATTATGCCATAGTGTTGATTCAGAATCCACAATAGCTATATGATTTTTTTCCCGTTGAATTGTAGCAACTGTTCCTGAACATTGATTTTTAACTGCAATAGCTAAAGTAGAAGGAATAGTATGACCTATATAGATATATAATGTGCCTACTTTCACACCTTTTTCTACCACTAAGGGACCTTTTGTAACTTTCTAATCTTTATCACTAAATGTAACAAAACAACCTTCATCATCTAGTTGTCCCATTGAAATTAAATTTCTTCTTAACTTTGAAAAATGTATTACCTCATGTAGAAGTCAATGATTCCCATTATACGACTTAATCTTGATTCTTCTCTTTCCAACAGTTTGACAAGGTTCATTATCTCCCAAATAAACTAGCGCAAAATCCCCTTGGACATAATCAAGAAAATAACTTATATGGGACATAGCATGAAATGAAGCCCCTGAATCTAACACGCAAGAATCATCAGCATTATCAAGTGAAAGAATCAAATCATCCTCATGAAATTTATTACTTACCACATTTTCCTCTTTATTTCCTTCCTTTTTGTTTCCTTCTTTATTTTTTGAGACTGGTCAATAATATTTCTTTAAATAACTTGGGTTACCACAGTAACACTAATCCTTGCTTTCTCTGGATTGGTACCTCTTATCCTTTGATTTTCCTAGTGACTTACCATGACCTCTAAAATTGTTTCCTCTCTCCTATTTTCTACCCCTAATTTTTGCATTCAAAACACTTCCTCATCTGGATGTACCTCCTGAGCTCTTCCTATGAATTTACTCACTAAAAATAACACTAAAAACATCATCAAATTTCAACGTATTTGAACCAGAAATAGAATTTCTAACCACCATTAACAAGCTATTCTAGCTTGTATGAAATTAAAACAAAAAGAAAATCCCTAACTTCTTCATGAGTGCTGCCATAATAATGGGTTACACTTTTTGGGACATCCTGATTTTTGCCTGAAATCACATATTTTTTAGAAAATACAATGATTTATGACTTTAAAGAATCCATTTAAATTATTTTAATTAAGGATGGATTGATCAAACCCCCTTATATTAAACCCCCTTGGATAGAATCTTGTTAGATTTAAACCATACCTATAATCAAGTCTCCTCTACACCTATCAGAATGCTGATAAAAAATCACTTTTGATTTACCTTTTGGGTTATCAAAGGAATTCATTTAAAATTTATGTTTTGTAAGCCAACAACCCTTATTATAAGCTTCCCAAAAATTATAATTTTAAATATGCTTAATTTTATTATTATATTTATTTTGTATTTCTTGTGAATGTAGGATTTTCAATGAACATCAAGTTCTTTATTTCACACATTCAAAAAAATGGAAAAATAGAGAAAAAAATTCTAAAAAATACATGTCCAGTAGGTATTGATGTCCTTATTCCAACAAAAAAATAATAAGTTAATTCAAATGAATACAAAAAATGTTATGTGGGCTGAAGTACACCTCTGTTCAAATTATAATTACGCTGACTTGGAAAATTAATTTTTAAAAAAAATGTAACAAAAAATTATGAAAAAATATCCATTCCCTAGATATTGGTGTGAAAATTTTGTTTTTTAAAAATTAGAATTGTATCCTATCTATAAAAAAAGTTACGTCGGCCGAAGTAAACATCACTTTTTAAAAATGCTGATTTGTAGAAAAAATAAGTTATTAAAAAATACATAAAATGATTCACAATTTATTTTTTAATTTTTTTTAAAAAATATAATTAGAATCTACACAAAATATCTAACAAATAACTAGTTTGATTCATCTTCAAAACCTTAATGGATTAGCTACTATAGGTATAACAAAGTGAATGTATGGTGAAAAATCCTAATTTTAATGTCAAGTTTGGCCAAAAACTGTAACCCATTATTGTGGGATCACCCTCATCAAATTTTACATTAATATAAGTCAATTGACTTGTAACTATGTTACACTCATTTAAATGATCAACATCTAAACCAGCTTCTACCATTCTCATATTAAATAAATGCTTCATAAGAAAGACCTTATTCAAACTGGAACACTTTTCATATAGGCTTTCCAAGGTCTTCATCAAATCTTTCATTTTCTTTGTTATTGAAATATTAAATTCCACCGATTGTGCCAGGCATAAGCCAATATTGCTAGGTTCCTTTCTATCTAGAATATCCCAATGCTCATTAGACATAGCTAAGGGTTTCTTAGCTTTCCCTTCCAATGGCTGCAATAAATCCTTCTGATAGAGACATTCTTCCATCTACATCTTCCATAACTGATATTTATGCCCATTAAATTTTTCTACCTTCAACTTTCCGTCTTTTGTCATAACTCCCACTCAATTGTGAGACCTTTAAGAAAAGGATAACTAAACACAACCTGCTCTGATACCACTTGTTAGGGTTAGAAGGTATATTTCAATAATCTAAATGCAGATTTGATCAATAAAATAGAGAAATAGAAAACCTAGAAAAATATAGTAGTAAGAAGACAACACAAATATTTAACGTTGTTCACTGAAATCCAGGCTACATCCATCAACAACATAGTCCAAAGTATTAATCTCCCAAAAAATAACCTTTACAATGACATGTAAATAAATACAAAGACATGTAACATGTAGCTTGATGTTTTTATCACATTTTTTTAGTTGCTGGTTTTACATAACCATAGCTACGGGTACCTGTAGCTTCTCCTACATTTTTCTAGCCACTACTATGCAATTTTATGCTAACATTTCTCACAACCTATACACCTCAAAATTCATCCCTGAGTGTCCTAATATGATTCCACACATGTCCCATTAATTACTAATGAAGTTTGTCAGTTGGTTGTGCCTCATGCACCCAATGAAATTCCTTCTTTGGGCAGTTACATTTATGTTTTCTAGCTATCTTTTGACTTTATAATAAAAATATTGTAGCTAATTACTTCCAAAATTTAATATTGATTTGTAACAACCTTTTAGATATAAATGAAACATAAATATTAGTGCAACAAATTATTTAATAAATAAAATAATATGAAGATTTTATTAGAGTCTAATTGGTCTCCATAACACAACAACAACTAGCCATCAAGCCAAGCCTAATGACTTGCTTCCTAAGTGATTCCATCCTCTATTATCATTCTACATTTAGCCTAATGAATGTACATACATTATTAGAGCTTATTTGGATGATTAGAGATCTCTCAAAGTGACTCATTCATGTTCATGCTTCATTCTTGCATCTCATTCTAACACAATATAATAAGGCTATATTGCATTTAAGATTTCCTAATCTTAGACACAATTAAGGTTAGGGTTTATGTTCAAATTTTTATTCAAGTTTCAATGTTTCTATTAAGATTTAATTACCAAATTATGGGTTTGATTGAGGAAAAGCCCCCATAAGAAAATCAACTCTATATTTTGTTTTGTAGGTCTTTTTACAAGTTCAAGTCCAAAAATCAATTTGGGAAGGAAGAGTAAAGATTAAAGAATATATCTAGAATTTGAATTCCTAAAAAAGAGAAATGGGATTGATACACCAGAAGTGGCATATGAGTCCTGGCACTATAGGAAAATTTCCATATTTTTGCAGATCCTTAATCTACATTGTTTGAAACCTATTCCAAATCATAATCCCTAGTCTGGGACGTATATGGATAGACTAGAATATGAGTCCTATTGTTCCCTAATTCTAGTATTTTTCATGTTTCAGAGCACATTCTAGGCGTTTATAGATTCCAAGATGAACACTTCTGATTTATCACCTTTCTATTATGATTTACATGCTTTTCTAGGTCATTTAGTGAAGTCTTTCATTGCATCAGGTTTTAGCATTAGATCTTGTATTTCATTAGTCTTTCTAAGCCCTAGCTTAGTGGTGAACCCCTCTTTAGTTTATAATTAGACCCTAGGAAAACCCTCTTGCAAGATCTCTTTCTCCTTTGCATACCAAAAATTGAGATCTCTAGGGTTCTCCTTGAATGATTTTGGTAAAAAAGTGTTGTTCTATGTCCTAAACTATAAAGAAACCATTTTACCATTTCTCATTTTGGTGAACATATCATTTCTAATTGGGAGTGCATCATAGTCCTAGATCATTCTTGCATTAATTTTTCATTAGGGTTTGCACTAGTTAATTTGCATCGAGAGTTTCTAGATCTAGCAACAGTGAAAGTGCATATAGATTTGTATTTTTGCATCTTCCATCATTGAATGACATCTAAAATCTATATTTTCATTTAGTCTATAGATCATACAAATTAAAAAGCATAGAAAACACTTAATTTTTTTAAAAAATTGTGAAAAATATCCTCACTGAGACTCATACACCCCTTTGGGAAATTTAGTCCCAATTTATATCTAAAACTAAATTTTACAACATTAAATTCTTTGTTTCTAGGCTTCTATTTGTTGTTGATACCTTTCTATTTTATTTAGTAGAGTTTCTATTACATTCATTTGAGTAAATTTAGATTAATTTAGATTCATTGCAATTGTGGATAGAATTAGAATGTTTTTTCAAACATTAGTTCATAGTGCAATTATATTAGATTAAATTTGGAAATAATTTGAAAACAAAACCAAAAACACATATAAATTGATGACTGACTTGGGGAAAGCATAGTCATTTGAAATGTCAAATTTCTTTTTCCATGTGAACCTAATCCTCAAGCCTTTTACTCATGATGAATTTGACATGTTAGATGAATCCCTCTAAAAAAGTTCATCCACTAATGTTCTTTATGAAAAATTGAAACCAAGAGACGTTAATGTGATTCAACCTCAACTTGTTCTTTACCCACCTTCACAAAAACCTCAAACTCAAAACAAATTGTTTTTCACACTTGAACCACCTAAGAACAATTTTACAAAGTAATCAAGTTATAATACCATTTCTCATACATATAACACTAGAAATAATCCACAAGCAAGACAAACAACCTCAACATCCTTACCTTTGCCTAACTTCTTGCCTAGTGCCCCTCGTTTACCTTCAAATAGTGACAAGGAGTATGATGAACAACTCAAGAATAATACCTTCAAAATATACCTATGGGCATCATTCAAAACTCACCTAATTATCAAACTATGCTTCAAACATCCTTACAACAAGTTTTCATCCCCTCTAATGCAAATGCAAGTGATGTGACAACTATAATTGAAGGAATGAATGTAGTTAACATAGAAATTGCTTTTTACCAACATGAGATCCCTCCCCTGGAGATGAGAAAGAAAAATTATTCCTTCATGATAATAAGGGGATTCACTAGAATGTGAATAAAAAGAACTCTTGTTGATAATGGCTCCACCTTTAATGTGTCCAGTGTAAATCTTCTATACAGACTTCACATGGATAAATAAAAAATTGAACCTGATTCCTTATCGATTCAAGGATTTGACAATGTAGGAAAGCAACAACTTAGTGTGATTGCTTTACCTATTATAGTTCAAAAGGCTACCTTAGAATCTACTATTCATGTTATGCGTCATGATATTTCATATAATCTTCTTTTTTGGAAGACCTTGGATTCATGAGACGCATGTGGTACCTTCGAATCTTCATCATATCATGAAGTATGTCTATAACAATAAGGTATACCAAGTTGAAATAGACCTGAAGCCTAAAAGTTTCTTACAAGTTGAAAAATGAATGAAAATTCCTCTAAACAGATTAATTCCAACATCGAACATAAAACCTATGAAAGAAGAAAAACAAGAGAGGGAAATAGTGTTGAAATTATTGGACAATGATTGGGGTTCCTTAGAGTTCACACCCTCATTTATGAGAGAAAACATAATCACAAGTAAAGAAGATGAAAAAAAAACAATCAATGGTAATATAAATATAGAATTAAGAAGAAAACTCACAAGCATCTACCTCATCTAACTAGAAGAAGAAACAAGTTATACAATAAAATTTGATGAGATAGATTATAAAAAAACACCAAGCTTGAGAGAAATGGAAATACATTATGGAAAAGGCTATAAGTTCATGAAACAACTTGGTTATAGTGGAAAATGATGTGGAAAGAAAGAACAATGCATTCATGTTCTATAGAACCTAATACACAAGAAACAAAAAGTGGTTTTGGATATTTCCCTTTTAAGATCATAGAAGCAATGAAATGACCCTTGCTAAACATCAACACCATCATGTGCAATTCTAAAACAACTCTCACCTTGAAGCATCTGGAATTGATTGATACAACTTTTGAACCATAATTGGATTTTTTTTAAGATGATGAAGGCTTTAAAGAAATGTTAGGAGTTTAGGACAAACCATTTACTCCTAAAAATAAACATTTTACATGTGCTATGATTAATACCAAGAAAAAAGATGGAGAAGAGGATGGCAATGAGAGTGACAAGAAAAACAAAGAATAATGTTGAATATCCAAGGTACTGAGAGGGGGAGTGAATCAATATCTTCTAAAACTTATTGAACAAACACCATCCAATTATTCCATTCATATCATAGTAAAGATAAGCAAGAGCATTAACAAAACATGGAATTACACAACACATGAACACAAGGATTTTTTACGTGGAAAACCCAAAATGGGAAAAACCATGATGAGTGTTAGCTCACAATATATTATAACTAGTTATAAAATATTACAAAATGGTGGCTCACTACCAAGACTCACTATCGAAAATGAGAGGATCACAACCTATATAAATACAATGATGAAATGACTTACAACTAGAAAATGAATTGATAATGTACACCTAACAAGTGTTGATTGAGTTCCTTTGATGCTTAGTAAACTAACTTAACACACTTCATCAACTTCACACTTCTTCACATTCTCATCCTCATCAACAACAATAATCTAAAAACTATCCAATATATATAGCTGATACACCCGCGAGCATCAATTAGGTCAACCTGATTAGATGTAACCCTTCACCAAAAATCAACTGTCGGCTTCAAGCATTTACAAAAAACTTTCCAAAACAATTCAAACAAGCAACATGCTATAAGATGTCAGCATGGACCTAAGATAGGCCACACATACATATGAAAAAATAAATAAAAATTCCATAAGACCAACTATCCATTAGGCCTGCTAGAGATAGACCTAATAGAAAAATGCAACAATAGAATAATGTCAACTCACTATACGAGCACCTGAACATGTGAGATTATAACCATACACACTTTCAACATCCATAAACCATTTCCCAAAACTGTAAGCTACAATAATCAACAATGGAGGATTGTGGACTAAAATATTAGAGGATGATAACTACATACTAGTTTAGATATTGGTCCTAAATACTAGATCAAACTATGACTTAACCTTGTAGTTGCAACTCATGTAACATGGTGACATCAATGACAACATAAAAATTATATAACAAGATGATTTTATTCAGTCTTCCAAGAATCTCCCCCTTTGTCATTGATGGAAAAATGTGCCAAAATTTCAAAGACCTCCTATGTACAATAATTCTACCCCTATCACCAGTATTCTCTACCCCTATCATTTTTCTCTTCCCATTTGACATCAAGGACAAAGGGTGGCCCAAAAAGTAATATTAAAACAAACATTAACCAGAGGATGACAAGCCTTGAAGCTCCTTAAGAATACTTTTGCATGCTGATTTACCACTCTCCCAACTCTTCTTTGCAACAATCAACATCTTGTTCAAGGATTCTGAACTATTGATTTTTGGCTCTTAGGACTTCTCTAAGTCTTCTAGGGTTTTCCACTTAAAAGGAGAGAATTAGGCAAAAAATGCTTACTAGTTCATTCAAATAATGTTATGTGTTATATGGTTTCTAACTTGAATGAAGTTATCTAAATGCAATTGAATGATCTAAATGAATGAAAACGAATACAAAATTGAAATTAAAGCTATATCTGAAAACATAGTATGATATGCAAACAACGAAGTAAATGAAGAAATTATGCAGAATAGAAGGAAATAGAATGAACCTGGGTGCACCTAGATGAAGTGTGATGAATATGGAGTGTTCCGAATGCTGGTGGAAATTAATGATTTTTCATAGTGGGACTCATTCACCCAGCATGGAAAATTAGTCCTCCTGGTGAAAAATAGTCGGAAGCAAGTTTCTGTCTATCGGGATCCAAAATCTGACAAAATTCAAAGTTTTAGTCCTAAGGTGGGACTCATTTGCCATAGGTGGTGAATCAGTCCTCTACCAAATTTTTGAAAAATTAGAAGACAACTCTTCAACACCAAATCTGGGAATCATTGCTTATCGGGTTGCCAAGGTCAATTTTGCAAAAAACAAACATAAAACCTTCTCCAAGCTTGAAATAGAATTAAGTTGACTTAAAGAACCTAGTTGAATTGTAAACCAATTTTCAACACCAAAAATCTTGTCAAATCTACATACCTAGGTCTGCAAACAAACATGTAATAGGGAAAAATGGTTTAAGGTTAGTGAATAGGGGTTTTCCTTGGTCAAACCCCGCTTTTGATAATCAAGCATTCATTAAAATAATGAACTGCAAAGGAATGATAAAAAAACAACACACAATTGCTATTAACTTACCAAACCCTTGATGATGTAAATATGAAGTAATGTTAATGGTTGCTTCAAAGTGTTTGAATAGTCTTGGAATTGATGTTGTAGAATGCTTGAATGCTTGAAATATGAGATGAAATGCTTGAATGAGTGAGGAGATGTAAAATGAGATGAAAATCACATATTTATATACACTTGTGCCTTATTTACCTATTCATGCCTCATCATAGGCCAACATCAAGTGATTTTTGAATAAAATCCCAAAAGGAAATTTAAAATATTTTGAATTTGGGGCCAAGGGAGACTCATTCGCCACCCATGGCGAATGGGTCCCACCTAGAATGTAAAAACAAGTGTCAGGAAATATGTTGTATTTAATATTGTTTGTCAAGATAATACTTAAAAAGACACTTAATTAAGCATATGAGAGCATGAAGGGGTCAAAAAAAGCATGAAAAAGAGATAAATAGTGAAGATGTGCCTAGAAAAGCATGAAAGCTTGTTACAAGACTTTACAACACTTCAAAGTAGGACTTGTTGATGAATAAAAGAGTGATTTTTAGGTGAATTGTAATTAATAGAGTCTAGCAGAATGTAGAAATGTCTTAAAACACTTCATAACATTTTCACAAGACATCGTTCTTTGAGTTTTAGTACCTAAATAAGAATGTTCAAGCCATGTCACAACACAAAATTAGAGCAACATAGTTCCAACGCTATGAAACAAGACCTAAAAGGACATGAAAATGACAAGGGGCCATTTTTCTATGGCACATTTAGCCCCCACTTTAGTGAGAGGATGAACTTTCTTCAAACTCACACTAAAGTAGCCATGAACATGGAGAGGAGGGTTCAAATGCACTTACATTAGCAAGATGGAATGACAATGACCAAGAAGGATGATCAAGCCCCTAGGATGAAGATCCCATGGAAAACTAAGAATAAAAACAAAGGAAGACACAAGTTTTGAGATGAATTGGATGAAGCTTCAATGGTCAATCCAACTAGTTGTGGATTAGATCTAGGTTGATTGTTTGAAAAAGAGAATGTCTACTCACTCTGGGGCCACAAAAAATCAATTTTTCCATGGGGTGAGAAAGCCTACATGTACTCACTCTCTGGGCCATAGAACTAGTTTTTCGCAGGGTGAGAAAGCCCAAAAAGGTAAGATACATATGCTAGTTAGTATGCACTCACAAACACAAAAGTAGCTATGGGGAAAATTCATGCTGCTAGTGAGCCTGCCACTCAACCATGCTAAAGTTATCCATATTGATAACTTTAGTAAGTTTCCACAAAGAAAAATTCTCATGAATAAAAAGAAAAAGGTACCACAGTCATGCAAGCTGTGTTATGCAAGGTGGCAAAAGATGCAAAATGCAAAAATGTAATATGTAAAAAAGGTAAAGTGTAAGAGTGTAAAATGTTTGAAGGAGTCTTTTTTAGTTCATGCAAGGTTAGTTAATTAGTGAACATTGTGTCTAATGTCTCCAAGAGATGACTAGTCAAAGAATAGTATATTCACAACTTAAGTGATGTAATGTGTCACATC
Source organism: Sequoia sempervirens (assembly GCA_007258455.2). Classification (NCBI taxonomy): domain Eukaryota; kingdom Viridiplantae; phylum Streptophyta; class Pinopsida; order Cupressales; family Cupressaceae; genus Sequoia; species Sequoia sempervirens. The sequence goes on along the minus strand of VDFB02105785.1, from coordinate 152,972,150 downwards.
AGGACACCAAGAGGAATGTAATATGCTTAGAAAGATCAGACTTATGAAGGACATCACACCCAATATCATCCAAAAATTGACAAACACATCATATAAATGAGAAGGCTACACTAAGAACCAAGTATGCAAATGAATTATGGTAATGTATGCCCCCCACTTTAAAGGAATTGTTACACATCATTCTATGAGAAATTACTTTAAAGTAGCGAAGGAAAGAAAATGCAAAAAGAAAATAAGACATGAGAGCCAACGTAGAAATCCCTATGTCAGGTCATATGTTTGAAAGTTACGTGCATCATGTCAAGGAAAAATTAAAAAAAAACAAAAAAAGGTTGTTGCCCCCTAGGAAAGAAAATACACCAAACATAAAAAGGATCTATGGATTTGGGGTCAGAATGCTCATTGCTGCAATTTTTTTATGAAAGAGTGTGGAACTATCATCATTCTTAGAAGGACATAGAACTAGAAGAATGACAAAAAAGAAAGAGAAAACAAGAGAAAAACAAAGTCCTTTTTGGGTCAACATGGAAGAGACATTGTGGTCTCAATGCCTTGTATCATCCCCAAAAGGAAAACACAAGTGAAACAAAAATGAAAAGACTAAAAAAAATGAAAAATCTTCTGGGTCAACATGAAGGAGACATTTCAGTCTCAATTCCTTGCATCATCCCCAAAAGGAAAACACCAAAAAGGAAAAGAAAAAAGACAAAGACCTTGTGGGTTAACATGGAAGAGACATAGGGTGTCTCTACACTTTGTGTCATCCCCAAAAGGAGAATACAAAACAAAAGTTAAAAAGAAAAAGACCTTTTGGGTCAACATGGAAGAGACATAGGGCATCTCTATTCTTCTACATCATCCCAAAAAGGAGAACACAAATCAAAAATTAAAAAGACAATGTACGACATATAGAAGTGTACGAAGAGAGGGAACATCAAACACATGATACAGGGGAACACGATACACACATGAAAAGGACAAAGGGACAAGTAATGCAAATGTAAGCAAACCATTAACAAAGTTATTGGTTTATCAATCTTAAATAGATAAGCAGAAAAGGAATAACATAGTTAAGAGACAAAGATAAATGCATTGCAAGGGCAAGGCTAACAACTTCTTTCCTTCCACAAAGTGTAAAGGCAAGAATGAGCCAAGGTGGGTGATGCGAAAGAATTATGCAATAGTGAGAATGGGGAATTCTACAACTATGGCATGACGAAGGGGGTTATAGTGTTTTAAGGTATGATAGGGAAGCAATCAGTATCAGTGAAGTGATAATTATCTAGTATGTCCTTCAATGTCTTACATTCTTTAGTACAATGTCCAAGGATGTGATGATATTTGCAAAATGGTATGTCAGAGTCTTTTGGATGAGTAACCAACCTATTCATAGGTGGTAAGAGTATAAGACCTTTATTTAAGATTAGTTGAAGTCTACTTTCACATTCAGGTGGAGGATGTGTGGGAAACTTGATATTTTTGAGTTTGTAATGTCATTTTTTCTTGCTAGATTTTCCTTGTTCATGAATAGGAGCAAGAGGACTCATAGGGATCCTAACATCCTTGTCATTAGAAGGAGATAATGGTTGTTCACGTGGAAGGAGAATGTTTAAGTTAGGAGGAGCATTCAATATCATTGTTCCAACATCCTAGAGTATCCTAGGTTAAAGAGGATATCTATTAGGATGAGAAGGATCTTGATAGCCTAATCCTATTGTGTGTGCTTTGGTTGATTGTTGTTCAATAAATTGATGGATGTCATGTTCAAGTTGTGTGTCACAACCTTGTTTACTTAAGATAGTGAATCCTTTACCATATGTCTCTTCAAGGTTCATAGGAGTTTTTGTAACTTTGTGATCATAAAAGGGTTGTGAATGTGAGTGGTGAGAGGGACTAGGTCCACTTGAGGGAGGAACCTTAGGTCCTATAGTGACTTTAGGATGTAATTAGGAAAAGTGATTAGGAGGTGCAACAATGGGAAGATCTTGTGACCTCATGGAGGAATAAAAGGTTGCATTTGCTTCTAGGTGATCAAGGAAATCATTGTAGAAATTTTTCATGCTAGCATCATCTTCTGTAATGATGTCTATATCATGTGAAGGACAATCATGAGGAGTTAAAGGAGCATGAGCTTGTTCAAGTTCATTAGGGTCACAACTAAAGGAATAGTTGGATATTTCTACCAATGACTTTAATGAATTCCAAAACTTATTGAAAGAAAATACCATGATGCAAATAAACTAAGATGCAATAAATAATGAAAAATAGAGAATTTGTAAAAGAAAACAAAATGCAGGAATAGGAAGCAGTAATGCAAAAATATGCTAAAAAGATGACAAAAATGTTGTTTAAAAAGTGCAGAGGGATACATTCACCTTGGGTGGTGAATGAGTCCCAATATGCAATTATTTTGTATTTTTCAAAAAATTTAAGATGATGTTAATGTCCTACAAAATGCAAACAATGATGCAAAATGTATATTTTCTATTTTTTCAATCAAATGTAATGCAAAAAATGAAGCTTTCACTAATGCAAAATAAAATGTCCTCAAATGCAAAAACAAAAAAATGTACTAATTGAATGTTAATGCAAATGCAAACTAGGATGCAATATGTAAATGAAATCAGAAATGTAAAGTGCTCAAAAGTTGGGTTCACCAAAATGAACCTTTAATTTGTGGCTCCTAGGACTTCTCTAACTCTTCTAGGGTTTTTCACCTAAAAGAAGAGAATTAGGAAAAAAATGCTAACTAGTTCATTCAAATAATGTTATGTGTTATGTTGTATAACCTTAATGAAGTTAACTAAATGAAATTGAATGATCTAAATGAATAAAAATGAATGCAAAAGTGAAATTAAAGCTATGTTTGAAAACACACTCTAATATGAAAAGAACTAAGTAAATGAAGAAATTATGTAGAACAATAGGGGTTTTCCTTGGTCAAACCCTGCTTTTGGTAATAAAACCTTTAATAAAATAATGAAATGCAAAGGAATGATAAACTAACAACATGCAATTACTATTAACTTACCAAACTCTTGATGATGTAAATATGAAGTGATCGCAATGGCTACTTCAAAGTACTTGAATAGTGCTTGAATTGATGTTGTAGAATGCTTGAATGCTTGAAAAATGACAGGAAATGCTTGAATGAGTGAGGAGATGTAAAATGAGGTGAAAATCACATATTTATACACACTTGTGCCTTAGTTACCCATTCAAAACTCATCATAGGTCGACATCAAGTGATTCTGAATAAAATCCCGAAAGGAAATTTAAAATATTTTGAATTTGGGGCCACTGGGGACTCATTCGCCACCCATGGTGAATGGGTCCCACCTAGGACCTAAAAACAAGTGTTGGTAAATATGTTGTATTTAATATTGTTTATTGAGATAATACTAAAAAATATACTTAATTGAGCATATGAGAGCATATAGAGGCCAAATAAAGCATGAAAAAGGGATTAATAGTGAAGATGTGCCTAGAAAAGTGTGAAAGCTTGCTACAAGACTTTACAACACTTCAAAATAGGACTTGTTGATGAATAAAAAGGTGATTTTTAGGTGAATTGTAATTAATAGAGCCTAGAAGAATGTAGAAATGTATTACAACACTTCACAACACCTCCACAAGATGTTGTTCTTTGAGTTTTAGTACCTAACTAAGCATGTTCAAGCCATGTCACAACATAAAATTAGAGCAACATAGTTCAACCACTATGAAACAAGACCTAAAAGGACATGAAAATGACAAGGGGCCATTTTTCTATGACACACTCCTAATATCCCTCCTTGATGCAAAGATGATAGGTTGGTGTTAGAAGATATACCTATTAAAAGTCATTAGATTATTCTCCCTCCCTTCCCTAATGTTTCTATCCTATGGGAAGATATGTTTGGAAACAATGAAAACCATAGTGGTCCTTCTCTTTGTGATGAAGCCATTTTCAAAACTTCAACCATAGATGAACATGTTACAAGTTCTCCTCCTAGGGTAAATAATATTAGAAAAGATAATGAGACCTTAGGGAAACATGATAATCAAATAGAATCTTCCCCTCATCTTTCCCTTCCTAATCAAAAAGAAACTTCAACCATCAATCATTCCCCTACTTTCCATGAAGTCATTTTAGAAGAACCAATCCATGACTGTCAAGAACATTTAATTTGTAGTTCTTCCAAAAACTGTCCTACAGAGAATATCATGGTGCTAGAAAAAGGAAAAAATACTAATGTGTCTTCCTTCAATAAAAAAGTTATTCTCAATTGTCCTTTATTAGAGATACCTCAAACCAAGACCACTGAGGTTATGAATCTGCAAGTGTCGATTAGATCCCCCTCAGTCAATGGAACTCATACATACCTCATGGGACATCCTAACAACCCTCTAATCCTCTACCCACCTTCACACAAACAACAAACTCAAAATAAACCTAAACTTGTACTTTACCCAACTCAAAATAATGTGTCACAACAACCAAGTCCTCATACCATTGATCATACATATAACACTTGAAACAATCTGTCATTGCCACAACCAAACTCAAACTCTTTACCTTTTCCAAATTATATACTACCTAGTGCCCCTCGCTTAAGCGAGTATGGTCTTTTTGAACAACTTATGAGCACTCCAATAAAGATATCTCTTTGGCATCTTCTTCATACTTCACCTACCTATCGAACTATGCTTCAAACAACCTTACACAAAGTTTCTATCCCTTCTAATGTGCAACCAAATGACATAGCAGCCATAATTCAAGGAATGCATGCTAACATTGTTTTCCACCAAAGTAAACTCCCCACTTTGGACATGCAAAAACTAAATGAAGCTTTCCAAAGAAACTATCAATGCCATATGACAGGGATAAAGGAAACCTTTTTTGATAATGGCTTAGCTCTAAATGTGCGTAGTGTAAAACTCTTGGATAGGCTTTGTGTGGATAAATAAAAAATTCAACCTAATTTTCTATCTATTAAAGGAGTTGACAATGTCGCAAAACAACTGTTTGGTGTGATTACTTTGCCTATTAAAATTGGAGTGGCCACATTGAATACACAATTTCATGTTATACCTCATGAAATTTCATATAATCTACTTCTAGGTTGACCATGGATTCATGAAATGAATGTAGTTCCTTCCACTCTTCACCGCAAAATGAAATACATTAAAAAAAACAAAGTGTACACACTTGGAGCTGACCTTGATCTAAATGGTCATTTGCACATTGAGAACAACAATACACATCATTTAAACACATTAACACCAACCACACAAGTAGAACCCATGCAACAAATAGACAAAGAAGAACACATTCAACAAGTCACAAAGCTATTAGAAGATGATTGGGGTTCCTTATATTTTGAACATGAATTTATGGGTGAATAAAAAATCATCAACAAAGATTCAAATAAGGGAAAAGAAAGGGAAAAGAAACTATGATAATGTTAAGAAATTTTTTTGATGAACTTTTGAACACATCTACATCAACCACTTTATACAAAGAATCAAACTATATAACTACCTTTGATGACAATTATCACCAACCACCACCTAATCCAAAATCAATGAAAAAGCTTTATGGATATGGTTATGAGCTTATGAAACAACTTGGATATAATGGAAAAGGATGTGGTGCTAATGAACAAGGTATCTGTAACCCTATCGATCATATCACACAACAAAAAATCATGGTCTTGGTTAGTGTCCTTTGATAGAAATAACCAAGCCTTCACTCAAAATCAATAATATCACAAACAATTCCTCTAAACCAAATTTAACTATAAAGCATCCTGAACTAATTGACACTTGTGGTCTTCATCATTCTCTTTTGCAAACAATCAAACAAAAAACTAAAACTTTGCTTAATGTCAATGCCATCTCACATATCATTAAATATTTGCATTCAATAGATGTTCCCTCCTCTTGTAAGATTGAGAACAAAATCTTGCAATCTAAGAAATTTTGCATAGGTACGACATCTTGTACAAAGCAAGAGGTATATTTGCTACAACCAATAGAAAAACCTTCTCCCATTTACCAATAGGGTATCTTTTCGAGACTCCTCCAAGATCACTTGATATCTCTTCCTCCAATAACTCGAAATAAATTCTAATAAAAGACTTCATTATGTGCATACCATAGAGTTCATGGTCATCCCACTAATGAATGTAAGCCTTTGAGTAGTAAAATCCAACATATTAAGGAGTTTGGCATTCTTCCTTATGTGGGAGCACCTCATTCCTATAATTGATATTGGTTTTCACTCTTTCCAACATTTCATTAATCATCTCAGCTCACCTTTGTCCTGCACTCAGTAGGGGCAAGGGGTTATGTAGCCTTTTCCTTGTATGTCACTTTCCATTGCCTCCTTTGGCTAGTCATTAAACTTTAATGAACATATATGAGAAAGCTTGGGATGTGGATGACATGCCTTATATTTTCTCACATGCGACATACTACTGTTTTCATGATGTAACTTATCGGAAACATATGACTTGGCATAGGGCTTTCTATGTAAGCTCTCATGTCTCTTTCTACTTTAAAGCAATTAATCACAGTATTGGTGTTCACAACTACTATAAAGTGGGGGAATACATCACCACTCACATTTCATTATGTGATTTTTTTTTTCTTGAGATTTCCTCTTTTGCAAACATTAGATACAATGTTACCAAGGACCAGCCCTTGCACTTGTCCTCTCTTGGAAACAAGACAAGATTGTTTGCACTTATCCTCTCTTGCAGACATTTAGCATGATGTTCCCTAAGATGAGACCTTGCACAGACTGAGAAAATCCATTTGAATAATCCTTACACTATCTTTCATTTACAATGTCTATGAGAGTCAAGCATATGAAGTTTTTCTTACCTTATAGAGCTCAAAAACCATTTTTGTGGTGTTTTATCATAGTTATCAGGAGGTATAACTTTGGTATGGTTGAGTGGGAAGCCCATTCCAAGGCATGAATTTCCCCATAGCCACCTCATGGATTTCTCACCCTACAGATAACCAAAAGTTTTGTGGCCCCAAAGTGAGTATACTTAGGACTTCTCACCCAGTAGACAACCAAGAGTTTCATCACCTCAGAGTGAGTATGAATTTTTGGACAAATAGCATAGATCTGATCCACAACATGTTGAATAGATGGTCAAAGCTTGATCCACCTTTTGAATTTTTCCTTTCTCTTTCTACTTCTTTCCATTGCATCATAGCATGTCTTGTTTTGTTACACCTTGCATGTGTCCTTTTGCACTCATGTTGGTTTGACTTAGGATCTTGGATCCTAGGGGCTTGACTACTTCCTTTGATCTTTGTTATCCTAGACCAATTGCATTGGTACAATTGGACCTCTCTTGAATGTCTACTTTGGTGTGATTTTGAAGCAAGTTCATCCTCTCATGAAAGTGGGGGCTAAATGTACCATATAAAAAAGGAAACTTGCCTAATTTGGGAATAATTGATGGTAAATCAAACTTAATGAGGCTTTCATTTAGTGTTGAGAGGTGTTTTACATGTCCACATTAGGTCTTGGACCCTTGTCAATACATTTATTGAAGTCTTGTAAAGGTGTTGTAAAGTGTTGTAAAGGACTTTAACACCTCTGTAGACCTAATAAACCCATTTTCCCTTAGTTCAACATTATAAAATATATTTAATTGCATTTTCACATCAATCTAGAAGGATTGTAAAATAAACTTAATGTTAGTCTAGTGTTGTAATGTGGCTTACACATTCACATTGGATGTTGTGCCTTTCTAGGCTAAGTGGACCTCATTTTAGTGTTGTAAGTTGTATTTAATCACACTTTCACATTGAATTTTGTGTTTGAAGCCCTAATTGACCTTCAAGTCATCATTAATAGGCACCTATTGCCCTATATTATGCATCCTAATGCATAAATTGATCAAATAACTAAGTCATCATATAAACCTAATTTTATTATATCTTGACCTTCTAGCTAGAAAAATGGCCCCTATGGGACCTATTCACCCTTGATGGTGAATCAGTCCCATCTAGGTGGGACCCATTTTCCCTTGATGGCGAATGAGTCCCATTTGAGCCATTTTTGAGGTTTAAGTAGGAAATTTTAGATTTTAAGTCTTATTTTCCTCCATGTCGGCCTTAGGGATCCAATTAATAGGAAAATAAGATGGATTTCCTATAAATTTTGGATTTTAAGTCTTATTTTCCTCCATGTCAGCCTTAGGGATCTAATTAATAAGAAAATAAGATGGATTTCCAATAAATATAAGTCTCTAAACCCTAAATCACAACCATTCTTCATTATTCATCCATCATTCTTCTATTTCAAGTCAAGCAAGTTAAGGTTTTATCATCTCAAGAACTCAAGATAGCATTTTTAGACATTTAAGGGAAGATTTTTCATGTTGTTGCAGCAATAAAAGATCAATAATCATGGAAAGGTATTAATACCTTCATTTCATGTTCATTCTTCATATTATTTCTTCATTTGGTTTAATTACATACAAAGGGGTTTGACCAAGGCAAACCCCCATGCCCTAACATTCAACATTTCTCCTTCCCTTCTTGCGTGTTTGCAGATTTAGGCATCTTGGAAGCTTGTAAATCATTAAAGATCAAGTTTTAAATTTGTTGAAGACCTATACTTTTTGAACAAGTCAAAATATAAAAAAAAAGTTACTTTCAGGTTCAAAAATTAGACTTTTAGTCGATGGACGCCTATCAAGAACTAAAGAGTAGACCAGAGATTTCAGTTTCCACTTTTGGATTTTTATAAATTCAAAAGTAGACTAATTTTATATTGATGGTGAATGAGTGTCACTAGTAGGCCTGAATAGGATTTTTCGTAGTTTTGGATACCCTTTTGTTTGAAACAGGCTTTGGAACAAATTCCCAAATTTGGGACTAATTTTCCTAGAATGGCGAATGAGTCCCTCTAGGTCAAATTTCCTATCTGCATCAAGTTCTCAGGTGCACACCCTCAATTTCATCCATTTTTGTTATAGTTTACATTCATTTCTAAGTGTTTTTGCATATTACAATATGTTCTCCAACAAGTTGCATTTCAATAGTTTTCACTTAATGATCAATAGATTTTATTAGTTATTTGCATTTATTTTATCTCATCTAGGCACATTTCATTCTTATTTCCATTATACTTGCATTAGTCTGAGTGAACAACAGTTTTTTGGCCTAGCTCTCTCCTTTTAGGTGAAAAATGACCTTAAGAGTGCAAGAGAAGTACATAGCACCCAAAAATATACTTGCATTAATCTTGAGTGAACCACCTAGGGTTTTGGTCTATCTCTATCCTTTTAGGTGAAAAACCCTAAGAGTGTAAGAGAAGTACATAGACCCAAAAATATGTGGTTCATTTTGGTGAACCCAACATGAATCGAACATTCCTTCTAAAGAGGGTATCTTGTCAAGCCTTCTCCAAGATTACTTGATCAACCTTCCTCCAAGTACTTGAAAGAAATGTTATTACAAGACTTCATTTTGTGCCTATCATTTAGTTCATGGTCATTCCACTAATGAATGTAAGGCTTTGAGTAGTAAAATCCTACATTTTAAGAATTTTGGTGTTCTTCCTTCGGTGGGGGAACCTAATCCTTCTAATTGATTCTGATTTTCACTCTAGCATACATTTCATTAATCATTTTAGGCTCACCCTCATCCTACACTTAGTGGGGGAAAGGGGTTATGTAGCCCTGTCCTCATATGTCACTTGTCATTGCCTCTTTTGACTAGTCGTTAACCTGTCATGGACATATAAGAGCAAGCTTAGCATGTGGATGACATGCCTTAAGTTGGCTCACATGTCACATACTACCTTTTTCATGACGTAGCTTCTCAGAAACATATGACTTGTCATAAGGCTTTCTTCATAAGCTCTCATGTTCTCCTTCTACTTTAAAGCAATTGCTCATAGTACTCATTTTCACAACTGCTTTAAAGTGGGGGCATACACTAACACTCACATTTCATTGTGTGATTTTCTTTTTCTTGCAATTTCCTCTCTTGGAAACATTAGGTACAATGTTGCTCAGGATGAGATTTGCACTTGTCGTCTCTTGGAAGTAAGATGATACCATCTACACTTTTCCTCTCTTGGAAACATTAGGCACAATGTTCCCTAAGATGAGACTTTGCACAAAACAAGAAAAATCCCTTTTAAAATTCCTTACACTATTTTACATTTCCAATGTCTATGAGTGTCAAGCATACAAATTTTTGCTTACCTCGTAGAGCTTGAAAACCATTTTCCTTTGTGGCACCTTATTAAAGTTATTAGGAAGTATAGCTTTGGTATGGTTGAGCGAGAAATCCCATTCTGAGGCATGACTTTTCCCATAGCCACCTTGTGGATTTATCACCTCATGGACAACCAGAAGTTCCATGGCCCTAGAGTGAGTATACCTAGGACTTCTCACCCAACTAATAGCCAAGAGTTCCATTGCCTCAGAGTGAGTATGCATTTTTGGACAAACAACCTAGATCTAATCCACAACGTTTTGGACAAATGGTCAAAGCTTGATCCACCTTTTCATTTTCACTTTTCTCTTCTTCCTAAGTTCTTTCCATTGCATGATTGTGTATCTTTTTTTTCTTCATATCATTCACCTTGTGTGTCTCCTTTTGCACTTATGATGGCTTGACTTAGGATCTTGGATCTTGAGGGCTTGATCGCTTCCTTCATCCTTGTCATCTTAGACCATCTACATTGGTACAATTGGACCTCTCTTGAATGTCTACTTTAGTGTGAGTTTGAAGCAAGTTCATCCCCTCATTAAAGTGGGGGCTAAATGCACTATAGAAAAAGGGAAAATTTCTTGATTTGGGATTAATTGATGACAAATTGGACTTAATGAGGCCTTGATTCAGTGTTGCGATGTGTTTTTCACATCCACACTAGGTCTTGGGCCCTTTCAAATGCATTTAATGATGTCTTGTAAAGTGTTGTAAAATGTTGTAAAAGTATTTCATGCCTCTCTAGACTTAATGAAGCTTTATTCAACACTATAAAATCTATTTAATTTCATTTTCACATCAATCTAGATGGATTGTAAAATAAACTTAATGTTAATCTAGTGTTGTAATGTGTTTTACATGTTCACATTGGATGTTGTGCCTTTTTAAGATAAGTGGACCTCATTTTAGTGTTGAAAAGTATATTTAATGACACTTTCACATTGAATTATGTGTCCTAAGCCATAATTGACCTTTATATCATCATTAATAGTCCCCTATTATCCCATATTGCACATCTTGAGGCATAATTTGATCAAATACTTGATGAAATCAACATATGAACTAGAATTTTTCTTTCCCCAACAACCCAGCTATAAAATGGGCCCCTTTGGGACTTATTCACCATCTGTGGCAAATAAGTCCCTACCATATGGGACTAATTCACCCAATGTGGTGAATTATTCCCATTTGGGTCACTTTTGAGTTTCAAGCGAGAAAAAATAGAATTTAATTTTAATATTCTTTCACATGTTGGCCTTGGTGATCCAATTAATAGGTAAATAAGGTGGATTTCTTATAAATATAAGTCTCTAAACCCTAATTTACATGTCTTAACTCATTCACAACTTCATTCATCCTTTATCTTCCACATCAAGTGAAGGGGTATGTGCAGGATCATGATGGGCCAAAAAGTGGCAATCTGATGGGTATGTGGCTGACGACTTTTTTTTTACCCAAAATTGATGAAACGAAAAGGGTTTTTAAAAGAGATTCTCAAATTTCCACCAATATAAATTATGCTTTACTTTGAATTTAATAAATAATTATTATTCATTTTCTATTTGAATTATGACTAAAGTCTTGATTAATAGGCTAATTGAAAATCATCTATAGCTTTCAAACGGTATCACATTTTTTGAATCTGAAAAATGCATCACATTCTATGATTCACATACTATAGAATTAAAAAAAAGAAATGAATTTCATGAATTTTTTACCAAGTTAAGGTGGTCAGACATATGAGTTTTATATTTTTAAAAGTTGCAATAAAAATTCATAATTAATTATTTAATTGGAAAAATATTACAAAAAAATATGCATCACATCGGGACATGAGTCCTATACTTATATCTAAAATATTATTCTAAAATATTATCCATTTATTGTGGTTAGGGTGGTCAGACAGACACCTACTTATTTTTTCCTTGAAATTTAAGTACTATTGCATTGAAATTTCAAATTTTCACCAAATAGATTTTTTTTTAAATAAAGCTAGTAGTTTAAAAACTACATTCAATTTGCTACACATTCTATTCTTACATATTTTTAAAATAATATAGATAAATTATTCAAATTTTTAAGTCAAGTTGCCTAACTCTGATTTTTCTAAATTTTTTGCACTTAAGGGCCGATTTTTCCATGATCTTGCACATACCCTAAGCAATCTATGGTTTTATCATTCTAAGTCATTAAGATAGTTTCCTAAGACATTCAAGGGTAGAATCTTCGTCTATTGCTACATAAATTCAAGATCAAACTTCATGGAAAGGTATTAAATCCATTATTGCATGCTTCATTACATTCTTTCTTCATATTCATTTAATTACCTATATAAGGGTTTGACCAAGGCAAACCCCAATACCCTAACATTCAACATTTCTCCTCTTCTTGTTTGTTAGCAGATTTAGGCATCTTGGAAGCTCAAAAATAATTAATAATCAAGTGGAAATTTTTTCTACGTATTCTCTTCATTGTATAAGGAAAAATATCAACAAAAACTCACTTTTAGACTCAGAAATTAGACTTTTAGAGGCAGACACTTGTCAAGAACTGAAGAGAAGATTAGAGACTTCAGTTTCCACATTTGGATTTTTTCGAAATTCAAAAGTGGATTTATTTTCCATTAATGGAAAATGAGTCCCACTGCTAGGCCTGAACAAGGTTTTCTATAGTTTTGGATACCCTTTTGTCTGAAATAGGCTTTGGAACAGTTTCCCATATCTGGAACTAATTCTCCCAAATGGTGAATGAGTCCCACTAGACCTGAATAATAGGATCAACAACATTTGATAAGTCATTTCCAATCACCATCAAGATCTCAGGTGCACACTTTATTTTTCATCCATTTCTATTACAATTTGCATTCATTTCTAGGTGTTTTTGCATATCACAATGTGTTTTCCAAGAAGTTGCATTTCAATAGATTTCACTTAATAATCAATAGCATTTTTTAGTTATTTGCATTTATTTTATCTCATCTAGGTACATTTCATTCAAATTTTCATCATACTTGCATTAATCTTGAGTGGACCACCTAGGTTTATTATCTATCTCTCTCCTTTTAGTTGGAAAACCCTAAGAGTGTAAGAAAAGCACATAGACCCAAATATCTATGGTTCACCACCCTAGTAGCAATGATCTATCTAATCTCCAAGTCTTGAATCATGACTAAATCAAGAGTGAACTCCACCATGTGTAATTTGATATATGGAAAGAGGATTGTTTGTCAAATGAGGAACACACATGATATCCTAGAAAGTGTTATCCCCAAAACTAATAGATCCCTTCCCAATTGAAATCATGTATTTATTTTTTCCCATCAAGATAGAAGATATAGTACAAGGCTGAAAAGAAGAGAATATAGACTGTGAAGATGCCATATGATGAGATGCTCATGAATCTTGAAGCCATCTCCCCGATCCTAGACCTGAAAGAGCACAAAGAGCTTGTCCTTTATATCCTAATGTAGATTCTTGACCTTTGTCCCTTTTAGACTATTTTGAAGTAGAAGGAGAAGAAGATTCATGCATTCTAGAAGGAAAATCAATGTGATTCTTTTTTAGAATATTTTTTAACTCATCAATAGCCTTCTTATAACAATAGTGGTCTTCATGTCCATCCTTCTTGCAATATGCACAAAAATACCACTCCCTCTTAGATGATTCTCCTTTTGAGGATGAGGATTTTGATTCTTTATGTGTCTTGTTCTTTTTCTTCTTTTTCTTCTTATCAAGATTCCCTAATTCTTTTTGTACCTTAGACTCACTAGCCACTAATGCTTGTGTCTTGGAATACTTGATTAGACCCATGTTCATTAACTTGTCTTCCTCTTGAATTAGGATATTTGCAAAGTCATCAAACTTAGGATCAACATATGCTGCTCCCATAGAGAGTCGATGGGTATGAAAGCCAAAAAAAAATAGAAAATGCTTAGGACCAAGCTTGGATAAAACATTCAGAATCAATTGTAAATCCTTTTTATCAATGCTACATTCTTTCAACTATGTTCTTAGTTGCTTGATTTTGGAGATACAGTCTTGGATGTGGTCAAAACTTTTAATATCAAGATTCATCAAATAATTATCAATCTGACATCCCCTAATCATATCTATTTTACCATACAATTTTTCAAAAGTCTCCCAAGCCTCTTTAGGTTTTTTGCATGATTCAATATGAAATTCTAAATCAAATAAGACTAATGAACATATGCATCCAAGTGTTTTCTCATGATCAATCTCCCACCTTGCCAATTCTTTAGCATCAAAAAGTTGTTGAGTGGTTTCCTTTAGATGACCTCTTAGTCCTTTCATCATTAGATAGTGTCATATTGATTTTCTCCATGTAGCATAATTATGTGGAGTTAGGAGTTCAATTTCAGATTTCCCCATTGTAAGAACACAAATCAAGCAAAGGAATGTAAGCAACCAGTGTAAGATTAACCCCCTCCCCCAAAAATTACTCAAGCAAGAAATCTGCAAAGCAATATATGATTTTGGCACTTTATATTTAGTGCATTTAGAGTTGCCACTTGCCAAAACAACGAAGTGGTATTTAATCTTGGTGCTTACAAATTCCAAAATAGGTCATTGAATTAAGTACATTTTTTTGGTACAAAATGAAATCAATCTGATCATACCACTGAAAAGTACACAAAAAACTATACACTTTAAAAAAAACTACACCCAAAAATGTTACCATAGGAGTAAGATATGAGCTCCCAAAGTTCCCAAAATGAGGATGAAGAAGCAACACCTATGAGAATATAAAATTTATGGAAAAACCAACCACCAAAACTACAAACTTATTAGACCATTACAAAGAGCATGAAAAAATATCCCAAATAAAAAAAATATCTATAAAAAAGAAGGTTGTATGCCCGAGTTATGAAGCTCCAAATTTTTCTTATGCAAAAAAAATGCAAATGAGAGGGGGTAGGAAAATTTTCACATGCACGCTGACGTGGTGCTAAGATCAACAACTCATGAGCCTAAATTTTATAGCCTAGTTCCTATTAAAAAAGAATATGCTCCCCACCGATGGAATATTCTCTATACACTATGCCTTAAATTTGACATTCTTGAAGACATTGTAGGTATCGTGGGGTCGGCAGAATATTCTTCTAGTGAATGAAATATTTTGTTCTATTGCTAGTTGATTTTTTTACCACCTACTTTTTGAATGGTTGGAATTTTTATTTAAAATGTTGACGGCTTTTTTGAGGTCATTGATTCTTTATTACTTCGCCAATTATTTTAAATTTTCCCACCGGTGGGTAGAAAGACCGTTAGTTTCTTTGATTTTACCAGCAATGAGGGTATGATGGTGGGACCACTTGTGATGTACCATGGTCCACAAATCTTTCACCATGTGGCAGGCTTTGGTGGGTGGCAGGTAGGCTTGTAGCCTACAAAAATTGTACAAATGTTTTTTCACAAAAATCTTTTCTATGCTTTTTATTTTTGGTTGTTAATACAAATTTTACAAAAAATAAAATCCAATTTTTGTAAAAAAATTTCAAAAAACTTTAGACAAATTAAATATTATTTTTTCCTACAAATCATACCATGTCATAATGACACAACTTAAAGGGTCGTATGGCTCTTTAGGTAATTTTTTTTGCCTCACTAGACAATTGCTCTAATTTGGATGAATTGATAGTCGATCTTAGGGTTTTTGGCCCTTCTAGACAAGATGGCAAGGTTGGATTTAACCCAAAATGCTCCAAAATTATAGCTACCTTCTGGATCTAGCAACCACTCTTCAGCTTCAAACCCTCATAGATTTGGCCTCATATGTTCAATTTGGATGAAACAATTTAAGGGAAAATTGACTTTCTCAAATCTTTTGAACACAATAATGAGCTTAGATTTGCACTAGCAAGCTTTGATATGAACATGCAATAAATAGATAAAAATGGAACACCCCCAAATTTGGTATCTCTCTCTTGGGTATGTGTAGGATCATGATGGGCCAAAAAGTGGCGATATGATGGGTATTTGTAGGGTATGTGGTTGACGACCTTTTTTAAATCCAAAATTGATGAAATGAAAAGGGTTTTTAAAGGAGATTCTTAGCTTTCCACCAATATAAATTATGCTTTACTTTGAATTTAATAAAGAATTATTGTTTATTTTCTATATGAATTATGACTAAAGTCCTGAATGATAGGTTGATTGAAAAACATCTGTAGCTTTCAAATGATATCATATTTTTTGAATCTGAAACACGCGTCACATTCTATGCTTCATATACTATAGGATTAAAAAAAGAAAAAATGAATTTCATGAAGTTTTGACCAGGATAAGGTTGTCAGACATACGAGTTTTTACATTTTTTAAAAGTTGTAATAAAAAATTCATAATTAACTATTTACTTGGAAAAAAAATACAAAAATATATGCATCACATTGAGACATGAGTCCTCTACTTATATCTAAAATATTATAAAAAAATATTATCATTTTATTGTGGTTAGGGTGGTCAGACAGACACCTACTTATTTTTTCCCTGAAATTTAAGTACTACTGCATTTAAATTTCACTTTTTTGCGAAATAGATTTTTATTTTTTTAATTAAACCTAGTAGTTTAGAAACTAAATTCAATTTTCTACAGATTCTATTCTTACATATTTTTGAAATAATATAGATAACTTATTCAAATTTTTATGTCAAGTTGCCTAACTCTAATTTTTCTGAATTTTTTTCCACATAAGGGCCTATTTTTTCCATGCTCATCTTGCGCATACCCTATTTAGAAAAAAGACTCTCTAATGGTAACCAACCTAATTTGATACCATGTTATTGGCTATGGCTTCCAAGATCTTGAGACCAAATGGAAAACACAAAAAGAGAGAATAGTATATGACAACAATAAACTGTATTATTATCAATTATGCAAATATAATTGCAATTGTACAATGAGAGAGACCCCTTGGTTATATAGTCAAGGTGAGATGTAAGATGTCATAATATTATGAAAAGCTTCTTAGTTAAATGACATGAAACAACTAATCACACTTATGTAGGTTCACATGTGTTACAAGTCAAAAGATAAGATAACAACTAATGACAACTAACGCCTTCTAGAAAGATTCCTTCCTAGGACAAAAGTAATCTTAACATGTGTAAATAAGTCCCCTAGTAATGAATTAACTAGGTACAAGAATTTCTTTACACCAACAAAGCATACATGGTATTTTATTTTACCATTTTAATTGATTGAAAATCTTGTTAGGAAGTTGTACCTCAACAAAGTTTAGAGGATATTTTTATTTGTTTAAAGGTTAATATTCAAATATTTTAGGTTAATTTTGGCACATTTCGAGCATGAAATTGTGATATCTCAAGGCTCCTAATCTATTAGCCAACACAAACTAGGATAAAAATAAATAAATCTATTTTTCCTCTCTTGTAATCTTCATGCCGAGGATTTTTTTTTGCTTGGACCCCCAAATCATTCATTGCAAGTGAATTTGCTAACTATTTTTTTAACTCCTTTATGTGACCTACGTTAGACCTCGCTACAAGCATATCATCAGCATATAAACATAAAATAATGTAGCTATCATAATATAACCTCTTAAATTAAACATAATGGTCTAAATTACACCAGTTGTAGCCATTTTCATCCATAAAGCTATCAAATTTAATATACCATTGTTCAGGTGCTTGCTTCAAGCCATATAATTTTTTCTTCAATATGCACACTAGTTTCTCCTTACCTTTGACCTTAAATCCTTGTGGCTACTCCGTATATATTTCCTCTTCCAAATCACCATGGAGAAAGGTTGTTTTAACATCAAGTTGTTCTAAATACAAATCTTTAGCAACCACAATACTTAAAACAGTATGAATAGAAGGGTATGTGCAGGATCATGGTGGGCCAAAAGTGGCAATATTATGGGTATTTGTAGGGTATGTGGAATTTTTTCACCCAAAATTAATGAAATGAAAAGGGTTTTGAGAGGAGATTCTCAGCTTTCCACAAATATAAATTATGATTTAATTTGAATTTAATAAATAATTATTATTCATTTTCTATTAAATTACGACTAAAGTCCTGATAGGTGATTGAAAAACATTTATAACTTTCAAACGGTATCATATTTTTGAATCTAAAACATGCATCACATTCTATGCTTCACATAATATAGGATTAAAAATGAAAAAATTAAATTTCATGAAGTTTTGACCAAGTTATGGTGGTCGAGATAATGAAGTTTTATATTTTTAAAAGTTGTAATAAAAAATTCATAATTAATTATTTACTTGGAAAAAAATTACAAAAAAATATGCATCACATCCGAACATGAGTCCTCTAATTATATATAAAATCTTACAAAAAATATTATCATTTTATTATGCCTAGGGTGGGTGGACACCTACTTTATTTTTTTGAAATTCAAGTACTCGCATTGAAATTTCAATTTTCACCAAATAGATTTTATTTATTTTTAAATAAACTAGTATTTTAGAAACTATATTCAATTTTCTACAAATTCTATTCTTACATATTTTTGAAATAATATAGATAACTTATTCAAATTTTTATGTCAAGTTGCCTAACACTGATTTTTCTAATTTTTTTGCCACTTAAGGGCCTTTTTTTCCATGATGATCCTGCACATACCCAGAAGTCATTTTAACAACTAGAGAAAAAATTTGATCAAAATCAATACCCTTTTTTTAAAAAAATCCCTTTACAACTAACCTGGATTTAATTTTTTTTTTAGCTGAATCTTCCTCTTTCAACCTATAAACCCATTTATTTGGTAAATCCTTTTTACCTGCAAGAAACTTGCATAAGTCCCAAGTCCATTTTTTTAGAAAGAAGTACATTTATTCTTCCATTCCATGCTCCCACTGAACCTTGGCATCCACTTACATAGCTTTATCATAACATTCCAATTCACCAGCATTAGTTAATAGAAAAGAATACAAAGATGGAGAAAATCTTTCTAGAGATCTACTTATCCTTGAAGATCATCTAACATTCACTGAATTTTGTGGTATTTGTTGTTGCTATTGTTGCAAAACATGATGAAGCAATAGAACATGATTGTTTGGAGTATCATCCAGCACTACATAATCATTTTCTTTCTTCTCATGGTACTACAACTAATCCTCGTACAACACTTTCTAATTGAATATGACATCCCTACTTCTTACAATTTTATGATTTTAAAAATCCCAAATATTATAACTAAATTCATCAATGCCATATCCAAAAAATATATATTTCTTTGATTTAGCATCAAGCTTGGTTCTATTTTCTGAATCTACATGTGCAAATGCTTCACAATCGAAGGTTTTTGAGAAAAGAATAACTCACCTTTTTACCTATCCATGCTTTCTCTAGAATACAACAACCCAAATCATTAGAGGGACCTCTATTAATTAAATTTACAACCTCTACCCACATGTTTAAATACAACCTAGCATGCAATCTCATAGTCTGTGCATGCTCCATAGTTGTTTTATTCATTCACTCAGCCACTCCATTTTCTACCTATAAATACCATTAGAGGAACAATAATCTTGAAAATACTTACTAGCATACTCACCACCATTATCAAATCTAATACATTTTAACTTTTAACCCATCTCATTCTCAACCAAGCTTCTCCATTTTTTAAAAATTTTAAATACATCAAATTCTACCTAAGGAAATAAATCCATACCTTTCTTGTTGCATCATCAATAAAAGTGACATAATATAGAGAGCCACCGAGATAAGATACCTGAGCTAGTCCACATACATCCATATGCACAAGATCCAATTTCTCATCTTTCTTTTGCTTCCATCCTAGAGAAAACTAACTTGCTTTTGTTTGCCATACACAAAAATTTCACAGAAATCCATATTAACACATTTTAGACCTGGTAGAAAATTATTTGAATGAAGTACTTTCATACCTTTTGAACTCATATGCCCAAGTCTATTATTCCATATTGTTTATTCAAAATCCACAACCACTATATGATTTTATGCTCATTGAATTGTAGCAACTATTCCTAAACATTGATTTTTATCTACAATAGCTAAAGTAGAAGGAATAGTATGACCTGTATAGAGATATAATGTGCCTGCTTTCACACCTTTTTCTACTACTAAGGGACCTTTTATAACTTTCCAATTTTTATCACTAAATGTAACAAAACAACCTTCATCATCTAGTTGTCCCGCTAAAATGAATTTTTTTCTTAACTTTGAAACATGTCTTACCTCATGTAGAAGCCAATGATTCCCATTCTACAACTTAATCTTGATTATTCTCTTTGCAATAGTTTGAAAAGGTTCATTATCTCCCAAATGAACTAGCACAAAATCCCCTTGGACATAATCAAGAAAAATAACTTATATGGGACATAGCATGAAATGAATCCCCTGAATCTAACACCCAAGAATCATCAAGATTATCAAGGGAAAGAATCAAATCATCCTCATGAAATTTATTACTTACCACATTTTCCTCTTTATTTCCTTCCTTTTTGTTTCCTTCTTTATTTTTCATGAACAATAATCTTTCTTTAAATAACTCAGCTTACCACAGTAACACTAATCCTTATTTTCTCTAGATTGGTACCTCTTATCCTTTGATTTCCCTAATGAATTATTGTGACCTCTAAAATTATTTCCTCTCCTTTTTTCTACCCCTTCTTTCTACACTCAAAACACTTCCTCATGTGGATGTACCTCCTGAGCTCTTCCTATGAATTTAATCACTCAAAATAACACTAACAACATCATTAAATTTTAGCGTATTTGAACCAAAAACAAAATTGCTAACCACCATTACCAAGCTATTATAGTTTGTAGGAAAAGAAAAGAAAAACAAAAGATCCCTAACTTCATCAAAGTTTACATTAATAGAAGTCAATTGACTTGTAACTATGTTACACTCATTTAAATGATCAACAACTAACCCAGCTTCTACCATTTGCATATTAAATAAATGCTTCATAAGAAATACCTTATTCAAAATGGAAGGCTTTTCATATAGTTTTTCCAAGGTCTTGATCAAATCTTTCATTATCTTTGTTATTGAAATATCAAATTCCACCTATTGTGCCCAGCATAAGCGAATACTGCTAAGTGCCTTGCTATCTAGAATATCCCAATACTCATCAGGAATTTCTAAGGTTTTCTTGGCTTTCCCTTCCAATGGCTTCAATAAATCCTTCTGATAGAGAAATTCTTCCATCTGCATCTTCCATAACTGATATTTATGCCCATTAAATTTTTCTACCTTCAACTTTCCCTCTTCTGTCATAACTCCCACTCAACCGTGAGACCTTTAAGCAATGGATAAATAGACACAACCTTCTTTGATACCAATTTTTGAGGTTAGAAGGTATATTTCAATAATCTAAATGAAGATTCAATCAATAAAATATAGAAATAGAAAACCTAGAAAAATATAGTAATAAGAAGACAACACAAAGATTTAACGTTGTTCACCCAAATCTAGGCTACATCCATCAACAACATAGTCCAAAATGTATTAATATACTAGAATATAACCTTTAAAGTGACATGTAAATAAATACAAAGACATGTAACAACATGTAATTTTTTTATCACATTTTTCAGTTGTTGGTTTTACATAGACATGGCTACAGGTAACTGCAGCTTCTCTTACATTTTACCAGCCACTACTATGTGATTTTATGCTAACATTTTTCACAACCTATACCCCTCAAAATTCATCCCTGAGTGTCCTAATATTCTTCCACACATGTCCCACTAATTACTAATGAAGTGTGTCAGTTGGTTGTGCCTCATGCACTCAAGTAAATTCTTTTTTTGGGTAGTTACATTTACTTTTTCTAGCTATCTTTTGACTTTATAATAAAAATGTTGTAGCTAATTACTTCCAAAATTTAATATTTATTTGTAACAACCTTTTAGATATAAATGAAACATAAATATTAGTGCAAAAAATTATTTAATAAATAAAACAATATGAAGATTTTATTAGAGTTTGATTCGTCTCCATAACACTACAACAACTAGCCATCAAGCCAAGCCTAATGACTTGTTTCCTAAGTGATTCTATCCTCTATTATCATTCTAAATTTAGCCTAACAAATGTGCATACATTATTAGAGCTCATTTGGATGATTAGAGATCTCCCAAAGTGACTCATTCATGTTTATGCTTCATTCTTGCATCTCATTCTAACATAATAGAATAAGGTTATATTGCATTTCATATTTCCTAATCTTACACAAAATTAAGGTTAGGGTTTATGCTCACATTTTTATTCAAGTTTCAATGTTTCGATTGAGATTTAATTACCAAATTATGGGTTTCATCGAGGGAAACCCCCCATAAGCAAATCAACTCTATATTTTGTTTTGTAGGTCTTTTTACAAGTTCAAATCCATAAATTAGTTTGGGAAGGAAGAGTAAATATTAGATAACATATCTAGAATTCAAATTCCTAAAAAGAGGAATGGGATTAATACATCAGAAGTGGCATATGAGTCCCACTATAGAAAAAATTGCATATTTTTGTAGATCCTTAATCTACGTTGTTAGAAACCTATTCTAGACCAGAATCCCTAGTATGGGACTTATATGGATAGACTAGAATATGAGTCCTATTGTTCCCTAATTCTAGTATTTTTAGTGTTTCAGAGCTCATTCTAGGCCTTTAAAGATTCCCAGATGCACACTTATGATTTCTCACCTTTCTATTATGATTTACATGCTTTTATAGGTCATTTATTGAAGTCTTGCATTGCATTAGGTTTTAGCATTAGATCTTGCATTTCATTAGTCTTTATAAGCCCTAGCTTAGTGGTGAACCCATTTTAGTTTATAATTAGACCCTAGGAAAACCATCTTGCAAGATCTTTTTCTCCTTTGCATACCTAAAATTGAGATCTCTAGGGTTCTCCTTGAATGATTTTGGTAAAAAAGTGTAGCTCTAGATATGTCATAAATGATAAAGAAAACTTTTTACCATTTATCATTTTGGTGAACCTACATTTAGAACATATCATTTCTAATTGGGAGTGCATCATAGTCCTAGATCTTTCTTGCATTAACTTTGCATTAGGGTTTGCACTAGTTAATTTGCATCTAGAGTTTCTAAATCTAGCAATAGTGAAAGTGCATATAGATTTGTATTTTTTCATCTTGCATCATTTAATGACATCTAAAATCTATATTTTCATTTAGTCTATAGATCATACAAATTAGAAAGCATAGAAAACACTAATTCTTTTAAATTTTTTTTGAAAACTAACCTCAGTTGGACTCATACACCCCTTTGGGAAATTTAGTCCCAATGTATATCTAAAACTAAATTTTACAACATTAAATTCTTTGTTTCTAGGCTTCTATTTGTTTTTGATACCTTTCTATTTTAGTTAGTAGAGTTTCTATTACATTCATTTGAGAAAATTTAGATTAATTTAGATTCATTGCAATTGTGGATAGAATTAGATTATTTTTTCCAACATTAGTTCATAGTGAAATTAGATTAGATTACATCTGTAAATCATTAGAAAAAAAAACAAAAAACACCTATAAACCAATGAACCACTTGGAGAAAGCATAGTCATTTGAAATGTCAAATATCTTTTTCCATGTTAACCTAATCCTCAAGCCTTTTAGTAGTGATGAATTGCACATGTTAGATGAATCCCTCAAAGATCTCATCTGGAAAACTTCATCAACTAAGAATTTTTACAACAAATTGAAACCAAGAGACGTTAATGTGATTCAACCTCAACTTGTTCTTTACCCACCTTCACACAAACCTCAAACTCAAAAAAAAAAAAAAAATCACACTTGAACCACCTAAGAACAATTTTTCAATGTAATCAAGTTATGATACCATTTCTCATACATATAACACTAGAAAGAATCCACAACCAAGACAAACAATCTCAACATCCTTACCTTTTCCTAACTTCTTTCCTAGTGCCCCTTTTTTACCTTCAAATAGCAACAAGGAGTATGATGAACAACTTAAGAATACTCCCATGAAAATATACCTATGGGACTTGATTCAAAACTTGCCTAATTATCAAACTATGCTTCAAACATCCTTACATCAATTTTTTATCCCCTTTAATACAAATGCAAGTGATGTGACAACTATAATTGAAGGAATGAATGCAGTTGACATAGAAATTACTTTTTACCAACATGAGATCCCTCCCTTGGAGATGAGAAAGAAAAATTGTGCCTTCATGATAACAAACAAATTGACTAGAATGTGAATAAAAAGAACTCTTGTTGATAATGGCTCCACCCTTAATGTGTGTAGTGTAAATCTTCTATATAGACTTCACATGGATAAATAAAAAATTGAACCTGATTCCTTATCGATTCAAGGATTTGATAATGTAGGAAAGCAACTGCTTAGTGTGATTGATTTACCTATTATAGTTCAAAAGGATACCTTAGAAACTCCTATTCATGTTATGCCTCATGATATTTGATATAATATTCTGTTAGGAAGACCTTGGATTCATGAGATGCATGTGGTACCTCTGACTCTTCACCATATCATGAAGTATGTCTATAACAATAAAGTATACCAAGTTGAAATACACCTCAAGCCTAAAAGTTTCTTACAAGCTGAAAAATGAATGACAAGTCCTCTAAACAGATTAATTCCAACATTGAACAAAAACCTATGAAAGAAGAAAAACAAGAGATGTAAATAGTGTTGAAATTATTGGATGATGATTAGGGTTCCTTAGAGTTCACACCCTTATTTATGGGAGAAAACATAATCACAAGTAAAGAAGATGAAAAATTAAAAAAATCAATGGTAATATAAACATAGAATTAAGAAGAAAACTCACAAGCATCTACCTCATCTAACTAGAAGAAGAAAAAAGCTATATACAATAAAATTTGATGTGATAGATAATGAACAAACCCCAAGCTCGAGAGAAATGGAAAGACTTTATGGAAAATGCTGAGTTCATGAAACAACTTGGTTATAATGGAAAAGGATGTGGAAAGAAAGAATAATGCACTCATGTTCTATAGAACCTAATACACAAGAAACAAAAAGTGGTTTTGGATATTTTCCTTCTAAGATCATAGAAGCAATGAAAATACCCTTGCTAAACATCAACACCATCATGTGCAATTCTAAAACAACTCTCACCTTGAAGCATCCAGAATTGATTGATACAACTTTTGAACCATAATTGGAGTTTTTTTGAAGATGATGAAGGCTTTAAATAAATGTTAGACATTTATGACAAACCATTTACTCCTAAAAAGAAACAATTTACTTGTGCTATGATTAGTACCAAGAAAAAATATGATGAAGAGGAGAGTAATGAGAGTGACAAGAACAACAAAGAATACTGTTGAATATCCAAGATATTGAGAGGGGGAGTGAATCAGTATATTCTGAAACTTATTGAACAAAAACCATCCAATTATTCCAATTCATATCATAGTAAAGATAAGCAAGAGCATTCACAGAACATGAAATTACACAACACATGAACATGAGGAATTTTTACGTAGAAAACCCAAAATGGGAAAAACCATGATGAGCATTAGCTCACAATATATTATAACTAGTTATAAAATATTACAAAATGGTGGCTCACTACCAAGACTCACTGTCCAAATTGAGAGGATCACAACCTATAGAAATACAATGATGAAATGACTTACAACCAGAAAATGAACTGATAATGTACACCTAACAAGTGTTGATTGAGTTCCTTTGATGCTTAGTAAACTGACTTAACACACTTCATTAGCTTCACACTTCTTCACATTCACATCCTCATCAACAAAAACAATCTAAAAAAATCCAATATATATAGATGATACACCCGGGAGCATCAATCAGGTCAACCTAATAGATGTAACCCTTCTTCACCAAAAATCAACTATCGGCTTCAAGCATTTACAAAAAAAATTCCAAAACAATTCAAACAAGAAACATGCTACAACATGTCGGCATGGACCTAAGATAGGTCACACATACATAGGAAACAAAAAATTAATTCACCATAAGACCAACTATCCATTAGGTCAGCTAGAGATAGACCTAATAGCAAAATGCAACAACAAAATAATGCCAACTCACCATACGAGCACCTGAACATGTGAAATTCTAAACATACACACTTCCAACATCCATAAACCATTTCCCAAAACTACAAGCAAAAATAATCAATAGTGGATGATTTTGGACCAAAATACTAGAGGATGAGAACTACATACTAGTTCAAATACTGGTCCAAAATACTAGATCAAACTATGACTTAACCTTGTAGTTGGAACTCATGTAACATGGTGACATCAATAACAACACAAAAATTGTATAACAAGATGATCTTTAATCTTCCAAGAATCTCCCCCTTTGTTGTTGATGGAAAAATGTGTCAAAATTTAAAAGACCTATGCATAACACTTCTCCCCCTATCACCAGTATTCTCTCTCCCTATTATTTTTCTCTCCTCTGACATCAAGGACAAAGGTCAGCCCAAAAAGGAATATTAAAACAAACATTAACTGGAGGATGGCGAGCCTTGAACCTCCTTAAGAATACTTTTTCATGCTGATTTACCACTCTCCTAACTCTTCTTTTCAACAATCAAAATCCTATTCAAGGATTCTGAACTGTTGATTTTTGGCTTTTAGGACTTCTCTAACTCTTCTAGTGTTTTCCACCTAAAAGGAGAGAATTAGGCAAAAAATACTAACTATTTCATTCAAATAATGTTATGTGTTATGTTTTATAACCTAAATTAAGTTATCTAAATACAATTGAATGATCTAAATGAATGAAAACAAATGAAAAAGTGAAATTAAAGCTATGTTTGAAAACACACAGTGATATGCAAACAACTAAGTAAATGAAGAAATTATGCAGAATAGAAGGAAATAGGATGAATTTGAGTGCACCAAGATGAAGTGTGATGAATATGGAGTGTTCTGAATGCTAGTGGAAATTAATGATTTTTCATATTAGGACTCATTTGCCCAGCGTGGTGAATTAGTCCTTCTAGTGAAAAACTATCTGAAGCAAGTTTCTATTCGTCAGGATCCAGAATCTGAAAAAATTCAAAGTTTTAGTCCTAAGGTGGGATTCATTTGGCATAGGTGGTGAATCAGCCCTCTCCCAATTTTTTGAAAAATTAGAAGACAACTCTGCAACACGGGATCTAGGAATAATTGTTGCTTGGGTTGCCAAAGTCAATTTTGCAAAAAATAGACAAAAAACCTTCTCAAAGCTTGAAATAGACTTAAGTTGACTTGAAGCACCTAGTTGACTTGTAAACCAATTTTCAACACCAAAAATCTTTTCAAATCTACATACCTCAGTCTGCAAAAAAACATGCACTAGGGAAAAATGGTTTAAGGTTAGTGAATAGGGGTTTGGCTTGGTCAAACCCCACTTTTGGTAATCAAACCTTCAATAAAATAATGAAATGCAAAGGAATGATAAATTAACATGCAATTGCTATTAACTTACCAAACCCTTGATGATGTAAATCTGAAGTAATGCCAATGGTTGCTTCATAGTGTTTGAATAGTGCTTGAATTGATGTTTTAGAATGCTTCAATGCTTGAAATATGAGATGAAATGCTTGAATGAGTGAGGAGATGTAAAATGAGGTGAAAATCACATATTTATACACACTTTTGCCTTAGTTACCTATTCATACCTAATCATACGCTGACATCAAGTGATTTTGAATAAAATCCTGAAAGGAAATTTAAAATATTTTGAATCTGGGGCCAAGGGAGACTCATTCACCATCCATGGCGAATGGGTCCCACATAGGACGTAAAAAAAAGAGTCAGGAAATATGTTGAATTTAATATTGTTTGTGAGGATAATACTTAAAAACACACTTAATTAAGCAAATGAGAGCATGAATGGGTCAAAAAAAGCATGAAAAAGAGATAAATAGTGAAGATGTGCCTAGAAAAGCATGGAAGCTTGTTACAAGACTTTACAACACTTAAAAATAGG
Source organism: Sequoia sempervirens (assembly GCA_007258455.2). Taxonomy (NCBI): domain Eukaryota; kingdom Viridiplantae; phylum Streptophyta; class Pinopsida; order Cupressales; family Cupressaceae; genus Sequoia; species Sequoia sempervirens. Next base: position 152,943,934 of record VDFB02105785.1, on the reverse strand, counting down.
ACTTGTTGATGAATAAAAAAGGTGATTTTTAGGTGAATTCTAATTAATAGATTCTAGAAAAAAAAAGGAAAGTGAAAGTTCATTTTGGGTCAACATGGAAGAGACATTGCGGTTTCCATGCCTTGCATCATCCCCAAAAGGAAAACTCAAGAAAAATAAAATAAAAAAGCTTTTGGGTCAACATGAAGGAGACATTCCAGTCTCAATGCATTGCAACATCCCCAAAAGGAAAACAAGAAAACAAAAAAAAAGAGAAAAAGACAAGGACCTTGTGGGTCAACATGGAAGAGACATAGGGCATCTCTACACTTTTTGTCATCCCCAAAAGGAGAACACAAAAAAAAAAGAAAAAAATGATGTACGATATATGGAAGAAGAGATATACAAATAGAAGAAGTGTACAAAGAGAGGGAACATCAAATGCATGATATGGGGGAACACGATAGACACATGAAAAGGAAAAATATTAGTTAGGAAAATGCAAGTCAACCATGTAACAAGTCATCTGCCTCCCAATCATTTTTAGTGTAATGCGAGGGTAGTTGACTATGCAAAGGAATAATTGCAAGTGTCGAACTGGGAGTCATACCAATTTCTTCACTTGGTGAAGAGGATGTATCATTTAAGTTCATTGTAGATGAAAATAAATAATTTAAATCATTATGCACTTCTTCATCTATTTTTATGATCGCCGCATCATCATCATCATCATCATCATCAACATTAATGACAACAAGGGGACAAAGGGTGATGTACAAGGATGGATGGATCAAAATCAAAGGTCATTGGATTGGTTCAATTTGTTGTGAAGGTTTCACTAGATTGTCATGTGGTAGGTTAGGAGGAGGGTGGTCATCTATTACTACAGTCAAAGGTAAAGGTTGATTTTCTTTATCTTCTTCCATACAAAATTGATGAGCAAGGAAACGACGATGATTCCTTCATTCCCTGGCACCATGGTTTTGTTTAATTCTATTTTGGATTTGTTGAGGTGTAAGAGCCGATTGAGTAATCAAAGTTTCATCTAATTCCGAAGAGGGGAGAATAGAAGAAATCGAAGAGGATGGATCAACCACTTTCTCTTTGGCTTTATACACTTGTTTAAGGTGAGGAGGCATGATAGGAGTAGTTTAATTTTCCCTTGGTTGTTTAAATGAGGGCATGGAAGTATCAAGGAGTGGTTGTTTAGGAGGTTGTATGGTTTTCTCAATTTCAAACTTAGGTTGAAGCATGGTTTCATCTATAATAGGAGTTGTGGAAGTGGATGAAGACGAGTTATGAAGAGACAATTTGACTATCTTCTTGGCTTTAAAATTTTGATATGCTATAAAAAATAAGTTCTTTCAAGGTGTGATAGGTTCCATAGGTGTAGGCCAAAAGGATTCTAATGAAAAATTACCTTTTTAGGATAAAGGATTAAATCCACTATCATGTATGGTGACTATCCCATTATTATGTGGAAACTTCAAACACTTGTGAACAACTTATGAGACTAGTTTCATTTAGTGAAGCCAAGGGTGGCCTAGCCACAAATGAAATTGGTCAAATTGTGGAATAATTGAAAATTATCCCTCCAAAGTTTTAGGTCCTATTTGTAAGGGTAGCATGATTGATCTGATTGTAGGGCATGAAAAACTAGTATGTGTCTTAATCCGTGTAGTTGGTTTATTATATTCATCTTGATATAGCTCATGTAATACTAGAAACTCCTATGTGATCATGTTCTCACCACAAGCATGATCTATAAATATCCCATTAGTGGGCTTATTATATATTATGCTAGCTATGTAAAGAGGACCATTAGGAAGTTTTTTTAGTATGTCTTGAGTAGAAAAAGTGATATTAAGAGACTTAGTGGTTTGGCCATTACAAGGGATGATGTCTATCATAGCTACAAGATCATCCATAAGAATTTCCGTAGTAATAGGGGGAGGTGCATCATGTTCATTTTTTGTATCAACAATCATTACATCAGTGGTTAAAGGTTCACTAGCCTTGACAAATGAGGTAGTATGTTTAGGCATGGGATTAGTGAAAATTTGCAAATTTTAGTTAAGGGGTGCAGTGAACTTATTGCCTTGATCATTAACACCCATAATGAATAGATGGCCTAAATCAATGAGGTCTTTAACTAAATGTTTTAGATGCTAGCAGTGTTCAATGTCATGTCCATTTTGGCAATTAAAATGACAATAAGCATTAGGTTTGAAGGTGGGTGGTAAAGGTTGGTTTGGATAAAGTGGTCAGACGGGTGGAAAAGTTAGAAGGGGTTGTTGAATTAATTTCTTCATTTTATTATGAAGGGTATCAAGTAGGGGAGTAAACTATCTCTTTGGGTCCCCATAGGTATAAGGAACCATTGCTTTAACAACTACCACTTGATTTGGAATGGATTGGGTTGGTTGTGGTTCAGGTTGAGGAGGAAGATTAAACTATAAAAATCCTCTATTTGGTTTGTGAAAGTTTTGTTGGTTCTTTTGGTGTTGATTTTTGTGCTCAGGTTTTTCATCTCAGTTAAAAGTGGATTTTGAATCATGACTTGAAACTAAATTATGATATTCACACAATGTTGTGCATAAATGCATAAACGAAGGGAATTTAATCATTGTTAATTTATCCTAAAGGTGTGTGTCCAAGTTTTCGATAAAAATATTTTGTAGATGGGCATCAGGAATCTTCAAATCAATTTGAGCATACACAAATTGGTATCATGAGATAAAATCTGTTACTTTTTCATTAGTGTTTTGTCTACTCGCATGAGGTTATCCATTTTATTTTTAGGTGTGATGTGAACTTGAAAGTGACTAATGAAAGCATTTAGTAATTCATAAAATTAATGGATGGAATGATTAGGAAAGTTGGAAAATCATTCTAAGGCAGTGTCTTTCAAGGGCCTTGGAAATAGTTTGGCTAACAATTTATCATCAAGGATGAAGTCACTATAAAAAGTTATGTAGGAATTAACATGGTTGATAGGGCCTCCTTTTCCTCCATATTTCTCAAACCGAGGCATTTATATCCCTTGTGGAATAAAGGTACGTAAAATTTCTAAGGATAAGGGGCTACTACGACCATGATATGCAAGTGGAGCGGATTGACATTGGCTAATGGTGGAAATTTGATGTTGCATAGATGAAACAGTGGTAAGGAATTGTGTAAGAAGGGAATCAGGGTATGTGGGTTGAGGTGGAAGCAAAAATGGTTATGGAGTGTAGGTGATATGAGGTGAAGTCAAAGGAATACTATGAGGTGTGAAGGTGGTGGAAGGGACTTGGAATGCCACGAGAGTAGGAATGATAGTGGAAATCAAGAAAGAAGTAGTCATATGCATAGTTGTATGGACTTGTGGATTGGTATAAGTTGGTATGGAAGCTATGGTTGAAGGGGGAGGGACTTGAAGTCCTCCTTGGCTTACAGGAATGGTTGCAAATTGGGTATTAGAAGTGGCATGTTTGTTGGAAATCTTGGCAATATTCTTCATCACTTGCAAGCCATAATCACTTTCAATCAAATGATGAAGATTCTCAATGGAAGGTATGGTAGTTTGCTAAATGTTTTCAAGTGACAAGTTTATACTAATGACCTTGTCTTGAGGAAGAGAGTTGTTTTGGTTGTCAATATGCATTGGATGGAAATATGAAGGCATAGAAGTGGTATTTTTAGGGCCTAATGCACCATTTTCTATACTAGGAGTAGGAGCTTGAGAGATCCCAAGGTCAACAATGAAAGTGCTATCATGGGAAGCCATGAGTCTAGAACTTATTCTTAGTAGAGTATTATCAACAGAGCACCAAACACTCATGCAAATACCACTAAGGAGGGGAGAATGCAAATGCAAACTAATCTAAGAGTTTGAAACACAAATAAAAAAAATACTGCTAACTGTAACTAAGATCTAACTACTGAAAATAGAAATGTAGACAAATGCCAGAAAAGTGCTAAAAATGTTGTTTAATGACTGCAGAGGGACTGATTCACCCTAGGTGGTGAATGAGTCCCAGTAAGCAATTTTTTTTGTATTTTTCAGAAATATTAAGATGATGTTAATGTCTTGTACAATGCAAACAATGATGCAAAATGCATATTTTCTATTTTTTCAATGAGTTGCAATGCACAAATGAAGCTTTCACTAATGCAAGATAAAATGTCCTAAAATGCAAAAAAGAAAACAATGTACTAATTGAATGTTAATTCAAATGAAAAATAGGATGAAATATGTAAATGAAATAACAAATACAAAGTTCTCAAAAGTTGGGTTCACCAAAATGAACCATTGATTTTTGGCTCTTAGGACTTCTCTAACTCTTCTAGGGTTTTTCACCTAAAAGGAGAGAATTAGGCCAAAAATGCTATCTAGTTCATTAAAATAATGTTATGTGTTATGTTGTCTAACCTAAATGAAGTTAACTAAATGTAATTGAATGATCTAAATGAATGAAAATGAATGCAAAAGTGAAATTAAAGCTATGTTTGAAAACACATTGTGATATGAAAACAACTAAGTAAATGAAGAAATTATGTAGAACAAAAGAAAACAAGATGAATATGAGTGCACTTGGATGAATTGTGATAAATTTGGAGTGTTCTGAATGCTGGTGGAAATTATTGATTTTTCATAGTGGGACTCATTCATCCAGGGTCGTGAATTAGTCCTCCTGGTGAAAATTTGACAGAAGCAAGTTTCTGCTTGTTGGGGTCCAGAATTTGAAAAAAATCATATTTTTAGTCCAAAGGTGGGACTCATTCACCATAGGTGGAAAATTATTCCTCTCCCAAGTTTCTAAAAAATTAGGAGACAACTCTGCAACACTAGATCTAAGAATCACTACTTGTCAGGTTGTCCAAGTCAATTCTGTAGAAAATAGAAAGAAAACCTTCTCCAAGCTTGAAATAGACTTAAGTTGACTTGAAGAACCTATTTGACTTGTAAAACAATCTTCAACACCAAAAATATTGTCAAATTTACATACCTAGGTTTGCAAACAAACATGTAATAGGGAAAAATGGTTTAAGGTTAGTGAATAGGGGTTTTCCTTGGTCAAACCCCAATTTTGGTAATCAAACCTTCAATAAAATAATGAAATGCAAAGGAATGATAAACTAACAACATGTAATTGCTATTGACTTATCAAACCCTTGATGATGTAAATCTGAATTAATATCAATGGTTGCTTCAAAGTGCTTGAATTGATGTTGTAGAATGCTTTAATGTTTGAAATATGAGATGAAAGGCTTGAATGAGTGAGGATATGTAAAATGAGGTGAAAGTCACATATTTATACACACTTGTGCCTTAGTTACCCATTCATACCTCATCACAGGTCGACATCAAGTGATTTTGAATAAAATCCTAATAGGAAATTTAAAATATTTTGAATTTGGGGCCAAGGGGGACTTATTCGCCACCCATCGCGAATGGGTCCCACCTATGACCTAAAAACAAGTGTTGAGAAATACGTTATATTTAATATTGTTTGTTGGGAAAATACTCAAAAATACACTTATTTAAGCATATGGGAGCATAAAGGGGTCAAATAAAACATGAAAAAGGGATAAATAGTGAAGATGTGCCTAGAAAAGCGTGAAATCTTGTTACAAGACTGTACAACACTTCATAATAGGATTTTTTGATGAATAAAAAGGTGATTTTTTAGGTGAATTGTAATTAATAGAGTCTAGAAGAATGTAGAAATGTCTTACAACACTTCACAACACCTTCACAAGATGTCATTCTTTGAGATTTTGTACCTAAATAAGCATGTTCAAGCCATGTCACAACATAAAATCAGAGCAACATAGTTGCAATACTATGAAACAAGATCTAAAAGGCCATGAAAATGACAAGGCCCCATTTTTCTATGGCATAGATTCCAAATCCACCAGACTTTCCCTTTCATCATCTAGATTATCAAGAGTCGGATTTATCTTCTCAAGTTTCTCTACACTTTCCAAATTATTGGCAACTGGGGTGTACTCCATTCTTACAAGGTCACCTAACTAGCCAAATTTTTTGATGATTTCTTCCTTTTGCTTCTATAAAATAAATAATTTATCTCTATGAGAAGAGATGGAATTCTAGATTGATATATAGTTTTCCTTAGATGCATTGTAGGTACTGGAGACAACAGTCAACTAGGACTCAATAGAGTCCATAAGATCTTTAATATTCTAAGTGGCATCTGACCACTTCAAGCAATAAGCAAAGACAACATTTTCTTTAGAGTCACAAGTCTGCATGGCTTCCAGATTCTTCTCAACATTTGTGTGTACCAGAGCACACTTTCCATGCAATGCCAACATCTTTTTCTTGGAAGAATGAAGAAAAACATCTCATTTTTCTATTTTGTGTTTTCATTGATGTGACTATATTATATGAGTTGCAACTACAAGATTAAGTCTAAATTTGATCTGGCATTCTGGACTATTATCTAAACCGGTATGAAATTTACATCCTTTGATATTTTGGTCTACAATCATTTGATGTTAATTATCGTTTGTTGCAGTTTTTGGAAGTTGGTGTATGGATGTTGGGAACATGTACATTTAGAATCTCACATATTCAAATGCTTGCATGGTGTATCAATATTATTCTATTAGTTTCAATTTTTCTATTATGTCTATCTTTTCCAAACCTAATGGATAGATGATGTAATGGTGAATTAACTTTTTTTTGTGGATATATGTGTGACCTATCTTAGGTCCATGCTGACATGATGTAGCATATTGAGTGTTTGAATTATTTTTGGAAATATTTTGTGAAATATTGAAGCCGACAGTTGGTATTTTTTATGAATAAGAGTTGCATCTAATTAGGCCAACCTAATTAATGCTTGTGGATGGATTAGGTATATATATTGGAGAATTTTTTAAGATTGATATAGATGATGCACTTGTGATTGTTAATGTGAAGTGTGGACATGGTGAAGTGTGTCAAGTTAGTTTACCGAGCTTCATTGGAACTAAATCAACACTTGTTAGGTGTACATTATCAGTTCATTTTTTGGTTGTAAGCCATTTTTTCATTGTAATTTTGGAAGCAATGAGCCTCTAATTTTGAACAATGAGTCTTGTTAGTGAGCCACCCCATTTTGTAATATTTCATAACTACTTATACTATTTTCTGAACTAACTCTCACTATGGTTTTTCCCATTTTTTGTTTTCGATGTAAAAATCCTTATTTTCATGTGTTTTGTGATTTCATGTTCCATTAATTCTCTTATTTATCTTCACTGTTATATGCATCAGAGTTAGTGGATGGTATTTGTTCATTAAGTTTACTCAGATGGTGAATTGGTCTAATGGAGAAAGAATGAATCAATCCTTTAATGGTTACTACTATACATGCCAAAAAATTGGACACAAAGCTAATCAATGTAGATCAAGGGTTAATGGAGGTCTGAAAAACTAGAAAAGTGATGTTTGCTACAACTGCAAGAAACCATGACATATCTCAAGAGTTTGCAATAGCGAAAAAGGTAAGCAAATTGATCCAGTTGTAAAGAATGAACCTGTGAAGAAAGTTGACAAGAATGAGATTAAGAAATAAATGAATAAGATTTGGAGGAAGAAAGGAGAGCCTTAGATGATAGATGTGTTTGTGCCCTCATCTGGTACAGACAATTCCTCTAGGAATTAGACCTAGCAGGGTCTTACTTGGAGCTTTAATAGAAAATTGTTTCAACCCCTTGATGTTTGGCATGTCAGTCTTTAGCACGAAGATATTTTGTAAGAAATGGTTTGCTAAATTTTATGCAAGTGGAACTAGAAGAAAATATGAAGGCATGATCATTTGCAAAGAAAATTAGGGCTTTTTTGAGCATAGAAGAATTTTTTAGCAGCTTTTTGAAATCTACCACATTTAATCTAAATTAGGGAAGATCATTGTTTTATAAAGTAAATGTGTAAGGAATTTTGATCACTTGTGCATTTTGAAGTAAATGAAGAGCATTCTTGAGGTTATTTGAAGGTTGAGTTGTGCAAACCCTAGTTTTGGTTCTTCGTGAAGAAAAGGTATTCTACTTTTTTGTGCAGATGTGGGTTTATGTGAATCATCTTCTTCAATTGTTTGAGTTTGAAATTGTGAAGAATGGAAACCCCTATAGTCGTTAAAGTGTCAGAAAGACCTAGACCATTGTATAGGAAATATTCTATGAAGGTCTTCGAAGATGACCCTATGGGTGCCTTCTCATCAATCTGTCATGGGGTTATGTTGACTGAGGACACAAGAATGCACATTTAAGTAACAAAAGATGAATTCAATGACAACAAATTGATCAATATTTGGAAAAATGAGCTCAGTGGAGATAATTTCTTGGTGAAAAATGAATAATCAAACCTTTTTGTGAAGAGATTGGACAGATGGAACTACTTTCCCAATTTTAGTTATGTGGTTGATGATAGATATGTGAAACCTGTTCTCAACAAAATATATGATAAATTCTTGTTGACTAATTGACCTCATCTGATAACTAAGGATGCGACTAGGGTTGTTACTAAACTTTCTGACACCAAACTAGTACCCATGCTGAAAGTCGTGAATAATGAAGTGGTGATGGATATCACTAGTGTTGAATATGACAAGAGAGCTCTTACAACGAAGTTGATCACTAATCCAGCTATGAAGTACGTTGCTATCATGATTGGTCATTAAATTTACTTCACCAATAGAGAGAACTTTTTCTTTTCCATAGCTATTTATACTAGTTTTGATATGGTAGTCAATGGTGCATACTATGAATTGTGTTCAACTTCTCTGATAATAGTTTCTTGAGAATTTAAAGTCGACCAAAGAAAAGAAGTATGCATTTAAATTTGGTTCTTTGATTATGTGTTTGTTATTCTATTTTCTCAAAAGACTTCCTAGAAGGGATGATATGGTATTTTGGGATACATCCATACTTGTGGCACATCCAAATTTTTATCACTTACACAATCTGGGTGATTTCAAGAATAAAGATAATGCTCTAATAACATTCTTTGTTGTATTTAAGAGCAACATGAAAGAGAGAGATATGATTCTGAGGAAAGATGTTGAGAAATATAAAAATGACATCATATTTCATGTGTCCTTTGATGAATGCATGATTGAAGTAGTTGAACCCTAGACCATATGGATTCAACCATTGGGATATGAAATTACAAAAGATGAAGCTGAGGGTTATGTATAGATGTTGCTAAAAAGTCTGAAGGATCCCAATGAACCTAGAATTTGTACTTATGTAGAAAAATATATAGAGGTCCACATGGAGCACAATAAGCCAATAATAAGAAAGAATGTGGAAAAGAAGATTAGAGAAGCTAGATTCACTGATGAGCATATTGTGCTAGGAAATGCTAAGAGAGAAGAGTTAGAGGGAGAATTATTAGGTCTGAGGAGATCTGGCAAGACTACCCCTTCTAAACCCTCCACAACTCCTATAGTAAAAGTTGAACCCAATATTGATGATAAAGGTAAAGGCTAGTTTCTTCTAGACCTACTAATAGATCTGGGAGAAGGAAAGAAAATAATTCGATGGTTCCTAGGAAAAGAGGAAAGAAAGAAAAATATGGAAGGGAGAAAAACCTTAATGTCACAGATGATCAAGATGAAGAGGAAGAGGATCCTGATGCAAAATTGGTAAGGAAAAGAAGAGGAAGTTTATCCTCTAGTGAAGGTGCTTCTAAGGAAGCTAGTATTGGTTCTCAAAGAGTGCATATTTTGTCATCTTTTGATGAAGAGAAAGAATGGGAGTTTGGTTTTCATGTACACACCAAACTAGAGTTGAAGAAAACCAAGGTGTCTAAAGAAGCCTATCCAAACCAGGAAGAATAGAAGGAAATTCTAGTAAGTCTTGGCCCCTATTTCAAATTAAAGGCAACTCTCAATTCTTTATTACATTTTGAAAACATGTTGAAGCCTACAACAACATATTATGATCATGTTGGAAAAGAGGATAAGAAAACATTAATTTTAGCTATCATTCAATATGTTATCATCTTGGAAGTTAAGTGGGATGATGTGAAGTGAGATGTGCATGAGAATATGTGGGTAGCCTTGATGGAAAGGAGACTAGAGGCTATTGAATTGAAGAGAAATTTGGGAATTATTTATTTGATAAAATTAGGTTTTCTTTGACCCTAGATGATCTAGAAACTTTGAAGAAGATATGTGCAAATATGTTCTAGATGTAGAAAATGGATAATATTCTGATGACTATGGATAAAAAGAAAATAAAGAAGATTAAGAAGGAAACTGCAAAAGTGACCTAGGATACAATAGAGAAATATGGCATGCTCAAGACCAATGAAGATGTTTTTGTTGAAAATTTTAAGGAAGATATTCCTCTTGGTATAGGTGATGCAATTATTTCTATAGAAATTGGTGTTGAAAATGATGCAGGTGTGGAAAATGATCCTCTAGAAATGGAGAAGCAGAATGATGGTGAAGCTAAGCCTAAAAGGCATGATAATGCTCGTCTGGAGCACACTGAAGGTGAAAAGGATAATGCTGGTAAAGATAATGCTAAGGAAGAGAAAGATGAAGGTGAAAGTAAAGGAAATGATAATGAAGGTAATAGGGATGAAGAAAAGGATGAAGATGAAAGGGGTAAAGAAGAAAAAGAAAAGGTGGAAGAAGAAGAAAAGGAGGAAGAAGAGAAAAATGAGGAATGTGGGAAGAATGAAGAAAGTCTAAAGAAAGTTGTAAAATCTTAGAGATCTCCAAGAGTATCCTCCCCAGGTGATGATGTGTTGAAGAGCATGCTATCCAAGAAAATCAAATTCCAACCGGTGATTCCTCTAGAGCTTTTACAAATTCCTATGATTGAAGGCTACGTGGACTTAGATAAAATTTCTCCTATGCATAAGATGGTATTAGGAGATGCAATGCATGCATTTGGTAGAAGGGAGATTCTGGAGACATTCCAGAAAGGAATAGAAATGATTGAAGATGCTCTCAAGGGATTGCAGGAGATAACACCAAGTACGTCAATTGATACATCTCTCACTCCAGTAGAGAATATGAGATTGTTATTGGAATCTTTTAAGGAGTATACCTCTGGTCTTGGAGAGAACACTAAACAAGTAGTTAAGGAGAAAATGTCAGAGAAAAGGTTATTAACATTTCATGAAAAGTGTGCTTTGGCACACACTAATGTTGATAAAAAATTTGGAATTTGTACAAATATGTGAGACTGAAGCTAATACTATTTTTTTTCTTTTTGTTTGAAGTGGCCGGATGTGACTCGGAGCATTAAAAATGTTATGGACTCCATTGAGTCCCAAATGATTACTATCTCTAGTACCTACAACACATCCAAGGATAGAGACAAATCAACTTGGAATGCTATCTTGGCTGATAGAGATAAATTATTTATTTTACAAAAGCAACAAGACAAAATCATCAGGAAATTTGGTCAATTAGGTGATCTTATGAGAATGGAGTAAACCACATGCATTTTCAGTTCAAAGAATAGGCCAACCAATAATTTTTTACTCATTTCACCATTGGTTTCAATCCCAAAGAGGTGTGATTATCATGTGGGACTCTCAATGGGGGATGGTAAGGGCCCCCACCATTGAGTGGTGGTATAGGAATGCCATTGTTGAAGAACATTGCAAGTCTCTTTGCCCATGAGAGTACAGAAACCCAAGGAGTTGATATGGAACCTACACCCCTTCTCTACAATAAAAGCATGCTTGAACTATTTCATCTTTAGTTATGAAGAAATGGGTGCATGCTTTATCAAGCACTCCAAATGAGTATGCTTTCATGGAAGTACCACTACCCTGTTCATTCAACTGATTGTAACTAATCTAAATCTAGGAAGAAATTTCCTCCTTCTAGAAGGTATAATCAACCCCTTCCATAGATAATAGTTGCTCAAATAATCATAATTCCTTTTCCTTAGATAGAAGTTTACAACTATCATAATTAACGAGGTTAACACCAATGTCAGTTCCCAATGATTTGGTAAGTATAGAGAAAATTGGAAAGATAAATCTGACTCTTGGTACTCCAGATGAAGAAGAGGAAAGTCTAATGGATTTTGAATCCCTGAACAAGATGTTTATTGCTAAAAGGAAAAGTTGGGAGAATGGTAAATCTGCATGGCAATGTATTCTTAAGAAGATTCAACGCTCACCATCCTCTAGTTAATGTTTGTTTTTCTTGTTTTCATATTTTTTTGTGCCTCCCTTTGTCCTTGATGTCAAAGGGGGAGTGAAGAGTGATGAAATACTGGTGATAGGGGGGGAAGCATTATACATAGGAGGTTTTGTAAATTTTTGGCACATGTTGCCATCAGTGACAAAGGGGGAGATTGTTGGAAGAATGGAGAAGAACATCACATTTTGTTGCTTTGTGTTGTCATTGATGTCACCATGTTATATGAGTTTCAACTACAAGATTAAGTTTGAATTTGATCCAACATTCTAGACCAGTATCTTAACCAGTATGAAACTTCCATCCTCCAGTAGACCAATCATTTGTTGTTGATTATTGTTGCTTGTAGTTTTTGGAAGTTTTTGTATGGATGTTGGGAGCATTTACATTTAGAATCTCACATATTTAGATGCTCATATAGTGTATCAAAATTATTCTATTATTTACAATTTTGCTATTAGGTCTACTTTGGTTGACCTAATGGATAGATGATGTAAAATTGAATTAACTTTTTTTTGTAGATATATGTGTGACCTATCTTGGGTCCATGTCGACATGATGTAGCGTGTTAAGCATTTGAATTGTTTTTGGAAAGATTTTTTGAAAGATTGAAGCTGACAGTTGGTATTTTTGATGAATAAGAGTTGCATCTAATTAGGATGTCCTAATTGATGCTTATGGATGGATCAAGTATATTTATTAGATAGTTTTTGAAGATTGATATAGATGAAGCAATTGTGAATGTGAATGTGAAGAAGTTTTAAAATGATGAAGTTTTTCAAGTTAGTTTATTGAGCTTCATTGGAACTGAATCAACACTTGTTAGGTGTACATTATCAGTTCATTTTCTAGTTGTAAGCCATTTTGTCATTATAATTCTGTAGGTAGTGAGCCTCTAGTTTTGAACAATGAGTCCTAGAAATGAACCACCCCACTTTGTAATATATTATAACTAATTATACTATATTGTGAGATAACACTAACTGTGGTTTTCCCATTTTTGGTTTTCCACATAAAAATCCTGGTTTTCATGTGTTTTTGTGATTTCATGTTCTATTAATGCCCTTATTTATCTTCACTATTATATGCATCAGAGTTATTAAATGGCATTTTTTTCATAAGTTTAAGAAGATACTGATTCACCCCCCCTCTCAGTATCTTGGACACTCAACACCTTTTCTCTGCCAACTTCTCTTCAACTTCCTCCTTTGTCTTCTCACCAATTCTAGAGGCATACTCCTTAAAGGAGTCCAATAACAAACTCAAATTCTATACTAGAGTGGGAGATGTATCTATTGAAGTACTGAGTGTGGCATCCTACAATCCTTTAAGAGCGTCATTAATAAGCTTTGTCCCTTTCTGATGTGTCTCTAGAATCTCTCTTCTACCAAATGCATGCAATGCATCACTCAACACCAACTTATGAATAAGAGAAATTTTATCTAAGTCCACATAGGCTTGAATCATAGGAAGCAGTAGAAGCTCTAGTGGAATCACCAGCTGGAATTTGATTTTCTTGGAAAGCAAGCCTTTCAATACATCATCATCATTGGAGGGTTCTCCAGGAGATCTATGATATTTTACAACCTGCATTTGATTTTCTTCATTCTTCCTATTAGATTCCTCATTTTTCTCTTCTTCCTCTTCCTTTTCTTGCTCTTCTCCCTTCTCTTATTCTTCCACTTTCTCTTTTTTTTTCATCTTTACCTTTTCCATCTTCATCTTTGTCTTTGTCCCTATTGCCTTCTTCATTATTTCCTTCACTTTCACCATTATCTTGTTCTCCTTTAGTATTATCTTTTTCACCTTCAACATGATCTAGAAAGACATCATCATGCTTCTCTGGTTCTACTTCTCCCTCATTATATTTCTCCATATCTAAAGGATCATTTACATTTCCTATATCTCGAGGGATATCTACATCATTTGTTTCTAAAGGAATACCTATATCACCTGTACCAGAAGCAATATCTTCCTCAACTTCTTCTACAAAAACTTCTTCACCCGATTTGGGTGCAGAACCAAATGGTAGTGCACCAAGCATGTTTTATTTCTTAGTTGTATCTTTGATTACTTCTATAGTTTCCTTCCTTATTTTCTTTATCTATTTATTATCCTTTTTCATTAAAATATTCACTCTTTTCTTCATTCAAAATTTTTTTGCACATATCTTCTTTAGGGTTTCCAAATCATTTAAAGAAGACCCAATTTTCTTAAATACATCATTTTTAATCTTCTCATCTAATTCAACATCCTTTGATCTCCTTTTGATCAGGGCTGCCCACATTTTCTCAAGCACATTATTCTTTACATAATCCAAGTTAGCATCCAATGTGATAACATATTGAATAGTGGCTAAAATTAATGTTTTTATATCCTTTCTACCTACTTGATCATAATACTCTAATGTAGGCTTCAAGATATCTTCAAAATGTATCGAGGAATTGAGTATTGCCTCTAATTTGAAAGGGGAACTAGGTCTTACTAGAGTATCATTTTTTTCTTCCTGGTCTAGAGAGTTTTTTTAGACACCTTTCCTTTCTTTGACTCTATTTTTGTGTGCACATGAACACCAAACTCATGTTCTTCATCTTCCTTAGAGGATGACACAATATGCAATCTCTTAGAACCAACACTAGCTTCCTGAGAAGCACCTTCACCAAAGAAAAAACTTCCTCTTCTCTTCCTTACCAACTTTGCTTCAAGGTCTCTCTCTTCTTCCTCTTAATCATCAGTGACACCAAGGTTTTTCTCCTTTGTAGCCTTTTCTTTCTTTCCTCTCTTCACATGTACCACCTAAGGAGTCTCTTTCCTTTTCATATATCTTCTATTACATCTGGAAGGAGCTGGGCCTTTTCCTTTATTATTAACAATGGGTTCAACTTTCACTGTAGGGGTTGTGGAGGGTTTAGAAGGAGCAATCCTATCATATCTCCTTGCTCCTAATGATTCTCCCTCCATCTACTCTCTCTTAGCCCTAGATTGTGCAATCTTCTCAATAGTGTAAACTAATTCTCTAAGATTTTTATCTATGCTCTTTCTTATTATAGGCTTCATGTGCTCCAAGTGAAACTCCATAGATTTTTTAGCATAAGTCCCAATTGTAGGTTCATTGACAATTTTTAGACTTTTCAACAACACCTGCACATAGCCTTTGACTTCATCTTCTATAATCTCATAACCCAATGGTTGAATCCATATGGTTCGGGGTTCAACAACTTCAATCATACATTCATCAGAGGAGACATGAAATATGATATCATTTTTATATTTCTCAACAACTTTCCTTGGAATCCTTTCTCTCTCATTCATGTTGATTTTGAACACAACAAAGAAAGATGTTAGAGCATTAGCTCTATTCTTTAAATCACCCAAATTTGGCATATAATCAAAGATCTTATGTGCAACCGGTTTGGATGTATCCCAGAAAACCATATCATCCCTTCCAAGAAGTCTCTTCAGAAAATAGAACGATAGACACATAATCAAGGAGCCAAATTTAAATGCATACTTCTTTTCCCTAGTTATTCTCAAGTTCTCAAGCAATTGTTGTTGGAGAAGTTCACACAAGTCATTATTCAAACCATTAACTAACATTTCAAAACCAGTATAAATAGCTATAGTAGATATTGTAGACACGCAAAATTGACATAACTCATTTAATTAAATCATATTCGCTCATCAATTAAATAAATCAAGTTTAGTTAATCAATCTCCTAAAGGTTATTAAATACATCAATTAATCTTCTAAAGATCTTCATTTAATTAAATAGATCAAAGTTATTTAATTAAATCTCTAAAGATTAAGTTTTGAATGTCACAATCTACTAATCATCATCTAAGTTAATCTAATCATGATTAACCTAATCTAATCACCCATCACATCCTCTATCTTTTCCCACTTGCACAAATAAATCAATTTATTGATTTATTAATTCATCATTTTCCATCAACATTGCATCTTTAAGGAATATTCCCTCAAATTTGAATTCAAAAACAAGTTGACATGTACATCCAACAAGGCATTTATGAGCTCTTACATGGCTCTTGCACATTTCAAACTTAGCATTTAAACTCATCTTGTCATCAAATTCAATTTTGAATCTCCCCCTCTTTGGCACATTGACCAAAATGTGCTCATTCCTCAAGCCTCTCACAAGTTGACAAGTGGCCTCTTCTCATTGGCTTATCTTTAGTCCCACATCCTCCATGTTTGGCATTCTTTTATCATTCTATTCTATAAATAGAAATCATCTCCATTGATTCAATCCTCCACAATCTTAGCATTTCGTCTCCACAACTCATTCAAGATAGGATTTCATCTTGATCATCTTCATAGCATTTTCACATCATTTTCATCATGGAGCTAAGCAAGGATTGGGAAAGGGCTTCTTTCCACAGAAGCACCAATCCAATATGAGATATGAATTACTTCATGTTTTTCCATAGATGCTTTAGTTATCTTGTTACTATATTGCATTTTAAAAGCATGTTAGATTATCTCATATGGATGTTGAATATTTGCTTTGTTTTGAAATTCTAATCATGCTTGTGAGGATTTTAACCATTTGCAGATTTTAACGTTCCCATAATGGTGCTAAAAGGAGGGCTCAATGGTCTCATGTTTGAAGATGTTTTCTCTAGATTATTTTTCTAAGAATATTTCTTCCGTTTGCATTCTTTTTTTTTGACAAAGAAAATAAACTTACAGCACACTAGTCTTTTGATCTTCTTACATACGATTATAACACAAATTTTCGCTAAATATTGGAAGTTTAGTTTTCTTAGTAGTATACTTACATTCAACTCTTTGAATCAATTTTGAATATTGTGGGTAGAACGTGACTTTTTTTTTTCACTCAAAGTATTTAAAAAAAAATTGATTCTTAAACAATAAATCATCGCTTCCAAATATGCGCTAATCTTGGTCAATACTTCAAACATTAAAATAACATTTCAATAGATTTTGATTATAGCCAGTGAGTATTTTATCTCTGAGGCATGATTTATGTTGTATCTACTTTTGTTAATTCATTTATTATTTATGTTGTGAGTATTTTATTCGATAGTGTGTCTCCTTTTTCTTTCTTTTTAACCTTTTTTGCTTTATCATTAAGGTGTGTGTTTAATGTTGAACATGTTTATCAACATTATACCTATCGATGGCTATCAAGATATTGGAATTGTGACCTCTGGAATTTGAATGTCATCATTCGCTCAATTCAAAATCTTTTATTTGTTGGTTTTCTTTTTACACCTACCAATGGTATTTTCTTGAGAATTTCTAACGCCTCTTATTGCATCTTATTGCATAGACCATGAGTTAATTTCTTTTTCAGGCATTCTGTCAAAAATTAAATAGATAGGCATCATCTTTCAAGCAACTAACAAAGATCTGCCTTTCATTATGTGTTGATGGATGTCCCTACCAATCGCCCATGCCTTGTTCAAAGGAATCTAGCTTTATGTCTGCCAATTACTTGGTCTGTGTGCATTGTCTATGCGCCCAATCTCAACTGTCATGAAAAGTAATAGTTTGCACCTTAAATGAGGAGTGACGGTGTGGGCTTTAAATGTTTTTTGAATAGAAAGTAGATATGACAGTGAACAACATACTCTCGAGTGACCAATCGTATAGTTTAAATGACTCCAATCGTATAGTTTATGTGATTGATTCTGAAGTGACGTGCATTATCCTTGAAGACATTAAATTTCTATTTGTTGTTGTATGGAAAAGTACCTAGATGGTAAAGTGATTTATTTATTGCTTGTTTCTCTGCAATGAAGAATGAAAGGAAGCGCACAATGTCCTCTCTTGTATGACTACTCGACTCAAATCATGTCCTCTACCGCCATCATCTTCCTCTGATTGCTCACTTTATAATACATTATTGTTGTTAGTTTTCGCTGATCCATGACTCTCCTTGATTTTTCACTCTTACCAAGATGCCTTGATATTATAGAAGTCTTTTCTTGAATTATACTACAGGCTTCAACAATTTGTGCTTCCAAAACTGATGCTTGTTGGTTGTCCATGGTCAAAGAAGCTAAAGGTTGTTGTTTTAATGAGGATTGTTGCATAAATCCCTTTTGCTATTGGGAAAGGGCCCAAGTCTGAGGCAAGCTCACTGGTATCTTCCTACGAACTTGTCCTTGTTGTCCTGACATTGCAGACTGTATCAGTTGTTTCCCTGACTAAATTGAGCCTAGACCATGAAATACCCTTTTCCCAGGAACTAATTGCACCATTCCATCCTTTTCAGGGTGTTGATTTCTAGGTACAGGCCCTTGAGGCCCATTAACTTGACTAGTATCTGCAGAAACATTCTGCATTATCATGCCTCCCCTCTCCAAGCCTTTTGACATTCTACTTTGTTGCTGCTGTTACTGACCTTGGCTTTCTTTTTTCTTTTTTGTTGCTATTGTGGCTATGCTTGGTGTTATAGTTGTTGTCATTTGTTAGTGTTGCTTTTTCATCTAACTTTGTTGTAATAAATTTGATTGGCTAGCACCATGATAATTTTGTCCTTGTGTTTGTGGGAGACTTGATTGTTGCTTCTATGCACTTTGTAATACAAAAGTATTCATGGCTGAAGCACCAGATTGTTGTGGTGATTAATGTTGATGCTTAATTTCATCACAGCCATTCACTCTATTCCATAGCCTTTGACCAAAATCCTCCTCTGACATTTGAAGCTCATTATTGCACGCAGAAGCGTCTGTCAAGAAGTCATTATTTGTGAGCTATGTTTTGTATTAGGATATTGTCCATAGTCTTCAGTTTAATAATCACTCTCTAACATCTGTCCAAAATTTATGTCTTATCATTTTAGCAAGTTGGTCGCCAAATTAGAAAAATGAACGGTTAGTATGCATTTGCAATAAAACATCAAACACTGATAGATTGTGGAGTTGTTAACATATTGTATGAGGAATCATACCAGTCCCCTATCATTCCTATTATCTGAGGAATCATATCAAACAACTCCATTCCCTACTAAGGTGTCATGTCACATAGTTCACATACCTTCTTGTTCTTGCTTTGATTAAGAACTATACCCTGCTCCAAACGCTTTCATTTTGCAAGCTATGAAGATGCTGGTAAAGGAATTCTACCAAACACTTCGCGTACCCTCTCAATGCTTAAGGCCATGGGAAAAAGCTATCTTTATCTAGTTTTTCCACCTGCTAGTTGCATCAAATTGAATGTTTTTACAAAGAGTCTAAGACTGGGGAGTTCGTTGGTGGTATATGAAGTTTTCCAACCATAAGTTTGTGACTCACTACCAATAAATTCAGGCACCTTATCTACATTCACATGCCTTGTATACTCATTGACTCCACCTTTTCTATCCAAAAAAAGGGGGAAGGTAAAGACTTTATTCCTGTTGTCTTTGTTTCTATCAAAATCATTATTGTTTCAGCCTTGCGTGGTCAATGTTCTGGTAGAATGCATTTACTTGCACATATACTAGGTTGTGCGTGTACTTATCTAGACTTCCTTAAGTCCAATAGGAGGTAGTTGTAGGAGTCACATACCTAACTTAATGTATCCCTTTGAAAAAATAATTCAATCTTATAAGCCATGCATTTAGCAGATAACTTAAAAGATAGTGTCTTCAGGGAAATCTTTGCTTGTTGCACATCTTTCTCGAAACTTGGTAACTAATAAATGCAGATTTGGTGACAAAGAACTCTGCACCCAAGTAAATCTACAGTTGTGGCCTCATTAAGGAGATTTTGGAGTATGACAAATATGCATCTCAGGGATGCTTTCTATTGTCTGATTTCTGCAGTAAGGGTGGTCAATGGCATCACGTGGTTAAAAGGTATACAGATCATTGTGATTGGACATAGTAGCAAGAAGCACACATATGAGGAGGGAATGATTTGAACAAACTTAAGTTGATTAAAAAGATAAATAAATTTGATTTATCAACCAACTGTAGCCTTTGACCTCATTGTTCACATTTATTCACAAGAAGTCATTGAAACCGGTGCTTACTTTCCCTCACTGTGTTACCATTGGTCATCCTTCTTGGGTGATAAGGTAGTTATAATGTCACTTGTACATTTTCACTCTAGAATACGGACCATGCTGTTCTAATAATATCTTTGTCAATCTACCCAAAACACGTCATCTTTAGCTTAGATATCTTTATCCACTTGCCCAAATTCAAATCTTTGAGAAAAATTATTGTTGTATTCTTCTTAAAGCATAAAAAGGAGTCAAGCATGCTTATGCACAATCCCTATAATATGGTCAAGTGAACAAGTACGCATCACATTTATCATGAACATCGATGATTGTGCCTTATTAGTTGTATACCTAGACTCCCTAGGTCCCCAAGCCTATATCATCCATTTTAATTACGTATGGCCACATTGGAATTTTACATTTGAAGTTTGTATGCAGATTTGAATATCAGTCATTTCTTATTTAATGGAGAGGTAGGATGCCATCATATATAACAGTGGGATGACGTCATAGGCTAATGCATTCATGGTCAAAGAGGTCGATATTGGAATCAAGCATTGGAAATAGGAAAAAGCAAAGCAAGATTGGAGTCAAAGAATTAAGAATCAAACATGAAACTCAAAAGAGTTTTTTAATGCTTGAAATAACCTAGAGCCTCCATTTATTGCTTTAATTTTCTATTTTAAATCAATTAGATCATTTTTTCTTTTCAAAGTTCAATTAAAATTGAACACTAGAAACTGACTAGACATTTCTTTTTGGGATAAAATTGAACAAGCAGACTTCACATTTGATTTTTGGTGCTTAAAAAAAATCAAATCATTGCTTTGAAGGATAAAATGAATCTGCATCTTTATTTTTTTGTAATTATTTACACAAAGTAATATCATCAAAAGACGTATACGCTTCTCTCACACCTCACGATGATCTTGAGAATCAAAAGGCTTTTGGTGACACTAAATTGTGTAATTAATTACCCACACACTTCATTTTGGGTTTAAAATTGAACAAAACACTTTGCGAGTGTGAGTAAACCCGTTGCATATGTTCTCCCTTTGTTTCTAAACAAAGGTTGATCAAACTATGAATATGTTTTCTCACTTTTTTCTATCTTAGAGGGCCTGCCTTGGGGAAAAAGTACTCACCCAAGGGAACGACTCAACTGGTAACACTCTAAATCCAAGAGTATTTCCAACTGGGATATAAATGTGGGTATTGGAGTAAACTCCAGTATCACGTGGTTGGCTCTGACGAGATGGATCTGAAAAGAGACTCTTGATGTATAGGTCAATCTCCACGAATGGAAAGTCTGAACTAAAACCCTTGTTTGTAGCAACCAACCAGTCCATCCAACGAGTTTATCAAAGTGGTGCATTAGAACTTAGATTCCAAGAAGTTACTTTCCATGTCCGATCTTGATTAAATATAGAGGTTAAGACTTCATTCTTAACATACCTTTATATTTTTCCTTGGTTGCATGTAAAATCATCTCTTCTACTACAAAGGGCATGAGGCAATCCCACTGAGAAAAATGTACCAATTGAGTTAGGATTTTATATTGCTTGTGAGTCAATTTAAAAACATAGTGCTTTTATCCAAAACATTGGAAAACCAACATTCAACATGAGCATCAAATCTCAAACCCTTTAGGAGAAGAAAATATCCTTGAACAAATTCACATGCTCTTGCTTTCCCTTGGGATTTTATCCTTAGAGGCTTCTAAGCATTTGGATTTCATCTCAAATTTCTCCTACTCAAGTCAACAATAGGTAACTCTTGCCTCAAATTTCCTTGGTTTACACATAATACACTTTGCAGGATAAGGGGAAAGCTGAGATATTAGACATCTAGATTCAAAATCTAATCAAGAGTGTGTTTGTGGTCCAAAGAATCCATTAAGAAAAGATTAAATCAATTGGACCCCACATATGTGCTTGGCATCTTTTGGTCGTATGGTTTTCATGCAAACATTAATCTTTTCATTTTGAATTACTTTTAGAGAAAGGCATGTTATTCACTATCTTGGTCTCGGAAACAAGTCCTTCCTAGGTTCATTTAGGATCAAATCAAACATTTCTCCCATCCCAAACATTTATCAAAATCCATCCCACCAAACAACTTTAGATATTTGAAAACATCATTCTACACTTAGGTAAACCATCAAAATCAAAATCACCTTGTTTAGTTAGGTGTATGGGAATGCATCCTTTCTCATACATTTAATTGAATTAGCAATCCTTTGAAAAAAAATCATCCTAAAGATCACATCCAACATCTTAGGGTTTACAAGTTCATTATCCAAATCAAACAATCAAAATCAAGCCCTAAGTCTAGCATTGATGCAAAGTCCCTAAACGTTCAACACCCATATCATTCACCCCTTTTCATCCTTCATTTCATCATTGGTCCTAAAACCCTTAGAGGTCAACAAGGTGAAAACACAAGAAGAACATGGAATATAAACTTGATCCATACATCATGAGTAATAAAAATCAATTGAACTTTCAAAGCCTTACAATGTTGATTGATTATCAAAACTCACATTTATACAATCCATACATGGGATCGTTTTCTCCTATAAAAATCAATGGTACAACAAATGTGAGTATGCCTAGTCAAAAGTTTGGAACACCTTTTTCGATGGTAGATTTAAATCCAAGTCCAAACCTACAAGTCTATCAACCAAATACTCAATGCATGAGTCTTCAAATGACTAACATCATCCCACCAAATCCATACATGCCAAAAGTCAATATACCAAGTACAAGATTACCAAACATGGATCCACATTTGGAAAAATTTGGGATGGATATGTTTGCAAATCACAAAATGTTGTTCAAATTCCAAGCACGATGATAACAAATCCATGTATTAATCCAAGTCAAGGTAACACCATGCAAAATCCAAGTTACCTAAAACAAGGCAATGTGATTTCGAACTTCAACAATGTTCAATTTCAACCTATCATGCCAAATCTTAACATCATCTCAAATCAAAACAATGTCCAAAATCAATTTGTACATGATTCCATTCAAAAACCAGAAGTATGCATCCCAAATCTGCTTAAACAAAAACCAAATCACCTATATCAAGGGAGTCAAGATCGAAATCAAGATCAAATTTGGTGAGATCAAATTTCTACACTTACCAAAATAGTTTAGTCATTGTGCCAAGAGACATCTCCACCACCTTACCCATATCAACATCATTCCTTGGTTTAGGGCTTCTCCCTTTACCTAGCACCAATCACTCCATCCAAATCAATCCACCTAAAACTAATCAATCCATCCCATCAAATCCTTTGAATATACCATCAACATCACACCGACATATGATATCTATCAAATGACAACATCAATCTTGACAAATCAAAATATGGTCTCCCAAGGATCTATCACCTCAATCATTCCGACCATTCCTATCAACTCGATCATTCCAACCATCACTCTCACACCCATCACATCTCAACCCCTCACTACCATAATCACTCCAAGCATATCTCAACCACTTGTCACTACATCCAACACAATTCTGAATCCGCCACCACTACCACCAAAACCAAACACAGCAAGACAATATAACATTGTGCTAAAAGCTCACCAAGCCTACCAAAAGGCCATCCAACAATATCTAGCCAGGAAACAAGCAACACAAGCTCAACAAGTGAAAAAATCCTCTCAAGATGCCCAAGCCTCTCAATCTACCCAACAAACACAAGTACAAACATGAAAAATGATAACTATTGGGGATAATGATGAACATTCAACCATTGGTGATAGCATTGACAATCTCCCCACCACAATTGTTGAAAGCAATGATCAAGATCTATCCATCAAAGAGCACATTGAAGATCTTTCTATCTTGTCCGAAGATCAAATCAACACATATCAAGAGTCACTTTTCAATCATGATAAAAATCCACCAACACTACCCAACAATTATCCAATTCAAGAAATGTCAACATCACTTGACCCTATGGTTGAAGACATTCACAATCTCTTTTCCACAATTGTTGAAAAAAATGTTCAAGATCTCTCAATTAAGGATCATATTGAAGACATTTTTACCCCATCCAATGATCAACTCACCATACACCAAGAGCCACTTTTTAGTGATCTATTTCAAGGAGTGTTAGAAGTATTTGATTCTATTGACATAATGCACGATCTATCGACCAATGATCATATTGAAAATGTATTTACATCACCTTATGAGTTAGAGGACATCTCAAAATTTTATTCCAAATCATGATCAAAATATTTCACTAAGGTCTAGCAATGGTCATTTTCAAAACATGTTGACCCCCTTTGACCTCATGGTTATAGATAATGAAGGAATCCTTAACTCAACACTTGATCTAAATTCACTCAAATATCAAGAGGATATTGAACCACTTACCATGCCTAATGATGATGTCCAAGAACCCTTTGTAAGCAATACATCCTTTGAAATTGACCCATGTCAAGAAACTGATCCAAAGCGTGTCAAAAGAAATCCCAAAATAAATCAAGATCAAGAAATTATATCTCAAAGATACTATAATGATCTAATGGACACTCTCTTATCTATACAAGATGTCACAAATGATGACCATATCCCCATAACACATACTCCCCCATCTACCCATGAGATGCTTTCTACGGATGGACACGTAGATGATCTTCATTCAGAATAGGATTCCTTTACTCTTGATATTATTACACAAAAAAAAGAAGGTTATTGATTCCTATAGCCAAACAGAGTTGTCAACATCAGTATCAAATATATCCCAAATTCAGACTGAGGACATCATGAATAAAGATATCCAGCATTATCCACTCAAGGAAACAATTCAGATAGAACATGATATTTTGAAGTTATTAGAAAAACAAATGGAAATAACATCATCTATAGTGATCATTGATCAGAGAATGCATTCTGAACAAGATCTCTTAGAACAAGCAGAATCAAAGCATGAAGTTGCTACTACCACTATACTAGGGGCAACTTTATCTAGTGCAAATGTCAACATAGGGAGCACGAAGAGTCCTTATGGTGAAACCAATGCTAATACTACAACTAGCCATGTCATGAATCTTCATCCACCCATCACCCCATCCATGAATTGGGACCAACATCAAAAGAAAGATTTGAATCAAAGAACAAAGAATGTTATCAAAGAAAAAGAAGCTGGAAAGCATAATGGAAAAATCAAATACAAATGGATACCAAAAAATACAAAGAAATATCATCCCTATCAAACTCCATCAGTCAAAGAAACTATGGGGAAAAATAAAAATGGGAAAAGTATCCATCAAAGAGGTCCACAAAAGAAAAATCAGGCTTCCCAAGTGACATACAAATTATATCAAGCAGTTGGTCCTAATTCCATTCACACTTTCGTATCACACATTTCATCCACACCTCCACACATGATATCCAATTCTCAAATTAAACATCTATTGGCAATGACCCTTTATCATAAGGATTTAGAAGGCACTCTATCGTGATGTGTGCACAAAGAAAAAGTTAACTCTGGTATCGACAAAGCAAATCAAGAATCCCAAAAGCTACACTCAAGTGTACGTATCTTAGCAAAGAAACTTCTTCAAGCATGCTATCAATGGAACATCATGAAAGAAGCATCTACATCAGCAACACCTTGTGGTTCAACATGAGCTTTAAATATTTCACAGAAAAATACAAAAAAATAAAAAAATATGAAAATCCAAAAAAAATCAGAAAAAGGATTGAAAATGGTGAAGCAAAAAATCATCCTTTAGTGAAAACCACATGGGTGGTGCTTTGGGCAGGTACCATGATGAAAACCTGGAAAATAGGCATCATGTGTAGAATCGAGCATCTACGTGCACTTGTTCAAGTGAAAGCATCTTATCCCATCCATAATAAATCCAACATTCCATCCATCTCATGCATAATAAATCCATTTCATCCATGAACCATTTATCCAATCCATCTGCATCCATAGCCCAAGATATCTTGATCTTGACAAACTTTGGTGCACACTTTACACTTGCTTATGGTAAACATCTTGACATGGGTTGTTTTCATTGATCCTATTCTATGTAGCATTATCTGAGCCATGAAACATTATCCAAATGACCATCCTCTATCTGAACCTGTTAGCTTATCACAAGATAATCCTTGGAATCCTTTGCATGCTTCCCATATCCATCGATCCATACACTTATCCATGAATCCACCTATGACATTACATACCTTGCTAGACATTGGGGGTAGATATTTACATCTTGCTTTGAGAATAAACCTTGTTCTTTATCTTCCAACTTATGTGGTGATCCAAACATTGGAAAACATGAAATAAAATTGGTCCACCACTTGAGAGAAAAAATCTAAATCACTAGCCCATGGCATATTTTGAAGAGAAGATGTTTTATCAAGATTCATCGAACATTGAACATCAATCAAAACAATCACTATCAGTCACATCTAACACACCCTTCAAATGTCACATCAAATCATTCGAACAAACTTTTGTTCCAAAATCAAGCTTCATCAATCCTGATCAATCAAATTTAATCAAAAAATGCTCAACTCAAGATATCCTTGTGTTGCTTAACACTATCCTTGCATTGTTCTGTATACTCAACAATGTTATCATCATCAATCCCTCATCATCTTGGGATATCCATCATAATCCTTGTGTTGCTTAACACTATCCTTGCATTGTTGTGCATCCTCAACAATGTTATCATCATCAATCCTGATCAATCAAATCCTTGCATTGTTGTGTATCCTCAACAATGTTATCATCATCAATCCATCAATTCGATTAGTCAACCTTAGCTTGGTCTTCAACAAAATCCCAAATAGAGAACTAATATTGTCACACATGTCCATATCCAAATCGTCAAAATAGTGCGAAAAATACCAAAAACATCCAAAACATAAAAAATTCCAAAAACATCCAAAAAAAACATCAAAATCCAAAAAACATTCAAAATACATCAAATTCTAAAAACATTCATAAAATATTAGAAAACCCCAAAACATTCGAAAAATAAAAAAATCAAAACATTTGAAAAATCTCAAAAATACCAAAAACAGCCTCAAAACATTGCAAAAACTCCAAAAACATCCAAATATTTGAAAAAATCCATCCGTCCCATTTTACTTTCACCCGAAATAATCAATCATCCATAATAAACTGACCATCACCTTCATCCTTTTGGCAACATAAATAGAAACAATCACAACAATCAGCAGAAGCAAACTTCAAACACAAAATCAAAATTGAAGCAACAAACTATAAACGAAAAATAAAACTCTTGATCACTTTCAAACATGTCAGTCAACCTTATATCAACAGCCTATCAATCAACTTATCAAACCATCATCATCCTATACAATGCATGTCCTAGAATATATCATTCCAACAATGGGCATCATTTTGGATATCACTTGGATTCTTATCCTATCAAAACAAATCCCTTTGGCTAGAGATAGGAAGAACGTTGAATTTTATGTGTACTTGATCTTTTCTTTTGATTTATCTTATTGTGCTCATTCCAATGACCTCTTGATGATGTCTACTCAAAATGATTTAGAGAGAAAGGAATGGGGTAATGATCATTATCTTTTGTCTATTGTGCTTGTTGGATGTTCATGTAAAATAACTTGGTAAATACTTGCTTTGTTAGGTATGTCCTAGCAAGGTTTCTGTATGTCAAGTGTGAACAAGAATACTCCTATCTATTTGTCGATTCAAAGTCCATCGCACTAGGTACAATGCCATCCTAGTTCTTTACACCTTGATGCATCATACCTACATGTGTTATCAAACATAAGGTAAGTAGCCCTTTTAAAATTCCTAATCCATGATAAGAAAATCATCATCATCATCTCTAATAGAGTCTCGTCAAATCATGGACTTTTTGGATCCTCTTGTCATCATCTCATTTCTTTTTTCTTCTCTCAGTGCTAACATAACATCACCAATGCATCCATCATGCATCCATCCTACATCCACAAATCATCAGCACACCACATATCATTCATATCATACATAATAGGAAACACCGATCATCTCACATGCATGTTCATTATCATAATATAGATCTGTTAGTCTAAGCATCTCATAAAATCATACATTTGCATAGTCATAGCATATCACATCATCCATCTCATCCATCTCATATCATATCATCATTTAAGTTGTTTAGGATAATATAGATTGGTTATTCTAAGCATCCATTTTCTAACTGCAACAAGTTTATTCTTTGAACCAATGCAGGAAGTACATTGCTTCAAAGAGGGGCAAAATGTAGACATGGAAAATTGACATCACTCATTTAATTAAATCGTATTCACTCATCAATTAAATAAATCAAGTTTATTTAATCAATCTCCTAAAGGTTATTAAATAAATCAATTAATCTTCTAAAGATCTCTATTTAATTAAATAGATCAAGTTATTTAATTAAATCTCTAAAGATTAATTTCTTCTCATTTAATTTAAATAAACCCAAATATTTAAGTTGAATGTCACAATCAACTAATCATCATCTAAGTTAATCTAGTCCTGATTAACCTAATCTAATCACCCATCACATCCTCTAGTTTTTCCCACTTGCACAAATAAATCAATTTATTGATTTATTAATTCATCATTTTCCATCAGCATGGCATCTTTGAGGAATATTCCCTCAATTTTGAATTCAAAAACAAGTTGACATGTACATCCAACAAGGAATTTATGAGCTCTAACATGGCTCTTGCATAAGTCAAACTTAGCATTTAAACTCATCTTGTCATTAAATTCAAATTTGAATCTCCCCCTCTTTGGCACATTGACCAAAATGTGCTCATTCCTCAAGCCTCTCACAAGTTGATACGTGGCCTCTTCTCATTGGCTTATCTTTAGTCCCACATCCTATGTGTTTGGCATTCTTTTATCATTCTATTCTATAAATAGAAATCATCTCCATTGATTCAGTCCTCCACGATCTTAGCATTTCATCTCCACAACTCATTCAAGTTAGGATTTCATCTTGATCATCTTCATAGCATTTTCACATCATTTTCATCATGGAGCTTAGCAAGGATTGGGAAAGGGCTTCTTTCCATAAAAGCACCAATCCAATATTAGATATGATTTACTTCATGTTTTTCCCTAGATGTTTTAGTTATCTTGTTATTATATTGTATTTTGAAAGCATGTTAGATTATCTCATATGGATGTTGAATATTTTCTTTGTTTTGAAATTCTAATCATGCTTTGCATGTTAGGATTTTAACCATTTGCAGATTTTGACATCCACAGATACTAAATTATCTCTATTAGTGAAGTAGATCTTATGCCTGATCTTCATTGCAACATAATTCATAGTAGGATTAGTGATAGGCTTTGTAGTTAGAGCTCTCTTGTCATATTTAGCACTGGTGAGTTCCATCACCACTTCATTCTTCACTGCTTTCAACATGAGTATTGATCTAGTATCACAAAGTTTGGTAACAGCTTTAATTGCTTCCTTAGTAATAAGATGGGGTCTTTAAGTCCACAATAATTTTTCATCCATTCTATTGAGAGCTGGTTTTACATACTTATCATCAATCGTGGAGCTAAAATTAGGAAAGTAATTCCATCTATCCAATTTCTTTGTAACAATATTTGAATATTCAGGTTTTAACAAGAAATCATCTCCAATGAGCTCGATCTGCCAAATGTCTATCAATTTAATTTTATTGAATTCATCAGTTTTGAATTGAATTTACATTCTTGTATCCTCAGTCGGCATAACCCCATGAATGATCGATGAGAAGGCACCCATAGGGTTTTCTTTGAAAACCTTCATAGAATACTTCCTATATGATGGTCTAGGTATTTCTAACACTTTAACAACTACAAGGGTTTCCATTTCTCCATAAATCAAGCTCATACAATTTCAAAAATATGATTAACACAAACCCACAACAACATAGCTAAGCAAAATACCCTTTTATTCATGAGGAGCTAGAACTAGGGTTTGCATAGCTCAAACTCCAAATTGCCTCAAGAATGCTCCATAATGCTCTCCAAATTCTTCAAATTCACAAATGATTAAAATATCCCTTTATAAAACAATGATCTACCCTAATTCGCATTAAATGCAACATATTTTAAAAAGTTTCTAAAAACCCTCTTCACTGCATAGAAAAACCCTAATTTGCTCTGCAAATGATCATGCCCGCACTTTCTATTCTAGGTCCATTTGCATAACCTTAGAATATCCATTCCTTACAACATATCCTCGTGCCAAAACTGACAACCTAAAAATCTAGAGGGTTCAAACAATTTATGTTAAAGCTCCCCCTAAGACCCTACTAGGTCTAATTCCCAAAGGAATTGTCTACACTGGATGGGGGCACAGACACATTTGATGTTTCAGGCTCTTCTTTCCTCCTCCAAATCTTATTCATTCCTTGCTTAACCTCATTCTTGTCAATTTTCTTCACTAGTTCATTCTTCTTTATTGGATTAGATTGCTTTCCATTTTTACTTTTGCAAACTCTTGAGACATGTCTTGGTTTGTTGCAATTGTAGCAGACAACATTATTCTAATTAGTTTGTCCTCCATTGACCCTTGACCTACATAGATTAGCTTTGTGTCCAAATATTTTACATGTATATCAGTAGCCATTAAAATATTGATTCATTCTTCCTCCATTAGACCAATTCATCATCTAAGTTATGCATTCACTAGCTCTATGTCCAACTTTCTTACATGCAAAACATTGACTAGAGAAGGAACCAGGAAACAAATTCATCTTACCCCTACACTCTTTGCCCTATGACAAAATTTATTACATGAAAATCAAAAGCCATTGAAAGATGGGTATCTTTGACCATTTGGCTATTTGATAGGTGGTCTTCTAGCAAAGTTCCTTGGATTTAGTTTCTACTTTCCTTTATCTCTAGTTTTTTGATTATCCACTAAATTCTGCACAACCTTCAAATTTTCACCAACTTCATTTACCAAACCACCTTTATCTTTAGAAGTTATTATCATTGCAATCAACTCATCAAGCTTGGTGGATCTTTCCGTGAAATTATCTTTGCAGAGTTTTTCTTTCACTAGATCTTCTTTTAGGTTCACCACTTCTTATTCAGGCCTAGTGCATTCATTATAATTTCTTTTCACCATTTTGTTCAGACATTTTTCAATTATTTTCCTTTCCTCCACTTGTACCTTCAATCCGGTAATATCTTCATTAGCTTGCTTCAACTACTCGCTTACCTCCCTATGTATTTCTTTGAACTTCTTTAATTTCTCTTACAATTTTTGGACACATTCATTTTCCTCATCAATATTTTCTTTCAAATATTTGTTTTCACTTTAATCCTTGTCAAGATCTTCAAGTGTAGCCTAGAGCTCTTCTTTATCATCCATTTTTCAATCTTCAGGATCCTCCTCAAGCTGTTAGGATTCTCTGGAGGAACCAAGCTCTGATACCAATTGTTGAATATCCAAGATACTGAGAGGGGGTGAATCAATATCTTCTTAAACTTATTGGACAAACACCATCCAATTATTCCAATGCATATCACAATAAACATAAGCAAGAGCATTAATAGAACATAAAAAAAACAACACATGAACACCAGGATTTTTTACGTGGAAAACCTAAAATGGAAAAACCATGGTGAGGGTTAGCTCACAATATAGTATAACTAGTTATAAAATATTACAAAAGGGTGGCTCACTACCAAGGCTCATTTTCCAAAATAAGAGGCTCACTACCTA
Organism: Sequoia sempervirens; assembly: GCA_007258455.2. NCBI lineage: Eukaryota > Viridiplantae > Streptophyta > Pinopsida > Cupressales > Cupressaceae > Sequoia > Sequoia sempervirens. The sequence continues at coordinate 152,912,069 of VDFB02105785.1, read as the reverse complement.
CAGAAATAAAATGACAAAATGGCTTACATCCAGAAAATGAACTGATAATGTACACCTAACAAGTTTTGATTCAGTTCCTTTGATGCTCAATAAATAGACTTAACACACTTCATTATCTTTACACTTCTTCACATTCACATCCTCATCAACAACAACAATCTCAAAACTATCCAATATATATATAGCAGATACATTTGCAAGCATCAATTAGGTCAACTTAATTAGATGCAACCCTTATTCACCAAAAATCAACTATCAACTTCAAGCATTTACAAAAAACTTTCCAAAACAATTCAAATGAGTAGCAGGCTACATCATGTCAACATGGACCTAAGATAGGTCACAGATACATCCGCAACAAAAAATTAATTCACCATAACACCAACTATTCATCAGGTCAGCCAGAGATAGACCTAATAGCAAAATGCAACAACAAAATAATGCCAACTTGTCGTGTGAGCACCTAAACATGTGAGATTTTGAACATACATGCTTCCAACATCCATAAACCATTTCCCAAAACTACAATCAACAATAATCAACAATGGAGGATTGTAGACCAAAATATTGGAGGATGATAACTACATACCAATTCAGATACCTATCGAGAATACTTGATCAAACTATGACTTAACCTTGCAGTTGCAACTCATATAACATGGTGACATCAATGAAAACACAAAAACTATATAACAAGATGACCTTCTTCATTCTTCCAACAAATACAACCTTGAATTCCCAAAAAAAAATACACTTCCTTTAGGAAATACCATAGACATACCGATGGATATTAACAATGAAGAAAAAGTGATTAAGATAGGAAATTGTCTTGATGATGAAGAAAAAGAGGACCATATAACTTTACTTCATGAATTTCCTAAACTTTTTGCTTGGAATTATTTAGATATGCCAAAAACTAACCCTAATATTGTAACACACAACATAGTCCTCACTAAAAATGTTAAACCTGTTAGACAAAAGATTTGAAAGATGAACCCTAAGATAACCTTGTTGGTTAAGGCCAAGATTGAAAAAATCCTCGAAGCTATTTTTATACGTCATATAGATTATTCTCATTGGATCTCAAACATTTTCGTAGTTGCAAAACCAATCGTATTAGGATGCATAGAGTAAACCCACAATAGTGGGTTACAATTTTTCGAATGAAGAAAAATTAGAAACGCTCATCAAAAAATTTAAAATGGTTACCCATTCTAATGAAGGGGGTTCAAATGAACCACCCCCCTTCTAATGAACCCTCCCCCCTTCTAATGAACCCCCCTCCCTTCTAATGAACCCCCTTTTACACCATAGAAGGGGGATTCGAATGAACCCCCCTTCTAAGGAACCCCCTTTTTTCACCTTCCCCTCCACCATTTCAAAATTTATGCATTTTTTTGACTATCAAAGCTTGGGAAGGAGGTGCAAATGGAGTCAACTTGATAAACCAAGTTGGATGATTGTAGTGATCGAAACGTGCTTTCCAACAACTATAAATTTAATATATTTTTTTTTTATTTTATATTTTATTTTTTAGTTTTATTGTACATAGGTTTTTCACCAAATGTCAAGTTTGATGAAAAATCATTGTGGAAAAATAGTAAATTTGAGGAAAAAGAAATTGAAAAATATATATCCACTAGGTATTGATGTCCTCATTCTAACAAAAAAAGAAAAATTGAATTTTAATACATACCAAAAAAGTTATGCAAGCCAAAGTGCACCTATGTCTAAGTTATAAATGTTTTGACTTCAAAACTTAATTAAAAGAAAAATATTCAACAAAATGCTATGAAAGAAAATGAAAGAACTAGATTCTTGTGTTACCAACCTAAATTCAAAAGAATTAGAATTTTATCCTTTGTAGGAAAAAAGTTATGCAAGCCAAAGTACATACCACTTTTTTTAAATGTTGTTTACTATTAAAAACTAGTTATCAAAGGAGACGCACAAAAATTACAATTTAATTTCATTTAAAAAAAAAATACATTTAAAATCTACAGACAAAATCTCACAAATCACTAGTTTACATCATTTTTAAATTCCTAATAGTTTACCTACTATAAGTGTCAGAAAGTGAAGTTTTCTCTAAAAATGTTGATTTCAATGTCAAGTTTGGCCAAAAAGTGTAACCCATTATTGTTGGATGACCCCATATGAAATTTTAAGATTTAAATAAAGCATCTTTAAAAGATGACTTTCCCTTTCCTAATATCAACACGATAGTAGACTCAACTATGTGACATGCTTTGTTGTCATTCATGAATGGATTTTCTAGATATATAATCAAATCTTGGATCATGAATCTCAAAGATTATTGTTGTTTAGCATCTTATAAAAGTTATTAGTAGGTATATATTTTAGTTTAGTTGAATAGGAAACCAAACATAGGCATGAATTTTCCATAGCCACTTGCTTGTGTGTGTGAGCACTTATTTTCCACATGTGTATCTGTCTCACATATTTGGATACTCACCTAGTGGATAGCTTAAATTTCTATCACCTCAGAGTGAGCATACATTTTTGGACAGATAGCCTAGATCTGATCAAGAATATGCGAGACAAATGGTTGAAGATTGATCCACCCCTTTTTTCTGTTATTTTTATTTTCTCCCTATCTTTGGTAGTGTATTCCTATGTCTTTTTATTGCTCCTTATATCATTTTCACATGTGTTCTTTTGTACTTATGTTGGTTTTCCATAGGATCTTGATCCTAGGGGCTTGATCATCCCTCTTGATCATTGTCATCATATCTTATAGGAATTGGTGTACTTAGACCTCTCTTGATGCAAATTTTTCTACTTTAGTGTGATTTTGAAGCAATTTCATCCTCTCACTAAAGTGGGGGATAAATGTGGCAATAGAAATGTATCCCTCTGCATTTTCATCCTTGTTTGGGTCCTCCTTGTTAAATTAAGCATAATGTTGCCTTGATTTTGTGTTGTAATGTATTTAACACATTCACATTAGGTCTTGGGACCTTGTAAGCTAAATTAACTTAATTGTACCTTATTTAAGGTGTTGTAAAGTGTTGTACCACATTTTCACACTAATCTAGGGTTTTCATTATTAATTGGGTTTCTTTATGACTTCTTTGGCCTCATTTTGCACCCTCAAGCCTTAATTAATGCATCTTTCTGGGGATAATCTTGACATAAACCAAAATACAATCATAATTTAGGTTTTTTTGGATTGTATGCCCTAGATTAATTGATTTGTCACTCATATGCCATCTTGTGCATAGTTTCGGGGCCCCAATCCCGATTTCACATGAATCTAAGCATTTCTTGAAAAATGTGTTACAAAGCCTAGCGTAATGGGAATCATATGCCACCTTGGGCATATGAGTTTCGTGGGACTTAATATTAAATTAAATTCAAATTCTTGGTGGTATTTTATTCTCCTAGATTTGATGTCAGCATGTAGTGTTATAATTTTCATAAATTTTTCTTAAACAAGTATAAATACAAGTTTATTTCATTCATTTTTCACCTAGCAATTCAAGTATCCATGCATTCTAGAAAATTGGAGATCACAAGAGCATTCAAGAGTTTACAAGAACATTCAATATTCTTTAAGAGCTAATTATCAAGTGTTTCGGAGCATTATTCAAGTATCAAGCATCATGTCAAAGTCATCATGCATCATGTTTTTTTTTTAGGAAACAATTTTTATGTAGGGTTTCATGATTCAAGGAAGAATTCAATCCAAGATCTACAACATTCAAGCAAGAGTCAAGATCCACATCTATTGGAGCATATTTCATGTATGTTTGTAGAACTTTATTTCTAGGGTTTGGTGAGTTGCAACATATCATTTTGTTCATTCATAATTCCTCCTTTCCATTTGATTTAATTACAAGGTTTGATTACCAAAATGAGGTTTGACCAAGGAAAATCCCTTTCCACTAACAAAAAAAAAATTCTCTTTAGTGTGTGATTTTTAGATCTAGGTTAAATACCCTCTAAGGAGAAAGATTGAAAAGAAGTTTTCAAGTGTGCACAATCATCAAAGTTGTCACCTTTTTTAGAAGATCATTGAAAGGAATCAACAGAGTAGGATTTGATATTTCAGATCTAGAAACTATGTTGAGAAGATGGAACAGAGGTTGAAGAGAAGATTCAAATCCCAATTCTCTAAAAAATCCAAATTGGACTAATATGCCACTTCTAGTGTATTATTCCTAGTACACTCAAATTTCTAAGTATTAGGTGTTCTAGACTTGTCTCTTCTAGATTTTTGTTCTTTCCCAGAAACCATAATCTGGGACTAAATCTCCTAGACTCTTGTATGAGTCCTTGTAGACATTAAATTTATAATTTTCATCATTTCATGTTTTCAATCAAGTTGCTACAGGTTTCTATGTGCCCCTTTGTTTCTTTCCAACTTTCTATTTTATTTTTTGTTCATTTCTAGGCCATTTAGTGAAGCTTTGCATATCATTAGGTTTAATCAATATGTTTTGAATGTTACTTGTCTTTCCAAGCCCTAGCTTGGTGATGAACTCCTCTTTAGTCATTAATCATACCCTAGGACAACCTTTAGTATATTTCTTTCCTTCATTCCATCCTTGGATTGAGATCTCTAGGGTTTCCTTGAGTGAAACAAGATAGTGAAATAGGAGGAAGCCTATCTCTTCAAAGATAGAAATCCCTCTTCCCATTTATGTTGTTTCATTTTTGTGAACCTATATTTAGAAAATCTTATTTCTAATTTGGAGTGCATCATCATCCTATATCTAGCTTGGATTAACATTCAATTAGGATTTGCATTTGTTAATTAGCATTCTACAGTTTCTAAATCTTGCATCACTGAAAGTGCATATAGGTTACATTTTTGCATCTTGCATCATTAAAATTCATCTAAAATCTGCATTTTCACTTAGTTTAGACATCATACAAACCAAAAAGTATAATTTTCACTCAAAATTTTCTAAAATCTTTGCAAAAACCCTAAACTAGGACTCATACACCCGGCTAGGAAGTTTAGTCCTAGTATAAGTGAGTTTTCCTAATTTCTATGTATTTTTGCGGTGATTGTTATATACCATTAAAATCCATACAAAACCTTAATTGGGACTCATAACCTCCTTTGGGTGATTAAGTCTTGTTTCATATTTTAAACTGCATTTTTTAGCATTAAAAGCTTTATTTTTGTGTTTCTATTTGATGTTGTCAATTACCTATTTTAGTATACAAAGTTTCTATTACTTTCATTTTATTGCATCTAGCTTGATTTCATTTGAATCATAATTAGAGCATAGCATTAATCTTTTGTTCATTGCATCTTTCATTTTCACAATTGTCCCTTATATGAGCTTTTCTACTTCATGTCCTATTGCTAATACTATAGTAAGACATATTTTGAGACTCATGTCATCCCATGGTAGCATAATCATTGTGTATCTTGGTTATCTAGCTCTTTCACTACTAGTGTTGACACTAGTTCACTAGGTATGGACCAAACCCTTAACAACTATTTTCCTTCAAGTAGTGTGACAAATGTTGAGACAATAGTTTCTAGTATTCTTTAAGAAAACATAATCCAAATTCATGAAGACTTAGAAAAAATACAAAATAAAATAAGCACCGAGAACATTTCCACCACTATTATCCCTACCATAGATAACATACATCACATGTTTGAAAGTGAAGATAGAGTTTACCTTGTGCATAATATAGTTCAAAATTTTGGAAAAAATATTACCTCAACCACTAGTTATGCCTTACCAAGCCAAGGATGAATTCACATCCCACCTCCCATAACAATTTCCTATGTTCCTACCTAAACCAACCCTCAAGTTACAACAACAATGCAACCTACTAGTAATGTGATTTCTTCCTTGGGTATTTCTGCTAGCATCCCTATTACCTTTGTGGCATCGCATGTCATATCTCCTACCACTTTACCACCTATAAGCATTCCATTCAATTGTCCCTCAAACACATACACACCTCCACCTTATTCACCTCCATCTCAAAATGCAAACAATGATCTAATCATAAATCAACTATTTCAAATCATTTCATCCCTTCAAAAGAAAGTTTCATCAACCACTTATCCTTGGCAATATTTAGAATTCTGATTACACAAGGTATAGAGGTTCCTATATTCAAGAAATATGGGGGGATTGGAGATCCTTTTAACCCTGTTTCCACTTACACCTCTCTATGTAGTGACTTTATTCTTGAGGATAATCTCCTAGCTAGGATTTTCCATAGATCCTTGAAGGATACAACCTTAGAATGATTTTCCTCATTATCGAATAACTCAATTCATTCATTCAATGAACTTTTTGAGGTATTTATAAACCGTTTTCAAGTGCATATGGACCCTAAGATGACCTTAGCCGATTTAATGAGATGTAAGCAAAAATATGATGAAAAGTTTCCTATCTTTATTTCATGGTACCAATTGTTTTATTCCCAAATCAACGTAAATATTCTTGATCCTCACCTTCAATGGATGTTCATTAATAACATGGAAACTAAAATACAAGATAATCTTACCATGATGAAGTTCCCCTCCTTTGTGCACTTGTGTGCTACCCTTCATGATTATCAAAACTTAGTTAGTAGTCATGAAACAAAACCCACCTCAAGCCATCCTGAGAATTTTGAATCCACAAACCAAAATAATTATAAACCTTTTAGAAAACAAAATAAAGGTTTTCTTCGACTAAAAACCCCTCAACAAACAACCCATCATGTCGATACCCAAGTGGCTACAATAAGGAAGACAACTTTTTTATTTGGGGATTTGGCTAGGAAATTCACTCCCTTACTTGATACCCTCCATAGCATAATGTCACAACTTCTAGAAGAAAAAAATTATCACTTTACCTCTTGTTAACACTCTCGATCCTAATAATCCTTTACCTCCAAACTTTAGATCAAATGCTTATTGTCATTATCACTGACAAAATAGACATGACACAAAACATTGTGTCTTAAACATCTTGTGCAAGACCTCATTGATTTTGGTCGACTTCAAATTAGAGGTGTTAATGATCACAGAAATAAGTCCATTTCCCCTCCCAACCAAAACATACAAATCTTTATGAATCCTATGCCTAATCATAATATTTCAATTGTCAAAGCTAGTGAAACAACAAAGAACGATGTGATGAATGTTTACACAAACGATGAGAACATGAATACAATTCAACAAATTCCTATGGATACTATTGAAAAAGGTTTGATTGTGTTGATCAAAACTCAACCTCGTAAGTGTCAAACTAAAAAGCATCTTGACATTGCTTTCTCATCTAAGGATATTTTACAAAATGCACTTGATGGTCCTCTTTACATAGCTGGATGAATGAATGATAAGACCACTAATGGGATATTAATTGATCCTGTATGTGGAGAGAATTTGATCACTGAGGAATTCCCACTTGTTGAAACATAGGAAAATAGGGTTCATCAAGGTGAATGGATAAAGATGATGAGCCACTCATTTTTACTATGAAACATTCAATTATGAGAGACAAAATTCCAAAATAACAATCAAAAACTAATCTTAACTATTATGGAAACTATGAAGGGAATTTTTAGAGCTCAAAGTGATGTGTACTTTGCTGCAATATGCCTATTTTTAGGTCACAAAGGACTTATTCGCCTTTAGTGGTGAATGGGTCCCTATTAGGGTTCCTAAAGCTGAGATCTGGGTTCTTTTCCTTGAAGTTTTCACTCTTAGATCCTTGGTTTTCAGCTCTCAAAAACCTATAACCAATTATGTAGCCTTGATTTTGTGTTCTTGCACTATGAATGACAACTTTGCAACTTGAAAATTTTGACAATTTTTCTTCCAATTTCTTGTCCACTTGATCTTTAGCCTATAAATTTGTGAACACACATTCAAGGGAAGAAAAACTTGTTGGTTGTTAGTGAATAGGGGTTTTCCTAAGTCAAACCATTGTAGGTAATTAAATTAAATGATGAAATAATAGAATTGAAAGATGAAATAATGGAATTGAAGCATGAAATAATGGAAAGTTGATACCTTGGAAGTTTTCTTGGAGTGTAAATCTACAAACTAACATGTGGTGGGCATGAAGAATGTAGATCTTGATCTCAAATAATATGTGAAACAATTCTTGCAAGTAGATCTTTAATGCTACATCAACTATCTTAGCTCAACAACATGTTTGAATGTAGTATGCCTTAGACATGATGGAATGATCTTGAATTGTTGTAGTAAACTCTTGATAATCTGACTTAGAATTCCTTCAAAATACTCTAATTCTCTCACAATTTTTCTAGGATTTCTTGTAAACTTGCTAGGAGAAACAATATGAATTAACCCCTTTTTTATACTAAATCTAGAGATTAACCCCAAATTTCAAATAATTCAAGCCGAAACCAGATATAGGATAGAAAATCATTAGAATCCCACCAAAATTAAATTCAAAATAATGTGTCCTAGGGTAAGTGCAAGAAGTTGAGTCCAAAAAACATGGAAGTTTTTTCCTTATCCAAAAAAATGAAATTGACATTGCAAAAATGGTATCCCACTTTTTAATAAATGGGATCCTACTTTTAAAAAATGGGATCCCGTTTATCTTGAAGATCCCAAGCCTAAATTCTAAATGGGATCCTATTTTTTAAAAATTGAGATCACATTTATTAAATGATCCTGAACCGACGAATGGGAAATGGGATGTCAAAGATAAGCAGGATCTCTTTTTTTGAAAAAAAGCAAAAATTAGTCATTATTTCGAGATCCTGATTTAACAAAAATAGCAATGAGGATGACAACAACCTCCGAGCTCCAGGTACACCTCCACCATTTATCTATGTTCTTTTAGTTTTTTTTAAAAAATTATAAGACAAAAGTAGGTTTTAGAATTATTTTTTCAATTTATTTAGCATTTTATGTATTTTATTTAGGTGTAATAATGAAAAAAAACTCTATAGAAATGAAAAAATCATCCTTGAATCGTATCTTAAGAACAAAATTTATCTTTTGAAACCTAAATTGTTCAATACAAAAAAAAATTGCATTTGAAAACCTAAATTGAAAGAAAACAAAAAAATTGCATTGAAAACCCTGATTTGAAATGAAACAAAAAGATATGCATTGTAAACCCTAAATTCAATTCAAACAAATTTTTTCCTAAAACCCAAAATTGAAATGAAACAATTTTTTTTGCATTAAAATGAAAACCTTGATTTCAAACTCAAGAATATTTGATAATGGAAAAAATTGAGTTGCATTGCTTAAATGTTTTAAATTGAACATTTGCTTTGTAAATTAGGGTCCTTGATATTGGAAATGAAATAGGATTTGATAAATATTATACATTTAAATGTGTATTCATCAACAGACAATCAATTAAATGTTGTGAACATAGATATAATTAGAATAGAAAACAATATGTTACAAACATCTTAGAATTAAAAAATATTGAGTATGTTCTTAAGGCAGGAATGCCATAAGTGTGATCATCCAAGTTTCTCTCATTCAATATCATAATAAGGGAAATCAGTGAAAGGTAAAGCATGATCATAGGTTATAAGAGAATTATCAGAGCTAGGCACACCAATACTCTTATTATAATCAATATCACCATGACTAAAGCTATCCATATTAAGAGATTAAATCTTTATGAAACTCATGACCTTAAGTTAAAGAATATGCAAAAGAAGGAAAAATAATAATAAGTTCCATGGAAGATGTTAAATCATATCCAATATCAGGGTATGTGCAGGATCATCATGGAAAAAATAGGCCCTTAAATGGAGAAAAATTCAAAAAAATCAGAGTTAGGTAGCTTGACATAAAAATTTGAATAAGTTATCTATATTATTTCAAATATATGTAAGAATAGAATTTGTAGCAAATTGAATGTAGTTTCTAAACTATTAGGTTTTTTTTAAAAAAACTATTTGGTGAAAATTTGAAATTTCAATGCAGTAATACTTAAATTTTAGGGAAAAATAAGAAGTAGGTGTCTGTCTGACCACCCTAGCCACAATAAAATGATAATATTTTTTTATAATATTTTAGATATAAGTAGAGGACTCATGTCCCAGTCTGATGCATATTTTTTTGTAATTTTTCTCTAAGTAAATAATTAATTATGAATTTTTTATTACAACTTTTAAAAAATAAAAAAAATCATATGTCCAACCACCTTAACTTTGTCAAAACTTCATGAAATTCATTTTATTTAATCCTATAGTATGTGAAGCATACAATTTGACACATGTTTCAAATTCAAAAAATGTGATACCATTTGAAAGCTATAGATGTTTTTCAATCAGCCTATCAATCAGGACTTTAGTCGTAATTCAAATAGAAAATGAATAATAATTATTTATTAAATTTAAAGTAAAGTATAATTTATATTGGTGGAAAGCTAAGAATCTCCTTTAAAAAACCTTTTTGTTTCATCAATTTTGGGTAAAATTAATGTCACCGGCCACATACCCTACACATACCCATCGTATGGCCACTTTTTGGCCCATCATGATCCTACACATACCCATCAAAGAGTACATTAATGGAACATGTTCCAATATTCTTATGGTAAATGGATTTTATTTTATCAAATATTGATGGATCAAATAAAAAATAATGTAAACATATCAAAATAATTGGTCTAAGAATGAATGGAGACAAGGGAAGAAAAGGTTGAGTGGGATCCATGATATAAAAAATTACAACCACTATATATAAAGGATGGCAATTAAATGAGTTTCAAACCTAAAATTATATGAGAAATATAAACAAAAATTTATTTGAAATTAGAGACACACGGATAAGTTGAAAACACTAATTAAGGAATTATGGGTGAAGGGAAGGAATACTTGTGGGACTAGTGGATCATTACAATAGATAAATTTTAAATATTTATTTGCAAATTTAGTTAGAAAATTCCTAAATCCTTGTACAATCCATTTCCAATTGTCACTCAATTAGATAATATGTGCATTCATTTCTATTTTATTTTTTTTATCTCTTAGTCATGGCTTGTTTTCATTTCTTGTTTGCATGTGTTGTCTCTTGTCTTTCAACAATCTTAAAGTTCTCATTCTAGTAAATTAGTTGTTAATTAGGCTTCTAGTTTAGTCTAAAAATTCAATTTGCACTAGTTACCTAGACACTAAAAGAATATAAATATTTTTCTTTTCTTTCTTTTAGGTTCTTTCAATTCCACACAATCCAAAATAAAATAAGATTCAACATTAGCTAATTTTATTATACATTTTACATCATAAAATTCATTTAAGTTTGAAATATTAATGAAAAACATGTTAAATAAAATAATATTATATTCAACTAAAAAAATATCAAGTTAAAGTATACATCAAACTCAATCTTAATAATACATAATTATGTGTTTCTATTATGAAAAATAGTCAGTCTATTCATAAAATAAAAAATATTTATAAACTAGTCAGTCTATTACCCTAAACCTTAAACTGATGTCTTAAGGTGTCCTAATATGAAATTTCTTAAGGGGATCATAGAAGTTCTCAAAATGTGGTGAAGTTTCCCAAAGAAACCAAATTTAACAATAATAAGATCATGCAAGATTATAATATGAATGAGATTTCATGATCTAGGTTGGTCAGTCGAAACAAGAGCTATCTCAATCAACTGTTCCACAGGAAAATGTTGTTCACTAACTTGCAAGTTCATTATTCCAAGGGTCACCCAAACTTCACCCTAAGTTCCCTAAACCCTAAACCCTAAAGCATTCATTTTGTCCTAGCACCTTGAAATGAAATTTGGTTTCCTTGGGAAACTCCACCAAATTTAATTCCCTTAAGCCATGTCATTTTTTCCTAGTACCTTACTACATAGATCCGCTTAAGCCATCCTATAATCCTAAACCCTAAAACCTAAAGCCATCATTTTTCCCTAGGCCCGTAATGAAATTTGGTTGGGCCTTGGGCAACTTCACCAGATTTTATTCACTTGAGACATGTCATTTTGTCCTAGGACCTTACTAGACATAGATACCCTTAATCCACCCTATCACTCTAAACCATAAATTGATGTCTTAAGGGGTCCTAATATGACATTTATTAAGGGGATCAAAGAAGTTCTCAACATTTGGTGAAGTTTCCCAAGGAAACCAAATTTAAGAATAGTAAGCTCATGAAAGATTATAATATGAATGAGATTTCATGACAGGTTGGTCACTCAAAACAAGAGCTATCTCAACCAACTATTCCACAAGAAAATATTTTTCACTAAATTGCATGTCCATTATTAAAAGGGCCACCCAAACTACACCCTAAGTTCCCTAAACCCTAAACCCTAAAACATTCATTTTGTCCTAGGACCTTAAAATGAAATTTGGTTTCCTTGGGAGACTCCAAATTTTATTCCCTTAAGCCATGTCATTTTGTCCTAGGACCTTACTACATAGATCCCCTTAAGCCATCCAATTATCCTAAACCCTAAACTCTATAATATAAACCCTAAACCCTAAAGCCATAATTTTTTCCTAGGCCCTTAATGAAATTTGGTTGGGCCTTGGGAAACTTCACCAAATTTTATTCACTTGAGACATGTCATTTTGTCCTAGGACCTTACTAGACATAGATCCCCTTAATCCATCCTATCACTCTAAACCATAAATTTATGTCTTAAGGGGTCCTAATATGATATTTCTTAAGGGGATCAATGAAGTTCTCAAAATTTGGTGAAGTTTTCCAAGGAAACCAAATTTAACAATAGTAAGATTGTGAAAGATTATAATATGAATGAGATTTCATGATAGGCTGGTCACTTAAAACAAGAGTTATCTCAACCAACTATTCCACAAGAAAAAAAAATTCACTAAATTGCATGTCCATTATTCCAAGAGCCACCCAAACTTCACCCTAAGTTCCCTAAACCCTAAACCCTAAACCATTCATTTTTTCCTGGGACCTTAAAATGAAATTTGGTTTCCTTGGGAAACTCCACCAAATTTTATTCCCTTAAGCCATGTCATTTTGTCCTAGGACCTTACTACATAGATCCCCTTAAGCCATATTATCACCCTAAACCTTAAATTTATGACTTAAGGGGTCCTAATATGACATGTCATTTTGTCATAGGACCTTACTACATAGATCCCTTTAAACCATCCTATTACCCTAAACCCTATTTATCCTAAACTCTAAACTATAAAACCTAAAGCATTCATAAATTGTCCTAGATATTAATAGTTAATTTTTTTTTCATTCAAGTAACATGCCTTAGACATAAACAAGGCTTACACATTTTATCATTTGTATTCAATTAGGCCATTTATATTGAATGGTTTAAGGGTATTTCCTAAACATGTATCTTACATTTTGAAATTACAAATATAATGTAGGTTCACTTATATCTTAGAGATCACATAGATCAATTAAATAATATATGTAATCCACCTCCATTCCCTCCATATCCACCACCTTCACCTCCACTTCCACCTAAAACTGATGGTGCAAGCTTGCAAGCATGAATCAATGCTGATGTTATTCCATTCAAGATCAAAACAACATTATTCAAAATTAAGAATGTATTGTGCCACCTTTAAGGATGATTGCATCTAGGATGAAAAATGTTATTGATGTTATTAGGTCTATGGTTGGGATGTTAGATGAGCATCAACAATGGCTAGAGGAGAAGATAACTTTCGATTCTGAAAAAGAAAACTCAAAGAAATGAAGAGATGTAGTAGAGAGTTGAAAATTTTTATAAATTAAGACAATGATCTTATAGTTATGAATTTATGAATTTGGTTTGATGGATATTTTGTGTGATGAATTTATGAATTTGGTTGAATGTATACACTTATAATGATGAATTTATAATAGTATATATTTTATGACTATATACTAGATCACAATTTCTCCTGTTGGAAAAGTGTAATATATATATGTGTTAGAGATAAATGAGCATTTTGTGAATGTTTCAAGTTTACTTTTCAGTATGTACATGTATTAAAATTGCATAGTTCTAGATCTTAAATTTTAAAATTTGCATGTACATAATTTAGTTGAATGATGTATGCATGCAAATTATGCATCGTATTTTTTATTTTAAACGTACATGTACATGTTAAATTTTGAAATTTGTATGCACATGCTCAAGTTCAATCAATCTATGTATGTGTATCTATATGTATGCACATCCTATTTAAACAAATTTGCATGTATGTTTCAAATTTAACTATTTCTTGTAATTTTGTAAGTTTATATGTTAATTTTCTATAATTTAATGCATGTGAACACTTATATCTAATATCATGGATCAATTTAGCATTGATGATATCATCAATCTAGCACCTCAACAACCTCCACCTCCAACTGAGGCTCCACATCCCCCTCCACCCCATATCCCACCTCCACCACTCGTTGGATCTAATGAGGCTCTCTTGTGAGCACGTATAAATGATCAAGTGGCATCCATTCAAAACCAAATCAATGTTATGCAAAATCAAGCATTGATTCCACCACACATGAGATGTTTTGCATAAGTGATGCAAAATGTTGTGGATGCCATTAGGACTATCAATTCTAATTTGGATAGGAATCGATAAGAAAGATATGAGATGAGACAATTTTATATTGACGATCTCTCATATAAACAAATTCTAGACCTAAAAAATAACAAAAGCCCATCTAGCCCCTTATTTTATCAACCCTAATACTTAGTAGCCCATTCCTCCCAATAAATCAAGAATATCCATGAGGTGGTGTATACATCCATAGATGAGTGCACATTTTTGGGATCAATGGTATATGGTATTTGACAGTCCACCACATGCTAATTTAGAGGTCCCATTATATTTTTTGAGGAAACTATATGTACAGCTTGTTATGGGGTAAAAGCCAAATTATTTTGATTTTAAATAATTTTAGGGTGTTGGTGGTTACATGCCACAACAAAGGTTGGGGCAAGGGTTAATCCCCAATGCCCCGTGCATGTGCAACCCCTTGTTTCTCCTCTTGGTCCTACCATTCCAACACCTGTGCATCAACGTGTGGTGGTATCGACATTAGGAACCCTTAGTATGCTCATAGGAGACCTTGATCAACATGCTTCTGCAATAGTGGTTAGGTAGCATAGAGAACACAATGATGGAGGAGCATCTTATGGAATTATTCCTAGTACCACTCCATAGGTCTCGATACCACATGTTTGTACTAGTTTCCATAAGATATGCTATGGACCCGATCAGGCCACACCTAGTTCAGGTGGACGTGAAGATTTTGGTGGATCATCTGGTTGCCTCTATTCATTTGTAGAATTTCTTACTGTAGACCATCACCCTAAGGATAGTGTGAAACAGGTATAAATATGGATCTACATGTTGAATTTATAAGAATTTTAATGAATGTATGTATCAAAAAAAAAATTGCAATACATTTTAACAATCAAACTGTTTGATGTAGAGATGACACTAGAAATGGGGCAATCATTTGCACTACGATTACATATGTCGACACCAGTCCTAGTCAGAAAGCCTTATGAGATATTTTGATTTCAATATTTTAAATAATATATGAAATAATTTTTTAACTTGAGTTTTAAATTTATAATTCAATTATGAATATAAGTTTTAAATATTTATGGTGGTTTAGGGGATTCAATCAACTTCCATGGTGATTCCACCTAAGGGGTGTTTGAGCGATCCTCCAGTGTCGAGCGTCATAGATTAGGGGTAGGTATATTTATATTATAAATTGTTTAACTTACATTACTATCTAGTTACAATTATGAATTTTGAATTCACTATTTATCAAATGTGCATGTACACTTGTAAATACTATGAGCATTAAATGTCTAAATGTATGTCTAGGTTTACATGACAATGAGAATGGGTATCATAAAAACATTAGATGTTGATGAGCTACTCGTGAGGCCTCTAAATTTTAGTTTGTTTAAAAAAATTTCTACACAAAATCTGCAAACTTGAATACATACATATATATATATATATATATATATATATATATATATATATATATATATATATATATATATATATTGACCTAATTCAAGTATACATGCTTTAAATTGATCTTGAAGGAATTTGTTAGTGCAAATTTTTGCCATGACTCAGTCATAGTTACACCTCCAAGAGGACATGCAAAGCAGGCTCCAGATATCATGGTAATTTTAATTTTTTATTATATTTAAATTCAATTACAAATTATACATTGTGAATAACTTTAATTAAATTTAAAATTGAGTATATATATGGGTATGTGCAGGATCATGATGAGCCAAAAAGTGGCAATATGATGGGTATGTGGCTAATGACATTTTTTTACCCAAAATTGATGAAATGAAATGGGTTTTTAAAGGAGATTCTTAGCTTTCCACCAACATAAATTATTCTTTACTTTGAATTTAATAAGTAATTACTATTCATTTTCTATTCAAATTACGACTAAAGTCTTGATTGATAGGCTGATTGAAAAACATCTATATCTTTCAAATGGTATCACATTTTTTAATCCAAAAAAATGTGTCACATTCTATGCTTCCCATAATATAGAATTAAAAAAATAAAAATTGAATTTCATGAAGTTTTGACCAAGTTAAGGTGGTCAGGCATACAAGTTTTTTATATTTTTAAAAAGCTGTAATAAAAAATTCATAATTAATTATTTACCTGGAAAAAAACTACAAAAAATATGCATCACATCAGGACATGAGTCCTCTACTTATATCTAAAATCTTATAAAAAAATATTATCATTTTATTATGGTTAGGGTGGTCAGACAGGCACTTAGTTCTTATTTTTTCCTTGAAATTTAAGTTCTACTACATTGAAATTTCAAATTTTCACCAAATAGATTTTTTTTTTTAAAACGAACCTAGTAGTTTAGAAACTACATTCAATTTTCTACAGATTCTATTCTTACATACTTTTGAAATAATATAGATAACTTATTCAATTTTTTATGTGAAGTTGTCTAACTCTAATTTTTCTGAATTTTTTACCACTTAAGGGCCTATTTTTTCCATGATGATCCTGCACATACTCATATATATATATATATTGGGTGATCCCACAATATTGGTTTACAATTTTTGGCCAAACGAGATACTGAACTAATTTTTTCTAACTAAATCTTCACTTTCAGGAACCTATAGCGGCTAAACTGTGAAGAATTTGAAGATAATGCAAACTAGTGATTTGTGACATTTTTTCTGTAGATTCTAAATATAGTTTTTTCAAAAAAAATGGAATCATATTGCACTTATTTTTCCATCTCCTTTGAAAACTAGTTTTTTTCAATAAACACTATTTTTAAGGAGTGGCGCACACCATATAACACAATTTTTTTACCATGAATGATAAAGTTCTATTTTTTTCTAAATTAAGATTTGTAACTATGATATCTAGTGCTTCCAATTGGTTTGATAGTTTTTTATTGAATATTTTTTCCTTAATCATTTTTCAAAGCCAAACCAATTATAATTCAAACATAGGCGGACCGTATAACACAACTTTTTTTGTATGTATCAAAATTCAAATTTTTTTTGTTCAGTCAAGGAATTCAATATCTGGTGCACTCATATTTTAAAAAAAATTGATAATCTTCTATTTTTTCACATGTGCAAAATAAAGAGCTTGATTTTCAGTGAAAAACCTACATTCACAAGAAATAAAAATAAATATAATAATAAAATTAAATCTATTTAAAATTATACTTTTTGGAAAGCTTATAATAAGGACTACATACTTAAAAAAAATAAAAAATTAAATGAATTCATTTGATCCCCCAAAAGGTAAATCAAAAGTGGTTTTTTATTAGCATTTTGATAGGTGTAAAGGAGACTCCATTATAGGTATGGTTTAGAACTAGCGGGGTTCTATCCAAGGGGCTATGATCTAAGGTAGTTTGATCAAACCCTCTTCAATTGGAATGCATTAAATGAAACTTTTTAAGGCTTAAATCATTATATTT
This sequence comes from Sequoia sempervirens, assembly GCA_007258455.2. NCBI lineage: Eukaryota > Viridiplantae > Streptophyta > Pinopsida > Cupressales > Cupressaceae > Sequoia > Sequoia sempervirens. The sequence goes on along the minus strand of VDFB02105785.1, from coordinate 152,894,150 downwards.
TTTAAAAATATGCAATTTCAGCAAAATTTAGAATCTCCCAAAAATTGTAAACCAACTTTGTGGGATCACCTATATATATATGAGCTCATACATGTTAAATTATTTTTCTTTTATAGCATGAGACACATCTTGCGATTAAGCATGTACAAAGATTTCCTAGAGTAGAGGGCTCATAACCTCTTATAGTACAATTTAAATATGATAAATTATAAATTAAATTGAATTAAACAATTTGTAATTGTAGACTAAACATAGAATTTCAACTTTATTTGTCTTGTGCATATGTAGATTGATTTAGAGAATTTAGAGGTTGGTGCAAGTGAACTAGATCATCCAAATCCGGATATGATGGTAATTTAATTTTATGATGAAATATAAATTAAATTGTCATTAAATAATTATTCATTGGGGTATGTGCAGGATCATCATGGATAAAATAGGCCCTTAAGTGGCAAAAAAAACAAAAAAATCAGAGTTAGGCAACTTGACATAAAAATTTGAATAAGTTTTCTATATTATTTCAAAATATGTAAGAATATAATTTGTAGCAAATTGAATGTAGTTTCTAAACAACTAGGTTTGTTTTAAAAAACAAAATCTATTTGGTGAAAATTTGAAATTGCAATGCAATAGTACTTAAAGTTTAGGGAAAAAATAAGGAGTAGGTGTTTGTCTAACCACCCTAATCACAATAAAATGATAATATTTTTTTATAAGATTTTAGATATAAGTAAAGGACTCATGTTCCAATGTGATGCATATTTTTTTGTCATTTTTTTCCAAATAAATAATTAATTATGAGTTTTTTATTACAACTCTTAAAAATATAAAAAACTTGTATGTATGACCACCTTAACTTGGTCAAAACTTCATGAAATTCATTTTTTCTTTTTTTAATCCTATAGTATGTGAAGCATAGAATGTTACACATGTTTTGGATTCAAAAAATGTGATAGCATTTGAAAGCTATAGATTTTTTCAATCAACCTATCAATTAGGACTCTAGTCATAATTTGAATAGAAAATAAAAAATAATTACTTATTAAATTCAAAGTAAAGCATAATTTATATTGGTAGAAATCTGAGAATCTCCTTTAAAAACTCTTTTCGTTTCATCAATTTTGGGTAAAACAAAGTCATCAGCCACACCCATCATATTGCCACTTTTTGGCCTATCGTGATCCTACACATACCCATTGTCTTACATCTGATTTCAACTTTCTCTTATACAAAGTGTTTCAAGTCACCCATGCAGTCCACATTGTGTGAAGAGGTCTCTTGGTTATAGAGATGATACATGACCTAAAGATGATTTTATGGGTTATTTTTTATTGTTTCATGGACTACATAGTTGGTTTCTCATGTACCCTATTGGACTTTATTTCATGGGTCAAGTAGTTTGTTGGAATTTATTTCATGGGTTGTACTTTGATGGACTTTATTTGGTGCACTTAATATATTAGTTTCATGCACTTAATATATTGCAAATAATAGAATTTATTATTGTTCAATTTTAATTTACACATGTACACTTATGCATTTTATGCTCATAGTCAAGACATTAATGTGAAATTAAATATAAATATGAAACTAAAGATGAAATTAATAGGAAATTTTAATATTTTTACTTTACAAGTTTAGTGATCCATACATGATATGTACATTCAGTAATTAGCGATAATTAGTCAATGAACTTATTCAACAAAAAGACCAGTTTATAAGTTGTCAAAACAAATAATAGTGTCCAACATGTCTTAAGGGGATTCCTTAAGGGGATGTCTTAAGGGGATCAAAGAAGAGTATAATTAAGTATAAATATTAAGTGATATAAACAAGTATTTTAATTCAAGACCTTATCAAGAGAATTAGGGCCATACTATAAAATGTTGATACTCTAAACATAATTCCTAGGTTAAAACTAGTTTCAAAGTCCCTACTTAAATGTAGCTACCCTAGTCCTCCTATTTTATCCATGAAAGAGAGTGGAATGAAACATAATGGTGAAATATTCCTCTAAAAAAAATCAATGGCTGGACATGTTATGGTTTCTCAACAACTATTGATCCCCTCACAACCCTTAGTGTCTCATGATGAAATTAATTGATGAATTTATTCCTACCGGAGATGAGATTATTAATCTTCTATGTCCCTAGATTGTCTTTGGATAATTGAGGCCATTTCTCTCTAAAATACTATTTTATTGGGAGATTTTAAGGGATATGAGATAGTTAAATATGTAATTGGCATAATATGTGAGATACTCACCTCTAATGATAATTTTTGAAGGAAAAATAAAATAAAATTATTGTCAAACTATAAACACATCCTATCAAGGATCTAGTAACAAAAGAGAATTCACTAAATTTATGGGAGACAATCTTGATTTAGCTAAAGGTGTCTATTCTTTATATGAATATAGAATATTGATCTCTTGAAAAATCTAGTAAATTAGTGAGATAGAGTGAATTCTTGTTACTTCCAATTTGGGATCTAGCCTCTATTATTACTTTTAATACTATAATAATAAGTTGTGAAGCCAAAGATATGTTCAAATAACTTCAAAAAAAGGGATAATATGAATAAATTTTAATATATTGATTGATTTGGTATTGTTGAAATAATAGATCCAAATGGAGAAAAAAAGGCACTTTGGTTTTAGAAGGACAATTTGAAATTTAAGTGCATACTTTGGTTAACCATTTTCTATTAGAGGAGAAATTTGATTTTATTTTTATTAAGTATAATATTTAGGATATGTGCTAATACAACATGTCTTAAGGGGTCTTAATATGATGTCTTAAGGGGATCAAAGAAGAGTATAATTAAGTATAAATATAATTAAGTGATATAAAAAAGTATTATATTTTAGGGTGACTCATCATAACAAATGATATAATTAAGTATAGTATTTAGGATATGTGCTAATACGACATGTCTTATGGGGATGTCTTAAGGGTTAATAATACAACATCTTAAGGGGATCAAAGAAGAGTATAATTAAGTATAAATATTAACTGATATAAACAAGTATCATACTTTAGGGTGACTCATTATAACAAATAATATAATTAAGTATAATATTTAGGATATGTGCTAATATGACATGTCTTAAGGGGATCAAAGGAAAGTATAATTTAGTATAAATATTAAGTGATATAAAAAAGCATTATATTTTAGGGTGACTCATCATAACAAATTATATAATTAAGTATAATATTTAGGATATGTGCTACTACAACACATCTTAAGGGGATGTATTAAGGGATCCTAATATGTCATCCTTAAGAGGATCAAAGAAGAGTATAATTAAGTATAAATATTAAGTGATATAAACAAGTATTATACTTTAGGGTGACTCATCATAACAAATGATATAATTAAGTATAATATTTAGAATATGTGCTAATACAACATGTCTTAAGGGGATGTATTAAGGGGTCCTAATAAGACGTCTTAAGGAAATAATTTATTTAACAATAATTTATACATGATATTTAGTGATTATACAATAAAATATAAAGTTTCAAAGTAGGAAAACATGCACATTTAAGAAACAAAAATATATAGAATATTGATTTTGATACATAAAAATACATAGAGTATAATTGTGTATGTACATGTATTTGTAATTTGTACAAAATGTTTAATTGTGTAAGTATGTATGTACATATATGTCATCTCAAAACAATGTTTACAAAATTTTTCTATGCAATCTCGAGAACATCTCAAACTCATGCTCGGAATGTAGTAGGTCTTCACGCCGCCTAATATCAAAAAAGTACAAGCAATATCAATGAAATCTATAAAGCATATATATATAAATATTTATAAAACTATCTATATGTACACAACTCAAGTACCTGTATTTAAAAGTATTCCACACATGTGTGTAGGTTGAATCCAAGCATCCTCTCCTTTTTGTTTCAAAGTATGAGATCAATGTGATGATGGCTTAAAGATACAAAAAAGGATAATAAATCAATTTTAACTATTAATGTACAAGAAATATTGATATATAATCAAAACATGTATTTAAATATAATTTAACTAATAATTACTTGTTTCTACCAAGTATTCCATGTTGTCTAGGTTGAATCTACATGGACTCTCCATTTTGTGACGATGGCTTAAGGATCTATAAAAGAAAAATTTAAATCATTTTCAACTAATAACACACTTGAACAATATCAAAACATGTATTTAATCTATTTAAAAGGACAATATAAAACTAAAACTATATTTAACTATATTTACTTATTCCATTGTACCATCTACATCCTCTCTTTTTTGCAATGCATTTATGATTGTCTCATTCTCTTCCACAGAAATTTTCCATAGCACTTTATTTGTAGGTATTCAATGATACCAATCTAGTTTTATATTTGTTGCCACCACCAAATGTGAATTGTGTATAATATTTTTATGTGTTTCATAATCTTCGAATGTAGGTAGACCATTCTTCCTTATCAGGTATTTTCATAGCCAGGCACCAACAACCACCATCGATCCTATTGGAAAACATGAAAACCATCATCAAATAAGTTCTCCAAATTTTCTTAATGGGATCAAAGACTTGTTCTAAAAAATTTCTTAAGGGTATCAAAAACTTGTTATCAAAATTTGCTTAAGGGGATGTCTTAAAAGGATCACCATAGTTATTGGATAATGATATCCATCATCATCTTCTCAAGGTGCTATTAAATTATGTTTAGTCTCCACAAAAGGAGCAAACCAATATTCTATTTCCTCTTCATTCCTCTTAGATGCAACAACAACATACACATGTGGATTGCAAACAAAATTTTATTTAGTAAATTGTGTGTATCCATATAAATAATTTAGTTGTGATTGGTGGATCTAGACCTACTCATACATCATCGAAAAACCCAATGTTAGTCATCAAACAAGTCTAAAAAAATCATTCCCAAAGTGAAATTAAACAAATGAAAGCTACTAAATCTTGCTTAAAACATTCAAACCATCATCCCATGGGGGAATTAGTGCTAATTTGATGTGGAAAGTAGCCATTTCCTAATTCCTTGCAAGCTTTGATGATGAAAAATGTGATCCTTCATGAAAATTCTCAATAACCTAGCTATGGTGATGAAATTCTATGATAACTTTGACAAGAATTGATGAAATTTTCTTCAAATCTATAGATAGTGACTTTGCCTCAAGTTGTGGATCCAAAATCAATAAAAGAGATCTCCATTTATAGGAAAGAAAGATGGAGGAATGAGAAACATGAAGGAGGTGGGATTAAAGATAGACCAATGACATTTTTCCACTTCTCAACATGCAATTGAAGAGAGGTGGAACACATTTTGATCAATGTGCAAATAAATGCAATTAGGTGGAAATTTGAAATTTGAAAGTTGACTCATGGAGGAAGAGATGGAAGAAGAGTTAATTCCACTTGGCTCAAGAAAAATGACATGTAAGAGGGTTAAATGCCATGTTGGAGGACAAGTCCTTTTGGGAGGGAGATTTCAAATGGGGAGAATATCCCAATTGGGTGCCCTTTTGAATGAAAATAAAAGAATAATTTGTAAATAAATTAAATTGATTTACTTGTGCAAGTTGTAAAATCTAGAGGATTTAATGGATTAGAGTTAGAGATAATCATGTTTTAATTAACTTAGATGGAGATTAATTGATTTGACACTTGATTTAGATTTTTGGATTTATTTAAATCAAATGGGAGGAATAATGAACATTAGATTTAATTAAATAAAGTTTGATTTATTTAATTAAAGGGATGTTATATTTAATCAAATAAAGGTTAATTTATTTTATTAAATGAAGATTATCATTTAATCAAACAAAATGATTTATTTAGTTAAAATAAGATATTGATTTAATCAAATAAACCTGATTTATTCAACATAGTAATTATGATGAATTTAATCAAATAAAGATTATTTGATTAAATGGTTAGTAGAGAGATGATTTAGGAAGAATTGGTGTTAGTAAATCAGGATCAAGTGCATGATATCAATTAGTATAATTTGAACATCTACATTTTGCCCCTCTTTGAAGCGGCATACCAATTGCATTAGTTTAAAAAATAACCTTTCCAAGATCAAAATTCAGAAAATTTATAATTTTTTGGATGCCCCATTGCTACCCCAATGAAATAATTACACTAGTATACTACCCCCTCGAGAGATCAAATGAAAATTTGGATTTTTGGGTGATTTCTCAAAAAAAGAGGACAAGCTACCTAATGGGTCTAGAAAGGATCTAGAATGTTGAAACCATGCCAAAACATGAGAAAAGACCTAAAATGAGCTTTAGTTGGGAAAAAATTAGGTTAGAGGTACAAAAACCTAGTTTGGCAGGTAAAACGAGGCAAAAAACCCTAATTTTCATGCTTAAATAGCCTAGGAGCCTGCGTCACTTTTAATTCATTTTCACATTCAAACTTTAAGAATTCCTTCATTTTGAGCTCTGAACCTCTGACAAAATGGTGCAAAGTGTGCTTCCCTGACACATTTCTAAGCGAGTTTGAATCTACTAGAGACCTCCAGGTGCAGGACCACTGGTATGTGATCCTAACATGACCTTTAGTTTTGATTTGTGTGAATTTATTACATTTTGAAATATCAAAACCCTCAGCATCACTATATAGCAACACTAAAGGTGCAAAATCGACGATGCGAAGGGTCAAATAGTGCCACTACCGCTTATTACGATGTCACATCAAAATTTGGTCTTAGGGATCCAAAAGTCAAAGGGCGACACCAATTTGAATGGAAATGTCATGGCTTAGTTAAGTTTTTTGGGGTTTTAGGTCAAACAACGCACACATGCAAACAACGATTTTGTGGCTTGGTTTGCATTTTGGGGGTTCTAGCATCACTGTTCGGAGTTTTCAAAGAGTGACACCTTTGAAAATAGTGACACATTTTTTGTTTTAATATTGAAAACTTCAAATGGGGTCCAACATTTTTATGAAACTGGACATGGTGGCTTCATGGGTGTAGGAGGATAGAGAGCCTATGCATTCATGTGAGCACTAACCCTCGGTGTTGAGTAGAATAAGTAGATTACACAAGTTAATACAGGAGCACCTTGGTACGATCGACCTCTGGTATGTTGCTTATGTTCCCATGGTGAGGACCCACCTAGCTATGATGACTACATTGGAAAAGTGGTGGCATAGTGAGACATCATCATTTCAACTTCCCACCAGTGAGGTGACCATCACATTAGAGGTTGTTTGGCGTATCTTTTGATTTCCCATCAACAGTGAGAGAGTCATATATGACATGGATGTCGACATTGATGCATGCTATGAGATCATGAGGATAGATGAGATCATATTTACTGAGGGTTCCATCGACCTTGAGTATTACAGAGGTCAAGTGTCAACCTTTTGGATGATTATGGCCATGATCATTTCAAGACTAGTGGCTCCAGATCGGCGAGGTCAATATTTTAGTCTGAGATGGAGTCTAGCTTGGGATCATATGTTATTTAGGAGGACCTTGTTTTCTTTGGGTTTAGTGATTTTGGCCTCATTATATCATGATTTGCATGAGTTCACCTACTATGATAGTTGGGTGATTGGTGTCGATGTCAAACTTTTACACAGTTGGGTGTGGGAGCACATAGTCATGATTTGACCAAGGGTTATAGTGGTCAATGTCGAGCCCAACAACCCAACAGTTTGGAGGTATAGGGGTGGCCTCACTTTTATACATACAATATAGGTAGGTCTTCCTTACTGGTGGATGGTTTTGGATGAGATGACAGTGTTCACCTAGAGACCTTGGTTATAGATGTCGACTTGGTACAATGACATGAAATAGTTATTCTATGCCAAGTAGGACAAATTGATGCAAGGGAATGAACACACCATCAGTGAGCACTACCTGCTAGATGAGGTAGACTAGTAGTTCAGGGACACCCAGGACAAGTCGAATGATTAGTACATGGCTAACTTTGCTGGGTCTAGATTATAGAGACCACATGGGGTCGAACAATCCCAACATCAGATGCAGTCAACAATTTTAGATAGCTAGTGGCTAGACCATGGGCCTATGATCAGGGACAAGCAGATCCAGGCACAACACATTCCTATGACAATTGGTTCAGGCATTCACTTCATCTCATAGTCCTAGGAGTAGCACTTCCTAGGAGGAGACCCTAAGGCAGGACGATGAGGATGGGATAGGTAGGATAAATTCCAAGAGCACTAGGAGACTGAGGAGGAGGAGGATGAGGAGGTGGACTAGATCCATGATATCCCAACTAGGGATCATCAGCCATCATTGAGGGATCACCAACCATGATCGAGAGATCAACAACCACTGTCATAGCCACCCTAGCCATCACAACCAAATCAGAGATATGCCCAAATTCAACAACTTTAGGGGTAGTTATAGAGCTTACAAGGGTAGATATAGGGGTTATAAGATTAGTCACAGACTGCTATAGAAGAGAGGGACCAGGCTAGGTAGCAGGTCTAGGCCCTTACTATTGATCGAGGTCATGAGAGACAGTAGTGACAGATGACATAGCTATAGTTGGCCCAGTAGGTTGGTAATAGACAACAGCTAGAGAGTATGGCTACATCTTCATAAGGTAGGATAGTCATAGTGCAGATGTACCATGAGGTAGTGCACGAGGCAGAGTATTACCGCTTTCACTATTGGAAGGTCATACCTGCAGTAGCCCAAGTAGTAGAGTACTCTTAGAAAATTAGTATGAGGAAGACAAACGACAGTGTTGAGAGATAGGAGGGCAAGGGGAGAAACCACCAGGGCTAGCTACCACACAATTTTGATCAACACACTTGATTCTTTTTGAAATCCATAGGCTCCATTTTGGATATCCCTATGGGCATTATACATTGATTGATAAACATAAATGATCCTAATTTTTGTACCATGACAGTTACACTTTTTTGATATATATGATATGATGTAATTGATTCATTATGAGATGTGTCCATTTAATTATGCATTATGGATGGATGTATTTAATATTCTATATGTTGTTAGTGTAATTAATTATTACACTAGCATAAGTTAACTTAGGTTTTGCATTATTTAGTCCTAGGTTGCATAAATTAGAAAATCATAAATAATGTGGTAATTCCCTCTTCCATGTTTGTAGGGATAAGATTCCTTTTAGAAGATGAGTTGTCCTTCTAGAACTTATCTCAATCTTTTATCATTTCCTAGGTAGGGTTCACATGTTGTCACATGTTGTTAGATCATGACACATGGCAACATCATATTGCATCTTGCATCTCTCTCATGCCTATATATTCAAGGCATTTGTAAATTTGTAATCATATATTCTATATATCAATCAAGCAATCTCCATTTGCATGCCCTTAGTTGCAACACTTTCTGTGTGCTTGAATTTCTCCTTGGAAAAGGTCTTCTTGAAGGCTGCAACTTTAGGGACATTGTGCATCCATCATTTCAACATGGTATCAAAGTCATTCCATTGAGAGTTCATCCCAGGATCAAGAAAGTTGGGCTAGAGAGATTCATCACAGGCTTGAAAGTTTCCATTGTAGGCTACTTGACTCCACCTAGGGACCAAGCTGATATTTGAAGTAGATTGAGTCATATCTAAGCTCGCCATTGTCTTCAAAAGGCCTCAAAACCCTAGGATCACCTGTCCATTCATTAAAATCAAATTCATCAACCCAGGAGCCATTAGTCGTATTTTGGGGTTTACAAAATTAACTAGTATGATCCGTACAAATTTTCAATAAAAAGTCACCCTAGACAGTTGTCCTCTGAGGCAAAAAAAATTAGTTGTAGGCATTTTCCTTTTTAGAAAAAATCTTGCTTATTTCATATTTGTTTGGAAAAAAATCATATTTTCTATAGTTTGACAGAAAATATTTTGAGCGACCTTCATTTTTAATCTTCATCGATATTTTTGGATTTGATTTGTTAAATATCTAATGGGATTATTTTATTTACATGGTTGGCTATCAAAAAGGGTTTTTGATTTTTTGCATCGTGCAATATATAAAAAAAATATTAAATTCCCTTTTAGCTATCTCTACAGACTTAATATCTTAGTCAGTTTTCTATTTCCAATTTCCATTAGGAAACATTGAAAATAAAGCTTTAAAAAATAATATTTGTAAGGTATTTGTCAGCTTCCAATAGTTATCTATAGACATTGTATAGCTTCGGCAACCTTTGTCGGCCGACTTGGACAATGTCCTATCACTACACACCGTCCCATAATCGGCCATTATAGCTTGCACCTATTGGTGTCTTTCATCCTATCACCAATGTTGCAAACTCTTTACTAACCACCGACTTCAACATCATCATTGGCATCTTCTTTTCTAGACATAGTGGGATCCAAGAGGTTTGCTCTATTCGAGCAGAGCCACCCTTGCACTGGTCGCACCGCCCATTCTCAGTCCCATTGCTGCTCCAGGAGGGAGCTCTTTTTTTTTTACCACTCATAGTGCCCCGATCATATCAATAACTATGAGCTAGCCTAAAGGGGACTAGTTTTTTGCACCATGTTAGCCTGAAGAGTGCCTCAGCTAGGCCTTTTTTTTTTATTCATAACTTTCACCCACAATATCAAAATTCAGCAAACGAGATACTGCTAGAAAGAGGATTTTCTCCAGTTTCTAGTGGTGACATCCATTCTACAATTTTTTTTTTCTGGTAGAAAATTCTATAGTAAACGAAAGTCAAAACTCTAGTTTGGACATAAAGACTTATATCTTCTCATTAGATTGTCAAATTTTGGTGATTCCAGTGACATCAGGAAGGTTATTCAGAGCTTTTTTTATTAGTTCAGACACTTTGATCAGTTTCAAATCTAGGTACTCTTACATTTATTTTTTCAATTTGGTGCATTTGTTCAAAACATGGATATCTTGAAGCTTGGGAAAATGATTTTTGCATTTGGTGGCATCACTTCACTTGTATATCATCTCTGGAAGTTTCTATTTTCTATTAAAGGTCATTGTCTTTTTTTTTTGGAAATTTCAAAATACATTATGGGGATTCTATATTCTCCTTCTCTAACTATGTTCCACAATGGTAACTATCAAAAATGGTGAGATGGGATAATCCACCATCTTCAATCACTAAACCTATTGTCACATCTATATGGTATAGTTTCCCATCCAAGTGAAGGTATTCATGAATTTGGTTAGAGCTGCAAAAAATACACTGTATTGGAGATAATTGGACTGCAAGTTGATTGTGATGTGTTGAGTACTACTGATCATTTTGATGTTCCTCACATCCTTTGGGATAAGCTTTGGGAGTTATATGGAGATCAAGATACTCCACCACTCCCCGATGATCATGATTCTGAATGTCATTCCTCAGATTAGGTATCCCATGATGTTATGTAGGAGGTTGATTTCCTTGAATATTTCAAAGAGGTTGAGAAGGTTTATTTAGATGCTTCTTCTCCATCAGAGATAGTTGGTATCCCTTCACATTCAGTGATTCCTTGTCTAGAGTCATTGATTGAGGCCTCCATCATTCATCAAGACACATTTAGTTTTCTAGACTTGACATCACTGGATGGCTTTGTTTCAGGTATCATTGAATTGGCTACTTCTATAGGTTTGGAGTACATTCTTGAGGGGATATCACTCTTCTATTCATATTTCACTTTGGAGAGTTTTCTTGAGTTTCCTCATCCTTTTGTCTCGACCTTGATTGAGAATCCTGAGATTATCTTGGAGGAACTTTGTTTCTCTTTAGAGATTTCTTGTATGAGACTTCTTCCCTCTCATTCCATTTAGGATTTGAAGTTTTCTCAGCATCTACTATTGTATTTTCTTCTTCCTAGTGGGATACATGTGGTTTGGACACCATTGTTGCTTCAAAATTCTTTCAGTGGTTTTCAAGACACTTCATTTAGGGGGGAAATCTAGTCTCCATCACATTCATTGTATCACTATCTTTGGATCTTGTTCAACATCATTTTCCACATCATCCTATTTTGTCACCTTCTTCATTGATTGGGCATGTACTTGTGTTGATTGTGGCATCTTCATCTTCATCAGGAAAGGAGACACATGAGTTTTGACATCATCATCCATATTCATCCATCCTTCCTTCAATTCCTATCCGTAATGGGAAGCATCCCTACACTTGTAGTTGGTTTTTTTTCTTCTGAAAGGTAGACAAGTTGTTTGTCGACATTGGATTATGTTTTCTCTTCAAAAACTTACCATTTTTGAAGGTGATCTCATGTTCTAGGGGGGCTATATACTATCTATGTTTCCTCTGTATTGGGGTGGCCATTGATTGTTTTATATCCATGTGACAGATGGTGTACTTGGGGGGTATTTGGAAGTCCTCCATCCTTTCCATCCTTTAGATCACTTCTCTGCATTTCATCTCCTTTTTTGGAGAGGGGTTTTGTTCACATTGGGTTTTCCCTTTTTCTCTTGTTATGGAAATTTGTTGCATCTTTCATTTTCATCATGTAAATGGCTACCTGTTATCAATAGTTTTGCACCCTGTTGAATGCAATATTTAGCAAACTATTGAAACATGGAAACCTCTTTCAGATGTGGGTGATCTGCACGAAATAGGAATCTCCAGAGTGAGCTGGTTCTCCAAATGATGAATTCTATTTTAAGTGACTTTTAGGAAAAAGGATAGAAGGATAATCTGGACTTAAAATCTAAAACTGAAATTCTATCACCCTAAAAATATTGATCAACTGTAAGAAGACTCTAATAATAACTCACTCTCACCAACTCTTTAAAATTAAATTCCCACAATCTCACAACACATGTAGTTCAACAGTGATTTATGCAAAGGTTAAACTAACACAAGGCATAACCTGAACTAGTATGTAACTCCTATAAATTTCTTGACAATAGTAAGAAAAGAAAAGGATCCAACAGATTTGAATCACACAACAAATCAAATTACTATTCCAAGTCATGAAAAAGAACTGAGAAAGGAAAAATTTGCTATTTTATTGAATGATGGAGTGGAAATTCTCATAATCTGAGCACATATCAGTTTACAAGCTCAACAAAATGTGTAACGGAAAGAAACTCTAATCTGAACTGTTGAGAATGGAGAGCTGAAAAGACTAAGTCATTCAAAAGAACTCTCAAGAAAACCCTAACCCGAGCTCAGAAAAAAGCTCAAGGAAAAAAGTTTCAAACAATCTCAAAAACTGCCTAAAAGAAGAAAAAGGCAAACTGCTTTTATGATTACACTGTCAAGCCTATAAAAATAGGTTGAATCTGCTCTTAAAGCTCAAAAACAACTTATCTCTCCAAGATAAGTCAGAAATCCGACCAAGAGGAAAAGTCAATAAAAGATCTGCTAAAAATAGCAAGAAAACATAAAGCAATTTATAGAATATCGCTTTATGCTTCTGCTTTACAAGATGCAGATTTTTATAATTTGTCTATTTTTGCAACATAAAGATTGAAAATCTTATGCAAAAAAAAAATATCCTTATTTCTCCTTTTTCAACATTCTGATTTTTCTCACAAAATCATAAAACATTAATACATACTGATTATCCCTTCATCAAAACTCCAATTGATTTCTCTAAAATCAATTAAAAAAAAAAAACCCTAAAATGGATAATTTGACCTTTAGACAAAAACTCCTGGGTCATATAGCATTAAAATCTAAACTTAGATCACAAGATATTGATCAACATTATTCCCCAAATCCTAATATCTCACCAAGGCTTAAAAAACATCACTAAGTCTTAACCAATAGACCAACTTAAGAATTCGGCCTCTGTGATATACATTTAGACTTAGGCTTAATAAGGACATAAGGCATAAGTTATAATTAGACCTCCATTTGATATTCTCCACGTGCCTTGAATGAACATTCTAGATGATGATGTTTGAATTAGGGTTTGGTCAAAATAGAATCGAACACTAATTATCACTCATTTTCACACTCTCCACTTGCAAGAAAGAGCTCAGCCACCCTCAGCCATCGCCATGACTCTATCAAACTCGAGCTCGAATGGTTGGAAGAACTATTCCACATACTCCAGAGATTTGAAACTCAAGTGGGTAAGTCTGACTTTGAAGTATTGAAGCTCTTTTCACTTCTTATCGAATGCCAAAAGGCCCTAAGGCCGTAGACTGTATGAACTTACTCTCTAATTCTTCTCTTTCTGTGTTTTGATTTACTTACCTTGGCCGATATGAACTCAACTTCCTCTTGAAAGTTCTAAGAGAGAGCTCATCCCGCATTATCACTTTTCTCTACTATCACAAAGGTGAACTACCTGCTCATTGTTCCACAACTTTTATAGCTCCATATTTAAATCTTTTTGGCCTTGAGACCGCGGCTATACACATTCTAATGTCTTTATTCTACATTTTCTGTGGCTACATCTACCATTGCTATTTCTGTCATTATCACCATGAGAGCTTGGTTGTTCTTACAGGCTCAAACCCTTGGCATTTGGAAGTTAACTGAAACCCCTGGTCATGGCTAAAGCACTCCTTCAATGACATGAACTGGTAATTTTTTCTTTTGCTAAAACTTATTTAGAGATTTAAAGAGCTTTTTCTTTAATCAAGAATCTTTGGCCATGTTCAAGCCACGCTAGATATGATTTGTGTAAGCAATTTTCTTTGAGTTTTGGCTCGACCCAGAACAAAAAACTCCTCTTTATGTATATTTGAGATTATACCTACTTGTGGGTATCATGGAAAATAGAATAAAACCGAGTTTATGTTCCTTTGTTGCTCGATTCAACTCAAAAACTTTCATCTGTTTTATATTTTTTCTATTTTTTTCTAGATTTCACATGGGTTATCTTTGTAATTGATTTTCCTATATTTTGATGCTAAACTGAAAGTGGGCTTTTGCAATTATTAAAGAAAATTGCATTTTCTTCTCTTCTGAAGCTCGAAACAGCACCGAAATCTTCAAATTTTGTAGTTTACTATTGTTTTTATGAGAAACCCATATGGGTATCATAGATTTTCATATCTCCTGTATTTCGAAAACAAACCCACTTGTGGGTATTTGAGATTTTCTGAAGAGAACTGTATTTCTGTACTTTGAAAGCAATTGAAAATATGAAGTAACTGCTATTCATTCTATCCATATGACTCGAGCTAAAACAAACAATGGCCTATTCAGAACCTTGAAACAAAAGAAAGACCTAAAATTTTGTATTTTCATTTCACCTCCTTGTTATTCTTTTTTTAATGAAAAGAGTGTATCCTCATTGGCGGATTGAACTATCACATAACCAACACTATTCAGAATTTGAGCAAAATTGACCAAATACCCAATTGAAACTCATAACAAGAATAACATAACCTGTATGTTGCCCTGTAGCCAACTCACTGACTCATATCACTTGGTATCCTATTTTGGAATTTCTGTAGCTCTCCTCAATAGTTGTATAAAATATAAATTTGACTCATGATTGCTTTTCCTTTCGATAAAAGCATCTGACTTCTACTATCACATAATTGTCTTTGTCATGGAACTGAGAATGATTTGTATTTGTTCATTGTGAAGAAAAGTATCTCCATGCTTGTATTCTGCCTGTACTTCAATGTCTTTCTGACACTCCTTAATCTTAACATGGCAATTCCTACCTTCTATTCTTGAACTCCATAGGAATTTTAAAATTGAGACATTGCATCACTTTATGGACTGCACCCTATTCACCAATTCATATGCATAACTGACCACTCAGAACTCATTTTGGAAAGAAAATACTTACTCTTCCCCTATTATCATGGAATGATCTCTTTATTATTAAACCCATAATGTTGTATTTACTTTACTAGCCAACTAGAGCTAGAAATCCATTCATCAAATGCACTGTCTATGTTTGTATTCTTGAGCAACATGGTAATCTTCATGCATTTTTATATTTCACTGCACAAATTGTTCTAAAAAAATGTTCTCTTTGATGATGAAATTATAACAAAACATTAAGGAATAATGTATTCCTGTACTATATCCGAAAGAGAAATGATGAATTGAAACTCACATGACATATGATTACAATTAGCACTGAAAATGAAGTTATTCAGCAATCTCTAATGTAAATGTACTCAGTTAAATTCCTTAAGTGAACTAAACTCACTATTCACATGTAGCCTTCAGAAAGCAACCCTGATCATTATGAATGAACAGTTGGTCTCGTTGCTTGGTGGATAATTTTGTTTTACTCTTTCAGTTGTATTCCATTTCATTCAATGTATATGATGAAGTATCTTTTAAAATCAGCCCATCTAATGAATAGGGCAGCATGCCGAGCTCTACCCTTGTGGGAGCCCGTTTTACTCCACATGCTTGGTCTTCGAATAATCTTCAGCTTCATGACTTAACCTATACCTGCACAAGGAAGAAAACAATGTTAGCATAAAAATGGAACATGATGATTATGATGTTGTTACCTCTCTTTCAGCTTACTTCTTCCATATTGCACTTGATTGATTGTTTCAATGCATTGCTAATAGTATGTTGTACTATTGTAGGTGCATCATAGAAGTTACATCATAGTCGGAGCCACTGACACCCATCCTTTCCTCTTACAAGTCAACGAAGCTCGAGATGACGAGGTGCACCATTCAACATCAGGCGTTGATAATCAAGAAATGATGATTATGTTGTTGCTTATGTGCTTTCCTTTCACATCTTTAGTAGTGCAATGTGCTTTTAGAAATGTGTTGTCACAGTTATAGTTATATCCACAGCTCATGTAGATCTTTGATTTCAATTCTGCTTTTCAATTGAAAAGAAAATGCATTTCATGCAATGTTGTAATACTATTATGATTATGAAATCAAATGAAGCCTTGTAAAATATGAGTTTTTCTACGAAATAAATGAAAGCATCTGAAATGCTATTTTGCTCAAGTAATCAATTTTATATTTCTTTTAATCCTGCAACATCTGAATGGCACTCTGAAACTCCATAACTTCACTAAAATGCATAACTGCCACTCGATGCAAATGTGATGTGAAACAACCTTTAAAATTCAATTTGCAATTCCACTTAATGTTAAAAAACAAACAACCAACTCCTCTATTTGAGTTGAGGCATAAAATATGTAACATTTTGGTGATTTCCGCTATATGCTTGCCTGCTAAGCATAGATCAGTGGCCTTTAAACAATTCATTGGGCATAGAGTCAATTATGCCCCTTCTTGAAACTCAAAAAAATTTGAATAGCAACACTCCAAAGAGCAGCAAGAAAATGAAAGAAAACTGAAAGCAAACTAATAGGCCCTGGGGGCCAACAAAACAATGCGCAACGGTGCTTAGAGAAAGAAAAACTACTGAAATGAAATGTGTGAAACACACTTATTTGCAAACTACTCTACCTACTCTAACTAGCCAATGTAGTTGGTCAAACAAAACCATTCACAGGCTAGGTGAAATAACACCCCTTTTTAATCAGTAGCTGACACATTACATGATTATGTATCGCTAAGAAAACATGAAACACAAGTAGATGTTCAATAGACTATTGTATCACTTCATAAAAAATGCAAAGAAACCTACTTGCACTCTGAAAATGATCATGCATATCACTGCCACAAACTGGACAGATGAGCTGAACTTGATCGTCTTTAGTTGCAACTCCAAAAACTACCTCTTGTTTGATTACATCCTCATACTTGGGTACAAGCATGACCTCCGGTACTTCAGTAGCCTCTAAATTGGCTAAGCATCTTATGGGGTAGCCTCTCAAAATGATAAAGGTTGAACTTCTATTATTGACCTTCTGATGAATGTTTTGGAGAGTAGTATCTAATTGTTGCTCTTGTTCAACCTGAACAATGCTTGTATGCAGCTCAATCTCCTGAAAACTTCAATCAAAATTCTCCTTTTCAACAAAGGAAGGTGAATGTCCAAACAATGAGACAACCTCTTCCAGCATGCTTTCTATCAATGTAACCACCTCTGGCTCTTCCTTACACCAGAAAGGAAACTTCTCATAATTTTCATTACTACTCAAAGAAAAACACTCCAAATTAGCCTTGTCTACCTCGACCTCATGGTGCTGACCTACGACTAGATCTATGCTTTCCTTATCATGCTCAACAAAGCATGGAAGATCATCAAACAAAGCTATGCAATCATGACTCACCTCACCCTTTTCAGCTTCTTCAGGCTGCTGTCTTGATTCTTGAGCCTGCAACTCGACAACTAATTGCTTCTGACTTTCAAGCTCTTCATCATCACCGCACTAGCTACATACTTCAAAGTAATTGTTGACATCTTGTTGTTGTACCTGGTCATTGTTCCCTAAAATCTTCCCTTTTCCTTGATTTGTAGCTACTGCAGATGTGAGCATGCTTTCCTCAACTTGGTTCATGAAAGAAGGCAGCTCATTAGTGATAACATTCAAAGATTCCCCAGGAGAAGTTTTCTCTTGTTCAATCTGCTGTTGCAAATGATAAACTAGCAAAGCCAAACGCAACAGGTTTACCTTTCTAAGCTCCTCAATGAAGAGTAAAGTATTTTGATTAGAGGGTTCACCCATGGATTCTTCAGGTGAAGAAGCCTGGGGAAATTCTTGGCTTTCCTATAATAAAGACTGCTGGTCAAGGGGCTGATCCGCAGTTGTACTAGGTAGGCTATAATCATTTCCCTCAACTTGTAAGGAATGAAAGATTTGGAAATGTGGGATTTCTAGTTTAAGAGGTGGGTCCAGGGAGTTTAAATATCTATCTAGCCTAAAACTTGGTATCTCGACTTTAGATATGCTAGGAAGTTCACCCTGTGTAAATCTTGGGAAAGCTTGGGCTTCATGCCTTTGAAACTAGGCAAGCAGAAGCTCTGTTTGTGCAACTACTTCCCTCTCCAAATCTTCCTCAAACTGTGTTCTTTGGATTTCTAATTCCTGCTAGTAAAGATAGGCTTCATAAGGGAGCTCCTCCTAGTGTTGACTATATTCATATTGCTTCTTGATCTCCTCGAGCTGACTCATGTAATCAAGCAACGTGCTTTTTATACTTGCCATCTCCTCCTGCTAATCTATTTGACTCATTTTCCTTTCATAGTTTAGCCTTATTTCTCTGAAACTCAAGTCTTCGATCTCTTGGGACTGATTTTCAACATAGGAGGGCTGAGATAAATAATGAGTAGGGGTGGGTGGGTTGCAACTATACTATGCATGCTGGTATGGTTGATATGAATATGAATATGCAGGGATTTCATGATATGGCAGATGGTATGACGTATCATCATGAAGCCTCGTATGCTTGTTCACTTAAAGGAAAAAAATAAAAAAAATGGAATCTTTAAAAGCATACTAGCACTTGATCATTTTGAGACCAGAAAAGGCTTCTCGGAGTCGCCATGGTATTTGATGACTATGCCTCCAAAGGCTGATAATTCTGAAGAGAACACCTGACCCTTCAGTGTGCATTCTTTTGTGCGTTGTTCACACTGGATCTGCTTGAAAATTAGAGAATGGAGTCGCCAGGTATATTGAAAAATGCCCTCCAAAAGGCTGAATAACTTGCTGTATACACCAAACAACAAGCTGAAATATTAAATATTATCTGAAAGTAGCTTTCAAAGTCCCACCAGGCGTGCCAAAAACTGTAGTCAATAGTTTTTCACCCTGTTGAATGCAATATTTAGCAAACTACTGAAACATGGAAACCTCTTTCAGATGTGGGTGATCTACGCGAAAGAGGAATCTCCAGAGTGAGCTGGTTCTCCGAATGATGAATTCTATTTTAAGTGACTTTCAGGAAAAAGGATAGAAGGATAATTTGGACTTAAAATCTAAAACTGAAATTCTATCACCCTAAAAATATTGATCAACTGTAAGAAGACTCTAATAATAACTCACTCTCCCCAACTCTTTAAAATTAAATTCCCACAATCTCACAACACATGTAGTTCAACAGTGATTTATGCAAAGGTTAAATTAACACAAGGCATAACCTGAACTAGCATGTAACTCCTATAAATTTCTTGACAATAGTAAGAAAAGAAAATGATCCAACAGATTTGAATCAAAGATCAAATCAAATTACTATTCCAAGTCATCAAAAAGAAATGAGAAAGGAAAACTCTACTATTTTATTGAATGATGGAGTGGAAATTCTCAGAATCTAAGCACACATCAGTTTACAAGCTCCCCAAAATGTGTAAGGGCAAGAAACTCTAATCTAAACTGGTGAGAATGGAGAGCTAAAAAGACTAAGTCTTCGAAAATAACTCTCAAGAAAACCCTAATCTGAGCTCAAAAAAAATCTGAAGGAAAAAAGTTTCAAACAATCTCAAAAACTGCCTAAAAGAAGAAAAAAGCAAACTGCTTTTATGATTACACTGTCAAGCCTCTAAAAATAGGCTGAATCTACTTTTAAAGCTCAAAAATACTTTATCTCTCCAAGATAAGTCAGAAATATGACCAAGAGGAAAAGTCAATAAAAGATCTACTAAAAATAGCAAGAAAACATAAAGCAATTTATAGAATATCGCTTTATGCTTCTGCTTTACAAGATGCAGATTTTTATAATTTGTCTATTTTTGCAACATAAAGATTGAAAATCTTTTGCAAAAAGAAAATCTCCTTATTTCTCATATTTCAACATTCTAATTTTTCTCACAAAATCATAAAACATTAATACATACCAATTATCCCTTCATCAAAACTCCAATTGATTTCTCTAAAATCAATTAAAAAAAAATAAAACCCTAAAATGTATAATTTGAACTTTAGACAAAAATACCTAGGTCATATAGCATTAAAATCTAAATGTAGATCACAAGATATTGATCAACATTATTCCCCAAATCCTAATATCTCACCAAGGCTTAAAAAAAATCACTAAGTCTTAACCAATAGACCAACTTAAGAATTCGGCCTCCATGATATACATTTAGACTTAGGCTTAATAAGGACATAAGGCATAAGTTATAATTCGACCTCCATTTGATATTCTCCACGTGCCTTGAATGAACATTCTTGATGATGATGTTTGAATTAGGGTTCAGTCAAAATAGAATCAAACCCTAATTATCACTCATTTTCACACTCTCCAGTTGGAAGAAAGAGCTCTACCACCCTCTGCCACCGCCATGACTCTGTCAAGCTCGAGCTCGAATGGTTTGAAGAACTATTCCACATACTCCAAAGATCTGCAACTCCAGTGGCTAAGTCTGACTTTGAAGTATTGAAGCTCTTTTCACTTCTTATCGAATGCCAAAAGGCCCTAAGGCCGCGGACTATATGAACTTACTCTCTGATTCTTCTCTTTTTATGCTTTGATTTACTTACCTTGGCCGATATGAACTCAAATTCCTCTTGAAAGTTCTAAGAGAGAGCTCATCCTGCATTATCACTTTTCTCTACTGTCACAAAGGTGAAATACCTACTCATTCTTCCACGGCTTTTGTAGCTCCATATTTAAATCTTTCTAGCCTTGAGGCCATAGATATACACATTCTAATGTCTTTATTCTGCATTTTTTGTGGCTACATCTACCATTGCTATTTCTGTCATTATCACCATGAGAGCTTGGCTGTTCTTACGGGCTCGAACCCTTGGCATTTGGAAGTTAATTGAAACCCCTGGCCACGGCTAAAGCACTCCTTCAGTGACATGAATTTGTAATTTTTTCTTTTGCTAAAACTTATTCAGAGATTTAAAGAGCTTCTTCTTTAATCAAGAATCTTTGGCCATGTTCAGGCTGCGCCATATATGATTTGTGTAAGCAATTTTCTTTGAGTTTTGGCTCGACCTAGAACAAAAAACTCCTCTTTATGTATATTTGAGATTATACCTGCTTCTGGGTATCATGGAAAATAGAATAAAACTGAGTTTATGTTCCTCTGTTGCTCGATTCAACTTAGAAACTTTCATCTGTTTTATATTTTTGCTATTTTCTTCTAGATTTCACATGGGTTATCTTTGTAATTGATTTTTCTGTATTCTAATGCTAAACTGAAAGTGGGCTTTTGTAATTATTAAAGAAAATTGCATTTTCTTCTCTTCTGAAGCTTGAAACAGTACCAAAATCTTCATATTTTGTAGTTTACTACTGTTTCTATGAGAAACCCATATGGGTATCATAGATTATCATATCTCCTGTATTTTGAAAACAAACCTAGTTGTGGGTATTTGAGATTTTCTGAAGAGAACTATATTTCTATACTTTGAAAGCAATTGAAAATATGGAGTAACTGCTATTCATTCTATCCATATGACTCGAGCTAAAACAAATAGTGGCCTATTTAGAACCTTAAAACAAAAGAAAGACCTAAAAGTTTGTATTTTCATTTCACCTCCTTGTTATTATTTTTTTTATGAAAAGAATGTATCCTCATTGGCAGATTGAACTATCACATAACCAACACTATTTAGAATTTGAGCAAAACTGACCAAATACCCAATTGAAACTCATAACAAGAATAACATAACCTGTATGTTGCCCTGTAGCCAACTCACTAACTCATATCACTTGGTATCCTGTTTTGGCATTCTGTAGCTCTCCTCAATAGTTGTATAAAATCTTAATTTGACTCATTATTTCTTTTCCTTTCGATAAAAACATCTAACTTCTCGTATCACAGAATTGTCTTCGACATGGAACTGAGAATGATTTGTATTTGTTCATTGCGAAGAAAAGGGTCTCCATGCTTGTATTCTGCCTGTACTTCAATGTCTTTCTGACACTCCTTAATCTTAACATGGCAATTCCTACCTTTTGTTCTTGAACTCCATAGGAATTTTAAAATTGAGACATTTCATCACTTTATGGACTGCACTCTATTCAGTAGTTCATATGCAGAACTGACCACTCAGAACTAATTTTGGAAAGAAAAGACTTACTCTTCCCCTATTATCCTTGAATGATCTCTTTATTATTAAACCCATAATGCTATATTTACTTTACCGGCCAACTAGAGCTAGAAATCCATTCATCAAATGCACTATCTGTGTTTGTATTCTTGAGCAACATGGAACTCTTCATGCATTTTTATATTTCACTGCACAAATTGTTCTAAAAAAATGTTCTCTTTGATGATGAAATTAGAACAAAACATTAAGGCATAATGTATGCCTATACTATATCCGAAAGAGAAATGATGAATTGAAACTCACATGACATATGATTACAATCAGCACTGAAAATGAAGTTATTCAGCAATTTCTGATGTAAATGTACTCAGTTCAATTCCTTAAGTGAACTAAACTCACTGTTTAGCTGTAGCCTTCAGAAAGCAACCTTGATCGTTATGAATGAACAGTTGGTCTCGTTGCTTGGTGGACAATTCTATTTTACTCTTTCAGTTGTATTTCATTTCATTCGATGTATATGATGAAATATCTTTTAAAATCAGCCCATCTAATGAATAGGGCAGCATGTCGAGCTCTACCCTTGTGGGAGCCCGTTTTACTCCACATGCTTGGTCTTTGAATAATGTTCAACTTCATGACTTAACCTATACCTGCACAAGGAAGCAAACAACGTTAGCATAAAAATGGAACATGATGATTATTATGTTGTTACCTCTCCTCCAACTTACTTCTTCCATACTGCACTTGATTGATTGTTTCAATGCATTGCTAATAGTATGTTGTACTATTGTAGGTGCATCATAGAAGTTACATTATATTTGGAGCCACTGACACCCCTCCTTTCCTCTTATAGGTCAACGAAGCTCAAGATGAAGAGGTGCACCATTCAACATCAAGCGTCGATAATCAGGAAATGATGATTATGTTGTTGCTTATGTGCTTTCCTTTCGGATCTTCAATAGTGCAATGTGTTGTTAGAAATGTGTTGTCACAGTTATAGTTATATCCACGGCTTGTGTGGATCTTTGATTTCAATTCTGCTTTTCAATTGAAAAGAAAATGCATTTCATGCAATGTTGTAATACTATTCTAATAGTGAAATCAAATGAAGCCTTGTAAAATATGAGTTTTTCTACAGAATAAATGAAAGCATCTGAAATGCTATTTTTCTCAAGTACTCAATTTTATATTTCTTTTAATCCTGCAACATCTGAATGGCACTCTGCAACTCCATAACTTCACTAAAATGCATAACTGCTACTCGATGCAAATGTGATGTGAAATAGCCTTTAAAATTCAATCTACAATTCTACTTAATGTTGAAAAACAAATAACCAACTCCTCTATTTGAGCTGAGGTGAAAAATATGTAACAGTACCCAACATGGCCTTGTAGCTAAGACCCATCATCTTTGCATAATCATTGCATCTCCTCCCTAAGTTGCACTTATGGGGGGTTTTTAGTGTAATTATTTATTACAATACCATAATTTAACTTAGGTCTTACATTATTTAGTCCTAGGTTGCATAAATTAGAAAATCATAAATAATGGGGTAATTGCCTCTTCCATGTTTGTAGGGATAAGATTCCTTCTAGAAGATGAGTTATCCTTCTAAAACTTATCTCAATCTTTTATCACTTTCTAGGTAGGGTTCACATGTTGTCACATGTTGTTAGATCATGACACATGAGAACATCATATTGCATGTTGCAACTCTCATGGCTATATATTCAAGGAATTTGTACATTTGTAATCATATATTCTAGATATCAATCAAGCAATCTCCATTTGAATGCCCTTAGTTGTAACACTTTTTGTGTGATTGAATTTCTCCTTGGAAAAGGTCCTCTTGGAGGCTACATCTTTAGGGACATTGTCCATCCATAATTTCAACATGGTATCAAATCTATTCCATTGAGAGTTCATCCCAAGATCAATAAAGTTGGGCTAGAGAGATTCATCATAGGCTTAAAGTTTTCCATTGCAGGCTACTTGACTCCACCCAGGGACCAAGATGATTTTTGAATCAGATTGAATCATATTTGAGCTCGCCATTGTCTTCAGAAGGCCTCAAAACCCTAGGATCGCCTGTCCATTCTTCAAAATTAGATTCATCAACTCGGGAGCCATTAAAGGTATTTTTGGGTTTGCAAAATCAACTGGTACGATCTGTACAAATTTGCAATAAAATGTCACCATACAAAGTTGTCCTCTAAGGAAAAAAGAATTTAGTTGTAGGCATTTTCTTTTTCAGAAAAAGTCTAGCTTATTTCATATTTGTTTGGAAAAAAATCATATTTTCTATAGTTTGAAAGAAAACATTTGGAGCAACCTTCATTTTTAATCTTCGTCGACATTTTGGGATTTTATTTGTTAAATCTCTATCGGGCTTATTTTATTTACATGGTCGGCTATCAAAAAGGGTTTTTTGATATTTTGCATAGTGCAATATATAAAATAAATAAATTAAATTGCTTGTTGGCTATCTCAGCAGACTTAATATCTTAGTTGGTTTTCTATTTTCCATTTCCATTAGGCAACATTGAAAATAAGGTTTAAAAAATATATATTTGTAAGGTTTTTTTTGGCTACCAATAGTTATCTGTAGACATTGTATAACTCTGACCACTTTTTTCGGATGACTTGGATGATGTCCTATTAGTACATGTCATCCCATCATTGGCCATTGTAGCCTACACCCACTGGTGTCTTGCATCCTATCGTTGGTGTTACAAACTCTCTGTCAACCACTGACTTCAACATCATCATCGACATCTTCTT
Source organism: Sequoia sempervirens (assembly GCA_007258455.2). Taxonomy (NCBI): domain Eukaryota; kingdom Viridiplantae; phylum Streptophyta; class Pinopsida; order Cupressales; family Cupressaceae; genus Sequoia; species Sequoia sempervirens. The sequence continues at coordinate 152,868,607 of VDFB02105785.1, read as the reverse complement.
TTCTAGCCATAGTGGGATCCAAGCGGTCCGCTCTATTCGAGAGGAGCCACCCTTGCATTGGTTGCACCACCCGTTGTCGGTCCTGCTGCCACTCCAAGAGGGAGCCCAATTTTTTTTCCACTCATAGTTCCCCGATCATATCAACAACTAGGAGCTAGTCCAAAGGGGGCTAATATTTTGTGCCCCATTAGCTTGCAGAGTGCCTCATCTAGGCCTTTTTTTCATTTTTTCATAACTTTCACCCACGGTATCAAAATTCAACAAATGAGATACCATTGGAAAGAGGATTTTCTCTACTTTCCAGTGGTGACATCCATTCTACAATTTTTTTCTGGTGGAAAATTCTACAGTAAATTGAAGTCAAATCCCTAGTTTGGACATAAAGACTCATATCTTCTCATTAACTTTTCAAATTTTAGTGATTCTAGTGGCATCAAAAAGGTGATTCAGAGCTCTTTTTTATCAGTTTAGACACTTTGATTAGTTTCAGCTCTAGGTACACTTGCATTTATTTTTTCAATTTGGTGCACTTGTTCAAAAATTGGATATCTTGAAGCTTGGAAAAATGATTTTTTCATTGTGTGGCATCACTTCATTTGTATATCTTTGGAAGTTTCTATTTGCTATTGAAGGTCATTGTCTTTGTTTTTTGGAGAAATTCCACAATACATTATGGGGCTTACATATTCTCCTTCTCTAACTATGTTGCACAAGGGTAACTATCAACAATGGTGAGATGGGATCATCCAACATCTTCAATCACTAGATCTATTGTCACATTTGTATGGTATAGTTCCCCATCCAAGTGAAGGTATTCATGAATTTGCTTGGAGTTGCAGCAAATACACTGTATAAGATATAATTGGAATTTAAGTTCATTGTGATGTTTTGAGTACTATTGATCATTGTGATCATCCTCACATCCTTTGGGCTAAGCTTTGGGAGTTATAAGGAGATGAAGATACTCCACCATTCCCCAATGGTCATGATTTAGAATGTCATTCCTCAGATCAAGTATCCCGCGATGTTATGTAGAAGGTTGATTTTCTTGCATCTTTTGAAGAGGTTGACAAGGTTTCTTTATATGCTTCTTCTCCATCAGAGATAGTTGATATCCCTTCACGTTTAGTGATTCCTTGTCCAGAGTCATTGATTGAGGCCTCCATCATTCATTGGGACACATTCGGTTTTCCAGACTTGACATCACTAGATGGCTTTGTTTCAGGTATCATTCACTTGGCTACTTCTATAGGTTTGGAGGAAATTCTTGAGGGGATATCACTTCTATATTCAGATTCCACTTTGGAGATTTTTCTTGAGTCTCCTCATCCTTTTGTCTCAACCTTGATTGAGGATCTTGAGAATATATTGGAGGTACTTGGTTTCTCTTTAGAGATTTCCTATATATGAGATTTCTTCCCCCTCATTCAATTTAGGATTTGAAGTTTTCTCAGCATCTACCATTGAATTTGCTTCTTCCTAGTGGGAGAAATGTGGTTTGGATACCATTGTTGCTTTAGACTTCTTTCAGTTCTTTTGAGGACTCTTAATTCATGGGGGGAAATCTAGTCTCCATCACATTCATTGTATCACTATCTTTGGATCTTGTTCGACATCATCCTAATTTGTCACCTTCTCCATTGATTGGGCATGTACCTGTGTTGATTGTGGCATCTTCATCTTCATTAGGCAAGGAGACACATGAGCAGTTTTCAAAGACATCATCATCCATATTCATTTGTCCTTCCTTCAATTCCTATCTAGAATGGGAAGCGTCCCTACACTTGCAATTCATTTTGTTTCTTTCCAAAGGGAGACAAGTTGTTTGACGAAATTGGATCATGTTTTGTCTTCAAACACTTACCATTTTTGCAGCTGATCTCATGTTTTAGGGGGGGCATATAGTCTCTCTATTTCCTCCCTATTGGGGGGGCTATTGATTGTTTTATATCCATGTGATGGATGGTGTAGTTCAGGGGTATTTGGGAGTCCTCCATCCTTCCCATCCTTTCTCACTTCTCTGCATTTCATCTCCTTTTTTGGAGAGAAATTTTGTTCCCATTGGGTTTTCCCCTTTTCTCTAGGTGTGGGAGATTTTTTGCATCTTTCATTTTCATCATGTAAATGGGTACCTAACATGGCCTCATAGATGGGACCCATCATCTTTGCATAATCATTCCGTCTCCTCCCTAAGTTGCATTTATGGGGGGGTTTCATTGTATTTAATTATTATAACTAAGCATAATTTAACTTAGGTCTTACATTATTTAGTCCTAGGTTGCATAAATTAGAAAATCATAAATAATGGGGTAATTCCCCCTTCCATGTTTGTAGGGATAAGATTCCTTCTACAAGATGATTTGTCCTTCTAGAACTTATCTCAATATTTTATCATTTCCTAGGTAGGGTTCACATGCCACATCTTGTTAGATCATGAAACATGAGAACATCATATTGCATCTTGCATCTCTCTCATGGCTATATATTCAAGGCATTTGTACATTTGTAATCATATATTCTAGATATCAATCAAGTAATCTCCATTTGAATGCCCTTAGTTGTAACACTTTTTGTGTGATTGAATTTCTCCTTGGAAAAGGTCCTCTTGAAGGCTACATCTTTAGGGACATTGTGCATCCATCATTTCAACATGGTATTAGAGCCATTTCATTGAGAGATCATCCCAGGATCAAGAAAGTTGGGCTAGAGAGATTCATCACAGTCTTGAAGGTTTCCATTGCAGGCTACTTGACTCCACCTGGGGACTAAGATAATTTATGAAGCAGATTGAGTCATCTCTGAGCTCGCCATTGTGTTAAGAAGACCTCAAAACCCTAGGATCAATTGTCCATTCATCAAAATTAGATTCATCAACTCGAGAACCATTAGAGGTATTTTTGTGTTTACAAATTCAACTTGTACGATCTGTAAAAATTTGCAGTAAAAATTTACCCTGGACAGTTGTCCTCTGAGGAAAATTTTTTTGTCACAAGCATTTTCTTTCTCAGAAAAAATCTGGATTATTTCATAGTTGTTTGAAAAAAATCATATTTTCTATAATTTGATAGAAAATATTTCGAGCGACCTTCATTTTTAATCTTCATCAAAATTGTCGGATTTGATTTGTTAAATCTCTGTTGGGTTTATTTTATTTACATGGTGGGCTATCAAAAAGGGTTTTTTTATTTTTTACATAGTGCAATATATAAAAAAAAAATTAAATTCCCTATTTGCTATCTCTGTAGACTTAATATCTTGGTCGGTTTTCTATTTTCAATTTCCATTAGGCAACATTGAAAATAAGGCTTTAAAAAATTATATTTGTAAGGTATTTGTCGACTTCCAATAGTTATTTGCAAACATCATAGCTGGCCTCCTTTTTCGATCGACTTGGATGATGTCCTATCACTGCATGCCATCCCATCATCGACCATTGTAGCTTGCACCAGCTGGTGTCTTGCATCCTATTGTCGGGGCTACAAACTCTCTTGCAACCACTGACTTCAACATCATCGTAGACATCTTCTTTTCTGGCCATAGTGGGATCCAAGTGGTCAACTCTATTCAAGTGGAGCTACCCTTGCACTGGTCGCGCCACCTGTTCTCAGTCTCGCCACTACTCCAGGAGGGAACCTATATTTTTTTTGCCACTCATAGTGCCCCAATCATATCAATGACCAGGAGCTAGCCTGAGTTGAGATTTTAAAAGGGCTTACTTACCTTATGGTTGATAACACACATAGGAATGATTCATCAAGGTATACAGAACCAAGATGGCATTGTATCTAGTGTGATGGAGTTTGAACTGACAATCAGATAGGAGCACTCCTATTCACACCTAACATACATAATCTTATTTAAAATGAAATTCAGAACATAGAAAGGAAATCCTTGCTATGTGGTCAACAAGACACCTAAAACACCCTCCCTACAAACCAAACAAAGCACATATGAACAAGGTTATATTACAAGAATATCCAAGAAACACAATAGATAAAAGATAATAATTGTTACCCCATTCCTTTCTCTCTAAATCCCTCTGTTTGAGACATCATTGAGAGGTCATTGAAATAAGCATAATAAGATAAGTCAAAAGACAAATATCAAGTAAACAAACAAGCTAATGTTCATATCGCTAGCCAAGACTAAACTATAGTGATACCTGATGTTGATGTCCATTGTAGGAAGCATGCATCATATGACATGATGTTATAAGATGATTTGAGATTGACTAGATGATGAGTTGTTGATACCAAGAGTTAACCATCTTGTTACCTACTGACCTAGACTTGAGACCCTTGATGTTTGAGTTTTCACTTTTGAACTGCTAGACTTGTTTTTGATTGTTTTACCAAAGGGTGAAGATGACAACCATTTATTAAGAGTGGATATTTATTGTAGGTGAAAGAGAGATGGGACGAATGGATTTTTTTGTTCTTTTGAGGTTATTTTTTGTGTTTTCAAGATGTTTTGCAAATGTTTTTATTTTCAAATTTTCTAGTGTTTTTTATGTTTTCTAAGATTTTGACCAAGAGAGTAACCTAAAGACCTATCCTAGGGGCCTTGGGGATTGATCAAAGATTAGACTTGACTATGTTATACACATAGATACCATGTAGTTTGACTGACACAAACTTGATTATTAATGAGATATGAACAAATGGATTGCCAGTTTATTATGACAGACTCCTAAAGGACTAACCTAAGTGTATTAGGGGAAGATCAAAGATCAGTGTTTCCTATGTTTAGAGCTTAGAGACTCGTATTTTGAAAAGAAAACTCTATTTTTTTAATTTTTTGAATGAACTTTTGAGTTTTTTTGGATTTTGATATGTTTTGAATGTTTTTGGATTTCTGATTTTATGAATGTTATTGATTTTTTTTATCTTATGAATATTTTTTGGATTTTTTTATTTTTAGGAAGAATTCAAGAATATACACGAATTTGATCCAATAAGACCATTCCCCTAATGTGATGCAATAGACTACTCTGATATAGGAAGGAAAAACTATCCTTAGAAATGGGTTGAGTAGTACTAGGAGGGATCATGATACGAGCACAAGACCGAGCTATAATGTGGATGCATAGAGGTGTTGGATGGAGATATGGAAGTGTGATGGATTGATGATGTAGAACAAGCCATAGGGATCATGGTGGATGGAAAGTGCTTATTTATACAAGGGGCCTATTTTCCAGGTTTTAACCAAGGTACTTGCCCAAAGTGCCACCAAAGTGGTTTTCACTAGAGGATGATTTTTTTCTTTACTATTTTCAATCCTTTTTATGATTTTTTTGGATTTTTTTTTTTAAATTTTTTTATTTAATTATTAGGTTTATACCTTGTAAGATTAGGCATAAATTGTTTTTAGATGGGAGCTATTCATAGGCTCCTATAGAGGCTCTCCTTCGAGTGTAGATAGTTGATATTCCCCTAACTTGTAGCTTGTTGTGATGATGAGGGGTCCCAACTAGTTGGGTTCAAACTTTCCCTTGATATCTAGATTTGGTATATTTTTCTAATTCTCCTTCAACACAAGCTCTCTGACTTGGAAGATCCGACTCCTGATCCTCTTATTGTAGCTTCACTTGAGATGGTTTTGGTAGACTTACAAATGGTTTAAGGAATCCATGCACCACTCATCTAGTAGTTCCATCTCATTCAATCATGATACCCATTATTATTCATCTGTAATGGGACTCTGCAATGATATCCTTAAGGATGGGAGCTCGATCTCAATAGGGAGGATGAATTCTAATCTATAGACTAGGGAGAAAGGGGTGGCACCTGTTGGTGTGTGGATAATTGTTTGGTAGGCCCATAAGGTGGGATTTAACTACAAGTGCTAGTCATGACCAGCTTCATTGACGGTCTTCTTTAGGATTTTCAAAATGGTTTTATTGGTAACCTCAGCTTGGTCATTTCCTTGGGGGTAGTATGGAGTGGAAAATCAATGTTTGATATTGAATTTTTGGCATAAGTCTCAAACATCCTGGTTTTTGAAAGGTATCTCGTTATCTGAGATAATGGCTTGAGGGACACCATAGCAGAAAATTAGGTAGTTTAGGATGAAGTGGATATTTTCTTTCCTATGATATAGGTCATGGGAATGGCCTCCACCCACTTCATGAAGTACTCTATGGTGGTGATGATGAACTTATGTTCACTAGATGAGGTGGGGGTAATTTTTCCAATGAGATCAAGCCCCCATTGTGAAAAAGGCCAAGGTGTAATGATTGGGTGGAGCTTATGAGCTAGTGCATGGTGAGATCCCCTTGTTGTTGGCATTACAAACACCTTCAGACATAGTCATGAGCTTCCTTCTCCATTGTAGACCAAAAGTACCTAGTCCTCAACAGTTTCTTAGCCAAGGTCATTCCACTTGAATGTGACCCAAAAATTCCATTGTGTACCTTGGTTAAAGAATTCAAAGCTTCCTCAATGTTTAGGCATTGTAACAGGGTTCCCTCAATACTCCTATAGTATAAGGTGTCTCCTAGGATAACAAAGTGGGATGACTTCTTGACAAATGTTCTTTTAAGGTTTGGGGTGATATCAGCGGGGAGGAATCCTATTCTCAAGTAGGTGTATATATCATGATACCAGGGATCATCAAGACCAAAAATTTCACACACAAATTCAGACTCTTGTACCTCGAATGCTAGTACAAGAAGCTATTGTACAAGGAATTCTTGCTTTAGGACATTGTGTGGGACATCCAGTAGCGATCCAATTATTGCCATAGCATCTGTTGCTCTATTATTTTCTCTTGGTAGCTACTCAAATGTGATATCAAAGAAGGACTCTTTAAGGCTTTCTACCAATTTCTTGTATGGAGTTAACTTGTCATCCTTCATTTGGTACTTGTGATTTACCTGGTTGATGATAAGTTGTGAATCTCCATAGACTTTGAGTGCCATGATTTTCCACTATACTGTAATTATCAGCCCTATGACAAGAGCCTCATATTCTACAATGTTTTTTTTCCAAGGAAAAGACAACATTTATGGTTTAGGTATGCAATATCCTTGTGGCATAATGAAGAACACTCCTACTTCTAACCCATGTTATGTGTAAGATCCCTCAAAGTACATTTCCCAATGATCGACTACACTTAAGTTAAAGATGGACTCATCAGGGAACTTTGATACAAGTGGATTCTCTAAATATATCAATTCCTCTACCAGCTGATCTGCAATTGCTTGTCCTTTAATAGCCTTCTGTTCTTCATACTCAATGTTGTGTTCTGTCAAGATCATAACCCATTTAGCTATTTTCCCTATCAGCATTGATTTAGAAAGTAGATACTTGAGAGGGTCTATCTTTGCAATGAGTCTCAATTTCTATGATGTGAACATGACTACTAAACAAGCCTTCTCAATGGATGTATAATTCAGCTCATGTCGTAACATAGTTCTACTGATGTAGTAAATAGCTCTCTCTTTCCTATTTTCATCATGTTGTGCAAAGAGAGAACCAAGGAATGTTGTTGTTGTTGATATATACAAGATCAAGGGCTTTCCTAGAGTTGGTGGCACAAGGAGCAAGTACCCTTTGATCTTATTGAAAGCTTGGTCACATTTCTCATCCCATTCATATGCTACCTACTTGTGGAGTAGATGAGAATATGGGATAGACTTTTTTGTTAGTTGTGCTATTAATCGATGGATGGATTAGATCCTTTCTTGCAAACCCCTTAACTATTTTAATGTCCTTGGTTCCTCCATCTATAGAATGGCTTTAACTTTAGTAGGGTCTATCTCAATTCCTCTCATAGATACAATGTATCCTAGTAACTTTCCTGATTCTACCTCGAAGGCACACTTTTTTGGATTGAGCCTAAGCTTGTACTCTTCTAACTTGTCAAAGATGGAGCTTAGAGATAGTATGTGATCTCAACGTTTCCATGATCTCAACGTTTCCTTGACTTGGCCAATATGTCATCCACATAATCTTTTATAGTTTTTTAAATCATATCATGGAAGATTAGTGTCATGGCCCTTTGATAGGTAGCTCCTATGTTTTTCAACCCAAATGGCATCATATTCCAACAATATGTCCCCCATGGACAAGTGAAAGTTGTCTTGTGTTGGTATTCATTAGCTATCATGATCTGATTGTAGCTTGAGAATCCATCCATTAGTGATAGCATTTCATGTCCTGCTATCATATCCACAATCATATCAATGTTTGGGAGATGAAAATAATCCTTGGGACATGCTTTATTCAAATCCTTTAAGTCAGTGTAGATGCGGATGCCCCCAATGGGCTTTGAAATAGGTACAATATTTGAAAACTATTCTAGATAATCAATTGGCTGTATGAACTAGCATCAAGGAGCTTCTATAATTCCATCTTGACCAACAATGCTATTTGTGGATGCATCTTTCTTAGCTTTTGTCTTATTGGCTTTGCTTTTGGATATATAGCTAGGTGGTGAACCACAACTTTTGGATCAAGCCCAGGCATGTCAGTATAGGTCCATGACAATTTTATCTTTCTTTCTTTTAGGAATGTAGCTAGGAGTTCTTTTTCTTCTATCAAGAGTGATTCTGCATAGAAGGTGATATGTGGCATTTCTTTTGTCCCTAGGTTGATCAGATTGCACTTCTCTACTAAAACTGTTAACTTCTCCTGATGAATAGCACTAAGTGGAAGACTGAATCCTTCATCCTCTAGCACCTCAAAGAGGTTTTCACCATTGGATGCGTCCTTTGTTTTTACTATTTTCTAGTTTGGGAGTGCCACAGTGTGGTTTTCACTCAAAGACCTAGATATTATTCTTAAATTTTCACTTTTTTGATTAAAGGATTCAATTGTTTCCCTATAAGAGGCATGTGTGTCAAGCTCAATGTAAAATCCAACTTTGTGATCTCCATATGGTATCGTATCCCACAATCCCATGAATTTTGAGAGAGCCTCATAATTTTTTAATGTGTCTAGAATTGGTGGTCCTCATTGGTCATAATTGATGAATTGGAGATAAACTAAATTTAGCTCATGGGTTTGGTTGTTTGACTCAAAAGATAGGGTACTAATCTTGAGAAGAGAGGAATCCTCAAATAGCGTGGGTAAGTTAGTTATAGGGTCCTCGTCACACACATCGGTTATGTCAAAGGTAGAGTTGTCTAAGGGTAGACCTATGGATACTAGCAACTAAGGGGGAGCTTTGAATTTTCTTATTGGGGAACCTTGGCCAAGTATGGTTACTTTTGGAGGGGTACATCTGAGGCCAAGATTTCTCATATGTTTCTCAGGAATGAGAGGTATGAGAAGCCCATTGTCATTTTGACCTAGTTTCTTGTTTTTGTTATAGCCCATACCAAGCATCATTTGTAGTCCTTTTCTACTATCATCCATGGGAAGATCAGGTGTGAGCCTTTCATCTTGGTATAGAAAACTTGATATGTCTTTTTCATCTACCACTTCTCGACTTAGGTCCCCCCACATCTGAATCTAGAGGGGTCTAATTTAAAAGTTTGGGATGATGTTTCAATTGGTTGGGGCTACCCGTGAGACCTAGGAGATTGAGGTAACTCTCCCACCATGAAAGCACTTTTCTTCATTCTATAATCCCCACACCCATTGTCTTGGATAGTGACTTTTATTTCAAATATGTCAAGAATGGTGGTTGTCTTTTTCTCAGAGGTGGAGGCTAAGGTAGCTAGGTCTACATATGGGGTTGAAGGGCCTTCTTCATTCTTTAGGACTTGAGGTATTTTGTAGTACCTTGCTTCCAAGCTCTTGCAATAATAAAAGGGCTTGGGATCACCATGGATCATTACCTCTTGATTTTGGTAGGGAAACTTGATGCACTAATGGAAAATAGATGCAACTGCTTGCATCCTATGGATCCATGGATGCCCAGGAGAATATTATAAGGTAAATCAAGGTCAAGGACCTAGCATGTGGTTTCCATGATGGCTAACCCTACTTGAATAGGAAGTTGAATAGTGCCTTGAGACACTCTTTCCTGATCATCAGATGCCCTGATTGTTATACCTTTACCTTTTTCAATGGACTCCTCATAGAATCCTAGATTCTTTATTAACTAGAGTGAACAAATGTTTAGACCTGCACCCCCATCCACTAAGACCCTTTTGAATTTTTTTTTATGGACCAAGACTTTGAGATGGAGTGCACGGTTATGAGATGGTTGAGTGGGAAAATCCTGATCAGAAAGCGTTGGAAGATGCAAGGTGGTGAGGTGTATGACCATAGCTTGGAACTGGTCAACTTCAAGATCCAAAGAGATGGTGGATGAAGCCAATGCTTCCTCTAGAATTTTTCTATGTGTGGGTGAGATCTTCAGTAACTCCATGATGGAGATCTGAGCAAGGGTTCTTTCTAGTTGGTCTAAGACATTATAACCATTGGGAATAGATTTTGGATTTGAGGTGGATGCCTTAGGTGGCTATGATGATCTAGCAATGGTAACTTTTCCACCACATGTGGTGACTCCACAATCGGCTTTGACTCCCTTGACGTTAAAAATAGTGAACCATTCATCTAGGGATGTGACAACATGATCGTAAAAATGGTTTACATTTCCACACTTTTTCTTTCCATGGTTATTCCCTTTATTGTGATTCGACATCAGATTCGTGTATATCTTAAGGTCTTGATTTCCTATAGGTTGTTCAACATTTACGAATTTCTTATCAATAAGATCTTCGATTAGATTTTTCAATCTCATGCAACTGGCTATTGTGTGTCCCTTGATTTTATGAAAATTACAAAGGTGGTTTTCATTGTACCATGGTGGTTTCACTTAGGGTTCTTGATAATTCTCATAGATGGGGATTTTAATGAGACTCTCTTGTACCAGTTTCTTCATGGCATATTCGATTGATTCCCTAAGGGATATGTATTTTCATTTGGGAGGATACTTGTTTTGCAGGGGTATTCCCCCTTGATTATTCAAATTGTCGACCACTTGATTATTAGGTGGTTGCTATGATACCATGTTGGCTTGTGTGTTGTTTTGATTGTTGCCTTGCGATTGTTGGTATGATTGGTTTTTTTGTTTTGGAGCACTGGTTATGACCTTTGCATCAACCACACCATAATTAGTGACATTTTTGGTCTTTGCACATGTGTGAGGTTTTTCATTGTAACTAGTTGATGGGTGGAAATCTGATATTCCTTATATGTGGGTGTCCCTCCTTGTGCAATAAGTTCTCTTTTTATGTTAAGTGTCTTGGGGATCAAATGGTCATATGCGGTGATGCATTGCATTTTTGGATGGAAAGAAAGGTTTTTCTCAAGATTGGCAATGATAATGCAGATTTGTTGTTCTTCTAGCATGGTCCACTTGCTCCTCTTGGCCTTGGATCACCATTAGTTCAAGAAGGATGCAAATTTTTTCCCCTTATCTTGTTTGAGTTCAAATAGTTCCTCTAGGCTAACATCCATGCCAATGTTGAATGAATAGTTGTGTATGAATGCATGCATAATTTTTTGGAGCTTTTTGAATCCAGGAGGAAGGTGAGAGAAACATTCCATGGCTGGTCCTGCCAAATTTTGAGGGAGTAGTCGCATTAGATATGTGTCAAGATATGCAACTTCCATGCAATGTACCAAGAATTCCTTGATATGATCTTCAGGATTACATGTCCCATGATATTTGTCAAATTTAGGGATTTCAAACCCTTTTGGGAATGAAACCATTTCAAGGCTTCTATCAAATGGATAGGGGCATACGTTGGTTGGTGTTTTTGTTGTTTTCCCATATTGGAGATCTAGCACTTGTTGGGAGAGAAATTTGATTTGTGCCATCACATCATTTTGTGGATCAGGAGGTGGGGTGAATATGTTTTGAGATGACTTGATCATTTGAGTGATGGGTAGGGTTCTTTGCATGTTTGGGAAAGTTTGTTGCAAGCTTTGCTATGTGATAAATGCTTGTTGATATGCCTAAAATTATTGTTATACTAACAATGCTTGTTGTTGGTCTTGTTGGTGTTGTGCCAACAATGCTTATTGTTGATCTTGCCAACAATGCTTGTTGTTGGGCTAATAGTTGGGCTAATTCTTGTTGCACTTGGTACTATTGCAGGGCTTGCTGATATGCTTGCTACAGAGCTGCTTGTTTTTGTGCTTGGTATTGTGCTTGCACTTGAGCTTGTTGGGCTAGATATTGTGCTTGTGCCTGAGCTTGAGCTTGTTAAGTAGCCTATTGTGCAGCTTGGGAAGCCTATTCTTGTTGAGAAGCTTGTGTAACTTGAGCTACCTAAGTTGTTTGTGTAGCTTGGGTGGCTTATTGTTGTTGCAATAAAGTTTGGGCTTGGGCAACCTATTATGATTGTTGTGCTTGTTGTACAACTTGTTGTTCCTATGCTTGTTGTCCAACTTGCATAGCTTGTTGATTTTGAAATTGTTGAAGTTCCTTTTGATAGGCTTGTTGGGTAGCTTGGAGTGTTATGCTATATTGGTTTTCCATGTTTGGTTTTGGTGGTGGTGGTGGTGGATTCAGAATTGTGTGAGATGTTGTGATGAGAGGTGCTATTGGATTGATTTGTGCAGTGGGTGGTGCAGTTAATATGATAGGTCCTTGGGAGACCACATTTCGAGGTATTTGGGGTATTGTAGATGATGTGTTGATTTCTTGTGTTGTTTGGATTGTTTCCACCTGTTGTTGCAATATCGATGGAATGATCAAAGGATTCAATATGATGATTTTATTTATGATTGGAGGATTGTTTTGATTTTGTTGATTGAGGTATGGTAAAGGGGGTTGCCCTCAACTAAGGATTGGTTCGGATGTTAGTTGTAGAGGTAGAAATGGTGGGAATATGGGTGGTGTATTTCCTTGAGGAAATGATGATGAGGAGTCAAAGATTCCCCCTTGTCCAAATAGTCCACATTCTCCTTATGAAGTCATGGGGAGAGAGACTTCTTTTTGAAGAGGATATGTCAATGTCATGGAGAAATGGGATGGATTTTTGGTGTCATGAAATACAAGAAGAATGTATGGGTGTTTTGGATCTAATGAGATGGATTGAACCAAAATGGTGTTTGCATCCAAGTATTGGTTGTTTACAAGGGGATGTGTTTGAAGAGCATGAAGCAATGAGATCCCCTTGTTGACAATAGGTTGAGTTAGAACAAGAGATGATGTGGGTTGTGGGATGGTTTGAGTGATGCTTTGAAAGGAGGGTGTGAATGAGACTGGTGGCATAATCCCAAGTAGTTTCTCCACAATAGTGCTTACATCAAATTAGAAGGGAGTTTAGCCCCTTCTTTTTCCAATTCTAGCATGTATTGTGAAAAAATAAGTTTCATCATGGCATTGACAATTTTGTGAGTCTCGGGATTTTGGACCATTTCTGTGTTTTCATCTTGAGTCATCCCTAGGACATTACTAGTGATGTCCTCTAGTTGGCCAACTTCCTCTTGAGGATCTTATGGTATTAGAGGAAGATTGGGTTGGGGATTGCTAGATACAATGGGATTGATTTTAGGAGTGGTTTGAATCAAGTCACTTGAATTAGATGTTTCTTTTTTCATTTCCATGTTCTTGTGTTGAGATCTAGTTTGGACCATAAAATAAGGATCACTTTTTAGGAATGTGGGAGGTGAACCTCTAACTCCTTGGATTGATCAATACTTTAGGTACAAAAAAGAAAGTCTAAGATGTTAAGGATCAAAGGGTGGTGATGAGAAAATGAAAGATAGGTGATGTGAACGATGGAATTCTTAGGAACCTTGAAGGAGATACTAGACTTTAGGACTTTTGGATTTTTGATATTGGATTTGATTTTGGATTTCAATTTTAATTTCGTTTGATTTGATTTTGATTTGAATTTAATAATGAACTCGTAAACTCAAAGAGGTTATATGTTCATGTCTTGGAATAAATTTAACTAAGTGTATGAAGAAGGATGCATCTACACACACTTAGCCAAACAAGATGATTTTGAATTCATTCAAAGGATTTTCCCAAAGTCTAGTATGAATGTTTTTTCCAAGATTTCTAAGAGTTGTTTGTGAGATGGATTTTGATTGATGTTTGAGGGATGGATGAGAGTGTTGATTTTTATCCTAAGTGAACCTAAAGAGACTCTTGCTTACAAGACCTCAGTATTGAAGAACATGCTATACTTCCTATGTGAGAAACTCAAACCTTTGAAAAAGTCTTGGATTTTGACAATAGTAAAATGAATACAAATTGGGGTTGTTCTTTGAAGCACATTTGTAAAATTTGAAGACCAATCTCTCTCTAAATTCGTAAAGTGTTGAGAGACGTTTCTTGAGAGCTGTTGGACTAAGAATTTTAGACTTTGGTTTTCAGATCTTGATCTTTTGTGAAATCATTTGGAAAAGAACATGTGCGGGGTTCAATTGTTTATTATCTTTGCTTAATGAATTATCTTTACCACAAACACTTTCTTTCCTTATATTTTCAAACTAAATGTCTATTGTCTCAATTTCTTTTCATCCCACAAGATCCATTATGTGGAAATCAAGGAAATCAAGGAAATAGTTCCCTAATGTTAACTTTAGTGAGAGAAAATTGAGATATAAATTCAAATATTTAGAAGCCTCTAAGGATGAAATCCCTAGGGAAAGCAACAACACTTGGATTTTTTCAAAGGTATTTTCTCCTCCTAAAGGGTTTGAAATTTTGAGGATTTTGTCGAATGTTTGTTTTTCAATGTTTTAGATCCAAGCAAAGTGTTTTGATTCCAAAATGATGCACAACCATAGGATAGAAAGAGATAATATTTGTTGAATTCCCACTTGGATAAATCCAACTATGCCTATTCGTAGTGGCTTATTAGAAGCTTGACCACACTGACTCCCCTCCATGACACACACTTCTTGGATCAACCAAGATTCAGTTCACATGAATCTCCCATGACGAACTTCTCATCTCTACTAAAAACTAAAAAAATGTGGGACGACTTCAGAACAACCGTTCTGGCACCAACAAATAGTAAGAATTTTTTCCTCTAAAAAAATTGGTTCTTAGTCAGGGTGATCAAGGACATGGCACCTTGTGAGCATCTAGCAAGCCACTAAAGTCTTTAATCAATCCTATTAGGGGAACTTATACTTTTTAAGGTGGTACCCTATTCTGAAAGACACTGTATGACTAAGGCCTACATACCATGAGGACTTGACAATTTAGTCTTATCCATTTGTATACCAGCCCTAGGAAAAAGCAGTTGGAGTCACGTTTGAATTGGTCTTAGGTAGGCCCCTCAAAAGTTAAATAATAGTGAGCAAGAACATTTGTAGCTCGATCAATCTTTCTTTGCGTGAACAAAGAGAGAATGCACATGATATACTCAACTCACACTAGCAAGATTTATTCAATTTTAAAAGTCCAAATTGAAGTGTGGAGGCAATATTTTAGACAATCTAATATCACCAAAAGACTTTTGATTCTCAAGATCACTGTGAAGCACAAGAGAACTGCATACACCTTTTAAATGATATTAATTTGTAAAAAAGACTGCAAAGCACGAAAAACACATGTTTATTTTAACTTCAAAAGAAATAATTGATTCTTTTTATATCACTAAGATGACGTATGAATTTTTCTTGCTCAATTTTTAGATCCAAAACAAACTCTAGTAAGTTCCTATGGTTCTTTTTAAAACCCAAAAAAAAATTATTTTTAGTCCTAAAACTTGAAGAGAACAATAGCCTTAAAATGGGATTACAATTTCTCCCAAAGCATTTAAATACACTTGATACAATCATATGATAATGCCATAAGAAGTCATGTATTTTCTTCCTCCTTTCCCTCTTGATCACTTCAACCTACAAAAACTGGTCAAACTACAAAAAACAGAGCCACAAACAAGTTAGAATTCAAAGGTGATCAAACTAAAAAAGAACATGTTGCATTAAAACTAAAAATTGACCTTTTACCCAACTCCAACATCGCAATCCATGAAGGTGTCGCAATTTGAAGAAGTCCAGTGGTGCTTTAATGAAATCAGCGACACTCTGTGGAGAAACAAAGACTGTGATTGTGTTGTTGTTTCACCAAGTGTCACTCTTTGGAGTTTGAAAGACTGGTCCTTCAGGAAAATACCAGAAGTGTCACCCTTTGAAGTAGACACAATGTCGATATATAGTGACACTAGATTGATAGCGTCGTTGTTTCTTGCAATCATAGAAACTTAAAAAAATAACAGAATTTTAACCAAAACACATGTTAATTTCTCAAGATTCACCCTCCTTCTAGTAAAAAAATGTGAATGGTTGATCTATACCTAGTCAAACATCATCAAACAACTTGATGTTAGTTATCAAACAAGTCGAAAACAATCATTCCCCATGCAATTCATTCAAATTCCAAGAACAAGAAACAAAGTGAAATTGAACAAATGAAAGCTACTAAATCTTGCTCAAAACATTCAAACCATTATCCCACAGGGGAATTGGTGCTACTTTGATGTGGAACGTATCCATTTCCCAATTCCTTGCAAGCTTTGATGATGAACAATGTGATCCTTGATGAAAATTCTCAATAACCTACCTATGGTGATGAAATTCTATGATAACTTTGACAAGAATGGATGAACTTTGCTTCAAATATGTAGATAGTGACTTTGCCTCAAGTTGTGGATCCAAAATCAATATAAGAGCTCTCCATTTATAGGAAAGAAAGATGGAGGAATGAGAAACATGAAGGATGTGGGATTAAAGATAGACCAATGGCATTGTGCCACTTGTCAAAATGTTATTTAAGAGAGATGGAGCACATTTTGATCAATGTGCAAATAAATGAAATTAGGTGGAAATTTGAAATTTGAAAGTTGGCTTGTGGAGGAAGAGATGGAAGAAGAGTTAATGCCACTTGGCTCAAGAAAAAGGACATGTAAGAGGCTTAAATTCCATGTTGAACAACAAGTCCTTTTGGGAGGGAGATTTCAAATGGAGAGAATATCTCTATAAGATGCCCTTTTGAATGAAAATAGAAGAATTTATAAATCAACTAAATTGATTTACTTGTGCAAGTTGCAAAATCTAGAGGATTTGATGGATTAGCGTCAAAGTTAATCATGTTTTAATTAACTTAGATGGAGATTAGTTGATTTGACACTTGATTTAGATTTTTGGATTTATTTAAATCAATTGGGAGGAATAATGAACATTAGATTTAATTAAATAAGGTTTGATTTATTTCATTAAAGGGATTATGTTAGATTTAATCAAATAAAGGTTAATTTATTTAATTAAAGGAAGACTATGATTTAATCAAATAAAATGATTTATTTAATTAAAAGAACATTAGGAATAAATAAATAGTATGATTTATTTAATTAAAAGAAGATATTGATTTAATCAAATAAAGTTGATTTATTTAATAGAGTAATTATGATGAATTTAATCAAATAAAGATTATTTGATTAAATGGTTAGTAGAGAGATGATTTAGGCAGAATTGGTGTTAGTAAATCAGGATCAAGTTTAGGATATCAATCAGTATAATTTGAACATCTACATTATTATTACAATATAACTTAATTAAGTGAAATAAATTGAATTATATTACCTTCTTGTACAAGGTTTGAAACACAGTCATAGTCTTTAGATGCAAACACTTGATCACTATCTTCAATAGTTCTTTCATATTGATGGTGTGCTTGTGCAAGTGTTAATGACCTTTTCTCCCACTCTTCAAACCATTTTATATTCTCACATGCTTCCCAATCTCTTGAGATACAAAAATGAAAAAAAAATGCAAGCTCCCTTGTCTAGATAGTCCATGTGTTTGTTGTTGAATTTTTAAATGAATTCCATTTAGTAGATCCACTAATTGTCTCACAATCAACTCTAGGTAGAATTTTCTCTTCTTTAACCAACCAAAAGAATTGATGAACTATAGAGTACTCACTCAAACTAGGTGTAGATAATATTGTATTGCACCAATCCTCAATCCCATGTGCATCTTTAAATTTTACATCCACAAATTTCAATTGTTCTTGTGTCACCAAAAAAATTATACTCTTGAAGAAAAAGGAAATTTTGTGCTTAATTTGGTCCTATTTTAGACACCCTTGCATCAATCACCCCTTAAAAACAACATTTATAGGCCCCTAATGGTCACTATTTTTGACGTTAAGGCCTATTTGACTCACAAATCATACAAATCTCAACAAACAATATTCAAATAATTCAAATTCTAGAAATCCCACCTCAAAAACCCTTGGTGGGGCTAAGTTGCCTAGGGTGGTGACTTAGTCCCTTTTGGGGGATTTTTTAATTTTGAGTAGGAAAATCACTAACTTAAATCAAATTTCCAATGGATTTCAACCTTTGATGTCAAAATAATGAATAATTAGGTATTAATTCCTATAAATATATCTTTTCAACAAACAAATTCAAAAGTCAAGTGTCAAATATCTTTCACAAGAAGATTGACTAGTCTATCTACAACAAAGTTGAAGCTTTAGGGCAACAAGTTAGGGTTTTTGCAGGTCTTCAAGCTCACTTTTTGTCCATGATCTCACATTGAAAAGGGTTGATCATGGATGCCTATGGAGAATCATGGAGAAATCTTGGTTGAGGAGATGCAACTAGCCATCAAATCAATCCTAAAGACTTGTTTTCAAAGTGATTCCATCTTCCATTTTCTCTATACTTTCAACCTAAGGAAGGTTTGTGTGTTATTAAGATTCATTTCTAATGTGATTGATTGTATTTTAGAATGATTTTTGCATCTTTCTAATTCCATTAATGCATCTTATTCTTGTATGTTAGAATAAGGTTGCATCTTATTTCAAATTTCCTAGTCTTAAATACACTTAGGACTAGGGTTTTATGTAGATTTTATTATCTCTTTCAAGGTTTAAATACCAACTAGGGGTTTGACCAAGGAAAAATCCCATTAGAAACCAAATTATATTATGTTTTGTAGGTGTTTTTGAAGATTTGGATTTGGGTTTCCGTCAAAAAACATAGTGCAGACTGTGGGCTTCCATTTCCACTTTCAGATTTGTAAAAAATACAAAGTGAACAAAGTCACTAATAGTGGAAACTTAGTCCCACTACACTGGTTTGTTAAAAAATTCCATAGATCTGGATACCCATTTGCTTGAAATGGGTTTTAGAATAGTTCCTCGAATCTAGGACTAAGTCGCCCAGCTTGGCATAAGTGTCCTAGTTGGCCAAAAAATATTTTTTCTCGAATTTCAGGGACATTTACAATCTTCATTCTATCCTTCATCAGTTTCTGGGTGCATAATTTTTGTTTATCATATTTATCTTGTTCTTTATTGGATTTAATTTATCATTTTACATATCACAATGTGTTTTCAAACAGCTTGCATTTCTTAGGTTTTGCATTAATATTCATTATCTTTTGTCAATTCCTTGCATTTAGACATATTTCAATCATACTAGCATTATTCTTGACTTAAAACCCAAGTTTTTGTGGGATATCTTTCTCCTTTTAGGTGAAAATCCCTAGAAGTGCAAGAGAGAAGCCTCTACAAAAGTTTGTGGTTTAGTTCTCTAGCAAGAATTATTTTGACACACGCAACAACTCCATCATGTTCTTCTTTACCATGCCTATCTTAAAAAAAACTCCATATATGTTGGACATTAATTTCCTTGTGAACCCTACTTAACTAATAGAACATTCAAGTATTTTTGAATTGTCTCATATAATTATCTGACCATATGAGGTTTATGTCATCTAGATTCCTCTTGCTATTAAATTTCTATAAAATATATTGAAACAGTATTGAACAAACTCTGACGAGTGTAATCGGTTTTCACTCAAATAAAAATGATACTCCCTCAAAACTTTTCTATCATCCTCTATGATATCATCTGCATGTCTACAAACAATATGGACAAACATAGCTAGTTGCACTAAATTATAATATTATTATTGAATTTCCTCTTGTGGAGCTAGAGTATAATTTTTCACAAAATCAATCACTAAAAGTATAGTACCAATTGGAAATGTGTTTCTACATGAGTGAAATTGTCCATCAAGCTATCGAGCATGTTGAGAGTGTATGGCATATTTTGGTACAATCTTATTCTTAAATTCACTCATGAATGTATGCACACTAACGTTTTTTGTAACTAAATCACAACACTCTCCTATTTTTCCATCTTTTAAAGAATAGTCAACATTCTTAAATATTTTAACATTTACTAATTGTTGTCCAAAATCATTATCAACACTTTCATGCATACAAATTCTTAAGAATGAAAGATTTCCACAACTAGTGCATTTTCTAGAAATACAAGAACTTAAATAAAACAATTTACCTTTAGATCTTTCACAAAACAAACCTAATATAAACTTACTTATTGTTTCAGGTGGCATATTAATACGACATTCATGTATAATCATGTTAGTATGTAAAGTACAAAATATATATCAAAAAACATCATAAAAATAATGAAATTGAACATGCATTTTACAACAACATATTCATTGCTTATTAATTTTTACATACCAGAGTTTACATTTTTCAAAAGACTTTTGACTTATTTTAATATTACTAGATAACACTAAATCACCACAAAATTTTCTATAAAATTCATTTTGTGTTGTATCTAATAGGTGTTTTGGATGAGGATCACAAACTTTGGACCCCACTCTTATTTTAAAAAAATCTCTAGAATTAGATGATACCCTAGTATTATAATGCCAATATTTTTCAATCAAAGATTTAATCTGAACATTCATTTTCATATCAGACCTTGAGAGTTGACCACTAAATCTCCAACATTGGTTAATTGGATCAGTTTCTATATTTTCTCTTCTTTTTGCCACTCTTAGCAATGCTTTAGGATGTATTTGTAGAACTTCACTAATATTACTTACCATTCTTTTTTTCAAGGTTGCTTTATTAACTATAGTAGTTGTTATATAGATCTTCTTGCTGCATTTTTATCTTTAGATCAACCATTTTTTCCAATATATTGAATGGCACTAGAAACAGTAGACATAGCATGTTTTAATGATTGATCTTTCCTTCTTGGTTTAACAAAAATGCCTAACTTTTTCATTATTTTCCTCATTTTTTGCATTCTCATCAATTGCATCATTAGTTGACATTTAAATGCAAGTTTTTTATGATAAAATATTTTTTTGTGTATTCTATTCACATGTTTTCTTATTTTCCTCCAAGTAATCTTACCAAGAAGATTATCCAAAACATCACTTTCAATTTTGAGAAAAAGTATTTTCATTAAATTCAACATCACATTCTATATTTTCATTTTCATTTTCATCAAAAAATTAGTTTTCGTTTTCATTTTCAACAAAAGGATCATTCTCATTTTAATTTTCAACAAAATATTTTCATTTTAATTTTCAACAACATTTTAAAAAAAAATTATTTTCATTTTCTAATTTATTTTCAAAAAATTCTATAAAAATTTCATCTCTCTGAATATTATCAATGTCAACATCATTAAGTCTAGCAGATTATAAAAATTCTACAAATGAATTTTCCATTTCACTAAAATGTGGATTTGAAGACATGACTGGATTTGTGCCTATTGAAACATTCTCCATAGCATTGAAAGAGGGATTTGAAGACATACTATGACTTGTTTGTAATCATATTATTTTCCAAATTGACTTCTTGAAAATTAGCTTCATCTACAACCATGGTCTCCTCAATTTTTTAATCTTCAATAGTTGTGGAATAGGATGCATTTCACCATCATTCATTGATTTAATTCTAATTCTTTTTTCTCTTTGTCTTTGTCTCTCCTTCTCTCTCTTTACTTGAATTTCATTAGGATTCAATATCTTCCTATCTTTACTCTTATTACAAGCTTGTGAACACATGATTATAAAATTCTCAAGCACAAATGAATGTCAATAGTGAAAGTCTTCAAAAATTCAATCCAAATTGCAAGTTTGAACCATAGATTTTTGGCACCATGCACCTTTCTAGCTCTTCTAGGGTTTTTCACCTAAAAGGAGAGAGGTAGGAAAAAAATGCTAAGGGGTTCATTCAAATTATGTTAAGTATGATGTTTTTTGAGCTAAATGTAATAAACTAAGTGCAATTAAGTAATCTATATGACTAAATTTTAATGCAAAACTGAAGATTTAAGCTATGCCAGAAAACACAATGGGATATGCAAACGATGAAATAAGAATGAATAAAATGTAGAACATAAAGAAATGGACTGAAATAGTGTGCACCTGGGAAAGATTTGAGGAATTTGGAGTGGTTTGAATGCTATCTAGAATCATAGAAAATAAACAGTGGGACTCATTCACCCAAGGTGGTGAATTAGTCTTGCTTCTAGTGAAAACTGTGGGGAACTAGTTTTTGACTATCAGGATCCAAAATATCACAAAACCTAGATTTTTAGTATTAAGGTGGGACACATTTTCCACTAGTGGTGAATCATTCGTCTCAAAATTATGAGAAATCAGGAGACAACTCTACAATAGTAGATCTAAAAATGTCTACTTGTTAGGTTATCGAAGTCAATTCTGCAGGAAACAGACATAATACCTTCTCTAAGCTTGAAATATGGTTGATTTGACTTGAAGCACCTAGTTGACTTGTTGACCACTCTTCAACACCTAAATACTTGTTAAATCTGCACCAAAAAGTATGGAAACACAAAAGCAAGAGGGGGAAAATGGTTGAGGGTTAGCAAATAGGGGTTTTTCTTGGTCAAACGCCACTTTGGTAATCAAACACTTAGTAAAATAATGAGATGCAAGAGAATGATAAACAAATAACATGAAAATGCTATCAACTTACCAAACCATTGATGAAAATCTAAAGATATGTCAATGGATGCTCTTAAATGCTTGATTGATGCTTGATTTTATGTTGTAAAGTGCTTGAATTATTGAGTGAATGAAAATATTGCTTGGATGTGAAGTGTGATTGTAGGAGATGTAAAATGAGGTGAAAATAACTTATTTATACACACTTGTGCCTTAGTAAGTTGTTAATACCTCATCACAGCTTGACATCAAGTGATTTTGAATATAAACTCGAAAGGAAATATAAAATAGTTTGAATTTGGAGCCAAGGAAGACTCATTCGCCACTCATGGTGAATGGGTCCCACCTAGGACGTCAAAATGGGTGTTGAGAATTATCTTGTATTTAATGTTATTTTTTGGGTTTACATTAAAAAAATGCACTTAATTAAAGCTTATAAGGGCATAAAGGGGTCAAATAAAGTATAAGTGAGGTGTAAATAGTGAAGTTATGCCTAAAGAAGTGTGAAATCTTGTTACAAGACTTTACAACACTTCAAGTTAGGACATAATAAGTGATGAAAAGGTGATTTTTATATGAATTATAATAAATAGAGTCTAGAATAGTGTAGAAATGTTTTACAACACTTCACAACACCTTCACAAGACATCAATATTTGAATTTTAGTATGTAAATATGCATGTTCAAGCCATATTACTATATAAAATTAGAGCAAAGTAGACCAAACATCATGAAACAAGACCTAAAAGGCCATGAAAATGACAAGGGGCCATTTTTCTATGACACAAAGTTGAATACCAATAAAGACAAAATTCTTCCTCATTTGTTCCTCTAAACAAGTAGAAAACTAACACAATTCCACTTTAACAACTATTTACATGATGCCTCCTTTCAAAAATTCAATCCAAATTGCAAGTTGAAGACCTATAAAAACAAAAGTATTCCGCTTTTGTTCCTCCAAATGAGTAGAAAACTAACACAATTCCACTTCAAAAACTGATTACATAATGCCTCCTTTGAAAAATTCAATCCAAAATGCAAATTAAACACCTATAAAGACAAAAGTTGATAGAAAATAGCCCAATATGTCACAGTCAGCCATAAATGTGAAGTTGTAGACTTCACAGTCAAAATTTTCCATTAAATTTTAAAAAATGGTAAAAAAAATGGGATTCCATTTATAAAATGGGATCTCGTTTAATAAATTGGGATCCCTTTTTATAATCAAGATCTTGTTTCCCAATATTAAATTTCAAGACCATTGACATGGAAATTGGATCCTGTTTATAAAATGAGGTCCCATTTCCATTTCAATGGTCCTGACATTTAATATTGGGAAATAGGATCCTAATTTACAAAACGGGATCCCATTTCTAAAAAAATCAAATTCCACTTGCTTTGTGGTCGGGTTTTTCACTTGTATTTTGGTTTGGGAAAAGCATTGGCAATACAAACCTAGGCCTTCAACCTGGTTTGACCTACAAGTTAAAGGTCCTAACAATGCCATAGAAAAATAGTGACTTTGGACTTATGGCTAACGACTTTTTTTGCAAAAAAATTTGACGAAATTAAAACCCATTATAGATGAGACAATGCAGATTCCAAATATGTAAATTTTTTTACAATTAGATTATTTTTTCTATTTTTTAATTATTTTTTGATGAAACTAGTCCATAAACTTGAAATATTAGGGTTATTTACTATATTAATAACCTTTTATTAAAATATCTTTTTGTAAAACAAATTGCATGAAAAACATACTTCAGACAATTATTTTCAATTTAAGAAAAGTTCAAAAAATGATAACTTTAAGTCATTTTATGTGTGACGTACAAGACAATTTTTCAAAATCACAAATATGGCTAGTAAAAATTTAACAAAAAAAACAATTCAATAAAAAATTACAAAATAATATCAAAAGCATGCTTCAGTGAGTCACAAATATTTTCCCAAAAGGATTTAGAAAAATACGATAGCTTAGGTCAATATATGTATGATGTACACATGCATGGTATGGTAAAAAAAAAGAGTGACCTTTAAACAATGATGTTAATAAACGCTTATTGAAACTCAATTTGTACCATCTGGATATTGAAACAAATTACATATTTTGAAACTAGACTCCGAATAATACATTTTATGATTAGTGACATTTTTTAAGATTCAATTTCTAAGTGCTTCAAATTTTAAGTTCAAATGTGTCAAATTCTGAAAATTAGGGAAAACACTTCAATTTTTTGGCCAAAAAGGGGACTCAATTTCTTGCCAGCACCCCCTACCCAAGGAGGACCCATTTTCCACTAAAGGAAAATGGGTCTTGGCATAAGTTTCCAAGACCTAACTTTAGGGGGGTGAAAGAAGATCAAAAACCCATGTCAAATATGCATAGAAAGGGGGGTTCTATGTGGAGAGGATGTTGGTAGATGGTTAACACTCCCCTCAAGATTCACAACATGGACTAGAACTACCTCTTGTGCACCTGTTAACTCTGGTAGTTGTGTCGGGCATTAATAGGTTGATCTTTAGGTGCAACGACAACTGCGGGCCAACAATTGGTATTAGAGCCAAAGGTGTCAAGTTTGAATCACTTGAGTGAATGTTGAGGGGGAGTTTGTTGGTAGATGGTCAGCCCTCCCCTCGGGATTCGCAACATGGACTAACCACCTCCCATGGAATTGTTAACTCTGGCAGTTGTATCGAGCATTAACAAGTTGATCTTTTGGTGCAACGACAACTATGGGCCAATAAAAGACCCATTCGCTACTAAAGGAAATTGGGTAAACACCATTTTATAGGACCTTAATTTTTCCAACTAGGTGTCGGGGTGGCTCCTTAGAAGGTGTCATAAATAAGTCTTAAATTTGAATTGAAGGAGCTAATTATGCTCAATTAACCACAATTAATTAATGAGACCCTAGATAAGTGTGAAAGTGTGTTACAACACTTTACAACACCTTAAATAGGGTACAAATTAGGTACATTTTATTAAAAAGGGATCAAGATTAATGTGAATGTGTACAACACATTACAACACTAAACCTAGGGAAAATTAGGTTAATTCGATGATAATTATTCCCAAATTAAGTAAGGAAAGGGGATATCTTTTCCATTACAACATTTTTCTCCCACTTTAGTGAGAGTTTGTCTCCATGAAAAACTCACACTAAAGTATAAATTCAAGACACTTTAGTATGCACCAATAATAAAGATACATAGTCATACCCTATGAAAGGCCGAGAAAAAAAAAAGAAAAAAAAAAGGATCAAGAACAACCATTCCAACGTGATGTAGAATGGGGTTGTTTGGACGTAACATGTGCTACTCACTCTATGGTAGTGAAACCTTATTTTGTCCATTAGGTGAGCTATCCCGAATATGTATGCTCACTCTAGGGTAGTGGAACCTCTACTTCTCCACTAGTTGAGTTATCTCAAGGAGGTGGTTTAGTGAGAAATTCATGTTTGTGATTAGCTTCTCACCATACAATGAGAAATTAATGCCACTGTATCAACTTCTCATCATACTAACCATACCAAAGCTATCTTCCTGATAACTTCAATAAGGAACCACAATGTTATGCTTTTATAGATTCTTTTGAATTTCATGTCTATAAGTTTTTGTTAAAGAGGATTTTTTCTTTGTTCATGTAAAGTCTTCTTCTTAGGGAACATTGTGCCTAATTTCTCCAAGAGACTCAAAAAAGTCAAGGATATCAGATCACCACTTATGGGATGCCTCATTTGCTTCATACCACGAAGGGAGATCATATGCTTAGAAATATCTCACTCTTGGAGGACATAAAACCCAATGACACCACCAAGGAAAGGACATGTCACAAGAAAAAAGAAAAATAATGCCATGAAATTTTACAAAATATGTCATTTATGTATGCCCCCACTTTAAATATTTTCTACACCATTGCTATGAGAAAATTCTTTAAAGTAGCCAATGTTTTGTCCTAATACATGAGAGCTTTCCTTAGAAAACCCTATCCCTAGTCATATGCATCCAAAATAAAGTTGCATCTTGAAATAGGAAGGAAGGTTTTCCTCCACAAATACATAAGGGATCTATGGATTTGGGGTTAGTATGTCTTTGCTATATTGTTGTTCAAGAGCTTGGAACTATCATAATTCCCTAAATACTCATAGAACTAGAAGAATGACACAAAGAGAGTGAAAAAAAATACAATCCTTTTAGGTCAACATGGAAGAGACCTAAATGTCTACATGTCTTGCATCATCCCCAAAAGGAAAACATAAGAACAATGAAAAGATAAAAATGATTTTATACGAAAAGGGAGGGAAATTGTATAATATCACCCTTATTTCCACTAAATCACTCAAGAATGTCCTAGGATTCCTAATTGGATTGACTAGAAACCTCACAAGGTGAGTCAATTCTCAATGAGGAGGACCTAGGAGGTGGTTCTTTAAAATTTTAGGGGTTCACCACCAAGAAAATGCTTGGAAAAGACAAATAAACATTCAACCTACAAAACCTAGTTATGCAAGATAAATGAAGGATGCAAATGATGAAATTATGCAATAGGGAGCTAGGATATGTGTACCAGGGAAGTCTAGAAATGTTGTGAGGATTCTAGAAATGCAAATGAAGCTATCAAAAATTTCTAGGGAGGACAAAGACACCCTTACTATTGTCTTAGTCCCACTACTATTTTTTGAGGTAGATGTGGAATCCTCGAATGCCAGATTAGGATCTAAAGGAATCTCTACAAAATATGCTCAGGAGGACTAAGACACCTAAGATCTAGTATATTAGTCCCATTTTGAATTTATGAAAACTCTGAATGTTGTCATGAGCTCCAAGTTTTTCACTTTCTTCTTCTCTGATCTCATGTTTTGAAACTTTCAAATTTGACCTATAGATGAGTTTTCGTGAAGATGAAAACTTGGTAATGCAACTTTGCAACTTTGCAACTTTCAACTTCAAATGATCTTCAAGTCTTCAACCTAAATCTACAATCACAAATATGCATGAAGGGAAAAACTTGTTGTTTGTTAGTGAATGGTGGTTTTCCTTGGTCAAACCCCTTGTTGGTAATTAAACATTGAAATGAAATAGAATAATGAAGGGAAATGATGAATTAACAACATGAAATGCTACAACTCACCAAACCCTTATAAATTCTACAAACTTGTGTGAAATATCTGCAATGGATATGGATCTTGAATCAAAGGGTATAGACTTGAATTGTTTGCTTAAATTAAAAACCCTACATCATGAATGTCTGAACAACAACACACATGATGCAAAAAGATCTTTGATATGATGTTTGAATCTTGATTATGGCTCCAAATGCTTGATAGAAATGTTCTTGAATGCTCTTGTGAACTTTATTTTCTATCATGAGTGCTCTCACAAAGGACTTGGGTTAGAATTAATGAATGAACCTTGTATTTATACTTATATATGCTTAACATCCTAAAATTACATCACACCAAGTCAATATATGAATTCATTAAATAAAGGAGGATAAATCCCACAAGAATTTGAAATCAAATCCTGAAAATAACTCAAGGAGGACTAAGATTCTGTAGGTGGCATCTTACTCCCAAGTCATAAAACTTGGGGCACAAACACCAAAAAGGGGCCCAATTAAGATGTCTCAAAATCAGGGTCTTGAGACCTTTGGGGGACAAAGACACATAGATGAGATCATAATTATTATTTAAGCATTGGAGAATGTCAGGATTAGCAAAAAAAAGATATAATTCATATGGCTTGTATATGCAAAATACGACCAATTAATACATAAATAGGGATAAATACAACAAGGAAGACCAAAACAAGTGTAAACATGCAAGGGTATGCATTTTACTTCACTACAAAAACAAGAAACTTTTCGGTGAAGATGGAAGAGACCTAAATGTCTCGGTACCTTGCATTGAATCCGTATAAGGAAAACACAAGAAAAATGAAAAAAAATTATCACATAGAGAAGAATATAGGTACATATAGAGGAATGCACAAAAATAGAGAGATACATCAAATGAAACATCATGAGGGATCACATTACACACATGCAATCACATAAAGAAACATGAAAATACAAATACTAGTCAAGCAAATGTGAGTCAACCTAAAGTAGGTCGTCCACATCCCAATCTCAGTTTATATAAGAAAAAGGTGGAAAAATAGAGCCAAAGGGACAAGAGCAAGTGCCAAACTAGGGGAAGCACTAGGTTCAACACTCTTTTTAGGAGATTTTTCATTTAAGCTCATAGAAGAATAAAACAATGTATTTAACTCATCATGCACTTCATCAATCTTTGCAATTTCAATGCCATCATATAGATTTATCACAACGAGAGATCAAATGACAATGTACATGTAAGGTTATTTTTTATGTTGCGACGAGGGTATAGAGTCAACATACATTGCTCCAAGTAAGTTCAGATTTTTATTCTGTATGTTATTGTTATCTTATTTTGTTTCTAACTTATGAGCAATAGCATGTTGTCTATGCCTACACTCTCTAGCACTTCGATTTTGTTTCAATCTATTGTCAATTTTTGTTTGTGTAAGAGTGGGTTTGTCAATCAATGGTTGCTTCTATTCCTTAGGAGGAATAGAAGAAATAACAAGAGTTTTCTCAACTACTTTTTCTTTAACTTTCTAAACTTGTTTGACTCTAGGAGGGACAATGATTTTTTTTGGTTTTCTTGCAGTCTCTTTTAAGAAATTATAGGAGGATTGTCTATAGGTTGTTCTCGAATGTTCATAAGTGATTTTGGTTCAATCATTGTTTCATTGAGAATAGGTTTTTTAATTATAGGCTAAGGTATGTTTCGAAGGGATAATTTCACTGTTTTCTTTTCCTTGAACTTTTGATATGATTTGAAAAAGAATTCATCACGAGGCTTGATAGGTTCCATAGGCTCAAGCCAAAATAAATCTAATTAACAGTTTCCTTGGGTCGACATAGGATTAAATCCAATATTATGCACATTAAATATTTCATTTCCAAATGGAAAATTTAGTCATTTATACACAACCAAAGGGATATCATTCATGGAGCAAAGCCATGGATAGCCTATCTTCACATGAAATTGGTCTGATTGTGGAATGATGGTAAATGAGATAGTTAATGATTTTGGTCCAAATTTTAAAGGGAGAACTATTGATCCCATCATAGGACAAGAAAAACCATTATGCATCTTGATCCATGCTTTTGGTTTGTCATATGTATCTCAATATAGTTCATGCACATATAATAATGCTTCAATTATCACATTCTCTCCACATATGGTATCAATCAATATTTTATTAGTGGGGTTATCATTGATTCAACCAGTTATGTAAAGAGGACCATCAGGTGCATGCTTAATTATGTCATTTTGTGAGAAAGCAATGTCAAGAGGCTTTTTAGTTGAGCTCTTTTGAGGTCTAGATTTGATAAATCCTACCATTTTAATTACTTGTTCTTCATTGATATCTTTTGTGTTTTCATCATCCATGTCTACTTTCATTACATCATTCTTTTTTTCACTGGCTTTGGAAAATCAAATAGTGTGCTTACATAGGGGATTGGTAAATATTTGTAGTTTTAGTTAGGAGGAGCTACAAATTTATTTCCTTGATTATTCACACCTCTAATTTGAAGTTGATTATTGTCAATAAGGTTTTTCACAAGATGTTTAAGACACTTACAATATTTTGTACCAGGGTTTATTTTGTTGATAATAATGACAATAAGCATTTTGTCAAAATCCTTTAGGCAATGGTATATTAGGATCATGCTCTCTAATAGGAGGTAAAGTGAGTATTTTATTTTCAATAAGTTGCAACATGATATTATGAAGGGTATCGGGCAAAGGAGTGAACTGCCTATCCCTTTCCTCAAAAGGAGTTGTCTTTATAGCAGCCACTTGGTTATTAGTTTATTGACTTGTTTGAGTAGAATCCAGTTGTCAAAATCCCTTATTCTATTTATTGAAAGGTTACCAACTATTTTGAGTTGTGGATTCAAAATTTCCAAGATGACTAGGGGTATTTTTCACATCATGATCACAAGTCCAATTTTGATAATCACAAAGGGTTGTACATAACTATGTAAAGGATGGGAATCTCAACATTTTGATTTTTCTTTGTAAGATGGAGATAAAAATTCATTGAAGGTCTACGTCAGGAATCTTAATGTTTACTTGTGAATAAAGTGTTTGGTATCTTGTTGTGAAATCATTCACTTTCTCATCTTCTTTTAGTTTGCATATCATTAAATAAGCAAGGGTTATTTTATGACCCATGTGAATATGGAAGTGGTTGTAAAAGGCATCAACAAGTTCATTGAATGAAACATTTAAATTATTCGGTAAAGAAGAGAACCACTCTAAAGTAGTATCCTTCAAGGACCTATGAAAGAGATTACCTAATAGTTTATCCTCAAATATGAAATCACTACACAAGGCTGTAGAAGCAGGAACATGGCTAATGTGATCTCCTTTCCCACCATATTTCTCAAATCGAGGGAATTCTATATCTTGTTGCATTTGTGCTCTAAATATGTCCAAGGATAGTAGATTTAATTTGATGTATTACAAAGGTTGATTGTTGTTGCTTTGTTGTAAGGTTTTAACTTGTTGAAGTGATGTCATGGTTTGTAAAAGTGAGTTAAGGATAGGGTCATGTTTATTGTAGGGTTGAGGGGAATAAGATGGAGTGGTGTATGAATGTGGAGGACTAGTGAATTCCAAGTTGGTGAAGGTAGAATTTTGAGGCGTTATTGTGTTTGATTCGATATGAATAGCTAAGGAAATGTATATAGTGCTATTAGGTATGATTGTTGTCATTGGTTGAATGGTTCTTGTAGGTTGAAAGGTTGTTGTGGGTTGTGT
Source organism: Sequoia sempervirens (assembly GCA_007258455.2). NCBI lineage: Eukaryota > Viridiplantae > Streptophyta > Pinopsida > Cupressales > Cupressaceae > Sequoia > Sequoia sempervirens. Next base: position 152,837,061 of record VDFB02105785.1, on the reverse strand, counting down.
ACTATTGTATGTAGGAATGGACAATGGTATTGTGGAAGATGGAATTGGAATTCCACCTTGGCTTTGAGTGGACCCAAAAGCTTGAGTACAAGTGGTGATGGTAGGAACGATGTTGTTAACAAGAGGCACACTAGTTGTAGGAGATGAAGTCATTGGAAATGAAGTATGGAAACTATGAGCCATAGAGGGTTGACTATCAACACTATCAAAGAGAGAGTTAGAAAACCTAAGATCCATGCAAGATATCATGGGATGACATGAGCCTTGAACTATGTCTTATAATAGTACTACTAATAAGACACCAAGTTGTAAAAGCTCATACAAATTTTACAAACCTAGTGTGCAAACCAAAAATGGAATAAATGTTAATGAAATGACCTAGAATGTAAGTTTAAGATTCTACACAATGTAAAAACTAAATGTAATAAACTGAAAATGAAATATTCTAAATGTAATTTTTATTCTTGACAATGCACTAAAATGAAGCAATTTAAGATAAATGTAATGAATTTTATGAAACAACAAATCAGAAAACTGAAACTAGAAAGTAACAACAAAAAATAAAAGCCTAAAACTAAGATTTTAATTTCCAAAAAATGTAGATCAAGAGATAATAGGGACTCATTCACCAATAAGGGTGAATGGGTCCTAGTTAGGTACTTTTGAAATGTTTTAGTTGATTTCTAAGCAATTTTTAATACTTTTTCAAATGCCAAAAGGTTCAAGTTTGACCTGATTAGGGACTCATTTTCCAATAAAGGTGAATGAGTCTTGGTTAGGTGTTTTTTTAAATACTTTTTAATTATTTTAATTCCAAGTCTGAGATAGTAACTTTTAGTTTCAAATTTTCCTAAAATGTAATGTGAAAATGCAATGAAATGATGAATACAAAGGCCTACTTTAAAATACAATTTTGTTTTGATTTTCAAATAAAAGAGTATGAGATCTAAATGATATCCAAAATGACTAGTTTTTTAATGTATTTTTCAAATTTAAGAAATGCAAAATAATGCAATTTTAAACCCTAAATGAGATGCAATTTTGACTGTAAAGTAAGAAACCATAAATGAGATATAATTCAATGCAAATGAATGCAAGATCTAATCTAGGATTCAATGAAAGACTTCAAAATCATAAAATTGCAATATTCAATGAGTCAGGTTCACCAAAATGAAACATAGAAAATAAGGGTTCATCAAGGTGAATGGATCAAGATGATGAGCCACTAATTTTCACTATTAAACATTCAATTATGAGAGCCAAAATGCTAAAATAACAATCAGAAACTAACCTTAACTATTATGGAAACTATGAGGGGAGTTTTTGAAGATCAAATTAATGTGTACCTTGCTGCAAGATTCTTATTTTTAGGTCATAAAAGACTCATTTTCCTTTAGTGGTGAATGGGTCCCTATTAGGGTTCCTGAAACTGAAATCTAGGTTCTTTTCCTTAAATTTTGCACTTTAGATCCTTGGTTGTTAGCTCTTGGAAACCTAAAACAAATTTTGTAGCCTTGATTCCGATGTTCTTGCACTATGAATGACAACTTTGAAACTTGACAATTTTGAAAATTTTGCTTCCAATTTCTTCTCCACTTGATGTTCACCCTATAAATCTGCAAACACACATTCAAGTGAAGAAAAAATTGTTGATTGTTAGTGAATAGGGGTTGTCCTAAGTCAAACCCCTTGTAGGTAATTGAACCAAATGATGAAATAATGTAATTGAAGCATGAAATAATGGAATGTTGATACCTTGGAAGTTGTCTTGGAGTGTAAATCTGCAAACTAACATTTGGTGGCCATGAAGAATGTAGATCTTGATCTCAAATAATATGTGAAACAATGCTTGCAAGTAGAACTTCAATGCTACATCAACTATCTTAGCTCAACAACATGCTTGAATGCACTATGCCTTAGACATGATTGAAATAATCTTGAATTTCTACAATAAACTCTTCATAATATTCCTTAGAATTCCTTCAAAAATCTCTAATTCTCTCTCAAATTTTCTAGGATGTCTTGTAAACTTACTAGGAGAAACAATGTGAATTAGCCCCTTATTTATACTAATTCTAGAGATTAACCCTAAAATTCAAATAATTCAGGTTAACACCAAATCTAGGATAGAAAATCATTAGGATACCACTAAAATTAAATTGAAAATGGGTGCCCCACTCAAGGAGGACCCATTCACTACTAAAGGTGAATGGGTCCTTGCACAAGTTTCTAGGACCTTGGTTTAGGAGGGATAAAGAACAACAAAAACCCATGTGAAATATGCATAGAAAGGGGGGTCCTATGTGGACAGGACTCATTCACCTCTAAAAGTGAATGGGTCCTAGCACCATTTTCTAGGACCTTAATTTTTCCAAATTTAATGTTATGCAATTTGAATACTAGGTTTTAGGATGGATCCTCGAAATGTGTCATAAATAAGGCTTAAATTTGAATTAAAGGGGATAATTAAGCTCAATTAATCATAATTAATGAATGAGACCCTAAATAAGTGTGAAATTGTGTTACAACACTTTACAACACCTTAAATAGGATACAAATTAGGTACATTTTATTAAAAGGACCCAAGATTAATGTGAATGTGTACAACACATTACAACACTAAACTTAAGGAAAATTATGTTAATTCAATAACAATTATTCCCAAATTAAGTAAGGAAAAGAGATACTTTTTCCATTACTACACTTGTGCACGAACTCTATCAAGAAAAATATGAAAAATCAAAAACATGGATAAAGATGCATAATGGTTTTGCATGCCCTACGATGGGATCAATCACCCTTCCTTTATAAAAAGGATGGAAAAAAATATGTCTCATTCTCCATCATCTCAACATCAAACCAATTTCATGTGAAGCTTGGTTACTTGTGGCTACACTCCATGGAAGTCGTCCCATTGGTCGTGCATAAATGCTTAAAGTTTCCCTTTGACAATGAAATATTTATTATGCATCATAGTGGCTTTAACCCTTTTTATTCCTATGGAAACGTTTCATTAGGTTTCATTTGGCCAAAGCCTATGGAACCTATTAAACCTCGAGAAGAATTTTTTTTCAATTTCTATCAAAAGTTCAAGGAAGAATTAATAGAATTAACTATCACTTACCAACATGCCTCAACCAACCATCCTTGATGAAACCATGATTGAACCTAAAGACATTCAAAACAACCAAGACCAACCTAAAACCAATTCTTTTCCCATTTCCTACAAAATACCAAGTGATAATGAAAACAATGCTACCACACCTCCTAAGATAAAGAAAATTTACAAAGTTAAAGAGAAAATGGTTGAACAACCTCCAATGGTTCCTTCCATTCCTCCCCTTAGGGAAAAAATTAAACCTATGGTATATAAATCCACTCCTACACAAACACAACTTGATAGCCACACTAAAATAAATAGACGTGCTCAAGAGTGTAGGCGTAGGCATTGTGCTCTTGCTTGAAAGATTGGTGAAGGAAAAAAAATATATATCCTAACTTGATTGAAGGAATACATGATGAGTCTCCCTCTTCCTTGAAGAAAAAATATCCTATACCATAACTACAACAAGAGCTAAATCCTTCTTTAGGTATTATCATTTGACCTCCTATTGTGATTAATTTAGATGATGATGAGGAGACTACAAAAACTAACGAAGAGGTGCATAATGAATTGAATACATTGTTTTCCTCTTCCATGAGCTTAAACAATAATTTTCCTAAGAAGCGTGTTACCATAGTTCGAAACTTGCTATTGTCCCTTTGGCTAGTTTTCTACCTTCCATATATGATGAACATTATTGGGATGTGGATAACCTGCTAATAGGTTGAATTGCATGTGCCTAACTAGTATTTTGCAATATTTTTTTCTTTTGTGTGATTGTGTTGTGCCCCTAGCACACACGCCCCGTTTCGAACGGGGACCCTCTTTTCTTTTGCCTTGTCAGGTCATTTTGTCGCCACCTCATTTTGTGTGCCCCCTCTTTTTGTGTCTCAGATGGTCAATATCCCTTCAAAGTCCCACCATGAGTTGACCGTGCCTTCCCCTTTTCAATTTTGTCATGTTTTAGTCCCTCGCGGAGTCTCTTTGGCAGATTGCCCCTACCAGCGGCATTTGGCTCACGTCCTCTCGGCCCCCGGGGCCTGAACCTCCGTTAACCATTTATTACACACTGCAAATCTTGATGGCTTCCAAACCTCTCGGGCCCGGGACCCCAGAGTTCTGCTCCCAGGGTTCCGGAGGTGTTTCATCATTTCTTACGGCGAACCTCCCACGTCATCTCACCTTCTGGGCCCCGACCTCCTCTTTGCCGCTAGTGAGTTTACCAAGTTGAATCTTTTCAAGTGGTCACCTTCCTATGCCCTCTCGAATGCTAGACCTCGGGTCTCTCGCCACCGTTTCTAATTTTCAAATCCACCAACCTTTGTCTTGTCGTACCTGCATTCAATAAGGTCATTAATGGCGATTAGGGGTATAAAAGGCCAGCTCAAGTCTATCATTTTCACTTGGCAGTGTTGCAGAAGAATAATCAGAGCTTGCCCCAGGATTCCGCTGTCTTTTGAAGCTTACAATTGATCTTCATCCATTTCCTTCGCTTGTTGACTGTAAGTGAGCCCCACGCCTCCCTGCATCGAGTGTTTGAGGTTGGTCTTCTATTCACCCTCCTAAGCATTATTTTCATCATTTCTAGGGCTTAAAATTTGTAACAAGCATCAAATGACATGTGAACAATAGAATACGACATCATGAACAAAACCCATGTCCTTGAAAACTGAGTGAACTAACGTAGCATTCCCATGACCAATTTGGAGCTTTACCCCCTGCATGGCCATTATTCGCAAAGGCGTTCATGGCCCTCAAGCCCAGATCATTCCTTTGCTGTCGGGGACTTGACTGGAGATCAGAAATGTCAAAAGATCCTTTGGGTCTCTCAGGCCCAGGAATCCAAGCCTCCATCCCCAAGATTCCCCCCCTCATTCTCTATCGGTGAGACCTTCTCTTCGTTCAGTGAGACCCTTCGCCAAGTGCATCCTTCTCTTGTCAAGTGATGTCGGGGAAACATTCATCTGTCGCCAAGACCTCACCACGAGCTCCTTAGGTCTTGGCGACACCTTCACCTTTGGCGGGTCCCTTCATCTTTCGCCAAGACTTCTTGGCGAGGTTCCTTCTCTTAGCAAACACACTTGGCCCTTTCCGGTTAGCAAGACTTATCCACGGTCGGCATAACCTCTCAATGACTTAGAATCCTACACTGAACACTTACGTTTTGATCTATTTTTGCCAAGATAGTTTGGCCTTCTTGCCAATGGGGAGGCTTCATCATTCCATTCGGTGAGACCCTGGGCATCTCACGAAGACTTATACCAAAACAAAAAGTCTCACCAAGGCATAACGAACTTATGTTTGTTCACCAGGAGAATCCCTTAGCTTGGCCGATGGATACCCGCATGTAGTTATTTAATTCACAGTCGCCAAAACATTTTATTTTTCTCACCGACAGAGCCCATATGCTTTAAACATGTTGCTCTAACCACGCACCCTTTGGCAAGACCTTATATAGAATTTGCTAAGTCACAACGAAAGTCACTCTGGCACTGCAGATTGCCAAGAGAAAGTAAAACTTACACCGATAAAGGGTCATACAATGCATTTTTGGTGCAACCAAAATAAACTCATGTCGAAAGAGAACCAAATGCGAAGTCAACAAGACATGTTTGCATCTCTAAGACCATACGCCGAGAGTCATAAACCTATACCGAAAGCCGATTGGAGAAAACCCGTTGTAGTCTGTCGATATAGCATATGGGTTTCACCATGACCTTATGCCGAAAGCGTTCCATCTATACTGATGAGCCACCAAAATGAAAGTTGGAGAAACAAAAGGTTGTCGGTATGACACTATCTCGAGGGCCATAACTTATACCGACAGGGACCTCCATCATTGCCAAAACAACCTAGAACTTACGCCGGTATGGACCCTGACGCGAAATGTATAACTTAACTGATTTAGTGGGTCCATCTGGAGTCCTTTCCTTTTCTGTCATTCTAAGGGGAAAACTTCACCCGCCCTTCCGAGCTCCGGGCTCCGCCCTTCCGACCGCCGCTCAACTAAAATGAAATTAAACGACAGACCCCTGTGCCAGGTCCGATCTTGTTCTCGGCTGTCAGCAAAACACATGACTGTTGCCAAGACCTTTCCCTGAAATGGATTTCCACTCCAACTGAAAACTGAAACAGCAAACAGCGTCCTCCCTTGCTCGGTCTGAAGCCTCGGACTTCCGCTCGACATTTGTCGTCCCAAACGCAAAAGTGCACCACAGCCCCCAGGCCTTCCAAACCTAGTAATGGAAAACTGCTAACCGTCCTTTGACCCACCAGACCCCAGACCCAGGAGTTCTGTCTTTGGAATTCCGTCTTCAATTTGCTACTCCAAACTGCCATCTCTAGATGGCTCTCTGGCCCAGAACCTCCGGATTCTCCTAAACCAATCCAAATGAGCCCAAATCTGAAATCTAACTTCGACCCACATGCTTAATTTTGGTCCCCTTCATTGCGAATCTCTTAAAATACTAAAAATTTGATCGAGGAGAGTCTTCGGGAGCTCCCCGCCTGATTTTCCCTTCCAAACAACATTTCTGCTAGGGAAGTCCGCCCCTCTAGGCCCGAACTGTCCAAGTGCTCTTAATTAAAAGATCAACGATGTCAAGAGATAAAGTTCATGATATGTTTGATAGATCATTTGAAATGGATGTCATCTTTAGATTCTCAACTAATGTAAATGCTTTTATGATCCATTACGCTGACTACGCCTTTACTTGCAAAATATATGGAATCAGGTGTAGGACCTTCAGGGGCAGCTGTCGAGAAGAACAAAGGGAAGAAGATAGGAAAAACTCCTCGAGAGAAAGAAGACAAGGACCAAATGAAATATCAGTTTCAAGGCGAGCCTCTACACTCAAAAGTTACCATAGACTGGAAGGAAACCACAGACACCAACATAGGCCATGTCGACATTGATGAATTTACACAAAGGGTCAGGGTTAATTCAATGATGAAGAATGCCAGATTGATAAGACAAAGTGGAATAGAAAAGGCTACAGGATTCCCTTCATCCCTTGTGGCTCCTGAGCTGGTCATGGCTTGTCGAGAGGCCTATCAACCCTACACCAGAACCATCATTGATAGAGAAGGCAACGTCCTCGCTGACATGTCTGTTGAAGGGATTACGAAGACCTTCCACATCCCAACTTTCAAAGAGATGGAAGTCCCCACCATAGAGGAATGCCAAGCAGCGTGGGATGATAACCCGACAGGATGTAAAAAATTGATAAATCAGCACTCAGGGCTTAAAGAGAAACGGGGCAGCGCTGCAAAGGTTCCTCATGAACTCTTCCATAGTGATTTCCATGAGGATTACCATGACTTAGTCACCATGCTAAGTAGGGTGATGGGTCTCCCAGCGGGAGCCTTCTTTCAGGAGTGGATGGTGTGCTTCATTGAGTAGATTCTTTGAGGGAATGAGGATGTCACCACAAAGACTTCATTCTATTGGGGAGATATAATAAGCAACTGCTTCCATGAGCAATTTGTCAATGTGAAGAAGAGCTCCAAGTTCTATATGAATTCCTACCTCGTCTACTCCTTGGTGGACTGGAGACAGTACAATGGGTTGTTTGTGGCACCCAGTCAAGAGCAGGGGCGAAGAATCAAGGCATATGATAGGTACTCGCAGCTTTAGTACTGAAATTTCAAAAAGGAATACTGTAGAGTAAATGATGCCTTCATTGGCTATATTATCAAGCTGATTGCTGGAGACTTCGAGAGGAGGGTCTCCCACAGCGCCAAGGCACATTTGAAGTAGTATGCCTTCCTCTTTATTCAATATCCAAAGTTCACGTACATCCGTGCCTAGGCTTCACTGAAAGGCCAAATAGGTTACCTCGATACTCCAACGATCGAATCATCCTTCTGGAGCTTTCCCAGCAACTCCAACACATACATGCAATCTTCAGCAGCAAACACATAGTAGGAATTTCTTATCCCATGACTCTAGGCTAGGACATGTATAGACTACAAACGTCCCAGTGTGCTGGTAACTCTGAGAAAGAGCTAAAAGATTACCATTTCTACCTACACACTACTCGCCCATGGATAGACCTGCATGGCCACTTCAGTAAGGCATTGGGACTAGGGTTCACCCATCTACATCACATTGAAGAATTTTGGGGAGATTGCTAGGATGAAAAAAAGGTAAGGGCAAGGCACTATATGTGAATGACTGTGCAGTTTTTAAGGAGGGTGCAGCCTTTTCCCATACTGGACCAAGTCGAGGAAGACGAGAGCACCATAATGCATCCCAGGTACCCTGCGGTTGCCAATTTGGTGATACCATCAATTGATTGGGATGACCAGGAGGTCGATGACCTCGATACTATAACCAAGCCAATCTTGGCTCAGACTAAGGAGTGGGTCGATGGGCAGGTAGCTCAATTAAAGCAGCAAGGAGTAATTTTGACTTACGAATGGCTCAAAAGTGAGCCAAGTGCCACAGAGGATGCCACTGCCACTACTTCTACCAGCGGGACCTCCAAGTCTCCTCTAGTCACCAGATCCAAGAAAACAAAGGAGACAGAAACAGAATAGGCTCCGGACCCCAAAGTCTATGCAAGGAAAGAAATCAGAGGCTCATCTTCCAAAAGGCTCAAACAAATGGAGAGCGTCGCGAAACAAACCTCAACCCAAGAGGAGGAGGTGAAGGGTACCAATCAATTGAGGCCCCTCTTGGCTCTCCCTACCCCTAAGGTGATGACATTTGTTCCCACTTCCGCCATCCCTGAGGCCCTCTCAAAGCATATGCAAAATCTCCCCCCTGAACTCTCTCAGATGTTAATGGACCCAACTCTTCAAGCAGCCCTTTCGCAAGCTCTCGCTACCACACAGCCTTAACAACCACCGATAGGGCCACTTGCTATGGAGGCCACCATGCTAATCTCTAAGGAGTGGGAGGAACGAGAGTAGGAGACCACAAAGTCCTTTGAGGAGGAAGTCGATGAATATCACGAGCACCCAAAATATGAGCATCAAACCATTGACAAGGTGGCTTATGAGGAGGAAGGAGTGGGCTCTTCCGAGAGTGGAGATGAGGCAGGTGACAATGGCAAGGCCATCATACAGAATTTTGACGGTGACCTCGAGGAAGAGTTGGCTCGGTAGCTGAGGGACACCGAAGCCAAAACAGAAAAATAACCCCGTGAGGAAGAAGAACAGCCACCAGAGGATAGTCCAAGAGAAGAATTACCTAAGGGCAGAACCCAAGTTGTCAAAAGCCTTGAAGTTGAGGGTAATGAGGAAAAGAAAGAAGAAGAGACAGTAGGAAAAGAGAGCCTCGCATAGCAACTGGCTACCAGGCCTCCAATCAAGTGCCTCGTGTTCACCCAAGACTCCAACGAAGAAGAGGGGGATGCATCCCAAAAGGGAGGAAGGAACTCAGGAGATAAAGGAATGGAGGTTTTGGCCAAGAAGAGTGAAGGTGATCATGGATAACCAAAGGACAAGTCCGCCTTGCCAGAATGGCTGGAGGAGCAGCTTGAGAGAAGACCTCCTATGCTGAAGGACCCACAAGCAAAACTAGAGGCTATCCTCACTCGGGCTCAGATTATGATGAAGAAGAAGAAGGAACCGAGGATTAGATCCAAAGTAAGGATGGATGCCTCTGGATCTCAGATTGCGCAGATAGCCACACCTATGGTAGGTCAAGCGGGGGTAACTTACAATGTCTCCACCAAGGATCTAAGGACTGCCACCAGAGAATAGAAGGTGGGGCACCTTGAGGAGTCAATAGCCATGGTGGTGCATATGATAAAGTAGGATAAGACCTCCAAGGATGAACTCAAGGCATAGGTGGCAACACTGACAGAATATATACAGTAATGGTCTTCGGTGGATGACTTGCCCACTACATCCACGTCCCCACCCTAGCTACTATCCAAAGAGAAAATTGACAAGATGGAGAGAAGGAAGAACTTGGAAAAGACCACAAAAAGCTAGTTCTGATAGGTCTTGGACGTCGAAAACATGGGAATTAACCGGGCTGTACGAACAACCGACAAGTTCTTGTACCTGCAACAATCTTTGGAGGGCACTAGGAAGCTCTGCACCAACTTCCCTGCAACCTACGACTCCACCTTCCCTAGGATTGAAGCTATCCTTCAGTTGCCAGAAGCCACGTGGGAAAAGGAGCTGGCTTTTAACAAAGATGATCACTGGTTGATGGATGTGTGGTGCCAAGACTTTGACAACCGAAAGGAAAGGCTGGAACAAATAATAAGCAAAGTGGATCCGAACATTGAATGGATTAAGGAAATCAGGGCAGAATGTGCTCGTTATCTCAAGTTGATGACGGAGTACGACGTGCCCACAGTGCAAATGGATCCAGAGAAGATAAAGCCCTACTTCCAGAAAAAGATGGAGGACGCAATGTCAAATGAAATCATGCTCGAATTCATGAGTTTTGCTGCTTGTGCCTTTGATCAGTTAGAGCTATTCAGGGACCAAGGCTCAAAGTATGATGATGACTAGAAAAGGCTAGAAGACAATGCAAAAGAATGGAGCTACCAAGTGCTAAGATACAAGATCATTGAAATAGACAAGCTCCAGGCGCTCATCCTCAAGTTCATCGAATACACAGCTTCTGAGAGGTAGGAGGATAGCCTCATCAAAGATGAAGAACTCCCTAAAAAGTAGCCATAGTAAAACAACAATTAGCTAAAATACAAAAGTGCTACAGTGTCGTCACTAGAGGACAAGATAGGGAAGAGGACAAAATGTAATATTAAATTGTGATATATTGGGGGGTAGGTGAAAACCTATTTTGTAATTAATCTTGGCCACACAATAAGAATTGATCTTGGCCATTCATTTGAATTTTGGAAAACTATAAATAGGGCTCTCCTCTCATTTGGAAGAGGAGTTGAGTTGTTGTAAAGGCATGCTGCTGAATTTATAAAGAAAAGACATTGACTTGGTGCATTTTATGAGTTTCTCACATGTTGCTTGATTCAATCTCCATAGTTAGATGTTTAACTTAGGTTTCATTGCTATTTTAGTTAGCTATTTTCTTGCTTTGGGTAGATTTTAGGAATGTTGTTCTATGGTCATGAAAATTCCTGCTATGTTGATGACTTCTCAGTCCATACTTTTTGCTATTTGTTGATGGTAGATAGCTGTTTAAAGTTAGTCTAGACTTGAATTTGAAGTTGCTCCAAAACTTTTATCTTTGTTCATGCATGCACATGGTGAATGAAAGACAAAACATTTGCAGACTTTAGAAGATAGCACAAGTTCCATGATACTATGAGACCTCTGGTTAAGTGGAAGATTGTTTTGACAAGTTGTCCATTGCAGGAACTCCATTGTCACTATTCACAGTTAGTTGAAGATCTGGAGCCCTCTCTCTCCCTTACCTCTTTTTTCCTTTTTATGAGTGACCTATACTAAGGTTCATTGCACATTGTAAAGCTAAATCTAATGACAGAATGGAGTCCAAGACTGTTGTTTGAACCTACACCTGATATATAATAACTTTCCTATCTTAAGAACTTCATTTCAAGACCCAATTTCCATGTTTTGTAACTCATTCGTAAGTCCGCCTTGTGATTCCAACAAATCACATCAAACTACTGAGGTATCTAAGCATTGTCATGACCTAACATCTAAGAGACCTTGGGATAGTGTTCTGCAATCTGATTGTGGAAGGTTGTCTTTCAAGAGAGGTAGTGCACCTGCACACTGCCTATGTTGAGAAGTGCATAAAAAACACATCAACAGAACTGGCGCTAGAAGGAGGGCTTGACACATTGGCAATACAAATCTAAAGGTTCAAAGTGAAGCTGGATTGAATCGGATTGTTCTCCCTAGAAAGATTTCAAAGAGTTCTACAGTCAACACCAAATAAGGGAGAATTTGAAGAATTGGAGCCTATTACAAGGGTGAAGTGAGTTAAGGAAAGTAGCAGCACCTCTTCCTGTTCATCCATCCCACCCACTTCCATTCCACCCTCACCTTCATTCGGTTGGCCTTCGTCTTCCCCCCAACCATCTCAAACTGCATTTGCACCTCCTATCTCCGGTAGCTAAGAGATTGCTCCTCTCCCAGCCCTCTTAGCTCAAGGCACAGTCCAATCAGCCGTAGCTCAAGTAGAGTCCCAGACTACTACTTTATTATGGATACAACCCCAACTTGTTTTTTTCCAACAGCAGATACTACCTTCGCCTCCCGCCATGGCTTTGTTGGCACATAACCCTTCGTCGATACATTTCATCGCTTACCATGATATGCCCAAGAACCCTGAAGGCTTTTGTTCGAAGTTCTATCCTTGCGAACCACAAAGAACAGCTGAGGAGCATATCAAAATATTTGAGACAATAATTACTGAAATGCAAGTCGATCACGAGGAAGTTGCATGCCACCTTTTTCCGCATTCGTTGGGGGAAGAATCCTTCTATTGGTACATCGATCTACTGAGGGGATCCATTACCTCATGGACTCTCATGAAGAATGGCTTCTTGCATAAATATAAGATTCCCATCAGCCCTTCGGAACTTTACCAGCAATTTATGTCCATCAGACGGGAGGTCAATTAACTAATCAGCTCCATCAATGACCGCTTTCATTGAGCCTACACAAGACTTTAGGACCCGTACCTTCATAATGATGTCGTGGCTCTCCCAGTATACTATGCGGCATTGGACAACCTCACCTCGGCTTTGGTGAAAAGGATGCAACTATTGCCCGCCTCATTGGTGGTGGCCTATAAAGAGGTTGTTATCGTTAGTGCGGATTTGGGGCAGAATATCTCTGGCCCACTACCTTCTTTGGGGATGGTAGCTCACCTGATGCAAATTCAAGGACTGAATCAGGCTTTCACTCATCAGACCCCTCTTATGAACCAAGTGCCTCAGTTGCCTATTGTCCCACATCTGGGGCACCCACTGAATTATGCGCCTCCCGCGCCTTCCTATTTGCAGCCTCAACTATAGTATAACTATTCTCAGGCTGCCCCACAATAGCAGGTGTATTCCCAGCATCCCCAGGTACCATTGTACCTATCGAGGCCAGAATTTCCTCCAGCTTATCAGAGTCATCTAACAGCCCCGCCCACTTTTCTTCAAAATCTGGCGCCGTCGCCTAGGAATGGGACTGAGAAAGAAAAGTTAGAGGAGCTGACTGAGATGATAAAGAAAATGTCCATAGAAATGGCGCACCTGAAGAATTAGAATAATCAGCTACAGGCCTCCCAACGTAACTTCCAGGCCAACCTTAATTGGGACAACCAAGACAATAGAGACAGTAGGGATAATTGAGAAGTAAGCACTTCCTCTAGACAAAATTATGATAGGGGCAAAATGTCAATCAGAATTTAGAAAGGAGACCTTCTCAGAGGTAAAATCGCACATGGAACACTAGGCCCAATAACGGAGGTGTCACTAAGCCTTTTGACCAACTAGAAAGCAACGAAAAGATGACCAGTGGAGTATACCTTGCCGAGGCAGCCTTGTCTGGATGGTGTCAGATTCACAAGAACAACAGACATTCCAAGTTGGATTGCCACGAGTTCCAGACAGCTGCTGAAATATTCCAAGTGGAAGTGTAGAATGCAGTCGACAATGTCGGCTGTAGGGACATCATCCCATCCGAGCCGTATGATTCCTCATGTCTCATGGTTAACCAAGCACCATTTCCACGAAGCAACCGCAATGAGCCCAAAGTCGAGCCTACTCCTGTCGAGGATGAAGAAGTGTAAGAGCTAAGTAACGAACAAAATTTGGCTCAACTCTTCGATTCAGTAGATAATGGTCCAATGAATGAAGAGGAGTCATTTGTAGATGAGGTCCACATGTTCCATCAAAGGTCAACCCCCTATTTTCTTAGGAATAGATAGGCAGGTGGACCCTTTACGACTTCTACCCCACCCAACAATTTCACCACCATGCCTGATCCTGATGCCAGCAATAACCCTAGGCTTCCCCATATACCTACCCAATACCTTAACAAGAATGGATCTCAAAACTAGTCACAAAATCAACCTCAAGGCCAATCCAAAAATTTGTCTAGTCAAATGAAAGTCCAACCTCCTAGTTCTGCCATAGGCCAAGCTTTTAGTTCAAAAATTGAACAAATGGGTGAATATGTAGTAGAAGAATTTAAGCAGGTAAAAATTAGTTTGTCCACCTTTGAACTACTCAAAGTCCCCGCTGTAGGGAATGCCTTCTTTAGGGTTCTTAATGGGACTCCATCCTCTAGTGTAACTCCAGAAACATTAGCTAAGAGAGTTACCTTTGAAGAGCCTAGGAAGGAACCGAAGATACAAGATAATACTGGGAAAAGGAAGGATGTTCCTGTATATTAGTCTACAAGTAAACAAATTGAAAAGGAACCAGCATAGAGTAATAGGCAGACTCCCAAGGACTAGCCATTTAGGTGGACCAAAGATACAAGCAACGATAGGAGCAAAGGTCAAGTAGCTCACATAGATACGCCTGCGGGCATCTTCTAAGGAAGATTGGAATCTCCTCCTTTCCTCACCACCATTACGATATTCGGGAAGAACTTACATAACTGTCTACTCGATTCAGGAGCATCGAAAAATGTTATGCCTCTAGCAGTATGTAAGGCCCTTGGGATCACCCCCATGCCCTCAAGAAGGAAGGTGACTCAACTGGACAAAACATAGATCAACATAGTGGGGGAAATAAATTAGATCCTGATGCAGATTGTTATAGATCAAAGAATACAACAAGTCATTGATATTCAGGTGGCGGATATTCCAGACACATACGAAATCATCTTGGGGAGAGAGTTCACCAAGGCTCTGAATGGATATACTGCCACAGACCTTTCCCACATGTGGCTGCCATGGAAGGGACTGCCAAATCAAATCTGTGTTGACCGCGAACCCCGTATGAAGTATATGATCATGGAATACAACAATCTCAATGAAGTGTTGTTCGTCAAGACTAACCTAGGGAATTACCATCCTTTTGCTTGCCAAAATGAGGTCCAACCTCAAAGGGAACATGCTGCAGAAGTCCTAGTACTATACAGTCACGCAGCTGGTTTTACCCAAATGCCCCAGAATACAAAAATGTTGGTGGAGTCAGATGACAAGCCAAATGAAGGCGACAATAGGGGGCTGCTTAGGGGTTTCCAGGAGTATATGGAAAAGTGTGCCCTGGACCAACTCACCTTGGGCACCCGAATGGATTTTCATGATCTCTTACTGTCGAATTGTTGCAGGGTCCATGATGCCCCCCACTCTGAGTTTGACTATTGCTTATGTCAAACCTTAGTGGAGCTTCTTAAAAGATCCACTACCCCAAAGGTGGAAACTTCGAAGGAGGTGCCAGTGGAATCACCCTCTGTTCAAAATACTGGGCAAAAGGGTTTCCCTAAGATCACGAAGGTAACTGTCCCACCAGAATAAGGTAAAAGCTTAATCGGACCTCAAGTAAAAGAACTTTCCACATGCTGGATGCTCCGGTTTGATCATTCTAAGTCTAAACAAGGAGCTGAAGCTAGGTTCGAACTCATCAGTCCAACAGGTAAGACCTTTCTTGCTGCCCATAGATTGTAATTTTATTGCACCAATAATATAGCAGAGTATGAAGCCTTGGTCCTCGGCCTTCTCATGGCCTTGAAGAAAAATGTCAAAATACTACAAGTTTTTGGGGATTCGAAACTCGTAGTTAAACAAGTCAGGAAGTTGTACTCCTGCCATGATAGGAGACTTACAAACTATAGGCATAGGGTTTGGGATCTCTTAGAAGGCCTGGATGTGTTCAATATACAGTTGATCCCTAGTGCTCAAAATCGTACAGCCGATGCTCTGGCCCAAGCGGCCAGCACTTTGCAACCTCTTTCTTTATTTAGGCTCAAGAAATTCATAGTGGAGCTAACGTCTACGCCAACAGTCCTAGATAATGTCACTCATTTTTAGGCTTTCAATGATGACAAGCATATTCTCAAATTCATCTCAAGCTCTGATGTCTTCGCAGCCCAAATAATTGACGAAGCTAATCCACAAGAGGCCGAGTGGGACATAGGGGGGTTATTAATCTCAAAACTAACATGATTCCCAGTGGCATGGTTCAGTTGGAATGTATATTTGACTTGGACCATATCAGAAACCAAAATCAGCAAACAAAAAAGGAGGCCATAAGCAACCAGTGCGATGTTCACAACCTTGGGACAACTGAGGAGATCAAGAATGTTTTTATCGGCAAGGTATGCACACCAGAGGAAAAGAAGGGAATTACAGATTTGTTGCAAAAGTACCATGACGTGGTGGTGTAGAGCTATGAAGATTTGAAAACATATGACACTTCTATCATTACGCATACCATCCCTCTCAAGACAGAAGTGAGACCATTCCGCCAGCGGCAGCGCCCTATCAATGTCTTGTTGGAACCTATTGTTTACAAGGAAGTGCAGAAGTTGCTCTCAGCAAGAATTATTTTTCTGGTTAGACACTCTATGTGGGTAGCCAACTTGGTCCCACTCAGAAAAAAGAATGGGGAGATTAGATTGTGTGTGGATTTCCGCAATCTGAACCGCGCCTCAGAGAAAGACAATTACCCAGTGCCTTCACTAGATGAGGTCTTGCAGATTGTCAACAGCTCCTAGATGATGTCTTTCCTTGATGGGTACTCTGGATATAACCAGGTGATGGTACAGTATGAGGATCGTCACAAGACAATGTTCACCACTAAGTGGGGGATGTTCAGGTACAGGAGGATGCCTTTTGGACTCATCAACGCCGGTGCTACCTTCCAACATGCCATGGATATCACCTTCAAGGACTTGATTGGTAAGTGCATAATCATCTATATGGATGATTTGACCGTGTTTTCTAAAAGGTGGGGCGATCACGTCTCTGATTTATGCAAGGTATTTCAGAGGTGCAGGGAGTTTGGGGTTTCCCTTAACCCCAAGAAGTGCATTTTTGGAGTGACTAAGGGTAGATTGCTCTGACATATCATTTCAAAATAGGGAATCTCCATAGACCCCAAACGTATCGATTCCTTACTCAAAATCCTGCCCCTAGGTAGTAAGAAAGAATTAAAGTTCTTTGGAAAAATCAATTTCATTAGGAAATTCATCACGAGTTTCACGGAGATTGTTAAACCTCTCAATGCTATGTTGAAACAAGACGCCAAAGTTGAGTGGACTACTAACACAAAGCAATCTTTTGAAGAAATCAAATAGGCCATTGCTGAGGCACCTGTGTTAGTCAGTCTGAATTATCTAAAGCCTTTCTACATTTACTCATTTGCTTCAGAACATTCCTGTGCAAGTATGCTGACCCAAAAGGATGATGAAGGGAATGAACACCCGATCTCCTTCATGAGTGCTCCCCTGAAGGATGTTGAATTGCAGTATCACAATGTAGAAAAGTAGGTTTACGCTCTCGTTAGAGGAGTGAAGAAATTTAAACACTACATCCTGCGCAATAAAGTGTTTGCCATTGTCCCCGACCTCGCAGTAAAGACGCTGCTCATGCAAAATGAATTAGGAGAACGAAGAGCCAAGTGGGTCACTCTGCACCAAGAATATGACATGGAGATCCAACCGATGAAGCTAGTGAGAGGATAGGCACTCACCCGCATGATTTCTGAAGCGACAGCATGGGCTGGACCGGAACTCACTGTACAGTAGTACTAGCTTGAGGATGTCTCTCCCAGAGAGTGGTACGAGAATGTCGTCTATTATTTGTTGAACCATAAGTGTCCACCGTATCTACAAGGAGTCCAAAAGTGTGCCCTCAAATTGAAGAGCAATGGTTACATGCTACAAGGGTCCATTCTCTACAAGAAAAATCATGAAGGTGTTTACTTAAGATGCCTGGGTAAGGAGGAAGTAGATCAAGTCTTAAGAGAGTTTCATGACAAATTTGGCACAAGCCATGGTTCTGGTTCTTCCACAGCACATCAGCTATTGAGAGTAGGGTATTATTGGCCAACTATCTTCAAAGATGCCCATTGCCATGTATGCTCATATCACACATGCCAAACCACTACCACTATGCGGGACACAGGTACATTCTTACCGCTACTGATTACTATACTAGGTGGATGGAAGCAATAGTATGTAAGAAATGCACAACTGAAGTAGTTATTAATTTCTTAGAAAGTTTTATTTTAAATCACTTCGATTGTCCTTATACTTTAGTATGTGACAATGGACCTACTTTCGCCTCATTAAAATTTTCTAGTTGGGAATTTCACTAGTTTATTGCCCTTAAGTTCTCATCCAATTACTATCCTCAAGGCAATGGCCTTGCCAAGTCTACAAATAAAAACTTGATTACCATGATCAAGAAGCTGCTAGATAGGAATCCCAAGGACTGGCATACCCAGCTCCATTTTTCCCTTTGGGTAGATCACACTCGCCATAAGGCTTCCCTAGGTGATTCCCCATTCCACCTCGTTTATGGCCTAGAACCTATATTTCCTATCCATTTGAAGATTCCTACTCTCTAGTTTATCAACGACTTTTATAAGGGAGGAGATCGTAGAGAGGCTAGGTTAGCTGAGCTCTTACATTTAGAGGAAGTCTAAGACCATGTAATAGAAAATTTTGCCAAACATCAAGGCGTAGTTAAAAGATGGTTCGACCGCCGAGCCAAGATCAAGGCCTTTAGAATTGCAGATCCGGTCCTGTATTGGGACAAGGCCCACGAAAAGAAAGGGGAACACAACAAATTCGACAAGCTTTGGCTTGGCCCCTTTCAAATAACTAAGATTTTGGGAGACAATGCCTTCTGCCTAAAGACCTTAATTGGCAAGAACGTCCCATTGCCGGTCAACACGCGGCACCTGAAACATTACTTCTAGGCTTGAGCTCATTTGGGCTCTTCTTTGTAAATACTTGTACATTGTTTAAGGTAGACTGCTTTCCTGGCTTGCTTGCATTTTTTGTTTTGCGTCGCTCTTTTCTTTTTTCCCCTCTTGGCAGTTTTGTTTTGAAAAGGTGTTTCCCACCTCTTAGCGGTGGTCGTGTTGGCTTGACAAGCGGTTTACTTTGCTGTCCATCCTTTGTGTTCTTCGGCTAAGCATTCACTCTCAACCATTGGTCTCCAAAGGCTAACCATGAATGATTTCTTTGTCTGAACTCTGTCTAGAACTTGACCCTTGGTTGGATCTCTTTACACACATCTCAGATCTTGCACAAAAAACACATAATAAGCATTTCCAAAGGATTGTACCATGGTTGTTATGACACCCTAGTGAGTGAAAAATCTTAAGTCTGCCCCAATGACCACTGTAGTCTCAAACCCATCATAGGCTTTAGTGCTTACTCGATCGAACTGGATGATAAATGAGAAATGAACATTAAAGGATATATCAAAAAGAGGAAAAGGAAAATTTTGAAAAAATAAGTGACCATATGGGTGTTCGGGTAACTCTACTGGGGCTATGGACGCCCGGCTGGCAGTAGAGCAATATCCATGGGATTGCAGGGACAACTCGGTTGGGGCTATGGATGTCTGACTGGCAGCGGAGCAATGTCCAGGTTACTTTTGGTGTTAGACGATTTACGTAGCTTGCTCAGTTGGATTAGCAGCTCCTGGTCACTATCCTGAGGAAATGAATGAACTCACTACACACACTTCTGAGATGTCCTTTAAACTAACCCAATTAAGGATCTTGTTCTCCCAGATTCATCTTTGGAAGCCACTCCTAGTCTGTAAAACTAGAGATTCTAGGTCCTAAATGAATATTTATCTTCAGAATGCTCGGGTGCATTCCCCAGCAGAGTCACCATTTGTTGTGCCCCTAGCACACACGCCCCGTTTCCAATGGGGACCCTTTTTTCTTTTGCCTTGTCAGGTCATTTTGTCACCACCTCATTTTGTGTGCCCCCTCTTTTTGTGTCTCAGATGGTCAATATCACTTCAAAGTCCCACCATGAGTTGACCCTGCCTTCCCCTTTTCAATTTTGTCATGTTTTGGTCCCTCGTGAAGTCTCTCTGGTAGATTGCCCCTACCAGCGGCATTCGGCTCATGTCCTCCCAGCCCCCGGGGCCCAAACCTCCGTTAACCATTTATTACAAACCGCAAATCCTGACGGCTACCAAACCTCTCAGGCTCGGGACCCTAGAGTTCCGCTCCCGGGGTTCTGGGGGTGTTTCGTCATTTCTTACGGTGAACCTCCCACATCATCTCACCTTTCGAGCCCCGACCTCCTCTTTCTCGCTAGTGAGTTTACTGAGTCAAATCTTTTCAAGTGGCTGCCTTCTTGCACCCTCCTGGCCGCTGAACCCCAGGTCTCCTGCCACCGTTTCTGATTTTCAAATCCACCAACCTTTGTCTCACCATACCTGCATTCAAAAAGGTCATTAATGGCAATTAGGGGTATAAAAGGCCAGCTCAATTCTATCATTTTCACTTGGCAGTGTTACAGAAGAATAATCAGAGCTTGCCCTAGGAGTCCGCCATCTTTTCAAGCTTCCAGTTCATCTTCATCCATTGCCTTCACTTGTTGATCGTAAGTGAGCCCCATGCCTCCCTGCATCGAGTGTTTGAGGTTAGTCTTCTGTTCACCCTCTCGAGCATTTTTTTCATGATTTCTAGGGCTTAAAATGCATAATGAGCATCAAATGACATGTGAACGATAGAATACAACATCATGAACAAAACCCATGTCCTTGAAACTGAGTAAACTAATGTAGCATTCCCATGACCAATTCGAAGCTTTACCCCCCCCGCACGGCTGTTCTTCGTAGAGGCATTCATGGCCCTCAGGCCTGGATCATTCCTTTGCCGTTGGGGACTTGATGGGAGATCAGAAATGTCAAAACATCCTTTGGGTCTCTCCGGTCCGGGACTTCGGACCTCCATCCCTAGGATTCCCCCCCTCATTCTCTCTCGGTGAGACCTTCTCTTCGTTCGGCAAGACCCTTTGCCGAGTGCATCCTTCTCTTGTCAAGTGATGTCGGGGAGACATTCGTCCATCGCCAAGACCTCACCATGAGCTCCTTAGGTCTTGGTGACACCTTCGCCTTCGGTGGGACCCTTCATCTTTTGCCAAGACTTCCTGGCGAGGTTGTTCTCTTAGCAAACACCCTTTTTGGTCGACAAGACTTATCCGTGGTCAGCATAACCTCTCAACGACTTAGAATCCTACACCAAACACTTACGTTTTGATCTATTTTTGCCAAGACAGTTTAGCCTTCTTGCCGACGGGGAGGCTTCATCATTCCATTCGATGAGACCCTGGGCATCTCGCCAAGACTTATACCGAAACACAAAGTCTCACTGAGGCATAACGAACTTATGTTTGTTCACCAGGAGAATCCCTTAGCTTGGCCGATGGATACCCGCATGCGGTTATTTAATTCACAATTGCCAAAACATTTTATCATTCTCACCGACAGAGCCCATATGCTTTAAACATGTTGCTATAACCATGCGCCCTCGACAAGACCTTATATAGAATTTGCTAAGTCACAATGAAAGTCACTCCGACACCGCAGATTGCCAAAAGAAAGTAAAACTTACACCGATAAAGGGTCATACAGTGCATTTTCGGTGCAACCGAAATAAACTCAAGCTGAAAGAGAACCAAATGCGAAGTCGACAAGACATGTTCGCATCACTAAGACCATACACTAAGAGTCATAAACCTATACCGAAAGCCGATTGGAGAAAACCTGTTGTAGTCTGTCAGTATAGCATATGGGTTTCGCCATGACCCTATGCCAAAAGTGTTCCATATATACCGATGAGCCACCAAAATGAAAGTCGGAGAAACAAAATGTTGGCGGTATGACACCATCCCGAGGGCCATAACTTATATCGACAGGGACCTCCATCATTGCCAAAATAACCTAGAACTTATGCCGGTATGGACCCAGATGCGAAATGTATAACTTAACTGATTCAGTGGGGCCATTCAGAGTCCTTTCCTTGTCTATCATTCTGAGGGGAAAACGTCGCCCGCCCTTCTGAGCTACGGGCTCCGCCCTTCCAACTGCCATTGGACTAAAATGAAATTAAACAGTGGACCCCTGTGTTGGGTCCGGTCTTGTTCCTGGCTATCGGTGAAACACATGAATGTCACCAAGACTTTTCCCCGAAATGGATTTTCACGCCAACTGAAAAATGAAATGGAAAACGGTGTCCTCCCTTGCTAGGTCTGAAGCCCTGGACTTCCACCAGACATTTACCATCCCAAATGCAAAAGTGCACCATGGCCCCCATGCCTTCCGAACCTGGTAATGGAAAACTGCTAACCGTCCTTTCACCCACCGGACCCCGGACCCTAGAGTTTCGTCTTCAATTTGCTCCTCCAAACTACCATCTCCAGATGGCTCTCTAGCCCAGAACCTCTGGATTCTCCTAAACCAATCCAAATGAGCCCAAATCTGAAATCTAACTTCGACCCACGTGCTTAATTTCGGTCCCCTTCATTACGAACCTCTTAAAATTCTAAAATTCAATCAAGGAGAGTCTCTGGGAGCTCCCACCTGATTTTACCTTCCAAACAACATTTCTGCTAGGGAAGTCCGGCCCTCTGGGCCTGAACTATCCAAGTGCTCTTAATTAAAAGATCAACGATGTCAAGAGATAAAGTTCATGATATGCTTGATAGATCATTTGAAATGGACGTCATCTTTAGAATATTGGCTAACGTAAATGATTTTATGATCCATTACACTGACTACGCCTTTGCTTGCAGAATATATGGAATCAGGTGCAAGAGTTTCAGGGGCAGCCATCGAGAAGGACAAAGGGAAGAAGACAGGAGAAACTCCTTGAGGGAAATAAGACAAGGACTAAATGAAATATCAGTTTCAAGGTGAGCCTCTGCACTCAAAAGTTACCATAGATTGGAAGGAAACCACTGACACCAACATAGGCCATGTTGACATTGACGAATCAATGCAAAGGGTCAGGGTCAATCCAACGACGAAGAATGCCAGATTGATAAGACAAAGTGGAATAGCAAATGCTGCAGGATTCCCTCCATCCCTTGTGGCCCCCAAGCTAGTCATGGCTTGTCGAGAGGCCTATCAACCTGACACCAAAACCATCATTGATAGAGAAGGTAACATCCTCACCAACATGTCTGCTGAAGGGATCATGAAGACCTTCTACATCCCAACTTTCCAACTGATGGAAGTCCCCACCATAGAAGAATGCCAAGCAGCATGGGATGATAACCCAATAGGATGTAAAAAATTGATAAATCAACACTGGCTTAAAGAGAAACGGGGCAGCACTGCAAAGGTTCCTCATGAACTCTTCCGTAGTGATTTCCATGAGGATTACCATGACTTAGTCACCATGCTAAGCAGGGTGATGGGTCTCCTAGTGGGAGCCTTCTTTCAAGAGTGAATGGTGTACTTCGTTGAGTAGATTCTTTGGGGGAATGAGGATGTCACCACAAAGACTTCATTCTATTGGGGAGATATAATAAGCAACTGCTTCCATTTGCAATTCGTCAATGTGAAGAAGAGCTCCAAGTTCTATATGACTTCCTACCTCATCTACTCCTTGGTGGACCGAAGACAGTACAATGGGTTGTTTGTGGCACCTAGTTAGGAGCAGGGGCAAAGAATCAAGGCATATGATAGGTACCCGCAGCTTCAGTACCAAATTTTCAAAAAGGAATATTGTAGAGTAAACAACGCCTTCATTGGCTATATTATCAGGCTGATTGTCAGAGACTTCAAGAGGAGGGTCTCCCACAGTGCCAAGGAACTTTTGAAGCAGTATGCCTTCCTCTTTATTCAATATCTGAAGTTCATGTACATCCATGCCCAGGGCTTCACTGAAAGGCCAAATAGGTTGCCTCGATACCCCAACAACTGAATCATCCTTCTGGAGCTTTCCCAGAAACTCCAACACATACAAGAAATCTTCAGCAACAAACACATAGCAAGGATTTCTTATCCCATGACTCTGGGCCAGGGCATGTATAGACTACAAACGTCCCAGTGTGCTGGTAACTCTGAGAAAGAGCTGAAAGATTACCATTTCTACCTACACACTGCTCGTCCACGGATAGACCTGCATGGCCACGTTAGGAAGGCATTGGGACTAGGGTTCGCCCATCAACATCAAATTAAAGACTTATGGGGAGATTGCCAGGATGAGAAAGAGGTAAGGGAAAGGCACTATATGTGAATGATTGTGCAGTTTGTAAGGAGGGTGCAGCCTTTTCCCATACCAGACCAGGTCAAGGAAGATGAGAGAACCATAATGCATCCCAGGTACCCTGTGGTTGCCAATTTGCCGATACCATCAATTGACTGGGATGAGCAGGAGGTCGATGACCTCAACACTATAACCAAGCCAATCTTGGCTCAGACTAAGGAGTGGGTCGATGGACAGGTAGCTCAATTAAAGTAGCAAGGAGTAATTTTGACTTACGAAGGGCTCAAATGTGAGCCAAGTGCCACAGAGGATGCCACTGCCACCACTTCTACCGGCAAGACCTCCAAGTCTCCTCTGGTCACTAGATCTAATAAGAGAAAGGAGACAGAAATAGAGTAGGCTCCGGACCCCAAAGTCTATGCAAGGAAAGAAATGGGAGGCTCACCTTCCAAAAGGCTCAAACAAATCGAGAGCACCGTGGAACAACCCTCAACCCAAGAGGAGGATGTGAAGGGTACCGATCAATTGAAGCCCCTCTTGGCTCTCCCTGCCCCTACTATTGCACCATCTACCTGTTTAGCCATGGTTGCCACATCCCTGCCAGTAGTGGATATCTTTGTCCATCTCGCTCCATCCCCTCCGACTAAGTCCGTAATAGTTCTTGACTCTTCTTCTGCCATAACCACTCCCCCTTCCTCTGATGCCATGTCACCAACCACATCGCTCCCTATGGCTATGGTGATGGCATCAATTCCCACTTCCGCCATCCTTGAGGCCCTCTCAAAGCATATGCAAAATCTCCCCCCTGAACTCTCCTAGATCTTAATGGACCCAACTCTTCAAGCAGCCCTTGTGCAAGCTCTCGCTAACACACAGCCTTCACAACTACCAACAAGGCCACCGGCTATGGAGGCCACCATGCTAATCTCCAAGCAGTGGGAGGAATGAGAGTAGGAAGCCTCGAAATCCTTTGAGGAGGAAACTGATGAATATCATGAGCACCTAGAATATGAGCACCGAACCATTGATAGGGTGGCTTATGAGGAGGAAGGAGCGGGCTCTTCCAAGAGTGGAGATGAGGCAAGTGACGATGGTAGGGCCATCATACAAAATTTTTATGGTGACCTTGAGGAAGAGTTGGCTCGGCAGTTGAGGGACACCGAAGCCGAAGCAGAAAAATAACCCCGTGAGGAAGAAGAATAGCCACCAGAGGATAGTCCAAGAGAAGAATTACCTGAGGGTAGAACACAAGTTGTCAAAAGCCTTGAAGTTGAGGGTAATGAGGAAAAGAAAGAAGAAGAGACAGTAGGAAAAGAGAGCCCCTCACAACAACTAGCTACCAGGCCTCCAATCAAGCACCTCGTGTTCACCCAAGACTCCAACGAAGAAGAGGAGGATGCAGCCCAAAAGGGAGGAAGGACCTCGAGAGATAAAGGAATGGAGGTTTTGGCCGAGAAGAGTTAAGGTGATCATGTATAACCTAAGGACAAGTCCGCCTTGCTAGAATGACTGGAGGAGCAACTTGAGAGAAGACCTCCTGTGCTGAAGGACCCACGAGCAAAACTAGAGGCTATCCTCGCTCGGGCTCAGATTACAATGAAGAAGAAGAAGGAACTGAGGATTAGATCCAAAGTAAGGATGGATGCCTCTAGATTTTAGACCGTGCAAATAGACACACCTATGGTAGGTCAAGAGGGGGTAACTTACGTCTCCATCATGGATCTAGGGACCGCCACCAGAGAACAGAAGGTGGGGCACCTTGAGGAGTTAGTAGCCATGGTGGTGCATCTGATAAATCAAGATAAGACCTCCAAGGATGAACTCAAGGCACAGGTGGCAGCACTGATGGAATATATACAACAATGGTCTTCAGTGGATGACCTACCCACTACATCCACGGCCCCACCCGAGCTGCTGTCCAAAGAGAAAATTGACAAGATGGAGAAAAGGAAGAACTTGGAAAAGACCATAGAAAGTGGGTTCTGATAGGTCTTGGACATTAGAAACATGGGAATTAACTAGACTGTATGAATAGCCAACAAGTTCTTGGACCTGCAGCAATCTTTAGAGGGCACTAGGAAGCTCTACACTGACTTCCCTGCAACCTACGACTCCACCTTCCCTAGGATTGAAGCTATCCTTCAGTTGCTGGAAGTCACGTGGGAAAAGGAGCTGGCTTTTAATAAAGATGATCACTGGTTGATGGATGTGTGGCGGCAAGACTTTGGCAACCAGAAGGAAAGGCTAGAACAAATAATAAGCAAAGTGGATCCGGACATTGAATGGATCAAGGAAATCAGGGCAGAATGTGCTCGTTATCTCAAGCTGATGACAGAGTATGACATGCCCATAGTGAAAATGGATCCAGAGAAGATAAAGCCCTACTTCCAGAAAAAGATGGAGGACAGAATGTCAAATGAAATCACGCTTGAATTCATGATTTTTGCTGCCCATGCCTTTGATCAGTCAGAGCTATTTAGGGACCAAGGCTCAAAGTATGATGAGGACTAGAAAAGGCTGGAAGACAACGCAAAAGAATGGAGCTACCAAGTGCTAAGATACGAGATCATTGAAATAGACAAGCTCTAGACAGTCATCCTCAAGTTCATCGATTACACAGCTTCTGAGAGGCAGGAGGACAGCCCCATCAAAGATGAAGAACTCCCTAAAGAGTAGCCATAGTAAAACAACAAATGGCTAAAAGGAAAAAGTGCTACAGTGCCGTCACTAGAGGACAGGATAGGGAAGAGGACAAAATTTAATCTTAAATTGTGATATATTGGGGGGTAGGTGAAAACCTATTTTGTAATGAATCTTGGCCACACAATAAGAATTGATCTTGGCCATTCATTTGACTTTTGGAAAACTATAAATAGTGCTCTCCTCTCATTTGCAAGAGGAGTTGAGTTGTTGTAAAGGCATGCTACTGAAATTTATAAAGAAAGGACATTCACTTGGTGTATTTTCTGAGTTTCTCACATGTTGCTTGATTCAATCTCCATAGTTAGATGTTTAACTTAGGTTTCATTGCTGTTCTAGTTAGCTATTTTCTTGCTTTGGGTATATTTTAGGAATGATGTTCTTTGGTCATGAAAATTCTTGCTATGTTGATGACTTCTTAGTCCATACTTTTTGCTATTTGCTGATGGTAGATAGCCATGTAAAGTTAGTCTAGACTTGAATTCGAAGTTGCTCCAAAACTTTTATCTTTGTTCATGCATGCACATGGTGAATGAAAGAAAAAAAATTTACAGACCTTAGAAGATAGCACAAGTACCACGATACTATGAGACCTCTGGTTAAGTGGAAGATTGTTTTGAGAAGTTGTCCATTGCAGGAACTCCATTGTCACTGTTCGCAGTTAGTTGAAGATCTAGAGCCCTCTCTCTCCCTTACCCCTTTTTTCCTTTTTATGAGTGACCTATACTAAGGTTCATTGCACATTGTAAAGCTAAATCCAATGACAGAATGGAGTCCAAGACTGTTGTTTGAACCTACAGCTAATATATAATAACTTTCCTATCTTAAGAACTCCATTTCAAGACCCAATTTCCATGCTTTGTAACTCATCTGTAAGTCCACCTTGTGATTCCAGCAAATCACATCAAACTACTGAGGTATCTAAGCACTGTCATGACCTGACATCTGAGAGACCTTAGGATAGTGTTCTGCAATCTGATTGTGGAAGGTTGTCTTTCAAGAGAGGTAGTGCACCTACACACTGCCTATGTTGAGAAGTGCATAAAATAAAATCAACAGATTACATGTGCGTAATGTGATCCCCCATACTATTTTGTTTTATCTTTGTGACATTCCTCTATTTGTACCTACATTCTTCTATATATCTTAAATCTTTTACCTTTTCCTTTATCTTTTCTTTTTCTATTGTTTTCCTTTTGGGGATGATGCAAGGTGTCGAGACATTTGTGTCTCTTTCATGTTGAGCCAAACTATTTTGTTTATCTTTCCATTTGTCTTTTGTTTCCCTTTTAGGGATTATGCAAGGCGTCAAGACCTTTAGGTCTCTTCCATGTTGACCCAAAAGTTTTTTCTTATATTTTCACTCTCTTCATGGCATTCTTCTATTTATACATGAGTATTTGGGGAATGATGATAGTTCCAAGCTCTATAACAACATTGTAGCAAGAACATACTAACCCCAAATCCATAGATCCCACATGTGTTAGGAGTTTTATTTAGGGGGAAACCCCTTCCATTTTCATGATGTAACTTTATTTGGAAAAATATGACTTGGCATAGGGCTTTTGAGGTTAGCTTTCATGTCTTCTTTATTGTTAGCATTTATCATTTGCTACTTTAAAGTAATTTCTCACATCATGGTGTTTAGCAATTTCTTTAAAGTGGGGGAATACATTTACATTTCATGTTTGATTGTGTAGTATTCTTACTACATGCGATGTGACTTTCACTTTGTGGTGACATTGGGTGTCATGTCCCTCAAGAGAATGATCTCTCTAAGCATATTATATTCCTCTTGGTGGCTTGATGTGACACATTGTATCCCCTAAGTTGTGAATCTTCTATTCTTCAATTAGTCCTCTCTTGGAGACATTAGGCACAATGTTCCCTAAGCTAAGACCTTCCATGAACTAAGAAAAACTCCTTTGAATATCCCTTATACTATTTTTCATTTTCAATTTTGGTTATATGGCCACCTTGCATAACACACTTTGCTTGCCTGTGGAGCCATCTTGTTTGTTCCTATGTTCTAAGCATACAAATATTTACTTTCCTCATGAATCTTGAAGATCATTGTTGTGTAGCACCTTATCAAAGTTATTAGGAGGTATAGTTTGGTCTGGTTGAATGGGAAGCCAAACATAGGTATGACATTCCCATAGCCACTTTCTTGTGTGTGTGAGCGCACATTGGCCACATGCGTATGTGTCTCACATATTTGGATACTCACCCAATAGATAGCTTGAATTTCTATTGCCTCAGAGTGAGTGTGCATTTTTGGACAAATAGCCTAGATCTGATCCACAACATGTGGGACAAATAGTCAAAGCTTGATCCACCCCTTTTTGTTTTGTGTTGATTTTCTTTTCTCTTTTTCTTTGGCAGTGCATGCTTGTGCCTTTTTATTTCTCCTTATATCATTTTCACATGTGTTATTTTGTTCTTATGTTGGTTTTCCATAGGATCTTGATTCTGGGGGCTTGATCATCCCTCTTGATTATTGTATTCCTATATTATTGGCATTGGTGCACTTGGACCTCTCTTGATGCGAGTTTTTCTACCTTAGTGTGAGTTTGAAGCAAGTTCATCCTCTCACTAAAGTGGGCTAAATGTGGAAATGGAAAATGTATCCCTCTACATTTTCATGCTTGTTTGGGCCATCCTTGTTAAATTAAGCATAATTTTTCCTTGATTTTGTGTTGTAATTTGTTTAACACATTCACATTAGGTATTTGGACTTTGTGCACTAAATGGAATTAATTGTACCTTATTTAAGGTGTTGTAAAAATTTTTACCACATTTTCACACTAATCTAAATTTTTCATTATTAATTGGGCTTCTTTATACCTTCTTTTGCCTCATTTTGCATCTACAAGCCTTAATTAATGCATCTTTCCAAGGATAATCTTGATATAAACCAAAATCCAATCATAATTCAAGTGTTTTTCGATTGTATGGCCCAAATTTAGTGATTTGGGACTCATATGCCACCTTGGGCATATGGGTCCAACCTAAGTTTTGAGACCCCAATCATGATTTCACATGAATCTAAGCATTTATTGAAAAATGTGTTACAAAGCCTAGCCTAATGGGACTCATATGCCACCTATGCTTGATGTGACTTAAAATTAAATTAAATTCAAATTCTTGGTGGTATTTTATTCTCCTAGATCTGATGTTGACTTGTAGTGTTGTAATTTTAGGAAATTTTGCATCAACAAGTATAAATACAAGGTTATTTCATTCATTTTTCACCTAGAAATTTTAGTATTCATGTATTCAAGCAAATTGGAGATCACAAGAGCATTCAAGAGTTTACAAGAGAATTCAACAATCTTTAAGAGCTAATTATCAATTGTTTTGGAGAATTATACAAGTATCTAGCATCATGTCAAATTCATCATGCATGATCATGCTTGTTTTTTAGCTAACAATTGTGATGTACAGTTTTATGATTCAAGCAAGCATTCAATCCAAGATCTACAACATTCAAGTAAAAGTCAAAATCCACATCCATTGGAGCCACTTCATGCATGTTTGCAACACTTTATTTCTAGGGTTTGGTGAGTTGTAACATATCTTTTTGTCCATTCATCATTCCTTCTTTCTATTTGATTTCATTACAAGGTTTGATTACCAAAATGGGGTTTGACCAAGGAAAACCCCTTTCCACTAACAAAACAACATGTTTTCCCTCTCTTTAGTGTCTGATTTGTAGATCTAGGTTGAATAGCCTCTAAGGAGAAATATTGGAAAGAATTTGTCAAGTATCCACAATTATCAAAGTTGTCACCTTATTTAGAAGATCATTATTAGTCATCTACAAATCAAATTTTGATATTTTAGATATAGAAACTAGCTTGAGAAGAAAAAGTAGAGGTTGCAGAGTAAATTTAGATACTAATTCTCTAAAAAATTCAAACTGCATTGATACACCACTTCTGGTGTATGAGTCCTAGTACAATCAAATTTCTAGTTTTCAAGTGTTCCAAGCTTGTCTTTGCTAGATTTTTGTTCCTACCCAGAAACCCTAATCTAGGATGAAATCACCCAGACCAACGTATGAGTCCTAGTAGAAATTAAATTTAGCATTTTTCATCATTTCAAGTCTTTAGTCAAGTTGCAATAGGTTTCTAGGTGCCCCTCTATACTTTTCCAAGTTTCTATTCTATTTTGTATTCATTTCTAGGTCATTTACTGAAGCTTTGCATATCATTAGGTTTTGTGTGTTTCTTGTCTTTCCAAGCCCTAACTTGGTGGTGACCCCTCATTACTCATTAATCAAACCTTAGGAATTCATTTAGCAGATCTATTTCCTTCATTGCATCCTTCGATAGAGATCTCTAGGGTTTCCTTGAGTGAAACAAGATAGTGAAATAAAAGAAACCCTATCTCTTCAAAGATAGAAAGCCCTCTTCCCATTTCCATTGTTTCAAGTAGAACTTAGAAAGAAGATAAAAATTTAATTCATACATTTGAAATAATATATGCATGGATGAGTCTTGGCTATATGGCCAAATGAGGTGCTCATGTAAAAATTACAAATCTCTAATAATTAGAAAAAGGAGAAATCCTCATGAGAAAAAACTTCTCACCAAAAGGGAGGAAAAAAATACGTGTGAAAAAAATATAGGACTTGACATGTCCCCCTACATACTAATTAGATTGTACAAGTACACTTGAAATATCCCCACCATAGGAAAAAAAAATAGATGATGGATCCCCCCACAATGAAGCAACTCTTGTGCTAAAAGTGAATGAGTAAAGAAGAATATTAGGAAACAATTTCTCCCCCTTGAGGAAGAAATAAATCCAATGGAAAAAAATGGAAGAAACTCCATGAAAGGATATGGGATAAAATTTCTCCTGATATGTGCCCTAGAAGTTTTCTCAAGTTTCTACATACCTAAATGAAAAGATGCAAAATTGGATGAATAAAATCCAAAAAATTGTGAAGAATATAACCTCCAAAGGAAATGATGGTGTGATGAAAGGTGTGTTGTAGCTATCATTAAAGTGGAAGTTAATATCCTTAACCATATCCATAATATCTATAATTTATGAATTAAAAAATAACTCTACATTTTTTTGCAAAAAATCATCCGCAAAAGCTAAAATCAAAAGATAAGTAACATCCTACATAACTGATTTGATCATTGAAGATGAAGGTGGGCACTCAAAACAAGTCTTGTGAATCGAGGGAGATGGATTTTCAAGTGAGAAAACTTCTCCTTGGATATATAATCCACTATAGATGCATAATAGTATAAACCAATATATGGTATATTGCAAGATAATTGGAAGGAAAGTGTGATAAGGTATCCAATTGAGATGCATGATAAATTTTTGAAACTATAGTAATATCTCTACTATGTAAGTCTTTGATAAGAATTGAACTAGGTGTGAATTTGATAATCTTCCATACCACATTGTGTGTAATTTGGTAGATAGAAAGGTGATTGAAGGATGGTGAAGGAATACAAAGTATCAATATCTATAATTTTTTCCTAGAAAAACTCATATAAGTTTTGTTCCTCACCAATATTTTTTGTAATTTGTAATTCTCATATGAAGATAAAATGCCAAGAGATGAATCCATGTGATTTGAGACTCCTAAAGTAGGAAGCCATCATCTTGACTAAATACTGGTGGATGAAAAGAGTGCATATTATTTCATTGTGTCTACTCTCCTTGATAGACTATTTGACCATGATTATTTAGGTGATGATGCAAAAGAAGAGGATGCACTAGATGACATAGATGAAGGAAATTGAATATGATTCTTTTGTAGAAGTATTTTTATCTTATTAATCTCTTTTGCATAACACTAATGCTCATTATGTCTCAATTTTTTACAATATGCATGATTTGAAATCTCCTTCTTAGATGAGTCCCCCTTAGAAGATGTATATAACTTAGACTTATCATGTACATGTGAGAATAATTTGATTTCTCATTGATCTTGGAATCCTTATGTTTTTGTTTATTTCCAATGCTATTCAAAGCTTTTGATCTTTGGTGCCTTCTATTGCAATAAGATCATATTGTTTGGAAGACTTTAGTGTTCCCATATATACTAAATTTTCATATTCCTTGGTGAGTGATGTAGAAAAATTATCAAGTGAAGGAATATGAAATATAGTACCAAGTGATGTGTAGCTTTGTATATCATAGTTATCCCTTGTACAGTGTACCAATGTGGGAGATTCTACACTTCTTCACAAATAAATATTTTGTCTTGAGATGATGAAGATAAGATATGAATGTCAGTTGAATGAGAATTTGATGGGAGATTGAGTTTTGATGTCACATGATTGATGAAATTATACGAGCTCTTGAATACTTTGTGTTTAGGTCTATTTTGGGTCGACCTAACATGGTTGATATTTTGTGGAGAATATTTTAGAAAATATAGCTTATGTGGGATTTATATTTAGGTCCATTCTAACCTATATTGATGCAAATTGTATTTTTTTTAGACTGCAAGAATCGGGTAGCAGGACCCCATATAAACTACAGTGCGCCTGGTAAAATTTCTAACATGACCGGTGGCTGTGGCGTGACATGCCCTCCGGTACCACGGGGGTGGGGGAGACTAGACCTCATGACCAATCTCCTACAACAGGAAAGATTTAGCCAACCGAGCTAGGGCCCCAACCCCATATGCAAATTGTATTTTGATCTTAGTGTGTGGATGAAATTATTTAAGGACAACATGCTTAACTTTTATGTGCTACTTATAATTAGGCTTACCTAATTGAAGTTTCACTTGATGTGGATATATATATGAGGCCATCACCAAAGTTTAAAAATGGTGTAAGTGTTTAGTAGATTGTGTGTGGTGTAGAATAGTGTGAAAGGAATATATCATATTTGAATGTGGTAAAGAAGAGTAGATTGCATGTGATTTATGACATGTATAGTGATTCACCTACATGTATATGATGTGGTGTTAAGGAAATTGTGAATAGAGTAGAGTATCAATTTAGGTAGTGTGAAGATCATTTTTGCACCCCAATGGAACTGTAATATGGAATATGATAGATGCTATTGTATAAGTTCAAATAGGTAGTGTTTTCAACCCTTCTTTATTCTTTCTTAGTGGGTTGTGAGCTCTTTTTGGATAGTATGTCCTAGTAGTGAGCCTTTTGTAATATCTTATATCAATATATAGTATATTGTGAGCTAACCCTCACCATGTTTTCTCCCTTTGGGGTTTTCTACTTATAAATATTGGTGTTCTATGGTTGTATTCAAGCTTTGATTCTTCATTGTAGTTAGTTCTATTTAGTTAATTGGATGGATTATGTTTAATTGGTTTAGATGAATATTGATTCACCCCCCCTCTTAGTATTTTGGGTGTTCAAGAATTGTTATCAGAGTTTGGTCCCTTGGAAGGAGCTTGACCACTTTGGGTAGATCTTTGAGTGTGAACATATGGTTGATAGGAAGTACCCTACCCCTTTGGAAGAAATTTCTACAATTGAATATACAGAAGAAGATTGTATGCAAGACAAGGATGAAGAACTCAAATCTACACTTGAAGATGTTAAAAAAATTGAAAATGAGAATCAAAATCTAAAGGAAAATATAAAAGAGGAAGATGAATGCATCAAGAAGCTAAGAGAGAAGATCAAGAAATTCAAAGAAATACATAGAGAAGTTAATGAAAATTTGAAGAAATAAAATTAAGACATCATCGGATTGAAAATACAAGTGGAAGAAAAGAAGAAAATTAAAGATTGTCTAAATGCAATGATACAAATCAAGACTTATTAATGCACTAGACTTGAATAAGAAGTGGTAAATCTGAGAGAAAATTTGGAGAAAGCAAGAATTCATGAGGAAAAATTTAAGACAAGTTCTACAATTATTGATGAGTTAATTAATGGACAAAAAGCATATAAAGATAAGGGTGGTTTGGGACTTGAAAGAGGAGAAAAATCTAAAGCAGATTATACATATAATATAGAGAGGATTAATGAATTTGGAAAGGTTAAAGGTACAAGGAACTATGGAATGTTCCAAAATCATAGAATCAATGTTGGAAGACCCCCTATTAGATAACCAAATGCTCAAAGGTATGCATATTTTAATGGTGTTTTCTTTTCATGCAATAAATTTGGACAAAAGGTTATAGAATGTAGAGGTAGAATAAATTAGAATGCTAGATCCTTTTCTAGACAATGTTTTGTATGCAAGAAATTTGGACATAGAGCTATTGAGTGAAAATGTTAAATGATTAATAGATTTAATATTGCTAGAATGGTTCAATCCTTCAATGGATACTATTATACATGCAATGTATTTGGACATAAGGCTAACCAGTGTAGAACAAGATTGAATAGAGGTTAGATTGGTTAGAAAAAAGTTGTATTCTATAATTGCAACAAACTCGGACTTATTACAAAATTTTGTAGAAACAAAAACATAAGAAACAATAATCCTACAAAGAAAGATGAACTAATCAAGAAAGTTGATCCAAATAAAATGGAGAAGGAAATGGAAAAAGTGTGGAGAAAGAAACAAGAAACTATGGACAAGGGAGAATTTGTACTTATCTCTAGTGTAGAGGTTTCCTCTAGTAACTAAGCCTAGAGCTATGGCTTAGGAGGAGCTTTACTAAAAATCATGTAGCCCCCTTGACACGAAGAGACAAGATGGAGAGGAATATTGTGGATTTTTTGGTAAAAAATGTAAGAAAATATTTTAATACAAAATTTTTCAAAGCTTCTAAAAGTTGATCATGTATACAAGGTTTCAAAGTTTACCATCTTTTTATCTGAAACATTTATTACTAAAATGGGTCAAATAAAGGATTTAAAAGTGTCCTTGGGAAGAAAAATTCATTTCATTAGATGCATTCAAAGAAGAAGTAAGATGAAGAAGAATAAGTGGAAGGATTCAACGCATCTCCCAGTAGCAAATCATCAAAACCCTAATTTTCACCGAGCAAGTTTAAGAGTTATTCTATGTACTCAAAGTTTTAAGTAATGTTTATTTGAAAGAATTTTAGATGAAATGGAAGGACCAAATCTCACAAATGTCTTAGAGATACCACAACCTGAATTAAAGAGGAATTCTTGAAAAGTTCTATTGGAAGATTCGACAAGTGCATTTTCTTTCACTCCCTTTGCAGTTTCACTGACTAAGGATATCAATGCATACATTCATGGGAAAGTAGAAGAAATTTCCAATGTCAAATTATGTGTTTTATGGATAAGAGGATTGGAAGCAAATGATGATACCATAAAATTGGAATACAAAACCCTAAATGAAAAGAGATTGGATGTGTGGTGGAAATTTTCATTGTTTAAAGTTAAAAAGAAGTACATTAGAATGGTATTAAGCAGAATTCATAATGAATCCATTTGGATTAATGGTGAGTACTTAATAACTGTTGATGTTTTTTTTATGCACTTCTCAACACAGGCAGTGCGTAGGTGCACTACCTCTCTTGAAAGACAATCTTCCACAATTAGATTGTAGAACACTATCCCAAGGTCTCTAATGTTAGGTCTTGACAATGATTGGAATATCTCAGTTGTTTAATGTGATTTGTTGGAATCACAAGGAGGTCTTATAGATGGATTACAAAGTGGGAAAGTTGGATCTTGAAATGAAATTATTAAGATGGGAGAGTTGTGCATTTGCTGTAGGTTCAAACATCAGTTTTGAACTCCATTTTTGTCATTGGATTTAGCTTTACAATGTGCAATGAACCTTATAGCATAGGTCACTCATTAAATAAAATGAAAAAGGGAAAGGAAGAGAGGAGGTTTTTGGATCTACAACTAATTGTGAATAGTGATAATGGAGTTCCTGCAATGGACAACTTCTTGGAACAATATTCCACTTAACCAGAAATCTCACAGTCTCATGGAACTTGTGCTATCTTCTGAGGTCTATGAATATTTTATCTTTCATTCACCATGTGCATGCATGAAAAAAGATGAAATTTTGGAGCAGCTTTGGATTTAAGTCTAGACTAACTTTACATAGCTATCTACCATCAGCAAACAACAAAAAGTATGGACTAAGAAGGCATCTACACAACAAGAATTTTAATAACCACAAAACAACATTCCTAAAATCTATCAAGGAAAGAATACAACTAACTAGAACAGCAATGAAAATCTAAGTTAAGCTTCTAACAATGGAGGTTGAATCAAGTAACATGTAAGAAATTCAGAAAATGCACCAAGTCAATGTATTTTCATTATAAATTTTTGTAGCATGTCTTTACAACAACTCAAATCTCTTTGCAAATAAGAGACCCCTATTTATAGTGCTCTAAGAGTCAAATGAATGGCCAAGATTCATTATCATTGTGTGGCCAAGATTCATTACAAAATAGGGTTTCACCAACGCTCAATATATTACAATTTAAAATTACATTTTGTCCCCTTCCCTATTTTGTCTTCTAGTGACGACACTGTAGCATTTTGTCTTTTTGTTGATTGTTGTTTACTGTAGCTACTCTTTGGGAAGCTCTTGATCATCAACGGGGATGTCCTCCTGCTTCTTTGATGTTGTGTATCTATGAACTTCAAGATGATTGGCTGGAGCTTGTCCACCTCAATGATCCCATACTATAGCATTTGGTAGCTCCATTCTTTTGCGTTATCTTCTAGTTTCTTCCAGTCCTCATCGTACTTTGTACCTTGATCCCTTAACATCTCTGATTGATCGAAGGCATGGGCAACAAAACTCATGAATTCCATTGTCATTTTGCTAGACATTCCGTCCTCCATCCTCTTCTGGAAATAAGGTTTCACCTTCTCCAGATCCATCTATACTACGGGCATGTCATAATCTGTCATTAGCTTGAGGTACCAGGCACATTCCGCTCTGATTTCTTTGATCCATTCAATATATGGATCCACTTTGCTCATTATTTGTTCCAACCTTTCCTTCCAGTTGTCAAAGTCTCACCGCCATACATCCACCAACCAGTGATCATCCTTGTTGAATGCAAGCTCCTTTTCCCATATCGCCTCTGGCAACTAAAGGATAGCCTCTATCTTTGGGAAGGTGGAGTCGTATGTTGTAGGGAAGTCGATGCATGGCTTCCTTGTGCCCTCTAAAGATTGTTGCAGATCCAAGAACTTGTTGGCCGTCCGAACAGCCCAGCTAATTCCCATGTTCCCGACATACATGACCTATCGGAACCAGATCTCCATAGTCCTTTCCAAGTTCTTCCTTCTTTCTATCTTATCAATCTATTCTTTGGACAGTAGTTGGGGTGGGGCAGTGGAAATGGTAGGCAAGTCATCCACCGAAGACCATTGTTGAATGTAATCCGTCAAAATAGCCACCTGTGCTTTAAGCTCATCTTTTGAGACCTTGTCCTACTTTATCAAGTGCACCAACATGGCCACTGACTCCTCAAGCTTCCCTACCTTTTGTTCCCTTGTAGCAGTTCCTAAGTCAATGGTGGAGACATTGTAACTCACCCCAGTTTGGCCCACCACAGGTGTTGCTATTTGTATGGCTCAGGATCTAGAAGCATCCATCATTACCCTAGATCAGATCCTAGGCTTCTTCTCCTTTTGTTGTGATCTGAGGTCAGGCTAAGATAGCCCCTAGTCTCACCCTTGGGTGCTTTAGTATAAGATTTTTTCTTTCAAGCTACTTTTCTAGCCATTCAGGCATGGCAGACTTGCCCTTAGGTGATTCATGATCATCCTTGACCTCTACAGCCAAAGATTCTGTTTCCTTATCTTTTGAGGTCCTGTCTTCCTCCTTGGCAGCATCTCCTTCTTCATCATCGGAGTCCTAGATGAACACAAGGTGCTTGATAGGAGGCTTGGTAGACAATTGTTGTATGGGAATTTCTTTCTCTTCCTTCTCCTCCCCTTTCTTTTCCTTAGTTTGTTCAACTTCGTGCTCATGTCCCTTGAGTTGCTCAATTTCGAGGCCCTTGATAGCTTGAGCCTCTCCCTCAGGTTTATCTTCTTGTTGTTGTCCCTCTTCTTCAAGGAGTGACCCTCCTATCTTTTCCTTAGTATTCTTCTATTGCTGGGCCATTTCTTCCTCTAGGTCATCGTCGAAGGCCTACATAATGACCCTACCACCAGCATCGTCTTCCTCATCTCCACTCTTTGAGGAGACAGTTCCTTCTTCTTCATAGGCCACCCTATCAATAGTGCAATGTTCATACTCTGGGTGCTCATGGTATTCATTGGCCTCCTCTTCAAAGGGCTTTGAGACCTCTTGTTCTCGCCTCTCCCACTCCTCAAAGATTAACATGGTAGCTTCCATAGCCGGTGGCCCTGTTGGTGGTTGCAAAGGCTGAGCAATAGTAAGGACTTGTGCAAGGGCCTCCTAAAGAGTGGGATCCATTAGGATTTGGGAGAGCTCAGGGGGGAGATTTTGCATATGTCTTGAGAGGGCCTGAGGCATGGTGGGAGTGAGCATTGGTGCAACAACTATAGGTAACAGGAGTGACGTGGTGGGTGACATGGCAGGGGAGGAAGGAGGAGTAGTCATGGCAGAGGAGGAGTCTATCACAATCACAAGCTCAGTTTGGGGCGAAGGGGCAAGATGGATGGAGATGTCCACTGCTGGCGGGGATGTAGCGATCATTGCCAGAGAAGTAGATGATGGGGCAGCTAAAGCAGGGAGAGCCAAAACGGGTTTGATCTGATCAGTATCTTTGGCTTCTTCTTCTTAGATTAATAGTTGCTCTGTGGTGCCTTCCATTTTCTTTAGCCTCTTAGAGGGTGAGCCCCCAAATCCTTCCTTGTATAAACCTTGGGGTTTGGAGACTGCTCCGTTTCTGTCTCCTTCCTCTTCTTAGACCTGGTAACTAGAGGAGACTTAGATGTCCCACCCATTGAAGTGGTGGCAGAAGCATCGTCTGTGGCACTTGGTTCACTCTTGAGCCCTTCATATTTCAGGACCACCCCTTGTTATTTTAGTTGAGCCACTCGTTCATCAACCCACTCCTTGGTATAGGCCAAGATTAGCTTGGTTATAGTGTCAAGGTCATCGACCTCTTGCTCATCCTAGTCTATTGTTGGTATTGGCAAATTGGCAACTGGAGGGTACCTGGGGTGCATTATGGTGGCCTCATCTTCTTTGACCTGGTCCAGTATGGGGAATGGCTACACCTTCCTTACAAAATGTGCAGTCATTCACATATAGTGCCTTGTACGTACTTCTTTATCATCTTGGCAATTTCCCCAAAAGTATTCAATGTGGTGGAGATGAGTGAATCCTGGCCCTAGCGCCTTTCTTACATGACCATATGGGTCAATCCATGGGCGAGCAGTGTGTAGGTAAAAGTGGTAATCTTTTAGTTCGTTCTCAGAGTTACCAGCACACTGGGAAGTTTTTAGTTTATACATGCCCTAGCCAAGAGTCATGGGATAAGAGATCCCTGCTATGTGTTTGCTACTGAAGATTGCCTGTATGTGTTGGAGCTACTGAGAAAGCTCCAGTAAGATGATTTGGTCGTTGGGGTATCGAGGCAACCTGTTTGGCCTTTCGTTGAAGCCTTGGGCACGAATGTATGTGAACTTCTGGTACTAAATGAAGAGGAAGTCATATTGCTTTTAAAAATGCCCGAGCACTGTGAGAAACCCTCCTTTCGAAATCCCCAACAATCATTCTGACAATATGGCCGATGAAGGCGTCATTCACTCTGCAGTACTCCTTAAAATTTTGGTACTGGAGCTGTGGGTATCTATCATAGGCCTTGAGTTTTTGACCCTGCTTCTAGTCAGGTGCCACAAACAACCCGTTGTATTGCCTCTGATCCGCCAAGGAGTAAACAAGGTATGAAGTCATGTAAAACTTTGAGCTTTTCTTCACATTGACAAAATGCTCATGGAAGCAGTCGCTTATTATAACTCCCCAATGAAACAAAATCTTTGTGGTAACATCATCATTCCCACGAAGAATCTGCTCAATAAAATACACCATCCACTCTTGAAAGAAAGCCATCGTAGGAAGACCCATAACCCTGCTAAGCATTGTGACCAAGTCCTGGTAATCTTCGTGGAAATTATTGCGGAAGAGTTTGTGAGGAACCTTCGCAGTGCCGCCCTGCTTTTCCTTGAGCCAATGCTGATTTATTGACCTTTTGCATCCTCTTGGGTTGTCGTCCCAGGCTGCTTGGCATTCCTCCATGGTAGGAATTTCCATTTCTTGAAATGTGGGAATATGGAAGGTTTTTGTGATTCCTTCGGCCGACATGTCAGCGAGGATGTTACCATCCCTATCAACAATTGTTCTGGTATCCAGTTGATATGCCTGCCGATAGGCCATGACAAGCTCGGGGGCTACAAGAGATGGAGGAAAGCCTACAGCTTTTGCAATTCCACTCTGTCTTATTAGTCTTGCATTCTTGGTCGTTGGGTTGACCCTGACCCTGCGTGTAAACTCATCAATATCGACATGGCCTATGTTGGTGTTGGT
This sequence comes from Sequoia sempervirens, assembly GCA_007258455.2. NCBI lineage: Eukaryota > Viridiplantae > Streptophyta > Pinopsida > Cupressales > Cupressaceae > Sequoia > Sequoia sempervirens. The sequence continues at coordinate 152,795,778 of VDFB02105785.1, read as the reverse complement.
GACTCTTTTCAGTCCATAGTAACCTTCGAATGCAAGGGTTCACCTTGGAACTGGTATTACATTTGGTCTTTATCCTCTTTTCCTCGAGGAGCCTTGCCCGACTTCTTTCCTTTGTCCTTTTTGATGGTTTCCCCTAAAGGTCTTGCACCTGATTCCATATATTCTGCAAGCAAAGGCATAGTTAGTGCAATGGATCATAAAAGCATTCATGTTAGTTGAGATCCCATAAAATCAACTTTAAATAATCTATCGTTCATGAAATTATACTTTTACATCTTTATGATATCGATCTTTTGATTAAGGGCTTTGGGACAGGCCAAGCCTGGAGGGCCAGACTTCCTTGGCAAGAATGCTATTTGGAAAGGCAAATGGGAAGGAACGATCTGAGAGATCTTTCCCGATCGAATTGTGATGGTTCAAAAGGATCATAGTGAAGAGGACTGGATTTAAACAGGTGGGTCGAAGTCAGATTCCAAATTTGAGTTCATTTAGATCGATTTAGGAGCATCCAGACCTACAAGGCTGGGGCGTCATTTGGAGATGGCTGCTTGGAACGCCAAGCAAAAATAGAGTTTCGAAGATGGAACTCCGAGGTCTGGGGCCTAGCAGACCGAAGGGCGCCCAGAAGTTTTACAATTTTCAAGTGACCCAGGCCAAGGGGGTCGGGATGCCATGGAGCCTTTGTTGTCCGTGACATCAATCATTAGATAGAAGTCTGGATCTTCGGGCCTGGGAGAGGAGGAAGCCGCTAGTTGGTTTTAGTTGAATGGACAGAGCTTAATCTGCCGATAGCCTACCAGCGAGACATCACTCATTGTCCTGGCGACCAGAAGTTTCCAGTCGGCATGAAAGACTACCTCGGAGAAAGGTCTCAGCGACATCCGAATGTCTTGCCGACTGAGCATCTCGATAGGAAAACCTTTCGGTGGAGAGACATCTTGGCAAGATTCAAAAGTCTTACCGACCAACAAGGAGGATGCCCACCAGTGAGAGATTTTTGTCTTCAGTGAGAGGTCTCGCCGAATCCTTCGTGTCTCGCCGAATAGGCATACCAGCAAAAAGGGGCGTGATCCTCGATGTGAGGTCTTGGCGACCTCTGAATGTCACGCTGACCGCCAAGAGGCGTACCGGGTCTGGCATCCGTGTTTGCTATTGGATTTTCTAACGGAGTATTCATGGCAATGGGAACCGGAGCCAGAGGCCCAGAAGGCCGAGGAGGATTTTCTTTTTTGGAACAGCGGAGGAGGGATGGATCTCCGGAGGTTGGGACCCGGAAGGGGAAGGGCACTTGAAAAACTTTCTATCTTTCAACGGCAGAGACAGGGTGGAGTCCCAGATGGTGGAGCCCGGCGTAGTCGAGGATGTTCAATGTTTATGCAGGCTCCCCAGTGGCGAATGGAGGTTCGAGACTTGGGGTGCGGAAGGATGCCAGGTGTTCATGATTCATGATGGAAAAGATAACACATAATCCCAGGGATGGAAGTTCGAGAACTGGGATCTGGTGGGTCGAAGGATGGTAATGAAGTTTCAGCAACAGACAGTAGAAGAGGAGCGAAAATCCAGAAGTGGAGGCCCGGAGGCCCGAGCCCAGGGAATGAGGGAGTTGTTCTAAAATTTCATGTTTTTGCTAAGTCTCAGCCGGTGAAGGGAGCATCTGGCTCGAGGGGTGCGAATTCCCCTATGAAGAACGGCCACGTAGGGATAAAGCTCTGAATTAATCATGAGGGGGCTATGTTGGTTTTCTCAATTTTTGAGGACATGGGTTTTGTTCGTTATGCCATTTTTAATTATTTACATGTCCCTTTGATCATTATTGTTCATTTTAAGCCCTAGAAAATCATGAAAACAATGTTCAGGAGGGTGAATGGAAAACCTACCTCAAACACTCAATGCGGGGAGGTGCAGAATCCACTAGCGGTCGGCAATCGAAGGTGACGGGGGCGAGCGTGAAGGTCTCAAAGACGGTGGACTCCTCTCTGGAAAGCTCTGATCTCTCACTGTGATACTGACAAGTGAGAATGACAGGTTTGATTCTTATATTTATACCCCACCGCCATTAATGGCTGCAATAAATGCAAGTACGGTGGATGCTTGGGTCGGTGGATTTAAATTCACGGATGGCGGTTGAAGCTCTAGGGCCTGGTGACTAGGAAGACATAGGACAGCAGACACTAGGAAAATTTAACTCAGTGGTCACCAGTGGCTAAGGGGAATTCGGGGCCCAGAGGGTGGAGTTCCACTAGAGGTCTGCCATCAGAGACAGCGAAACCCTCACGGAATTCTAGACTCGGAAGCCCAAAGGTCTTGGTCCAGAACGTTCGATGACAGCCAAGATTTCTTCGCAAACATTTCAGACGGCGACAATGGAGCCGGGGCCCAGGGTCCGGGAAGATGCAACCCATCTGCTGTCCAGGACAACGAACACGACAAGGAAACCCAGCAAGGGAAACCCGAGAGGGCGGGCCTGGCCAGGTCCAGAGCTGCTGGCAGAAGCAAACTGCCAGGGAGACCCTAGAAGGCATCAAAACTAGACAAAACTAGCCAAGGGTAAGCATGGTCAACTTATGATGAAACTTTGGAGGTACATGGACCATCAGGGGCACAAAAAAATGGGGCATGAAAAATGAGGCGGCGACAAAAAAAAAACAACTCGGTAGGGGAAAGAAAAAGAGGGTTCCCGTTTCGAACAGGGTGTGTGTGCAAAGGGCACAATAATAACAAAGGAGGCTATAATGGATGTAACTAGTTTGTGGTCCTCTGAACCAGTTATAGAACCAAAATTTATCAAGGTCAAGGACTTAATGAAGAAGAAATGTGGTACTCTTGAAGAAAAGGAATTCACCTTGAACATAATTAGGAATCTGGCTATTCGGTATGCTGCAATGCTCATTGGACACAATTTTTTTTGACCAAATAATGACTATATACTCTCTACCATTATTGTTCACATTGCACATAATTGTAGTAACGAAAAAAATATCCATTTTCCTTACTTGATTTGGGAATAATTGTCATTGAATTAACCTAATTTTGCCTAGGTTTAATGTTGTAATGTGTTGTAACACATTTAGATTGATCTTGGGCCCACTTTTTATAAAATGTACTTAATTTGTACCCTCTTTTAGGTGTTGTAAAGTGTTGTAACACACTTTCACATTTATCTAGGGTCTCCTTAATAAATTGTGGTTAATTATCCCCTTTAATTCAAATTTAAGCCTTATTTGTGACACCTTCGAGGATCCATCCTAAAACCAATAATTCAAATTGCATAACATTTAATTGGGAAAATTTGAGGTCCTAAAAATTGGTTCTAGGACCCATTTTCCCTAGATGGAGATGGGTCCTCCCTCTAAAGGAACCCCCTTTCTTTGTAGATTCTACATGTATTTTTGATCTTATTTCGTTCCCTAAAGGTAAGGTCTTGGAAAATAGTGCCAGGACCCATTCACCCTAGGTGGCAAAAGGGTCCTACCTTAATGAGGACCCCCTATTTGAATTTCATTCTAGTGAGATTTTAATAATGTTTGTTTCTAGATCAGTTGTCGGCTTGAATTGTTTGAATTTCAGGGTTAATCTATTGATTTAGTATAAATGAGGGGTTAATTCACATTGTTTCTCCTAGAAAGTTTAAGTTATCATAAGATTGCATCCCCAAGAGAATTAGAGAACTTCAAGAGCATTTCAAGGTAGATTATCAAGAGTTTATTGTGGCAATTCAAGACCATTTCATCATGACAATGATTTAGAGCATTCCTACATGTTGTTGAGCTAAGATAACTTGGGTGTAGCATTGACGATCTACTTGCAAGCATTGTTTCACTTCTCATTCAAGGATAAAGATCTACATTCTTCATGCCCACTACATGTTAGATTGTAGATTTATCTTCCAAGACAACATCCAAGGTATCATCAATTGCATGTTTCATGCTTCATGCTTCAAATTCATTATTTCATCATTTGGTTTAAATACCTACAAGGGGTTTGAATTAGGAAAAACTCCATTCACTAACAATCAACAAGTTTTTCTCCTATTGATTGTGTGTTTGCAGATTTATAGGCTGAAGATCAAGTGGATAAGAATTTTAGAGCAAAATTTTCAAAGTTGTCAAGTTACAAGATTGACCTTTATAGTGCACGAATGAAGGATTAGAGCTATAAAATTTGTTACAGGGTTTTGAGCGCTGACAACCAAGAATCTAAGAGTGTAGACATCAAGGAAACTAACCCAAATCTTAGTTTTAGAAACTGTAATAGGGAACCATTCACTACTAAAGGCGAATGAGACCTTTGTGCCCTAAAAATCGAGCTTCTTGCAACAAGGTACACACCATTTTAAGCTCTAAAAACTCCCCACATAGTTGCTATAACAGTTAAGGTTATTTTTTTATTGTTATTTGCATGTTTTGACTCTCTTAATTGCATTTTTTTTTTTGGAAAAAATTAGTTTTTCATCCTCTTGTTGATTCATTTTGGTGAACCCTATTTTCCACCTAAACAATAATATTATTGAAAATGGTGTTAATTACGACCTTTGTGAGTTGCTCCAACAATATTTGATGAACTTGAAGGAAATAAAAAGAGTAAAAATCATACATTCAAGTATGGTACTTTGGTAATCTTTTTTCTTTTCTACTTCATGAAGGAAGTACCAGTAATTGGAAAAGTAGAGTGGACAAGTACAAAACCAATTACACATCAAATAAAAAATCACATGAGAAATGTTGGAGGATCAAATGCTCAAGATGATGCTCTTACGAAATTCTTTGGAATGTTTCATATGAGAAAGAATGAAAGAGTAATAATACCTAATAGTGTGTTGGAAAGGTTTTCAAGAGACATTAATTTCTTTGTCTACTAAATTTTGCTTCATGGAAGTAATTGAGCCCTAAACTGTTTGGATTTCTAAGTTGGATTATGAAGTGATTAAGGAAGAATTTTTTTAGTATGAAGTACTTTTAGGAAGCCCTAAAGACCTTAGCAGATATGGATTAGAGGAAACCTAACTAGAACTAAAGCCTACAACAATTCTAGGAGAACAAGTAAGAAAAGGAAGAGCACTATCATTTCTCTAAATGAAATTAAGCAAGAAGTTGCAAATCAAGAGGACACTAACATAAAAGAAGAAATAATGCAAAAAGTTGATTCTCAACATAACCATGAAACCAAAATTAGAATTATATGTGCACAATACATGGATGAAGCCATGAAAAATTTACAAGAGCTAACCCCTAGAATGAGCATTCATACATCATTGTCTACTATAGAAATTTTTAGAAACTTGGTTGATTCACTAAAAGCATATGTCTCTCGATTAAATGAACAAGATAGAAGTGGATGAGAGGGAACGACTCTAGTGAAGAGTCTAGAGGATATCACAAGGAAATGTGAAAATTCACATCACAGAGCTTTAAATGGATTGAAGGGTGTTCGTGCCTGTGAAGAATAAGTGTAGAACTTACTCTCATACTGCTTCAAATGGCTAAAAATAACACAAAGTGTAAAGAGTGCGATGAACTTAAATGAAACTCAAACCAGCCATGAATCATATATTTTTTATTTAGAAAGAGATGGTAACAATTAGAAATGGAAAGGCATTCTACAATTGCATGAAAATTTCTTTTCTTTACAAAATTAGAGGGAAAAATTCAAAGAATATATGATGTTAAGGGAATTAGTGAAGACAACTTACATACTCCTACATCTAGTGCCCTTTCTAGTGCTGATAAACTCTCAGAAATAAAACTCAACCCTAACACTATGGAAGAAGGAAAAAAGTCTCTAATGTAACTTGAATTACAATGTAAGACTCTTACAAAAGAAAAAGGACTTTGGGAAGAAGGTAAATCTACTTGACAGGATATTCTGAAGAATCTCAAAGGATCAACATCTTCAGGTTGATAAGTCTTACCTTTTTGCATATTACTAAGTTTTTTTCTATAATCCCTTACTTGCATAAAAGATTTTTTTTGAGAGCGAGTATATATATATAAGGGAAGCATACTGAGCCTTTGCACGACCTTTACCATTGATTTCAAAGGGGGAGAGATGGTGGAAAAATATTTTTGTCAAAACACTTGGAAGTGATAGTTATATTTTGGGAAAGATGGCTAGAAAATTTTTTGGTCAAAATATTTGGAGAGACAAGTTTATATGTGTAAGGGAGACAAGTTTTGAATCAAGTCATCGAAAACATTTTTGACATGCATGTTGCCATCAATGACAAAGGGGGAGATTGTTGGAAGTTTGGAAGTTTGTCATTGATGATGTAGTTTGGCAACATGAGCATGAATTGTACATACATTGGTTGATCTATTGTTTTCATTGATGTAAATATTGTTATGATCATCCTAGCATAGTGGGGAAGTATGTTTGGTGACTTTTCTGCAGTGTCAGTTAATCAGAAAAGCATGGTTTATCAAGAATTTGAGTAAGTGTTTTGTTTGACAATGTTGTGATATAGTACATCAATTTTTTGGCCTACACTTCACTACACATTGGTATAATATTCTACAATCATAACTTCAATTTTGAGTCCATCAGATGGATCAACATTAAAAAATTTGTGACATTTTGTATAGTTTTCTTAAAGATGTGAACGATAATGTGTAGCTCTATATATCACTATTATCTTTTGTATAGTGTACCAGTGTGGGGGTGAACCATAGATTTTTTTGGTGTAGGATACTATGAATCTTACTCAATTAGGGTTTTTCACCTAAAGGAGAGAGATAGACCCCACACAAAATCTAGGTAGTTCACTCAAACTAATGCAAGTATAATGGACATATGAATGAAATGTGCCTAGATGAGATAAACTAAATGCAAATGGGTATGTGCAGGATCATGATGGGCCAAAAAGTGGCGATATGATGGGTATGTGTAGGGTATGTGGCTGACGAATTTTTTTACCCAAAATTGATGAAACAAAAAGGGATTTTAAAGGAGATTCTTAGCTTTCCACCAACATAAATTATCCTTTGCTTTGAATTTAATAAATAATTGTTATTCATTTTCTGTTTAAATTATGACTAAAGTCCTAATTGGTAGGTTGATTTAAAAAAATCTATAGCTTTCAAACAGTATCACATTTTTTGAATCTGAAACATGTGTCACATACTATAAGATTAAAAAAAAAAAAAAAATCATGACGTTTTGACCAAGTTAAGGTGGTTAGACATAAGAGTTTTTATATATTTTAAAAATTGTAATAAAAAATCGTAATTAATTATTTACTTGGAAAAAAATTACAAATAAATATGCATCACATCGGGACATGATTCATCTACTTATATCTCAAATCTTATAAAAATATTTATCATTTTATTGTGGTTAGGGTGGTTAGACAGACACCTACTTCTTATTTTTTCCCTGAAATTTAAGTACTAGTGCATTGAAATTTCAAATTTTCACCAAATAGATTTTTTTAAAAAAATAAACCTAGTATTTGAGAAACTACATTTAATTTACTACAGATTCTATTCTTACATATTTTTGAAATAATATAGATAACTTATTCAAATGTTTACGTCAAGTTACCTAACTCTGAATTTTTTGAATTTTTTTCCACTTAAAGGCCTATTTTTCCATGATAATCCTGCACATAATCAAATAAATGATAAAAGTTATTGATTATTACGTGAAAACTATTGAAATGCAACTTGTTGGAAAATACATTGTGATATGCAAAAACACCTAGAAATGAAAGCAAACTGTAATAGAATTTGATGAAACTAAAAGTGTGCATTCAAGAACTTGATGGAGACTGGAAATGACTTCTAGAATACTATTGATGCTAAAAATTTGGCCTACAAGGACTCATTCACCATTTTGGGCGAATTAGTCCCAGATCTAGGAAATTGTTTTAGAGCCCATTTCAAACAAATGGGTATTCAAAATTGTCGAAAAACCTATTCAAGCCTGGCAGTGGGACTCATTCACCATCCATGGTGAATCATTCCACTTTTGAATTTCTAAAAATCCAAAGGTGGAAATTGAAGTCTTTGATCTACACTCCGATTCCTAACAGGTGTCCACTTCCGGAAGTCTAATTTCCAGCACTAAAAGTGACTTTTAGCGGATATTTTTCCTTGGTCAACAAGAAGATGTCTTTAACAACATTTCAAATTGATCTTCAATGATTTCCAATCCTTCAAGATGTCTAAATCTAAAAACACACAAGAAGAGAATGAGAAATAGTGAATGTTAGGGCATGGGGGTTTGCCTTGGTCAAACCCATTTTAGGTAATTAAACCAAACAAAGAAATAATATGAAGAATGAACATGAAATGAATGGATTAATACCTTTCCATAATGTTTGATATTTATTTTTTGTAACAATAAAGGAATATTTTTCCCTTGAATTTCTTTGAGGCTATCTTGATGAATTAGAATGACAAAACCCTAGATTGCTTGACTTGAAGTGGAAAAAAAAACATGAATGGGTTAAGAGATGTAAATTAGGGTTTAGAGACTTATATTTATAGGTATTCCACCTTATTTACCCATTAATTTGATCCCTAAAGCTGACATGAAAGAATAATAAACTTATATTTTAGTTTTTCCTGCTCAAAACTGAAAAATAACCCAAATGGGACTAATTCGCCACCTTGGATGAATTAGTCCCACCTGCTAGGGACTCATTCACCACAGATGGAGAATTAGTCCCAGAGGGGCCCATTTGCTAACTAGGTTGTTGGGGAATGAGGAATTCCAATTCTTATGTTGATTTCATTAGGTATTTGATCAAATTATGCCTTGGGATGCACAATATGGGGTCATAGGGGCCTATTAATGATGATGTGAAGGTCAATTAGGGCTTGGAACACATAATTCAATGTGAAAGTGTGAATAAATACACTTTACAAGACTAAAATTAGGTCCATACAACCTAGAAAGGCACAACATTCAATGTGAATGTGTAAAACACATTACAACACTAGATTAAAGTCAAATTTAGTTAACAAGCCTTCTAGGTTGATGTTAAAATGTAATTAAATACATTTTATAATGTTGAATTAAGGGGAAATGGATTTATTAGGTCTAGAGAGGTGTGAAAGTCCTTTACAACACTTTACAACACCTTTACAAGACATCAATAAATGTGTGTTATTTAATTTGCAAGGGTCCAAGACCTAGTGTGGATGTGTAAAACACCTCACAACACTAAATCAGGGCCTCGTTAACTCCAATTTATCATCAATTATTCCCAATTCAAGCAAGAAATATTATTTTTATGGTACATTTAGTCCCCACTTTAGTGAGAGGATGAGCTTGCTTCAAACTCACACTAAGTAGACATTTAAGAGAGGTCTAGTTGTACCAATGCAGATGGTCTAGGATAACAAAGATTGAGAAGGAAGTCAAGCCCCTAGGATCTAAGATCTTAAGTCAAACTGACATTAATGAAAAAGTTCATACACAAGGTGAATGATGTGCAACCAAACAAGATATGCAATCATGCAATGGAAAGAACTTGGGAAGAAGAGGAAAGCAAAAATGAAAAGGTGGATCAAGATTTGATCATTTTTCCAACCCATTGTGGATCAAATCTACGTTGTTTTTTTGGAAAGAAAATGCATACTCATTATGGGGTGATAAAACTCTTGGTTGTCTGTCAGGTGAGAAAGCCTAAGTATACTCACTCTAGGGCCATAGAACTTCTAGTTGTCTACAGAGTGAGAAATCGACAAGGTGGCTATGGCAAAATTCATGCCTCTGGATGGGCTTCTAGATCAACCATACCAAATTTATACCTCCTGATAACTTTGATAAGGTGCCACAAAAATTATCTTTGATTTCTATGAGGTAAGAAAAACTTTGTATGCTTGACACTCATAGACAAACAAGATGGCACCACAGGCATGCAAGTTGTATTATGCAAGGTGTCCATATTGTGTGTAAGAAAATATTTGAATTAAACTAATCAATAACACACAATAGATGCAATGAATTACATTAAGGGAATCTAAATTAACAAAACACAATTCAATAAAGTGAACCCTGAAAAACATTTCATCTTCCTCTATTCTTAAATTTCCATGGTAATTGTGCTCTCAGATCTTAATTATGCACTAAATTACTAGGATGCCACCTGAGAAACGAGTAGCCTCTAAGCTAGAATGCAGAAACTATGCCTACACCAACATGATTTTGATGTTTTTGATGAACTAAGGGATATGCAGAATGGTCAATTGTTGTACACAGAATGATATGAAAATGATGCAAAGCATAATTAAACTAATGGAGATAATATGAGAATGATCCTAAATACTATAAACAATCTAAGATATATCTAAGAATGGAGCCAAATGTATTCTAAATTACTTGCTATACTATTCTAAATGCTAAATCAAAATGTAATTAAGCTCTCAAGTGCTAAATGGATTTTTGTAGAGTAATGTTATGCAATCTTCTCCTATGAAAAAGTGGTAAATGAGCCTCTATTTATAGATTTGACCAAGGCATCAGGTGAGTTGGCAGCATTGGATGATTAGGATTAATTCTAGAGAGATCGACAGTGAGAAATGAGGAGGTTAGAGAGAATTAAGGAAATTTTCCCCTTTAGTAGAATAATCTTGCCAAGTGTAGAAGAGAATCAATGGAAGGAAGAAGCCATGTGTCCTTGAGTTGGTTAAAATTGTTGAGAGTAAATATCTATTTTAGAAATTAGGAATAATTATTTTCATGTGACACATGGTGAGTTGGAATATGAGGTGGAAAGAGCTTAGGAGAATATGGAGAAATGTGACAAAATTCAAATTTAATGAGAGACAATTAATCAAATAAAACAAATTAGTTAAACTTGTTTATTTTAATTAAATCATGAAGAAAGTGGTTTAGATAAGAGGAATTAAGAAATATGAACTATATAAATAAGCTTTTCAATTTATTTATATATTAGAGGAAATAAATATTTTATTAATTAAATAATCAATATTTAATTAATATTCTCCAAACCAATTTTAGATGTATACATTTTTCCCTTCTCTGAAGTGATGTCCTTACACATTGCTTCAAAGAAAATTTTACCAGTGCTGCTAAAATTTTGACGATGCCCCAAATAGTGATTTTCATAAGATAACGATTGTATGCCCCCTCGGGAGATAAATCGAGGAATTTTTAATAATAAAAGATTTTTTTTCTAATGATTTTTGAAAATTTCTAATGATGTATGATGATGATGACAAAATTTTGATTTGATGATATTCCATAGATTTATCTCCTGATATGGAAGAATTGAGTTGTCCCAATTAATTGACCCTTTTAAAAATTAAAATATCCCACAAAAATTACCCTTTTAATTATCCTTATTAAGAGGTTAAAAGTGAAAAAATGATTCATTTGTGCATTGTTAATTTTGAAAATTTGTGGAGTGAGAGAGAATTCTTGAACATTAGTGAAAATGGTGATCCCCTACGAGACTCATCGATTCGAGCGGGTGCAGCGACACAATCGACCAGCAAGATACAGACCTCTGGTATGGATGTCGAAACCTTTCTTGTGAATTTTGAATAAATTTTTCCTACATTTTAAATTCAGATTTAGATTTTTGAAAATTTTTGGTGCATACAAAATTTTTTGTGGCACATAGGTTAGATGTTCTAATGCATCCACCTAGAGTTTTATCACATCCACTAGATTTAGTGGTGCATTCATAGATTGTAATAGCGCATCCACGATTTAGCGCATAGATAGTCTATAATGGTGCATTAGGGTTTAGATAGGCCATCCCAAAGAAATGGCACATTAAAGGAATTGTTTAGCACATTAGAGGAATTCACTAGTGCATCCCACTAAATGGCACATTGAAGACCTGTTATGGCACGTAGACCAAATTTGATGGCGCATCTACCTTTTAGCACAATGAAGCTTTGTTATGGCGCATCTAGGACATAATTTAAGATTTTTTTATTTTCTCCTTGATTTTGATGATGTTTTCTTGCATCAGCCAATGATTTTTTATATGAAAGATTAGATGATTTAGTGATCTCATGACAGGCAAGATGCACTAATGATGATGTTGTTTTGACCTCATGATAGGCGAGGATCAAAACAGATGTTCACAAGATTTGATGGAAATCTCACTAGAACTGATAGGATGATTGATTGATGTTTGATTGCTTTGCTAATTTGATTTGATTGATTGATGTGCTGATTGCAATGTTTTATAATGATAGGAGACGGATTTAGATAATCCTCAGTCCCAATAGAGGTTCCCAAGGACTTGGGAGATGATCCCACATCTATCACAAGTTGATAGAGATATCATTGAGGGATGTGGATTATCCTCAATGATTGATATGCCCTAGATTAAGATTAATTGGGGATTGTTGACTATATTGGCAGAGAGGTAGCATAGTGACCACAACACTTTTCATTTGGCCACCAGAGAGATGACTGTGACACCAGAGGATGTCTACAGGATATTGCAAATTATTTTGGTCGGTGATATCATGACCTATGAACACACTTAGTAGGGAGGTATAGATATTCTACGTTGGATATTCCATGATGACCATATTGTTGGGTATGAGATGCCTTGGCAGGAAATGTTTGAGATGTATGCCCCTTTTCCTTCTGTGCTTGTGGGATTTTTGGGTAGCTTCTTATGTCTTGAAAAGAGGGCAAAGGGATTGTTTGTTGGCTGGGGTCAAACATTGGAGCAAATGATTCGGTTTGGGACCAGTTTCGCTTGGGGTTCATGTATGCTTGCGCAATTTTACCATGATTTGCACTAGGTAGTGTACCTTAGAGGAGCCAGTCTATCCACAAGTGTGACCCTCTTACAGATGTGGGATTGGGAGCATATTGTAGTGACATGACTAGAGACATATAGACTTTGACCATTTGGGAGACCCTATGTTTATGGTTATGTAGGCCCAGTTGTCTAGCATAAGCTAGGAAAATTGGAGTATTGGAGATGGGTATTGGATGATGATCTAGATTCAGTTACATGGTGACCATGTGTAGACTATGAGCAGTGGGTCGAGGATCACTTGGAGGTGCCCTATTTTATGACTGCTAGATACCTTATTGGGTAGACATGTTTTATTATCAAGAGATTCTTGTTTTAGAGGGTGCTTACATAGTGCGACAGAGTTCAAGGGATGCCTCAAGGATTGGCTATGTATACATAGAGGCAACATGATGCAACTGAGTGGGGGCCCACATTATCTTATGATTTTGCATGTGATGAGTATCATCCTTTAGAGCCAGTGATTTGGGACTACATTTGGGGATTGTTGAGGGATATATGACTAAGGAGTACTCATAGTATTTTGTTGAGCATCGATTTTTAAGGATTTCAAGACTTGATGAGCCAGTGTCGGTGTTAGAGGATGATGAGGATAGACCACCCAAATGGAGGAGGGGTAGAGGTGGAAGTGAGGAGGAGTGAGGAGGCATTGATGATGGTGGGGATGATGGTGGTGATGATGGTGGTGATGATGGTAGTGATGATGGTGGTGATGATGGTGGTGGTGGAGATGGAGGAGGTGGTGATCACCCAAGATTGGATGTTAGAGTGCCTTGTAGGAGGCGATCTTTAGTGGCAACAACATAGCAACGGGTGTAGATATGGTTTCCCTCATAGTAGCAGCAGTCTCAAATCACAACATTGCATGCCCAAGTTTAGACCTTTCAGGGCGCTAGTTGACATAAGTGCAGGGACAACTAAAAACACAAACACAGTTGTTAGCATAGGTTCAAGCACAACTCTTGCAGGCCCATGGATAGATACAGACTGTAATGGCCGAGAGGGATGCTTCCATATAGTAGCTAGCTTAGGTGCAGGGTCGGGGATAGGTATAGGTATAGGTATAGGTATAGGGCTAGGGTATTGCATTGAATGCAGATAGGGATGCACTGAGGTGATGGGTAGAGTAGGAAGAGGCTATCACTGAGAGATTGTAGCAGGTTGTGATAGTTGCAGGATCTGTTGACTATTTTAGGGAGGTCCATCATACTACACAGGAGGCCCAGTTTTACAGAGACCGATATCATGATCTGGTTCCTCCCAAGTGGTGGGCGAGCTTTAAACAATCCCAATCTAGCAGGTCACAGTCTCAAATAGTTAGTGTAGGTGTCACGCACCCACTACCTGGAGATCAGAGAGATCTAGGTGCAAGTCCATGAGGTACAACAAGGGGTACAGGTCCAGGGATGCCAGCACCATCTGGAGGGAGCACCACCTAGCTCTAATATTTGATGCTTTATTGTGATGTGGACATGTATACACTGATACTCGATGATTTATTTTCATTTTTTATTATGTATTCCTTCATATTCAGATATCCTTATACACTTGACATAATTTTTGATATATATATGCAGTGATGATGATGGTTGACCTATGTGGTTGTGTGTGTTGATCATGGTGGATGCATTTAATTTCCTATTATATATGTTATGTGATGTTTCATGATGGTGATATGATATGCCATGGATGAAATATGTGTTATGATCCTATGATGTTTTATGAATAATGTCTATATGACCTATATGATTAATCTAATTATGTGAATGGAATGTGTTAATTGCTATGTTTTTATGCTTTTCTAATGCAAATATGTATGATGTAATAGATGAAATGGATGAATGAATGTTAATGAATGTTAATGCAGAAATGGATGAATGGAATGATTAAATAATGGTGGATTAATTCTACATTTTCTTATGGATGCATGCTATTATGATGTATGATATGCAAGCCGCTCTGTGTTTTTGTATTTTCTAATGGAAATATATGGATGCATGTATGAAATGGAAATTTATATATGTTGGTGTTTTGTGATGCATGCTATTTGGATGTATGACTAATGACTAAAATGATATGATAATTCTATGAATGATGTCCTAATGCTCATGCATCTAAATTATCCTTTTGGTAATGTCAAATGTACTCAATCCATTAATGATAGAAATAACATCAACCTTGGAGAAATCTATAAATATCATTACAACATCTAGTATAAATGCAACCTAAACATGCAACTCTAACAATGCAATGTTATTATTCTAGTAATCAATTTATTGTGCTTGGTATCATCATTGAGCTTTTAAAATATTGAAAGTGAGTACAAAATTTGATGGTATAATTAAACCATGATGACATGAGTACTACTTTCATGATGTTTGATAGTGCAAGTTAAGAAAAGCATCTAGGTATAATTAAGCCAAGATGACCTGAGCATTCCTTTCATAAACAAACAAGAGTTAATCATTTTCCCATGTGAATCTAGAATATCATTAGTGATACTTTGTAGAGCATTTCCCATGATGATTCACATGGTAGTAATGATCAACTCATAGACAATAGACAAAGAAAAATATCATTCTCAATCATAGCTTCTCTAGTTCTTGGCACCCTTGAGTTGCTCCTGAGAAATGATAACAACAATCACAATACAAATAGTTATGAATTTTTTTGTTAAAGTGATAAAACTATGATTCATAGTATCATCACCAAATGAATTTTTTTTTTGATTGATATTGTTGAACTGTTGGTTCAGATTATTGTTTTTGGTGAGTCTAATTGATGTTCAAAGTTGTAGCCCATTTGATTGTTGTGTTTTCGCTATGTTGTTGTACTGTTGTTTTTCTGTTGCTTTGTAAGCTCAAAGATGCATTGCCCCCAATGAGTTCAGGATTTTTCCCCTAGTGGAAACAAACCAATTTTATTATGGATATGTACAATGATTGACAAGCCAAAGTGAGATACAATCAACACAATAGAATATGTACATGAGGCTCAAATGAAGGATGTAGATAGTGATAGCAAAGAGAAAATGTGGTCAACACATGTTCCAATAGAGGAAGAAGCCAACGTATCACAAATAGCACTTGTTGCCAAGTTTTCACTACTTGCTTTTATTGCACTTTTTCAGATTTTATGATTTTTTTGTATTTTTCCCCTTTTTGATTTTTTTGTATTTTTGTATTTTTCTCTTTTGTTATTTATTTTCTCTCTTCTTATTTTTTGTCACCAAGATGCCTATTTTCCAAGTTTTCACCACGGTGAACATTTTTTTAGGACATTTTCTAATGTTTTTTGATTTTTTAAGGACTTTTTCCAATGTTTTTGGATATTTTTAGGAATTTTACCAATGCAACAAATGAATTATGTGTAGAATTTCTTGAGATGGAAGTTGTTCATGGGCTCCTCAAATAGGTTTCCTTTTGGCATGAATAGATGGTATGCTCTTGACCCATAGACTGAAACAATGACAAAGGGGCCCAACCAATTCAATTCAAACTTTCCTTTCTTCTCTCTATCCTATTGGTTGCATGGGTTCTCCTTCAATAATAGGTCACCAACTTGGAATGTTTTGGGTTTGACCCTATGATTGTAATTTTTGGATATCCGTTGTTGGTAGGCTTTTAGGTGATTCATTGGATGTTGGCATCATTCATCTAATAGTTCCAATTCCTATAATCTAGATACCCAATAATCCTCATTAGAGATGATACCCTTCAATGAAACCCTAAGAGATGGCAATTCAACTTCAATGGGTACAATGGCCTTAGATCCATATACCAGATCATATGGTGTGGTATACCCACAAAGTAGGGTTTAATTAGATGTGCCAATCACATCCTACATCATTGACCATTTTCCTCAAGATTTTCATAATGGTTTTGTTGGAGGCCTCTTCTTGACTATTTCCTTGAGGATACTATGGTGTAGAGAAGTGATGTTGGATATTGAACTTCTCACATAGTTCTTGCATGTCTTGATTTTTGAATGGTCTTCCATTGTTAGTGAAAATGGATTGAGGGATGTCATACTGACAGATGATGTAATTGAGGATGAATGATGAAATTTGCTTTCCTGTGATGGTGATTAGAGGAACGAATTCAATCCACTTTGTGAAGTATTTTGTAGTTGTGATGATAAACTTGTGTCCACTCAATGAATATGGATGGATCTTACCAATAAGGTCTAGTCCCCACTGACAAAGGGACCATGTTGATGCAAAAGGCTAAAGTTCATGTGCTGGTACGTGGATGAGGTTGCCATGAATCTAATAATTTTGCATTTCTTGACAAACTAGAAAAACTCCTTCTCCATGCTTGTCTAGTAGTATGCTTGGCCATGAATCTGACACTTTTTACATTTCTTGGTGAATTTATGTGTGTAAGAAAATATGTGAATTAAACTAATCAATAACACACAACAGATGCAATGTATTACATTAAGGGAATCTAAATTAACACAACACAATTTGATAAAGTGACTCCTTAAAAACATTCCAACTTCCGCTATTCTTAAATGTCCACGGTAATTGTTCTCTCAAATCTTAATTATGCACTAAATTATTGGGATTCCACCTAAGAAATGAGTAGCCTCTAAGCTAGAATGCAGAAACTATGCCTACACCTACATGATTTTGATGTTTTTGATGAACTAAGGGATATACAAAATGGTGATTTGTTGTATATAGAATGATACAAAAATGATGCAAAGCAAAATTAAACTAATGGACATGATATGAGAATGATCCCAAATGCTATAAATAATCTAAGATATATCTAAGAATGCATCAATGATTCTAAATTACTTGCTATACTATTCTAAATGTTGAACCAAAATGCAATTAAGCTCTCAAATGCTAAATGGATTTCTGCAGAGTAATGTTATGAAATCTTCTCCTATGAAAAAGCTATAAATGAGCCTCTATTTATAGATTTCACCAAGGCATCAGGTGAGTTGGAAGCATTGGATGATTAGGATTAATTCTGGAGATATCGACGATGAGAAATGAGGAGGTTAGAAAGAATTAAGGAAATTTTCCCCTTTAGTAGAACAATCTTGCCAAGTGTAGAAGAGAATTTCAATGGAAGGAAGAATCCATGTGTCCTTGAGTTGGTTAAAATTGTTGAGTAAATATCCATTTTATAAATTAGGAATAATTATTTTCATGTGACACATGGTGAGTTGGAAGATGAGGTGGAAGGAGGTTAGGAGAATATGGAGAAATGTGACAAAATTTGAATTTAAAATTTCAAATTTAATGAGAGAGAATTAATCAAATAAAACAAATTAGTTAAAATTGTTTAATATTTTAATTAAATCATGAAGAAAGTGGTTTAGATAAGAGGAATTAAGAAATATGAACTATATAAATAAGCTTTTCAATTTATTTATATAGCAGAGGAAATAAAGATTTTATTAAATAAATAATCGATATTTAATTAATACAAAATAGTGTAAGGTATGTTAAATGGGATTTTGTTTAGTTTGTGCAAGGTCTCTTCTTAGGGAACATCATGCCTAATGTTTCCAAGAAAGGACAAGTCAGAGAAATGTCATGCTCTTAGAGGAAATCAAGCCCAATGACTCCATCAAGAAAAGGATGTATTGCAAGAAGAAAGAAATCACACAATGAAATGTGAGTGGTGATGTATGCCCCCACTTTAAAGTAGTTGTGAACACCAATACTATGAGAAATTTCTTTAAAGTAGAAGAAGGAGAACATGAAAGCTTACTCAGAAAGCCCTATACTAAGTCATATGTTTCCTATAAGCTACGTCATGAAAAAGGTAGTATGTCACATGCGATCCAACCTAACGCATGCCATCCACATCCCAAGCTTGCTCTTAAATATGGTCATGAAAGGTTAATGACTAGCCAAAAGAAGCAATGATAGGTGATATATGAGGATAAGGCTACTTAACCCCTTGGCCCCACTTAGTACAGGACAAGGGTGAGTCGAACTAATTGATAAGATGCAAGCAAGAGTGAAAATTGGTATCAATTAGAGGAATTAGGTTCCCCAACATAAGGGAGATTACCAAATTCCTTAAGATGTTAGATTTAACAACTCAAATCTTTACATTCATTAGTGGAATGACCGTGAACTTGATGATATGCACAAAATGAATTCTTGTAATAAAATTTCTTTCGAGTTCATGGGGGAAGGGATATCAAGTGATCTTGGAGGAGTCTCAACAAGATATCTTCTTGATGAAGGGGAGAAGGTATGTCTATGGGTTGTGGAAAAGATACATATTCTTGAGTATTAGTTGCCATATCTATGCAAGACACTTTATATTGTGATATTTTGTTTTCCCCTTTATAGGAGGGTGTAAAATCTAATGAAGTCAATTCATTAGTGTTTTGCGAGATGAAATTAACATTAAGCGAAGATGTATATGTTTGTTTTATTCTTTTCAAAGGAGAATGATGAAGACCACTAGTATCGATTAGTTCAAGATGTTTTAGTGGTAAACTTGGTATAGAGGAATTGTTTGTGATATTATGGATATTGAATGAAGGCTTGGTTATTTCTTTTAAAGGAAAATAACCAAGACCATGAGTTGTTTGTTGTGTGATAGGATGGATAGGGTTGCAGATACCTTGTTCATTATCACCACATCCTTTTCCACTATATCCAAGTTGTTTCATTAGCTCATACCCTTTTCCATAAATATTTTTCATTTCTTGTGGATCGAGTGGTTGTTCATGATTAAGTTCATCAAAGTTTATTGTGTAATTTGCTTCGTTGGCTAAAGTGGTTGAGGCAGATGCTTGCGAAAGGTCATCTAAATTTTTTGTTGACCTTATTTTTTTTTCTTTCCATTATTTGAATATGTTTTGATGATTTTTATTCACCCATGAAGTCATGTTCGAAATCCAAGGAACCCAAGTCATCTTCTAATAGCTTTGTAACTTTTTCAATATGTTGCTTATCTTGTTGTTGAATGGGTTCCATTTATGTGGTTGGTGTTAATGTGTTCAAATGATGTGCTTTGTTTGTCTCA
The DNA here is from genome assembly GCA_007258455.2 of Sequoia sempervirens. Lineage (NCBI taxonomy): Eukaryota > Viridiplantae > Streptophyta > Pinopsida > Cupressales > Cupressaceae > Sequoia > Sequoia sempervirens. The sequence continues at coordinate 152,776,017 of VDFB02105785.1, read as the reverse complement.
ATGTTGAAATGACTATTGGGATCAGTGTCAGCGTCAAGTGTGTACACTTTGTTGCTATGAATGTATTTCATTTTGCGATGAAGAGTGGAAGGCACTACATTCATTTCATGAATCCAAGGTCTGCCTAAAAGGAGATTATATGAAATTTCATGAGGGATAACATGAATTTTTGTATCCAATGTGGCCACTCCAACTGTAATAGGAAAAGTGATCACATCAAGCGGTTGTTTTGCTATATTTTCAAAGCCCTTAATAGATAAAGAATCAGGTTGATTTTTTGATCTATCCACATTAAGCCTATCCAAGAGGTTTACACTACACACATTAATAGTAGAGCCATTGTCAACAAGGGTTCCCTTTATCCCTATCATTTTGTATTGAGGTATTATTTGGAAAGCTTCATATTTTCTTGCATGTCCAAAGGGGGGAGTTCACTTTGGTGGAAAACAATTTCACCATTTAATCCTTGAATTATGGATGTTGTGTCCTTTGGTTGCACATTAGAAGGGATGGGAACTTGTTGTAAGGTTGTTTGAAGGATAGTGTGATAGGTAGGTGAAGTTTGAAGAACCTGTCCCAAAGAGATATCTTTGTGGGAGTGCTCAACAAGATCATACTCCCTTAGCAAGGGGCACTAGGTAGTATATAATTTGGAAAAGGTAAAGAGGTTGGGTTTGGTTGTGGTGGTGACATATTGTTTTGAGTATTATATGTATGAGCAATGGTATGAGGGCTCAGTTGCTACGACACATTATTCTAAGTTGGGTAAAGAGTAAAATCGGGTTTAGGTGGAGGTGGAGGTTTATGTGACGATGGGTAAAGGATGAGTTCAGGTTGGTTTTGAGTTTGTTGTTTGTGTGAAGGTGAATAAAGGGTGAGTTGAGGCTGAATAATATTAACATCCCTTGGTGAATGAGAATCTAACATGAGCTTATCATTTTCATTTAAGGGCATAATATTATTTTTGTCAATGTGATCCTTGTTTTGCATCATGGTATTCTCCCTAGGAGGAGAGTTGTGAGAAGAACTACAAACCATATTTTCTTAACATTCAAGGGTCAGTTTTTCAAAAATGACTTCATTAAAAATAAGAGAGTTATTAATGGTTGATTTGGTTTGATTATTGATAGTGGGGAGATTATGGGAAGACTCTATTTGATTGTCATGTTTCTTGAAGGTCTCATTCTCTTGTTCCATATTATCTATCCTACTAGGAGAGCTTGTAATATGTTAATCCAAGGTTGAAATTTGTAAAGTAGCTTCATCACAAGTGGGAGAGACATTAAGAGAAGGACCATTATGATTGTCAAATAGAGTGTCCCAAATTGTAGGAGCATTAGGGAATGGAGCGTCAAGATTCTCATGACTCTTAATAGGGGTATCTTCTAACACCAACCCATCCTTGTGGTGTCAAGGAGGGATGTTAGGACAAGGAAAATGTTCATGGTAATGAAGATTAGGAAAGGTGATGTTTAGAAATGTTTCTATGATCTCATCATCTTGTTGTGTTGTGTGATCGTCATGATGACTTATTGTGATGTCCTCTTCATTAGCAATGTTATGTCTAATAGGAGAGGTAAGAGGAGAGAAATAACTCAAATTGTCAAAAATCTCATCAATTGGTTCTTCTAGCACTATAATATCTTCTTCACAAGTGTGAGAGATAAGAAGAGAAGAAAAACTATGATTGTTATGATTATCCAAGGTTTCTTTCACTGGACAAACCTCATTCACAGAAGGGAAACTAGGAGAGGGATCGACGATGAACAAAAGGAGAGAGGAAAAGACCTCATATTCATATGCACTTGACAACATTCTCTTACAACATGCAATAAGATCTAAAAATAGAACATGAAAGATGATAACTATAGAACTTTATAATGAAAATATGATGTAATGATTATTCTACAAACTTGAAATGTAACTATGCTAAAGAAAACATGCAAAAGAGGAATGCATTTTTTAGATTTTAAGGAAGACAATTAACTGATTATGCTATGTAATCATATGAGAATGCAAACTTGAAATTTAACCCATGCATGAAATGAGCTAATGTAAGCTAAATCTAAGGAAATGCATGTTACAAAAACTCATCCAATTGATATAGATAACTAATGGCAGAAAACATAGGCATAAAAATAGGGTTTTTACCTTTGTAAAAGGCTATTTTAGGGGAGAAAAGGGACTGATTCGCCCAAGGTAGATTATGAGTCCTAGTAGCGATTTTTGTCAAAATTTTCAAAGATTTCTGAGTGATGTTGATTTTTTCTAAGTTGTAAGATGTAGAGCTAAGATGAGAATGCAAATTTTTAGAAAATTTTAACAATTTTAGATGCTAGAAATGCAACCTAAATGCACTTTTCATGAATGCAAATTTTGAAATTGAGCATGCAAATTAATCCATGCAAATCCTAATGCAAGGTCAATGCAAGCTAGATGTATGATGAAGGAATCCAAATTAGTAAAGAAAATGCATTCTAAAGGAAAGTTAACCAAAATGAAGCATAGAATTTTGGGTGTAGGATGCTATGACTCTCTTGCTTCATTATGGTTTTTCATCTAAAGGAGAGAGATAGACCCCACACAAAATCTAGGTGGTTCACTCAAACTAATGCAAGTATAATGGAAATATGAATGAAATGTGCCTAGATGAGATAAAATAAATGCAAATAAATAATAAAAGCTATTGATTATTAAGTGAAAACTATTGAAATGCAACTTTTTGGAAAACACATTGTGATATGCAAAAACAACTAGAAATGAAAGTAAACTGTAACAAAATTTGATGAAACTAAAAGTGTGCATCTGAGAACTTGATGGAGACTGGAAATTACTTTTGGAATGTTGTTGATGCTATAAATTTTTCCTACAGGGACTCATTCATCATTCTGGGTGAATTAGTCTTAGATTTGGGAAATTGTTCCAAAGCCCATTTCAGACAAATGGGTATCCAAAACTATAGAAAAAGTTGTTTAGGATGGGAAGTGGGACTCTTTTTCCATTCATGGTGAATCAATCCACTTTTGAATTTCTAAAAATCGAAAGGAGGAAATTGAAGTCTTTAGTTCTTAACAGGTGTCTGCTTCTGAAGGTTTGATTTTCGGCACTAAAAGTGACTTTTAGTGGATATTTTTCCTTGGTCAACAAGAATATGTCTTTAACAAATTTTCAACTTGATCTTCAATGATTTCCAAGCCTTCAAGATTTCTAAATATGCAAACACACAAGAATAGAAGGAGAAATATTGAATGTTAGGGTTGAGGGTTTGCCTTGGTCAAACCCCTTTTAGGTAATTAAACCAAGTGAAGAAATAATATGAAGAATGAAAATGAAATGGAAGGATTAATACCTTTCCATGATGTTTTATCTTTAGTTTTGACAACAATAGAGGAATATTTTGCCCTTAAATGTCTTTGGAAGCTATCTTGATGACTTGGAATGACAAAACCCTAGCTTGCTTGACTTGAAGTGGAAAAAAATGATGAATGAGTTGTGAATGAGTTAAAAGATGGAAATTAGGGTTTAGATACTTATATTTATAGGCATTCCACCTTATTTACCTATTAATTGGATCCCTAAGGACAACATGAAAGAATAATAAACTTAAATTCTAGTTTTTCACACTCAAAACTCAAAAATAGCCCAAATGGGACTGATTCACCACCTTGGGTGAATTAGTCCCACCTAGCAGGGACTCATTCACTACAAATGGAAAATTAGTCCTAGAAGGGCCCATTTGCTAGTTGGGTTGTTGGGGAATGAGTAATTCTAATTCTTATGTTGATTTCATCAAGTATTTGATCAAATTGTGCCTTGGGATGCACAATTTGGGATCAGAGGGGCCTATTAATGATGATGTGAAGGTCAATTAGTGCTTGAGACACAAAATTCAATGTTAAAGTGTGATTAAATACACTTTACAACACTGAAATGAGGTCCACATAGCCGAGAAAGGCACAACATCCAATGTGAATGTGTAAAACACATTACAACACTAGATTAAAGTCAAATTTAGTTAACAAGCCTTCTATATTGATGTGAAAATGTAATTAAATACATTTTATAATGTTCAATTAAGGGAAATTGGGTTTATTAGGTCTAGAGAGGTGTGAAAGTCCTTTACAACACTTTACAATACCTTTACAAGACATCAATAATTGAATGTTATTTAATTTGTAAGGGTCCAATACTTGGTGTGGATGTGTAAAACACCTCACAACACTAAATTAGGGCCTTGTTAAGCCCAATTTATCATCAATTATTCCTAAATCAAGCAAGAAATACTTTTTTCTATGGTACAGGGAGATTTCACGCTTCTTTGCAAATAATTATTTTGTCTTGTGATGATGAAGATAAGCTAATGAATGTCAGTTGAATGAGAATTCAATGGGATATTGAGTTTTGAGGTCGCACGATTGATGAAATTACATGACATCTTGAAGACTTTGTGTTTATGTCAATTTGGGTTGACCTAACATAGTTGATATTTTGTGGAGGATATTCAAGCAACTCTATCTTATGTGGGATTTATATTTAGGTCCATGCTGACCTATCTTGATGTAAATTAAACTTTGATCTTAGGCAATAAGTGTGGATGAAATTCTTTAGGGAGTCTGGAATGCTTAACTTTTATCTATTACTTCTAATTAGGCTGACCTAATTGAAGTTTTACCTGATGTGGATATATATATGAAATCATCATTGAAGTTTAAAATGGGTGTAAGTGTGTGTGGTATAGAAGAGTGCAAAAGGAATATATCATATATTAATGTGGTAGAGCAGAGAAAGTTGTATGCGATTTATGATATGTACGATGATTCACCTACATATGTGTGATGCAACATTAAGAAGATTTTGAATAGAGAAGAGCATCTATTTAGATAGTATTAAGATCATTTTTGTACCTGAATGGAACTATAATCTGGCATATGATAGATGTTATTGTATCAGTTCAAATAGGAAGTGTTTCTGACCCTTCTTTGTTCTTACTCAGTGGGTTGTGATCTCTTTTCGAAGAGTGTGTCTTGGCAGTGAGCCTTTTGTAATATCTTATATCCAAATATAATATATTGTGAGCTAACCCTCATTGTAGATTGCCCCTTTTGGGTTTTCCATGTAAAAATATTGGTTTTCATGTTTCATGTGATTTTGTGGTTGTATTCATGCTTTCATTCTTCATTGTAGTTATTTTTATTTAGTTAATTAGATGGGTTGTGTTTAATTGGTTTAGAGGAATACTGATTCACCCCCTGTCTAAGTATTCTGAGTATTCAACATATAGTACTTATTATCAATCAATATTTGTGTTATCAATGTATCAATTTTATATGAGAGTTTATTCATGTTTTATATTCATTTATTTCAAGTAGTACTAATAATTGCAAGACCTTCAATAAAGAATTTAATTATCCTTAAAGGTGATGAATATAATGACATTGGCCCATCATGGAAGAAAGATCTGAGTGGTAAGTTGCAACACTTGTCAATTTATCATTCCTTTTTATCGATTACTTATCTTCTTGATTGAGAGTAAGCACTCTTTATATCATCATAGCCATTGTATAGGTGGAAACACCAAAATGGGGTTTGACTTAGGAAATCCCCTATATGACAACACTTTCTCTTCTCTCTTGTGTGTAGGTGATAGACCTGAAGTAGATTTAGGAAAGGATTGAAGACTTAACTACAAGATCAAGCATTCAAGCCTTACATGTCTACAAGTTAGGGAAAGCATAATTAATCATCAACAGATGAAGTTTCAAAGCTAATTCTATAATGGAATAACCTATATGTAGTGACCACCTAAGATTTGCATTTCTAGGTCTAGGGTTCAAACACCCTATTCTAACTAGTTTAATCTAAATTTCATAAGTCAAGATGCTTTTTATTTTCACTCTACTAATTTGTAATTAGTTTTTATTTTATTTTTCTTTTCTTATATGTATTTATGATAGTTCAATACAATTGAATAGTTAACCTAAATATTATTTGCATCATTGAATCAAGTTAATTTACAACCAATCATCAAACCAACCAAGAAAAAAAAACCCTAATCCACCATTTTAGCTCTTCCATAGTAGTTAGTAGCCAAGTGGGTGTTTGTGATCAATTTTGGTTCCTTTCAATGTGATGTTGGAGAAAGTATGATTTAGACCCTAGATCCCTTTTTTCCACATCACATTTTTGTGAATCTGATGCTTGTTACACTTTAGAAACCTTTTCAAATCTTAATTAGTTAATTTTAAAATATGAATAAAATTTTAGATAACTTTTGAATTTGTTATTTATGTAGGCATATTTTGTTGAAAAGCATACAAATGTAGAGATTTGCATAGATTTTTTCATTTAAAAAGATAAAGAAGTGTCAATATCTATACTTTTTCAAGGTAGGTTCAGTCAATCATTACATTTTACAATATGAAATGTTCCTTTTGAGCATATCACACATTACTTCAAAGATATAAACTATTATGTATGATTTTATATTACACAGAGAAATTGGGATTTTCTACATTTCTAGAAATACACTTGTTGTTAGACCTAAATCTCTACAAATTTGGATCCTTAGAAATTGTAGATCATTTCTAAACTTTGAAATTAGAAACAACTTACACCTTTGGTCTAGGGAGCTAGCACCCTTGTTGGGCTAATTTTAGGTCAAATTAGGATCATACCTCTTCTTTGTAAATCCTATATAGATCTTTGTTCTATTCCTAGAAATTGTTTCATTTTCTATCACTAGTTTTTTTAATGTTCATTATATGAGCAGTCAATTGATTTGAATTTTGTATTAAATATATGAGCTTCACAACCTGGTCTCTCATATATAATATCCCTATGAGACATAGTTTTAGACTTATGGCTTCAAATGTTTCAATCACATCTAATGTTGATCACATCTAATGTTGATCTTGAGTCTTATAACTCTTCACCCAAGGTGTTACACCTACTCAATCTATATTTGACTCTCTTCCTAACTCTATGTTATCTATTTCTTTTTCATCACCTAATATTTATGTGGACTTTGAGGTTGTTGTTGTCCATGTCTCTAAAGATAAACTCTAAAAATTAGAAAATACCTAGAATGGGTTCAATAATTATTAAGTACTAAGCCTTTGTGTGGAAAAAAGGTATCTCTTTCGGATAACCTTAGGAAGTTGATCAATGATTTGCAAGGGATGCAACTGGATCTTAGCCTAGCTCATATGGTCGATGAAAATATTCCAAAAATGAATAGCTATGCTCAAGAGATTACTAATTCTCAAAACCAATTAGGAAAACAAGTTTCCTCTCCAATAACCATGCCTCTTATTCCCACCTTTACCCTTCTAATTGTAGCATCAACCACATAATATAGTAAGATCCTATATGTAAGTTTATGCTTTTCTTTTGGGAATAATTATGAGTTTGCCTCATCACCTACAATACCTACATCTTCATCACCCATTATAAACATGGAAAACAATAACACACCAATTATCCATAATAGCTTTACATATTCAACGCATTCTTAAAAAAAATCACCAAATGATCCTATGATAAATCAACATTTAGAAAACCTGTTCTCATTACAAAAACAAAATTACAAACATGAACAAAAGTCAGTCCAATGGTAACCCTCCAACATACCTCACACATAGTTCATTTTTATTCTCTATCTTAAAGATTCCCATACCGCAAAACTTTGAAATACCTCGCATTGAGAAATATTCTAGCAAAGGAGATCCCACCAACCATGTATCAGCATTCATCACTTTATATAGTGATTTCCTTTTCGAGGATGATTTGTTAGTTAATATTTTTCCATGATCATTAAAGGATGTCACTTTGGATTGGTTTTGTTCACTGCCAAATAACTCAATAGTGTCCTTTACATGAATTGTTAATCGATTCATAAAACACTTCCAAGAAAGTATTGGAACTCAAGTTACATTAACAACCAAAGGGAAACATTTTCTTATCCCTTATCAAACTTGTAACGACAAAACCAAGTTCTTGTGAAAAAAATTAGGTACTCGAGATAAGTTGAAGGTATATAATTAGAGGTCTACAAAGATTAGACCAATACCTTTGTAAATTTAATCTATAGATGTACAACCAATGTACAACCAATCTTCCGTTTATAGTCACAAATAAAGACTTGACTAATTTTAAAATATTTATCTAAACTTCATCAACTACTCTAATGTTAATCAATCAGTCTCTAACAACTATTCCAACTTATCTCTATAGAAATTCCAACTTAATACCATAATCTTATTTATTTGATTTTTCAAAAAACACTTATTTCATCACATACTATATTCAACATTCAATACATTATATTTATTTTCCTGATGCCTATTATTGCTTAATTGTTATAAGCTAAAAAATTATGATAAGGATGTTATCTTATCCTTTTCATGTAGCATGCAAACATTTCCATTCACGCGAATTAATAATGCCTAGCTGTTACACCGGGAAAGGATCTTACCGGGTAAATTATAAAAAAAATTATATTTGAGAATATCGGTGAGAACGAAGAGTTTGTCGGTCGTTGAAAACGACATAAAGGAAATGCCTACTCTATTCCAATCATTCAATAGGAATCTTAAAAACATTGAGATTGACAATTTGACATACAGGCTAGCGTCGGTCTGGAATTTTGCAGACGCAGAAACAATAAAGTATCAATTGAATATAATAACTACGTATACTGCGCTTTGCTTGGATTCGTCATACATGCATTTACAGAGTCCACTAGAAAATAATTCAGGCACGAATTTCCTTGTAGATCTTTGCTCCAGAACATCTGATAATATTCTTCATAAGTAAATCTTTTATACCGTCCAGGGTTATCACTGGTGATTAACGAAGCAGCCGGCGAAATTACTACTTCGGGAGAAGGACAGTAAAATGTGGGAACGGAGATTCGAGCCTGGGCCGAATTTACTATCGCACGGTGAATTCCGCTTTTATAAGTTCCGTTCGTCAAAACCTGTAATACATCCGTTTCTATAAATTGAGTTTGGAATTAAAATATATCAGATAAATGAAAAGGTCAGTTATTGTTAGTATAATGTTTACCTGTAATTGGTCCCCAACATTGACTACAAAGGCATTTGGTATGGGCTGCACGGCAGACCATCGCCCATTCTTAAACACTTGAAGTCCCGAGACGTCACCTTGAAGAAGAATTGTGAGGGCATTTGGATCTGAATGAGCTGGCAAGCCAAATGTCAACTCAGGATCTGGGCATCGAGGATAATAGTTTATAGCCATATGTTGAGCATGGTTTCCAAGATGCATCAAATATAATTTTGGATACATTGGTATTATTTTCATATTTTTGTGTTTATACCTATATTAATTTTAGTGAATGTTTATTATATTGTTATAAATAAAATATTTTCCTTATCCACTTTTTCCATTACATCTTCTTACAGTCTCTTACTACCATTATAATTACACGTATCTGTGTAACTATCTCCTAACTAAAGTTGAAAGTACTTGAATCTAGAAGCACCTAGACAAAATAAAGAAAATTAAATATTTATGAACACTGAAATGTACCTGAAAAAATCCATCTTGTCGACAAGCAGATCGAATTTGGTTCACCACCAAGTGTCTGTTGGGTCCATTAAGAAGAGCCAGATCTACTAATGAAATATCATCCCACAAAGTTACCTCGTCTAGCCGTGGCCTCTCGTCTGGAGTGCGGATGAAATTACTTGGAATCTGAGTACATTGATTTGTTCTATCCCCATGGCTGTGACTTGCGTCTATCAGAATTGTCTTGGGTACTAACACGGACTTGGCCATGGCCACCTCAGTACTCCGCACAGCCTACTCTCTTTTCGTTTGGTGCCTGAAAACAACCCACGTTGGAGGTCTATGAAACACATGTATAAAGAAACGGAATAATCTGAAAGATCGCAAAGCCAGCTGTAAGTTGTGGGCTTTAGGGGGAAACTCCACGTGCCACCGCGTACTGGGAGTCATTAAGAGCCTACGTCGGTCAGTACGGATACACCATCCGCTGATGTCATCGTATGACGTCGTCTGGAATGGTGGGACGTGGGAATGGCACTGAAGTCCTCCCCAAGTTTAAGATCAGAAAACCCCTTCCCCAGTTGCGCTCTGTACTAGTAAAGTCTGCTGATTAGAATAATGGAACTCTTCTCTCAAAGTCCTCAGGCTTGCATTTGGTATATGTCAATTTGAAGAAGAAAACAAGCTATCTAATGGACTTATTCACCTCAGACATTGAGGCAGATCTAGAATGCGTAGAAAAGAAACACAAGTTGGATCCAGATGCGTCATACTATAGACAAACGATGTCAATTTGAAGAAGAAAACAAGCTATCTAATGGACTTATTCACCTCAGACATTGAGGCAGATCTAGAATGCGTAGAAAAGAAACACAAGTTGGATCCAGATTCGTAATACTATAGACAAATGCGTGTGTAGGATGAATATAACATCTTGAGTAAGAATTATATATACATAATCGCTTGACAAATACGTGTCTAGGATGAATTTAAAGGAATAACAATCTTTCATACAGCCCCAATTTTCATTTGACCAAACTCAAAGATATTATTACAATAATAATTACCTTTTGGAGTCTAAGTCTTAGTAGAACATCCCTACAAACAGAGATAAAGCATTGTTCCTTCAATAGAAATTCCATCAAATAGTGTCGAAGTTGTAAAAGATAACCCTCAAATCTATTAAAGCATAATGCCTTTTGATAAGATCGATCTAATAACCTCCCATGCCGTGTGAATTCAACGAAACAAATGAGATCTACGAAACTCCAAAACAAAATTGTCAAGTGGGTGTAAACTAATCCAATGTTTATTTTTCTTACATATAGTTAAATAGATCTTATTTCTTAAGAATCATTTTTATTAAGAACGTGCTAATAATCTATTTTGACAGAAGAGCAAAATCTTATATTTTAAGGTTCGTAAATCAACCTTGAATTTATTTAATTCAATTTATGACATACTTTTTATTTTTTCACATACCACTAGATCGTAGAAAATTTCTCAATATTTGTTAGTTCCTTTCCACCTAATAATTTTCAAATAGCTAGTCATATACTTAGTGTGGAGGGGTTAGAAATCAATATAAAAAGCATAAAAATATGAAGGTATAAGCATATAAGCATAAACAAAACTTTTATACCTTTGATATCCTCCTTGATTGAGCTCAAGATGCACCCAAGTCTTGTTTGATTTGCCCCAATGATTGAATGTGGATTGCTCACAATTCAAGATGGTCAAATGAGGAGATGAAGGCCCAATTTATAGAAAATTGGAGGGTAAAATGGAGGGATAGGATTGAAAGTTGATGGAGGGCTAGGATTGAATGTGAGCGTAATGCATGGATAAATAGATGTGGCTTGCTAGCATTGTGACAAGTGTCACAATTTGGGGCACGGAGAAGGGTGAGTTGTGCTCACACATGTGTGACCACACATTGGAATGACACCTAATTTAATTTTGGAGGCTATATGTAAGATAGTGGAGGTAGGTGAGATTTATGGCATTAATGAGACAAGATTAGGGGGTTGAGTGTGAATTTTAAATTAGGAAATAATAGTAATGATGGGGTTTAGGGTTGCCAATTAGTGATTAATTAGCTTAATAGGATGGGTAGAGTTAATGAACCATGGGTTTATTAACTTAGGTGGAGTTAATAGTTGGAGAATGGGCGAATAGAGGTTAGTAGGTTAATTATTCAAGGATTAATTAACATAATTGGATTAGAAACATAGAGGATTTTAATGGGATCAATTAAATAATAAAATAAACTATAGTTTTACAAGGTAATATAATTAAGTAAGTGAAATATTTAATTAATTGTAAGAGAAAAATGAATGAAATAATTACATGAATATATTTAATTAATTAAAGGGAAAGAATGAGTAAATTAATTAGGTATGTGTAGGATCGTGATGCGCCAAAAAGTGGCAATATGTAACTAATATAATGGCCCATGTGCCTGAAGACTTTTTTTTACCCAAAATTGATGAAACAAAAAGGGTTTTTAAAGGAGATTCTAAACTTTCCACCGAAATAAATTATGCTTTACTTTGAATTTAGTAAATAATTATTATTCATTTTCTATATGAATTACGACAAAAGTCCTAATTGACAGGGTGATTGAAAAACATCTATAGCTTTCAAATGGTACCACATTTTTTGAATCTGAAACATGTGTCACATTCTATGCTTCGCATACTATAGGATTAAAAAAAAAAAATTTATGAATTTTTGAAGAAGTTAAGGTGGTCAGACATACGAGTTTTATATTTTTTTAAGTTCGTAATAAAAAAATTCATAATTAAATTTTTACTTGGAGAAAAATTACAAAAAAATATGCATCACATCAGGACATGAGCCCATTACTCATATCTAAAATCTTTTAAAAAACTATTATCATTTTATTGTGGTTAGGGTGGTCAGACAGACACCTACTTCTTATTTTTTTCCTGAAATTTAAGTACTACTGCATTGAAATTCCAAATTTTCACCAAATAGATTTCTTTAAAAAAAAAAAAACTAGTAGTTTAAAAACTACATTCAATTTGCTACAGATTCTATTCTAACATATTTTTGAAATAATATAGATAACTTATTCACATTTTTACGTCAAATTGCCTAACTCTAATTTTTCTGAATTTTTTGCCACTTAAGGGTCTGTTTTTTCCATGATGATCCTACACATACCCAATTAATAAAACTATATAAATAATTAAGAGGAAGTGATGTTAGATTTAGGGTGACTACATTTTCCCCCTCTTTGATGCAGTGTTTGAAGTGATACTGCGTCAAAGACATTTAAAAGTTTTCCCCAATGGAATGATGGGTTCATTAGGAGGTGATGCCCCCTTAAGAGACTAACCAAAAGAGAAATGGAAAAACTATTTTAGGTCAGAGTCTTGATAAAGGCGAGCTAAAATGATGGGAAATGGTGTAGAAGAAAAATTTAGTAAAAGTCAGGAGAAGAAATGGAGAAAGTAGGTGTAATGGGGAGGGAAAACAAGACACTTAATGCGTCTAATAGAGAGAAGAAATTAGGGTTGGGGAGGTGATTAAAGGTTAATTAGGGTTAAGCAACCTATAAATAGGATTAGAGGGGCCAAAAAATTGACTTTCTACTTTTGATTGGAGGAGTGAAGCTGAGGTGTTAAAGCGAAGCAATGTGGAGATTCCTCAGCATATGCATTATGTGGAGTGGGCTTAGGAGTATTAACGGGTGAAGGATGCAAGAGAGCTAGTATGTTATCTATCCCTTAGGTTTAGGTTAGGTTAGGCAGGGTCTAAGTAGGTCAAATTAGGAGATGGAGTTTGGGCAATGACTACACGGTGTCATTAAACGGTGCCTAAGGGTACCATTGTGTACCATCATGCAAAGAAATCAGGTTGATATTTTTGTAGCATCTATGGACGATTTTGTAGCTCATGTTGAAATTTCATAGTGCTTGTGTTTGGTGTGCATGCATTTGATGTGCACAGGTTGACTTGGGAAATGACACATGCATAATGCAATGCCAGCATCAAGAATTGATGCACCTGGGTGGAAAAATGTTGCACCTATGTAAATAAAATTTTGGGAGAAAATTGAAGCACTTGTGTTCAATAAAATAGTGCTTACACCAAAAAAGAAGCGTAGTTTCACAAAAAATACAAGAGTGGGTTAGTTAGGCTAGAAATAACTTCATGGTTTGGATGAAAAGGTTGAAGTTAGTGTGTGAAATGATGTAGGAGGACCTGAAGGTCCTGCAGTTGCGAGAGATGAGTGGTAATTATGGGGACATTGTGACTAAGGCTAATATCAGATAACGATAATTGGTTGCATCTTATAGGATTGTACTTTATTTCTCACATTCCTCAGATTCAAGCACACAGGTCATTGATGACAACATTTGTAGAGTGGTGGCATAGTGAGACTAGCAATTTTCACTTGTCAATCTGTGAGGCAACAATCACATTGGAGGATGTGTGGCGGATTCTATGATTGCCAATTCATGGAGAGCTAGTGGTATACCGACTCTAGGGGGTAAGGGATGCACTGCAAAGCATATTTACATGTCGATATTTACCTATTAGAGGTGTGGAGTTGGATTTGGATGCAAGATTGGGTCAGTTTCCAAATATTTGTCTCTTTGTGGTTGCATTGATTACAAGCACCTTGATTCCAGACAGGAGGTCACGGGGATTTGTGATAGGCTAGGCATGAGTGATGGAGTAGATGTTTGAGGAGGGGACAATGTATGCATGGGGGTGGTGGTGTTGGGGGACCTGTATAGGGAGCTCCATTATATTGTGTACAAGGGAGGTCAAAGTTTGGCTAGAAGGATGACTCTACTACACATATTGCCCTTTGAGTGTATTGATTTGTTGCATCTGGCATGTGATAGATGACAAGGGCTAGACATGTCCTATGCTTTTATGTATGTGTTATTTTGATGACAATGACATTTGGGTGAGTTGAATCATTGGCGTAGGGTTATCGATGAGATGGATTCCTTCGTGTGACAGTCGTATATTAACTATGAGGACTAAGAGGATGATCACCTCTACATGCCATATATTTAGAGGGTGTATTATTTTATAGTTCATACTTTAGCCATTATTGAGAGATATTTTTCAATGTGGGTATTATTGTAGTTTGGTTAGCGACATGGAGTAGCCCATGTTGAGGCAGTGTTTGGTAGGGTGGCCCATGAGAGGCGACAGTGAGGTGGTTATGTTGAGTATGACACAACATACCAGAGTTGGAGAGATTTGTCGGTGATGGCTTGGGATCCTAGGCAAGGGGTGGTAGATGTTGGCACCACAACAAAGTATGATACTTGGTGGGAGAGGTGCAAGCCTCTTCAAATTATGATGCCCCATGATCAACTATTAGTAGCACAAGGTAGTGGGCATGAGACGAGCAACAACTATGATAGTGATGAGAGTTAGGAGAATGTGGATGATGACGATGGCGATGATGATGGGGTTGATGGAGATCATGGAGATCAATGGCTTGGAGGAGAAGACATTGTTAGAGTGGATATTAGAGGAGAGGACATTAGAGGAGAGGACATTGGAGGAGAGGGAGATGAGGAGGGTCACCACATGTGATAAAGAGGAGGGAACTTACAGGGTCAGGTGGATGCGTTGACATTGGAGAGAGACTAGCTCTGTCAAGAGCACATGATTAGGCACAACAAGCTCACTTGTAGGTTGTGGGGGAGAGGGATATGACATGGTCTGATGTGGTTCATTTATAGGGACAAATGAATGGGAAGGTCTTCATGCTTACTACAGAGAGGGATACAACTAGAGCAAAGGTAGTCACACTGAGGGGTGAGAGAGATAGATCCACATGTGTCTCAAGTAGTGACTTCAATTAGTGAGAGGGATGCAGCTAGGGCAGAGGCAGGTAGGTTACATAGTTTATTGGATGGGAGAGCTTGTGGAGGAGGAGAGGACAATGGGAAGTTGTATCACTTGCAGAGGGATGTGGAAAAACTTTAGAGGGAGTGGGTTGTAGCCTGCGATATGCTTGATGGTGGAGTGATAGTTGGGTTTGTAGAGTTTGGACATGCTCCATGAAAGGCAGAGAGATGGAGGCGAGCATATGAGGAGGAAGTAACACCAGACTAGAGGATTGTCAGTGTGTCAGTTAGCACCAGGTTACATGGGCCAACTCACTCAAGGCCATCAGTTACTATGGGTCCACCATGAGCACCATAGAGGGATACACCATAGAGCTCACTCGATAGGAAATCAGATGCAGGGAACATAGGGTAGTGCACATTGATTATGAGTTTTTGGATTGTGTCCTAGGATGGATTCAACTTTTTGCACACATGAGAGACTGTCATACATTTTGTATCATAATATTATTATTTTGATATATATGATATGATGGATTTGGTTCTATATGGCTTATCCAAATATTTTATTTGTCTTTTCATTTGATTAATTATGCATGTGGTGTAGATTATATTTATGGATCCTATATGATAATCCTTATGTACTAGATATGTTATTGATGGATAATGAGGATGCGCTTTTATGTATTATTTATGATGAGGATGTGATGGATGTTATAATGTTAATTATGATATGCATGAGGTATGATTGATGTCTTTTACATAAAATTGATTCAGTCAGTGGACCTTGTGTAATTTTTTCTTTCAAATGTCATCTTCCATACCTATCGATTACAAAACCAAAATCAAGAACTCAAAAATGGCACTTTTATTATAGTGATTTCAAATATGAGAATTAATTAAAAAATCTAGGAGAACAATAGTTCCATTAGCTCAAGTGAACCTTTATGTGAGTGAGATATTTTTATTTGTAGAGTATGCAATCAAAAATTTTATAAAATTCATGGTAAATGCCTTTGTGGCAATGGATTATATGATGAATGGATGTGTTTAATGCTAATGTATATGTATTTATATCATGCTAATGATGAGAAAATTTTCTTATGCATATTTCCTATATTTTTTTTGATGGGATATGTATAAATGCCATGTCATTGATAATACTTAATTTGTAACTTGGATGTCAGCCTGTTTACATTTACTGTCTCTTATGGTTGTTTGTGCATCTAATTGGAAATGAATGATTTGCGTCATGGAAAAATAATTAGGAGGGATCAAGAGGTTTCTTAACCAAAGTTGTTGATAGTAGTAGGTACCTTGTGATAGTTTTCTCTCTCTTCATTTTTGGTGCATCCATGAATCCGACATCGTGTCAATGGCTTTTGTTAGTTTTGTACTCAAAATCCCCTTAATAAAATTATGTGTAATGCAAGTGTGAGTGTTTTTTTTTTGTGTCATGATACACCATGCATTCCAGTTCAAGTGTGTAGGAGGGGATGGGGGTATTAGTAGGATGTAATGGACAATGGGAATAGTCAATGATGGGGAGACTATGCTAGGAAAATTTGGTGAGAAATCCTTAATTTGATATAGCAAGAAAAATTATGCCCCAATGGTATAAATGACCAAAGGAACAATCATGTGTCTTGTGTGGACTTTGAGACTCACAAACATATGCAAATAAATGATAATACCCAATCACTAGATGATTTCAAGCACCATAGTGGATCATAGAGGGGGATTATGTAGCGGACCAAAATTTTGAACCCCTCTAGTTAAGGTGTGAGAAATCATTAGGAAATCAAGCTAATCATAGACATGCCATACAAGGTGACTCATATATACTCCACCCCTTGTCATTGATACACCAAGATATGAAAATATCTAGGTGGCCTCAACTTGGTGACTTTCTAGATAACAATAAATCCAAAAAGAAAAAGGAAATTCTCTTGCCAAGAGGAGTAAGACTAATAGAGGTTTCCAAACCAAGGAAGGATGCATCCTATCAGGAAAATATGGGGTAGATTGTGATAGGTAGGAAAGCGACACATGGTAGGATTATTTTGAAGATTATGATGGTAGTTTAGCGTTAGGATCGTATGCATGCATGCATGTTGTTTGCTTTTGCATTGTTTGTCCCATGGTGAAGTGATTGGTGTGTGTGGGATGATGAATTATTTATTATTGGTGGATTTTATTACTGCATGTGATCTTTATTATGTTATGGGTGGATGAGCAGCTAGGTTTATTGAAGACCACTTCCCACTACATATGATGGGGTGGTGGTAGAGATAATGGGGTGGAGGTATTTGTGGCCAATTCACATCTTATACAAACACCATCATATAAAATTCATGTGTATGATGAGTGACATGGTACAAGTTGGGGGAACAATGAATATTATTTTTCAAGTATTTATTAGTGAATAAATTTGGAAAGATACAGGTTCATGTTGAATTGATGCTTTCTAAATCAAGGCTTTATTCTCTTCTGAACTTTGAAGTAGTAATGTCCATCCATTTTGATTTTTTTAATATCTTATTGGAATGTCAACATTCTTTTCCTATAGCTTACTAGCCATTGTCATGAGGAGGAGAGGGTGTGCAAGTTATCTACTTATTATAAAAATGTGTAGCTGAGTGACACAAAGGAGGGTGAAATAGGTGTGTGATGGGTATGGTAGGCTTGATAGTGAAAATCCTTCATACCAACTATAAAGAAGGGTTGATTGCATGGAACTAGGGTGGTTAATTTTTGGCCAAAAGTTATCCAAAAGTAAAATAACCATGTGATATCTATACTAGGTGGATGATTCAAGTGACATCAAGCGGGTGGATAAGTGTGTGATGGGTTCAGGATCATGGTATAAGAGCTCTCTCGCTATTGATTTTGGGGTGGGTAGTTGTGTGTATTCCAAGCCATAGTTGGTGGGGTATATCAATAAACTTATTATGAATGGACTTATTGTGGGTGGATGATTTTATTGTAGATGGGGAAAAAGTTACCCAATAGATGGTGTACATGTATTTACACATGGTGCCTATTTTCTAGGTTTTCACCAAGATACTTGCCCAAGATGCCACAAAGTGGTTTTCACCATTGGATGAATTATTTCTCTTTACTAATTTTTTGATTTTTTGATTTTTTTTTATTGTTTTTTTTTAAAAAATATTTTTGGTTCTTCTCATGTGAAGAATTTTTTGAGATGGATGATATTCATAGGCTCTCCAGGGGGCTCTCCCTCCATGGTAGCTAACTGATATTCCAATGATCCATACTTTGATGTGACAATATAAGGGCCTAGCCAATTAGGTTCAAAATTTCCATTCTTCTCTTGTTCTTGTAGCTTTTGCTAATTTTCTTTCAGGACCAGGTCTCCAATGGAAAATTATCTAGGGTTGATCTTCTTATTGTATGATCTACGAAGCTTGTTATGATATGCTCTAAGATGATTGAGGGTATTTACACTTTTTTCATCTAGGAGCTCCAATTATTGAAGGCATGCTACTTGGTACTCTTCATCATCAATGAGACGCTATAAAAAAAAATTCAATGATGGCAGCTCAACCTCTATTGGAAAGATAGCTTCAATACCATATACCAAAGAATAAAGGTAACTCCAGTGGGTGTGCGAATACTAGTACAACATGCCCGTAGGGTGCGATTGAGTTGTAGGTGCCAATCATGACCAAATTCCTTGACCATTTTCTTTACGATTTGTAGGATGGTTTTATTTGTATCCTTGGCTTGGCCATTTCCTTATGGGTAATATAGAGTGGAGAAATGATGTTGGATGTGGAATTGTTGGCACAGATTACAAACTTCTTGATTTTTGAAGGGATTCCCATTGTATGTGATTATGGAAGTGGAAATGCCAAAGAAAGAAATGATGTAGTGGAGTATGATTTATGAAATCTATTTCCCTATTACATAGGTCATAGGTATGGCTTTGACCAATTTGGTAAAATATTGAGTTGTATTGATTATGAATTTATGACAATTTGAAGATGTGGGATGTATCTTTCCAACGAGGTCTAACCCCCATTGTGAGAAATTCCAAGTAGTAACAATAGGCTATAGTTCTTGTTATGGTGCATGAATCAAGCCACCATGTTGTGGACAAGGTTTTCACACTTTTTCCAAATTGATAGTGTCTTGTTCCATTGTGGTCCAATAATATCTTGTGTGCAACAAATTCTTGGCTAATGTTGGTCCACTAGAATGGGCCCCACAAATACCTCGGTGTAGCTCTCTTAGGGTTGTTTGAGCTTCTTTTGAGTCTAAACATCTCAAGAGAGTGCCATCAAAGGAGCGACTGTAAAGGATGTCTCCAAGAATGGTGAAGTAGGATGTTTTTTGGATGAAGGATTGGCATTGTGAGGTTGAGAGGTTGGGTGGGATGGTGTTATTTCATAGGTACTCATATATGTCTTGATACCAAGGTGAATCTGGAACAACAATATCACAAACCATTTCAGATTTAGGAACATCATAAGTAAGGATCAAAATTTTTTCTACGAGGAACTCATATTGATGGCTATTTTGTGGGACATCAATGAGGGAACCAATGGTATCCATAGCATCACCTTCTTGTTGTTGATGCTTGGAATTTGAACAAACTAGATTTGTATGAAAAACTCCTTGAAGTTGTCCACCATGCATTTGTAGGGAAATAGCTTGTCATATTTTGTCTTATATTCATCATTCACTTGTTTGATGACTAGATGAGAGTCACCATATAGCTATAATTTTACAATCTTCCATTGGATGGAAAGCTTAAGTCATGTTATTAATGCCTCATATTTTGCTATGCTATTTGTGCAAGGAAAAGTGATTCGGTATGACTTAGCGATATAGTATCCTTGAGGTTTGAAAAAAAGTATTCCTACCTCCAAGCCATGTTGTGTGAAAGATCCATCAAAGTATAGGTTCCACCATGTTCCTTTCGGGTATGTGTAGGATCATGATAGGCCAAAACGTGGCAATATGATGGCTATGTGGCTGATAGCCTTTTTCTACCCAAAATTGATGAACCGAAAAGGGTTTTTAAAGGAGATTCTCAAATTTCCACCAATATAAATTATACTTTACTTTGAATTTAATAATTAATTATTATTCATTTTCTATTTGAATTATGACTAAAGTCCTAATTGATAGGATGATTGAAAAACATCTATAGCTTTCAAATGGTATCACATTTTTTGAATCCAAAATATGCATCACATTCTATGCTTCACATACTATTGGATTAAAAAAAGAAAATTTGAATTTCATGAAGTTTTGACCAAGTTAAGGTGGTTAGACATACTTGTTATTTATATTTTTTTAAAGTTGTATTAAAAAATTTATAATTAATTATTTACATTAAAAAAAATTACAAAAAAATATCCATCACACCAGGACATGATTCCTCTACTTATATATAAAATATTATAAAATTTAAATATTATCATTTTATTATGGTTAGGGTGGTCATACTAACACCAACTTCTTATTTTTTCCCTGAAATTTAAGTACTATTGCATTGAAATTTGAAATTTTCACCAAATAGATTTTTTTTTTTTAACAAACCTAGTAGTTTAGAAACTGCTTTCAATTTACTACAAATTGTATTCTTACATGTTTTTAAAATAATATGGATAACTTATTCAAATTTTTATGTCAAGTTACCTAACTCTAATTTTTCTAAATTTTTTGCAACTTAAGGGCCTATTTTTTCCATGATGATCATGCACTTACCCTTCTTATGTACTCAAGATGTGTTCATATTGGAAATATGACAACAATAGGTGACTATCCTATAATGGAGATTTGATGAGTTGATCAATAACCATTTTTCCTTTAATAGCTTTTCTATCTACATACTCAATGTTGAATTCACTAAGTACCATGATCCATTTAGATACCCAGGTCCTTGAAGTGTTTCTTTTGAAAGTATGTACTTTAATGGATCAACCTTTGAGATGAGTTGAGTCTTATGGTTGAGAATATAAGTTCATAATTTCTTAGCACAAAATACCACAACCAAACATACTCTTTTTATTGATATGCAGTTCAACTCAATACCGGTAATGTGTGACATATGTTGTATATGGCTCTTTCTTTCCCCTTATCATCATGTTGAGCTAACAATTCCCCCAATGCCACTTAAGAAGATGATATGTACAAAAGGAGTGGTTTTTCTACTTGTGAAGGTACTAGGCCTAGAGGTGTTTCAAGATAGTCTTTTAATTGATGAAATTCTTGTTGACACTTTGCATCCCATTTCAATGTAATATTTTTGTAGAGTGAATCCTAGAAAATAGTCGCTCTATGTTTAGGGAGATAGAACAACCAATTTCCTAAAAGTTTTACTCTAGGAAACCTTAGATATCTCAATCAATGGATGGAATGAGGGAAATATATCTACAATAAGGTGTTCTAGGGTGTTATTTAACACTAAAAGGGGGTTCACCACCAAGATAGAGATTGGAAAGACAAGAAATACAAATGATATGCAAAACTTATGTAAATTACCTAGAAATGAATTCAAATTAGAATATTAAACTGAGAAAGTACAAAGGTATACCTTGAAACTAAAGAGGCTTGAATGAGGGTCTAAAATCCTACAAATGTTGAGTTTTAATGCACACTAGGACTCATATGCTAGTAGGGGTGATTTAGTCCCAGAATAGGGTTTCTAATAGAAACTGTAATCTAAAACTGGTAATTCAGGATTTGTTGGAAATGTCTAAAATTAGGTATATACTAGGAATCATATGCCACAAGTGGTGATTTAGTCCTATTATAAGGGTTGATCTAAAACTATAATATACTCTTAGGTTCTCTTGTAGCTTCTTTCCTACCAAAACTTCAAGTCTGAAACATTGAATTGCAACCTATTGGTGACAACTTGACAACTTTCTCCAAACTTTCTCTTCAATGGATTTTCAACCTAAATCACCTATATCTGCAAATTACACATCAAATAGAGGGAAATTTTTTTTGTTATTGGATAGGGGTTTACTCTGGTCAAACCCTATTTTGGTAATCAAACTTTGAAATGAATATAAATATAATGGAGGAATGATGAATGAACAAAGATGCAATGTTGCAACTCACCAAATCCTTGAACAAAAGGTTGCAATCTTGTAAGTAATGCTTAGCATGAATATGGATCTTGAACCTTTCTTGTATGATACAAGTCTTGACTTGAATGTTTGCTTGAATCATAAGATACCTACGTCACAAATGTTAGCTCAAAAACAAATGTGATGCATGATGACTTTGACATGATGCTTGATTCTTGAATAATTCTTAGATAACACTTGCTCATGAAAATTACTAAGAGAAAATATGTGAAAGAACCTTATATTTATACTTGTTTATACCAAATTTATAGAAATTACAACACTACAAGCCAACATCAGATCTAGGAGAATAAAATCTTGCCAAGAATTGAATTTAAAATTAGGCCAAATCTTGTTAGAATTGGCTATGGATGCCAATATCTAGAGACCAAATGGAAAGAACAAAAGAGAGAGAATGGAATGTGACAAGAATAAATTGTATTCAATATCAATGATATGATTGTGATTTTACAATGAGAGAAACCCCTTGGTTATATAGCCAAAGTGAGATGCAAGATTTCATAGGATTATGACAAGTGTCTTAATCATATGACATGAGACAACTAATCACACTTAGCTAGGTTCACATGTAGTAGTTGTCAAAGGATAAGATAATAGTTAATGACAACTAACACCTTCTCGAAAGATTCCTTCCTAGGACCTAAGTAAACTTAACTAATATGTAAATAAGTCCCCTAGTAATGAATGAACTAGGTACAAGAATTTATTTACATCAACACCCCCCTTAAGTACAACTTAGGGAGTAGCAAATTATTATGCAAATGACACAAAGATGCAAGAATGGGTCCCGGCTACTAGGCCATGTTAGGTACCCATGAACACACATAAAGCAATCAATGCAATCTCTCACAAACATAGAAAAGGAGAAAACCCAATGGGACAAAAAATTTCTCCAAAAGATAGATGAAATACAAAAAGGAAATGCTCTTAGTGAAGAATGAGAAGGTAAAAACCCCATGTGAGGAAAAAGACCCCCCATAAGAGAGAAATAGAAGAGAGACAAGAAAGGCCCCCCTCAATGTTGCGTCTCTTGCAATGATGGTAGAAGCTCAACATTGAATGCTAAAGATGATCCAATTTTGCCGAAAAACATTCCTCAGACCCTTAGGAAGAAACAAAACCATGGATGTATGTAGGATATTAGGAATATAGATGATGTGTGATGTCTCTGAATCATGCTCAAGTGTCTCCATGTCGATGTTGAAAGATGACACACTCCAAACAAACGTTCTATCCCACACTGCTAAAGAGGACAATCCAACATCTAGTAGAGATGAATGTAGAACATGATCCAAAGACAAAGATATCCCCTATGAAGACAAAGAAGCCTCCTCCAAATGTTGTCCAAAAGTATCCACACTCACGCCAATCTATGAAGAATGATCATGTAGAGAATGAACAAGAGGGTCAAGGTGCTCCCTCACAACAACTGAAGAGGGTGCATCTTCATCAAAGTGAAGATGAATGCTATTGATGATGTCCTCAAAATCTACAAGATGAGACTCCACAAACAAGTTTGAAATACCTATCAAGAAGTCATCCAAAGTAGCTATATCTAGAAGACAATCAAGATCCTACTGCACTAAATCACTAAGAGCCAAAACTGTAGCAACACAAGCATCCTCAGGTACAACAGTAGGTGGAGGAGATGAAATTCATGGCTCAAGAACTAGATCTGATGTGAGAACTCCCAAGTTCAAGAAGCCAAATGTCTCCTCTGAATCATGGTTCATGTAATCGACAGTCATAGGAACAATGCCACCATTAGAAGCAAACTATGCAAAGGTATACAACTAAGATGAATGATCAACCACCCCAATAGCAATAATCTCTCTAGTCTCCAAGTCTCGAATGATGGAAAAATTAGGAGTGAACTCCATAGTTCTCCCATCTCCACCATGTGTAATTTGATATATGGAAAGAAGATTGTTCGTCGAATGAGGAACACATAAGACATCCTGAAAAGTGTTGTCCCCAATGCTAATAAATCCATTCCCTATTACACTCATGTATGTATTGTTTCCCATCAAGATAGGATACATAGTACAAGGCTAAAATGAGGAGGATATAGTCTGTGAAGATGCCATATGATGAGATGCTCATGAATCTAGAAGCCACCTCCCTAATCCTAGACCTAAAAGAGAACAAAGAGCTTGACCTTTACCTCTTGATGTAGATGCTTGACCTTTGTCCTTTTTAGATTGTTTTGAAGTAGAAGGAGAAGAAGATTCAGACATTCTAGAAGGAAAATGTTAATTTATGTAGCTTGGACAGGTGTCTCCATTTCTATGAAATGTTTACTTAATTATTTAATTATTTTCTAGAGACTTTTAGAAAGGAGTGAGTTGTCTAGATAATTATATAATTAAATAATTGATTCCTCTAGAGACTTCTAGAATCAAGTTAGTTAGGGTTGTTAGAGTCTATTTAATCTTAGCCATTGATTGAGATTAAATCATGGCCATTGGTTTTCCAATGAGAAAAGTATAAAAGGGGATCAATGGGAATTTGGAGAATACACTTGAGAAGCAAGTAGACTTGCAGTGATAGCAAGTAGATTTGAAGTGAGAGAAAATAGTCTTGCAGTGATAGCATTGGGGATAGTAGCTGTGGAATTTCAGAGGACAAATTGAGGAAAGAATTTCCAGAGAAGAATATTGTTGAAGCTCTGCCAGTAAGAGGCAAGCAGTTTATGTATTCCTTGATTTGTTGAAGTTTAATAAAATTCCTCATCTAAAGTAGTGGTTTTCCCTTCGAGGTTTTTCCATGGACAATTTTTCCAAAAATATTGTGTTCATTATTGTGAATGTTTTCTTCTCTATTCCTGTGAGTTTTATTAATGAAGTTGCAGTTGTTTTATTTTTCAATATTTGCTGTAAATTAATTTTCTAGAGTCAAATAATCTATATTAGATAGGAGATTAATAATCAGTAACTGCAATAGAATTTTCACATGGTATCAAAGCTGATTTGAGGGAAGATAAGGCTCAATGTAGGAAAGAGGGTTTATAAAACCCAGTTCTACCTCTTCAGATTTATTATTATTTTTCTTATACCTTTTGAGATGGCCTTACCAAGTTTAAGAGATCAGCACATATTGGATGGAGCCTCAAATTTTGGTTTCTGGAAAGCTAGAATTTCTTTGTTGCTAGAAGAGAGTGGGATCAAGGAATATGTGACCAGTGTTGTCCATGTACCTATAGATCCAACACAACTCTTAACACATAAGAAGGAAGATGCCAAGGTGAGGAGGTTGATCCTTGATGGTGTCAAGGACCATGTTGTTCCACATGTCACAGAGTTAGATATATCGAAGAAGATGTGGGATGCCATTCTAAATCTATACTAGAATGCTACCACTAATCAGAAGCTGATTCTCAGAGAAAAGCTGAGGAATACTCAGATGAACAAGGGAGAAGACATGACAAGTTATCTCACTAAACTCAGACTTGTCAAGGATGAGTTAGCAGTTGTTGGAGATAAACGAGATGGTGACGAGCTAGTGCAGATAGCCCTAAATGGGTTTAATAAGTAGTGGGATGTCTTTTTTCAAGTTATTAATGGATGAGATGCCTTACCGATTTGGGATCGACTGTGGAGTGACTTCACTCAGGAGGAGCTTAGACTTAGTCTTGTCAACAGAACTAGTAGCAAGAGTTAGAAAAGTGAGGCAGAACAGGAGAACATTGCCCTTGTAGGAAAAGGGAAAGTGAAGAAGGGGTCAAGCAAAGGATCAACTTCACAAGGTGAGAAGAAAAAGGACTTATCTAAAGTCAAGTGCTATGGATGTCATGATTCTGGCCACTATGTCAGTAATTGCCTACAAAGGAAGAAAGGAAAGAAGTAGATGACAACTTGAGCAAGTGCAGATGAGCTATCTAGTAGGATGGAGGATGAGTTCACTCTCATAGCTTGTATGGCTAGCTCAACCTCATAGGGTGTTTGGTATATAGACAGTGGGGCATCATTTCATATGACAGGAGTTAGAGAGTACTTCTCCAGTTATAAGAAGGACGACATCAAAATAAAAATTTATATGGGGAACATGTCCAAACTCAATCCAGTTGGGAAAGGGTCTATTCTATTTCAAATGGAGAATGGCAAGAATATTCCCATTCATGATGTATTGCATGTTCTAGGCTTGGGTATGAATTTTATTTTCATATCCATCCTTTAGTATAAAGGTTACTATGTACTCTTTAGAGGGGCGAATATGTTAATCAAGCACAAGGATTGGAAAACACCCACAACTATTGGAGTTAGGAGCGGTTGGCTTTACAGGTTGCAATTTGATACTCATAAGGCACTGATGAGCAACAATAATTCTAGAGATCAAGGAGAGCTATGGCATAGTAGGATGGGCCATATACATCATCAAGCACTTAAAATGCTTCGTGAGACAATGACAGGTTTTCCAAAGGTAAGCACAAAGCGTGATGATGTATGTAAGGGATGTGTGCTGGGTAAGTTTGTGAAAGCAACTTTTCCAAAGAGTGACACCAGATCTGAGGGAGTTCTTGATCTAGTACATTCAAATATATGTGGACCAATGTTGACGAAGTCTCTTAGAGGATATGAGTACTTTGTTAGTTTTATTTATGATTTCTCCAGGAAGACCTAGATATACTTCTTGAAGACCAAGGATGAGGTTTTCAGTTGCTTCCAAGAGTTCAAAGCTCTTGTGGAGAATTTGACAGGTAGGAAGATAAAGGTTCTTCGGTAAGACAATGGAGGTGAGTACAAAGGGAAAGAGTTTTAGGAGTTCTGTACTAGGGAAATAATCAAGAGAGAGTGGACTATTCCTTACAACCCACAACAGAATGGGGTTGTTGAGAGGAAGAATCAATCTATATTAGAGGGGGGAAGGGCTATGTTGTATGACCAGGATATGCCACGTTACTTATGGGCAGAGGCATGTAGTACAACACTGCACATATAGAACATGGTTCCACATAAGGTATTGGGCAAGATGACACCAGAGGAGGCGTTCTCAAGGAAGAAGCCAAATGTCATCCACTTTAGGATATTTGTTAGTTTGGTGTATTGTCAAATTCCAGTGCCTACACGTTCCAATTTTGATCAGACTACAAAGAGGGGGTACTTTATGGGGTATAGTGAAACCTCAAAGGCATATTAGATATTTATTCCAGGGACCAGGAGGACTATAGTTAGGTGTGATGTCAAGTTCATGGAGGAAAAGGCATTCAGGAGATCCAAAGATTTTTTAGTAGATGATCAAAGTGAGCAGCTAGTGGAAGCTCCAAGGATTGTTCAACTAGATCAAGGACAAAAAAGCTCAAGTACACTTACTAGTATAAGCACAAGCTTAGGTGCTGAGAGTTTGTAGAGTATGGAGTAGTAGATGCAACAGATCCAAGAGATGCATCAGGGAGACATGGAGGTTGATACTTCATCCTCTATAGTTGGTAGCAGGAACCAACAGTCACAAAGGGATACTCAGGTGTTTGTGGGAGCTCCTAGGACAAGTACCAGACAACGAAGAAAACCATCCAGGTATGATGACTATATGGCATTAGTTAGTCAGTTGGTAGATAGTGAGCCTTCCAGCTATCAAGAGGCCACACAACATCAAGTGTGGCAAGATGTAATGGTTGAGGAATATACCTCAATAGTGAAGAATGATGTGTGGGAGGTTGTGCCTAGACCAACAGATAGGTCAGTGGTTGGATCACCCTGGATCTATAAGATCAAGCACGGTGCAGATGGTAGCATTGAGAAATACAAGGCAAGGTTTGTGGCAAAGGGTTTCTCTCACAAGGATGGAATAGACTATGAGGAGACATTCGCTCCAGTGGCCAGGTATATTTCTCTATGAGCCATGATCTCAATTGTAGGATAGATGGGATGGAAGATCGATTAGATGGATTTCAAGACTGTGTTTCTTAATGGTGAATTAAAAGAGGAGGTATACATAGAACAACCAGAGGGATTTGAGGCACACAACAATGAAACCCACATGTGCAGATTGAAGAGAGCTTTGTATAGACTCAAGCGGGCTCCCAGGGTGTGGTATGAGTGCATTGATAGATAGTTGTAGGGAATGGGCTTCATGAAGAGTGAAGCAGATGCTAACCTCTACTACTTGTTGGTTTGGGTTGAGTTTCTCATTCTTGTTCTATATGTGGATGACTTGTTTTTAACAAGTTCACTGGGGGTCATAGAGGAATGCAAGAGGGACCTTGTTGTAGAGTTCAAGATGAAGGATTTGGGGCTTATGCACTACTTTCTAGGCATGGAGGTATGGCAGACAAATGAAAATATTTTCCTTGGACAAGAGAAATATTGCATTGAAATCTTGAGGAGGTTCGAGATGGAAGATTGTAGAGCCATGTCTACTCCTATGATCATGAATTGGAAGAAGGTAGAGAGATCCAGGGAGGAGGATGTAGACCCCACCTTATATAGGTAGTTTATTGGGTCTCTCATGTATTTTTTCAACACTAGAATAGATATATCCTTTGTGGTAAACTCTCTTAGTCAGCTCATGGTTGAGCCGAAGAGAGTGCATTGGACAGGGACAAAGTATGTGTTGCAATATTTGCATTGTACAATCGAGTATGGGATCAAATATGCTCGAGGTGATGGTATCAGGTTGATAGGCTATACTAACTCAAATTGGGAAAGAAGTACAATGGACAAGAAAAGCACTTCAGGGTGTTGCTTCAGTTTGGGATCAAGAGTTGTCTCTTGGTACAACAGGAAGCAGATGTTCGTGGATTTGAGTTCTGTAAAGGTAGAATACATAGCAGCTAGCATGAAGACGTGTGAGGTGATATGAATTTTGAATTTTTTGGTAGCCTTGTTTGGTCAAAGGGTTGAGACTACGGTGATACACTATGACAATCAGAGTTGCATCAAGTTGTTTGAGAATATGATGTTTCATGATAGGTCTAAGCATATAGATATCAGGTATGATTTCATTAGAGATTATGTATAGAGTGGGATTGTCCAGCTACATTATATACCTATAGATCAACAGGTACCAGACATTTTGACTAAGGCATTGGGGAAGGAAAAATTCATCTTCTTTAGAGATAAGTTGGGTGTCATGTAGAACACCTTCCTCGCTAAGAGGGAGTGTTAATTTACGTAGCTTGGATAGGTGTCTCCATTCCCAAGAAATGTTTATTTAATTATTTAATTATTTTCTAGAGACCTCTAGAAAGGAGTGAGTTATCTAGATAATTATATAATTAAATAATTGATTCCTCTAGAGAATTCTAGAATCTAGTTAGTTAGGGTTGTTAGAGTCTATTTAATCTTAGCCATTGATTGAGATTAAATCATGGCCATTGGTTTTCCAATGAGAAAAGTATAAAAGGGGATCAATGGGAATTTGGAGAATACACTTGAGAAGCAAGTAGAATTGTAGTGATAGCAAGTAGATACACTTGAGAAAGACTTGCAGTGATAGCAAGTAGATTTGTAGTGAGAGAAAATAGTGTTGTAGTGATAGCAAGGGCGTAGTGATAGCATTGGGGATAGCAACTGTGGAATCTCAGCAGGAGAAATTGAGGGAAGAATTTTCAGAGAAGAATATTGTCGGAGCTCTACCAGTAAGAGGCAAGCAGGTTATGTATTCCTTGATTTGCTGAAGTTTAATAAAATTCCTCATCTGCAATAGTGGTTTTCCATTTGGGGTTTTCCCACAAACAATTTATCCAAAAATATTGTGTTCATTATTGTGAATGTTTTCTTCTCTAGATTCCTGTGAGTTTTATTAGTGAAGTTGCAGTTGTGTTATTTTTCAATATTTTTTGTGAATTATTTTCAAGAGTCAAATAATCTATATTAGATAGGAGATTAATAATTAGTAACTGCAATAGAAAACCAGTCACCCTTACCTAGGTTCACATGTAGTAGTTGTCAAAGGATAAGATAACAACTAATGACAACTAACAACTTCTAGAAAGATTCCTTCCTAGGACCTAAGTAAACTTAACTAAGATGTAAATAAGTCCCCTAGTAATGAATTAACTAGGTACAAGACTTTATTTACACCAAAAAATCTAAGGGGGATTGATATGCTAGTTGGGGCATATGAGTCCTAGTAGGCTAAGCTCAAGATACAAATTTCAAGAAATGTTTTGTTTTATGTTAAATTTAGTTCTAGGTCTCAAAACTTAGGTGGGACCCATATGCCTAAGGTGGTGTATGAGTCCCATATCACTAAGTTTGGGTCATACAATCCAAAATGATTTAATTATGATTGGTCATTATATATGTGTCAAGATTATCCTCAAAAAGTTGCATTAAGGCTTGTGGATGAAAAATAGGACCAAATAAGGCATAAAGAAGCCCAATTTTAGTAGGGAGGGCCCAAATGAGTGTGAAAATGTAAAGGAGTACATTTTTCTATACTACATTTAGCCCCAACTTTAGTGAGAGGAGGAACTTGCTTCAAACTCACACTAAAGTAGATAAATACGCAGCAAGAGGGGTCTAAGTGTACCAATTCTAGTGAGATAGGATGACAACAACCAAGAGTGATAATGAAGCCCCCATGATTGAGATCCTATGGAAAACCAACATAGGTACAAAGGAACACACATTAAAATAATGTAAGGAGCAAAAACAAGGCACAAGCATACACTACCAAAGATAAAGAGAAAGAAAAAACAAAAAGGGGTGGATCAAGCTTTGATCCTTTGTCTCACACACTATGGTTCATATCTAAGCTATTTTTCCAAGAAATTTTACAAGTGGAACACAATTTCCACCATGAAAACCAAACACACGATCAAAAGGGCTAGTGGAACCTCAGGTCGTCCACTAGGTGAGCCCCTAGTGAGACATATAACCAAGTGGCCAGCACACATACAAGCAAGTGGAAATGAGAAATTCATGCCTAAGTTCATCTCCCATACACACAACCATACCAAATCCATACCTCCTGATAACTTTGATAAGTCACCATACAACATTGAACTTCGAGCTTCACGAGGCAAGCAAATCTTTGTATGCTTCAAACTCAAGAACAAATAAGATGGCTCCATAGTAAAGTAAAGTGTGTTATGGAAGGTGTCCATATAAATTATACTGTAAATGCAAAATATTGTAAGGTGTACATTCAAAGGAGTTTTTCTTAGTTCACATAAGGTTTGAACTTAGGTAATAGTGTGCCTAATTTCTCCAAGAGAGGACCAATCAAAGAATAGAAGATTCACAATTTAGGGATATAGTGTGTCACATAAAGCCACTAAGAGGAATATAATATGCTAAGAGAGATCATGCTTTTGAAGGGCATCACACCCAATGTCACAAAAAAGAGAAAGATGCATCACATGAAGTAAGAAAACTACACAATGAAACATGAAATACAAAAGAATAATACCAATGTATGCGCCTACTTTAAAGAAATTGTTAAATGTCATGCTATAAGCAATTACTTTAAAGTAGCAAATGATCAATGATAAAAATAAGGACATGAGAGCTTATTTGGAAATCCTTATGCCAAGTCATATGTTTCCAAATAAATCTATGTCATGAGAAGGGGAGGGATTTCCCTCAAAATGAAATCCCAACATCACATAAGGGTAAAAACAAGGAGTTGGGTACACAAAGAAGGGAAGTTTCGGCCAAAAAAAAAATCTCACAGAAAATGCATGCACATTATTAAAAAAAAGCTTATGCATAATTCTTTAGGTACCCGAGCCTAAAAAAATGTGTATTCACTTAAAAAACACATATGCGCTATAACACATACACGTTATATAATGCATACACATTTTATCACACGTACAAATTGATTATTTAAAAAAAAATTACTTTTAAGAAATGGGTACTCATTTTAAAATCTGTACGCATTTCAAAGCACATATACATTTTGTAAAACAAAACGGGTACACATTTTAAAATGCATACATGTTTCTAAAAGGTATATATTTTTTTAAATAATCAAGAAAATAAAGAACACATGCATTTTGTAATGCGTACACATTTTTTACAAATGTGTATGCATTTTTAAAATTCAAAATTCCCAACCCACATGCTGCCTCGGTTTTAGGGTCGAGAAAGGCTTGACAATCTGAGCCTTAGCATTTGACCTGCAACTAAAATACTAAGGCAGATTGAAGAAGAATGTCCAACTTTGGCAATATGGCTAATAAATTTTTTTCTGAATCAATCTATAAAATTAAAACCCATTAGAGAACATGATGTCTATTTTCCAAATATATTTTTTTTATTAAAATTGGATTATGTTTGCTATTTTTTAATTATTTTCTAAGAAAACTAGTCCTTAAACTTGAAATATTAGACTTTTTTTGTTTTTTAATAACTTTTTTGGGTTAAGTTTCTTGTAAGAAAAAATATATGGCATCAAACTTCAGACAATTCTCTACGCAATGAAAAATAATAATTTAAAAAATATTTAGTTTAGGTAAAATTATGTTGTTTGTACACGTTGATTTTTAAGAACAACAATTAAGGCCAATAAAAATTCAATAAAAAAAATATATATTCAACAAAAAGTTTTTAAAAAAATCAACATTAGTATTCATGTTGTTAGCTATATTTTCTCAAAAGGAATTAGAAAAATATTTTTATTTGGGTTAAAAAGTGGTGTCCGTACACATGCTTGGTATGGTAAAAAGAAGGGATTTTTAAAAAGTGGTTTTTATAGCTCCGTATCAAAATTTAATTTCTATAATTTGGGTATTTGAATAATTTACATATTTGGAAACTAGATTAAAAATGATAAATGTCATAGTAATGAATTTTTTCAAGATTCATTGTGTAAGTGCCTCAAATTTTTAGTCAAAGTGTGAGAAATTCTGAAAAACAGCAAAAACACTTCCACTTTTTGAGCTTTTTGTGTACCCAACTTCTTGCATCAGCCCATAAGAGATCCATGAATTCAGGGTCAATATGTCTTTGCTACAATTTTTTTAGAGATCTTTAAAATGTCATCATTCCCCAAATACTAATGGAATAGGAAGAATGACGCAAAGAGATAAAAAACAAAAAAAAAATAGGTCAACATGGAAGAGACCTAATGTCTTGACGCCTTGAGTCATCCCCAAAAGGTAAACATGAGACAAGATAAATGAAAAGATTTAAAAAATAGAGAATAATGTACGTAGAAATAGAGAAATTTCATTGTAACAAATATTCTGGCTTCCCAAAATCTCTCGCTCCTTAGGGTTTTTCACCTAGAAGGAGAGGAAAATGGGCCAAAATGACTTTGTTAACATTATAAGAAATGGAAAGAGGGGTGTAAAGTGTGTCTGAGGATATGTTTAAATGTTGTAAAATTAATGAAAATGCAGATTAAGAGATGTATTCTAACCTAATGCAAAAGTGTTGGAAAACACAATGTGTATTCAAACTATTTCACTAGAAATGCAAATAAATTAAAATAGAGAATAACCCAATTGAAGATGTATACCTAGAAGCTGGAAGAGTATAGAATGAGACACTGAATACTTGTAGAAGACACTAGGAATGCTCACTAGGAATGATTCACCATGCATGGCAAATTAGTCCTATTTTTGCAAGAAAGTGTTAGAACCAGTTTTAGGGAATTGGGTATCCAAATCTTCAGAAATCACTATTCTAGCCTAGAAATGGGACTAATTTTCCATCAATGGTCAATGATTCCTCTTCTGAAAAACAAAGAAATCTCAACATGATTCTATGGTTTAGGATCTGCAATTTTGTTTCTAATGAATCTCTGGACTTGAATCTGTAAAACTAGACCTATAGACTCTCTCCAAGCTTGAAATAGGGCTTAAAACACCTTGAATGACTTTGATGAGATATGTACACCTTTCCTCACCTTTCCATTTAATAAATCTGCATAAACAAACACATGTAAAGGGGAAAAAGTCTTGAAGGTTAGGATATGGGGGTTTTCCTTGCTCAAACCCCTTTAGGTAAATAAACCAAAGTGATGAAATCAAGTAATGAAACATGAAAAAATGGAAATTATTACCTTGTCATGATTATTTGACCTTGAAATTATAAAAAAATGGAGGAAGATTCAGCCCTTGAATGCTTTAAAAAGATAACTTGAAGACTTCTAATGAAGAAACCCTAACTTGCTTGACTTGGATGAGAAGATAGAAGATGACTTAATGATGAGAGATGTAAAAATGAGTTGTTAGATGTAAAATGAGGATAAAAACACTTATTTATAGACAATTGTGCATTATTCTCCCTATTATACCTCATCACAGGCCGACATGAAGCAAAAATAATTCAAATTTCACTTTATTTCCTGCTCAAAGGTCAAAATGGGGCAAGATAGGACTCATTCCCCACACATTGTGAATGGGTCCCACTTGGATTGGACTAATTTTCCATGCATGGCGAATGGGTCCCATAGGAGCCATTCCAACACCTAAGAAGCCAAGGAATTAGGAAATAAGTTCTAAAATGCCATCTTGTCGGGTATTTGATCAATTAAATCCTTAGGATGCAAAATATGGGTTAATTGAGACATATTAGTGATGATGTAAATGTTAAATAGGGCTTGGGACACATAAATCAATGTGAAAGTGTGATTAATTACACTTTACAACACTAAAATTAGTTCCACATAGCATAGAAGGGCACAAAAACCAATGTGAATGTGCAAGACACATTACGACACTATTTTATCATTAATTTTACATTAAGAACCTTCTAGATTAATTTAATAATGTTATTGAACACATTTTATAATGTTGAATCAAGGAGAAGTAGGTTAATTAAGTCTAGAAAAGAGTGAAAGCATCTTACAACACTTTAAAACACCTTTACATGATGTCGTTAAAAGCATGTTATTTGATTTGTAAGGGTCCAAGATGTAATGTGGATGCATAAAATTCCTCAAAACACCTAAATCAAGGCCTCATTAAGCCATGAAATAATCCCATGTCAAGCAAAGGGTCCATTTTTCTATGGCACATTTAGCCCCCACTTTAGTGAGAGGATGAAATTACTTCAAACTCACACTAAAGTAGACATTCAAGAGAGATCCTCATGCACATATACAGATGACAAAGAATGAGAAAGATAAAAGAGGTTGCAGAAGCCCCCAGGATCTAAGTTCCTAAGTCAAACCATCAAGATACATAATCATGCAATGACAAGAAAAAGATGGAAAATATGCACTCACTTTGGGGCCACAAAACTTCAAGTTGTCTGCAAGGTGAGAAGGCCACAACATACTCACTCTAGGGTCACATAACTTCTAGTCATCCATAGGGTGATAAATCCCAAAAAGGTAAGATACATATGCTAGTTGGTATGCACTTACAAACATGATGGCTATGGGGAAAATTCATGCCGTTAGGTGGGCTTCCCACTCAACCATGTTAAAGTTATACCCATTGATAACTTTAATAGGGCACCAAAAAGAAAAATGCTAATGACAAAAAAGAAAAAAAAGGTACCATAGTCATGCAAGTTGCATTATGCAAGGTGGCAAAAGAAAATGTGAAATGCAAAAATGCAAAAATATAAAAATTTAAACATGTTAAATGTTTGAAAGAGTCTTGTTCAATTCATGCAAGGTTAGTCACTTTGGGAACATTGTGTCTAATGTCTCCAAGAGAGGACCAATCAAATAATAGTATATTCACAACTTAGGGGATGCAGTGCATTGCATCAGGCCGCCAAGAGGAATGTAATATGTTGAGATAGGTCACACTAATGAAGGACATCACACCCAGTGTCATCCACAAAGTGACAAACACATCATATGAATGACACTTGAGGCTACACTAGGAACCAATAATGCAAATGAAATAATGGTAATGTATGCCCCCCACTTTAAAGGAATTGATACACATCATTCTGTGAGCAATTAATTTAAAGTAGAGAAGACAAGAAAAATAAAAAAGAAACAAGACATGAGATCCAACTTGGAAAGCCCTATGCCAAGTCATATGTGTCTAAGTTAGGATGTGTCATGTCAAGGAAAATGAAAATCAAAGAAAGGTTGTATGTCACATACGAGTCAATCTTAAGACATGCCATCACATCTCAATATTTCTCTTATATGTTCATGAAAATTTAATGAGTAGTCAAAAGAGACAATGACAAGTGACATACAAGGGATAAGGCTATCCAACTCTTTTCCCCCCACTTTGTGCAGGACGAAGGTGAGCCTAAAGTGGATGACGGTATGCTACCCCTTGCAAGGGATGTGAAACATGTAATAGTGAGAATTCTATTATCCTACAACTATTACATGTTAAGGAGCAGCAACTAATGTTATTTATGTATTGATTTAGGATGTAACAACTTGGGTAAAGGTTTCTTGGAAAAATGGTTGGTGATAGTATGGATGTTGAGTGAAGGGTTGTGGGATGGGTTGATAGCTATGAAAGGACAATCATGAAGACTAGAATTTGGAAGAATGATGTTAGGTATAGTGTGAGCTTGTTTCTTAGTACATATAGGGTGATGATGAAGGGTTGGATTGTATTGAGGAACAATAGTGGTGATAATAGGAGAAGAAGGCTCAATTTGGTTGTCCATTTTCTCAAAGGTATCATTCATATGTGCTATAATATCAACCCTAGGAGGAGAGCTAGTATGTTCTTCACATGTCATAATGGAATTTGGAAAGATAGCTTCATTTCTCATAGGGGAGGCATCAAGAGAAATTTATATAGGAGTTTCATGGGTACCAATGATGGGATCAAGGAAGGGTGAAATATTTTTTTTATGAGTGTCACTACGGATATCGTCTAACACTTAACTATCTTCTTCATGTGTAGAGAAGACAGTAGGAGAAGAAAAGGGTGGATTGTCATTGATACTTACATACTTGCATCCTAGATTGTCTTCTTGAAAAGGAAAAGTAGGATTGTCATAATTGATATCCTCCACACAAATTTCTTTGTCATGATCATTCAAAATTGTAACATTTTCATCATTAGGGGAGAGATGAATTTGGACTTGGTAAGGTAGGGGAAATGAGTTCATCTTTGTGTGTCATAATGTTTGTGCAAGTGGGAGGAGAAGGAAGACAAGCAAGGCTTTCATGATCTTCAATGATTGTGTCTTCTTTCATCAAGATATCTTCATTACCAATTGGAGAGATATTAGGAGAACATTTATGATTATCATGATTATCGATGCATGCATCCTTTGAGGGAAAAGCTGTAGTGGAAGATTTAGAAGAGAGGAATTCATCTTAGGCTTCATATAACATTGAAAAATCATCACTAATAAAGGGCTTGTATGTTATGTGTGTTGTAACTGGTTCTTTTCATGTGTTGTGTGACTGGTTATGGATATTTGTGAGAGTTTCATCAATGTAAGTTGATCTAAAAGGACTACGAAATATGACTAAAAATGGAACTTGCAAGAATCTAAATGACATGAATTTAAATGGTGCTTATTTCCAATAAAATGCAATATAAAGACAGGATGAAATGTAACTTTTTAGATTGCAAAGAAATTAGTTGACCGATGCACTAATTGAAAAGATGAAATGCTGTTAATGCAAAAGTGAAATTGAAACAATGCAATAAATAAGCTATTTGAAGAAAAATGTAAGAAAATGCATGCTACAAAAATGTAACTGACTGATATATACAAGTAAAGGCACCAAACAAAAGCCTAGAAACAAATTTTTGAGTTATGTAAAGTGTTGTTTTAGGGATTTGAAGGGACTGATTCACTCAAGGTGGTGAATGAGTCCTAGTATGGACCTTTTTAAAAAATTTCAGAAATTTATAACTGATTTTAATGTGTTCTAAGTGCTAAGGTGTAGGCCTAAATGAAAAATGTAGAATTTTAGAGCTATTCAATGATGAAAGATGAAAAAATGCAACCTATTATGTACTTTTACCCATGCAAAAATGAAATCCTAGAATGTAGACTAACTAATGAAAAATGCAATGCAAGAAAATATAGGAAAATTAATGGAATACAAAATTAGAAAAGAAGGAATTCAAACAGTAGGTTCACCAAAATATAACAAAGATTTTGGCTCCCCAAAATCTCTAGCTCCTTCTTAGGGTTTTTCACCTAGAAGGAGAGGAAAATGAGCCAAAATGTCTTTGTTAACATTAGAAGAAATGGAAAGAGGGGTGTGAAGTGTGTGTGTGGATATTTTTAAATGATGTAAAATTAATGAAAATGCAGATTAAGAGATTATTCTAACCTAATGCAAAATTGTTGGAAAACATAATGTGTATTCAAACTATTTGACTAGAAATCCAAACATATTGAAACAGAGAATAAAACGATTGAAGATGTGTACTTGGAAGTTGAAAGAGGATAGAATGAGGCCCTAAATACTTTTAGAAGACACCAGGAATGCTCACTAGGATTGATTCGCCATGAATGGCGAATTAGTCATGGTTTTGCTAAAATTTGCAGGAACCAGTTTTGGGGAATTAGATTTCCAAATCTTTAGAAATCAGTGTTCAAGCCTAGAAATGGTACTAATTCACCATCAATGGAAAATGAGTCCTCTTCTAGAAAATAGAGAAATCTAGATAGGATTTCATGGCTTAGGATCTGCAGTTCTATTTTTGATGAATCTTCGGACCTGAATCTACAAAACTAGACCTGTAGACTCTCTCCAATATTGAAATAGGGATTGCAACACCTTGAATGAATTTGGTGAGATATGTATGCCTTTCCTCACCTTTCCATTTGATAAATCTATGTACAAAAACACATGAAAAGGGGAAAAAGTGTTGAAGGTTAGGATTTGGGGGTTTGCCTTGGTCAAACCCCTTTAGGTAATTAAACCAAAGTGGTGAAATAAAGTAATCAAACATGCAAAAATTCAAATTATTACCTTTTTCATGATGATTTTATCTTGAAATTCTACAACAATGGAGGAAGATTCAACCCTTGAATTCTTTAGAAAGCTAACTTGAAGACTTCTAATGAAGAAACCCTAACTTGCTTGAATTGGATGAGAGGATAGAAGATGAATTCATGATGAGAGATGTAAAAATGATTTGTTAGATGTAAAATGAGAATAAAAAAACCTATTTATAGACAGTTGTGCCTTAGTATCCCAATTATACCTCATCATAGGCCAACATGAAGCAAAATTAATTCAAATTTCACTTTATTTCCTGCTCAAAGGTCAAAATGGGGCCAGATAGGACTCATTCACCACACATGGTGAATGGGGCCAGATAGGACTCATTCACCACACATGGTGAATGGGTCCCACCTAGATGGGACTGATTCACCATGCATGGTGAATGGGTCCCATAGGGGCCATTCCAACACCTATGAAGCCAAGGAATTAGGAAATAAGGTCTAAAATGCCATCTTGTCGGGTATTTGATCAATTAGAGCCTCAGGATACACAATATGGGTTAATTGCAACCTATTAGTGATGATGTAAATTTTAAATAGGGCTTGGCACACATAAATCAATGTGAAAGTGTGATTAAATACACTTTACAACACTAAAATTGAGTCCACATAGCCTATAAGGGCATAAAAAGGAAATTGAATGGGCAAGACACATTACAACACTAGTTTATAATTAAGTTTACATTAAGAACCTTATAGATTGATGTAATAATGTTATTGAACACATTTTATAATGTTGAATCAGGGAGAAGTAGGTTAATTAAGTCTAGAAAAGCGTGAAAGCATCTTACAACACTTTACAACACCTTTACAAGACATCATTAAAAGCAAGTTATTTGATTTGCAAGGGTCCAAGACCTAGTGTGGATGCATAAAATACCTCACAACACCTAAATCAAGGCCACATTAAGTCATGAAAAAATCCCATTTCAAGCAAAGGGTCCATTTTTCCATGACACGTTCACAAAGAGAGAGAGACATAAAAAAAAATAATATGGGGTAGATCACATTAGGCACATGCAATCTCGCACACAACATGAAAAAGAAAATAATGAAAAAGACTTGTAAGGAACATGTGATTCACATATCCTATAGCAAGTCTTCTGCATGCCAATCATGTTCATAGTATGCAAAAGGCAGACAACTAGCCAAAAGGACCACAACAAGTGTAGTACTAGTATCATGTCACCAAGTTCAACATTCTTCTTAGGAGAATTATCATTTAAGCTCATAAAAGAGGAAAACAATGTATTCAACTCATTATTCTCTTCTTCATCAGTTTTAGCAACCTCATCATTGTCATCCAAGTTAATCAAAATGGAAGGTCAAATGATAACATCTAAAGAAGGATTTAGCGCCTATTGTGATTGTGGTATAGGATATTTTTCTTGTAGAGAAGAGGGAGATTCATCATGTATTTCTTTAGTCAAGTTTTGATGTTGATTTTACTTGTTGTTTTGTTTGTTTAGCCTTCAAGTAAGAGCATGATATCTACACCTATGATTTCTAGCATTTCTATTTCTTTTAGTATGATTTTCAAGTTGTGTTTGTGTAGGAGGGGGTTTATCAACAATTGGTTTCTTTTCTTCCCTAAGGGGAGGAATGAAAGGAACTGTGGGAGATTGTTCAACAAATTTTTATTTAGCCTTTTAAACTTTTTTTATCTTAGGAGTGAACCATAGACTTTTGGGGTGTGAAATGCTATGACTCTTTTGCTCAATTAGGGTTTTATACCTAAAGGAAAGAGATAGATCCCACACCAAAATATAGGCATTTCACTCAAAATAATGAAAGTACAATGAAAATATTCCTAAATGCAATTATCTAAATGTAGAAAATTGATAAAATTAATAGATTATTTATGCAAAACCTAAGAAATATGAAGTGTTTGAAATGAAGTGTAATATGCAAATATGAACTAGAATCACACGCAAATGAAATCATAATTTAATGAAACTGAACATAGTGTACCTAGAGATGGATTGTTGATGCCAAAA
Source organism: Sequoia sempervirens (assembly GCA_007258455.2). Lineage (NCBI taxonomy): Eukaryota > Viridiplantae > Streptophyta > Pinopsida > Cupressales > Cupressaceae > Sequoia > Sequoia sempervirens. The sequence goes on along the minus strand of VDFB02105785.1, from coordinate 152,734,705 downwards.
GGTTCTGGAATGCTACATAAATCACTGTTGATGACTAGTGGGACTCATTTTCCACTAATGGTGAATTGGTCCTTCTTTTGGTAAACTTTGCTAAAACTAGTTTCTGAGTGTCGAGAACTGAAATCTAAAAAAACACCTTTTCTAGCATGGCATTGGGACTCATTCACCACTGATGGTGAATCATTCCTCTTCCAAAAAAATCTATAAATTCAGAAGTCCACTATGCGGGTCCAGATCTGTACTTGTCTTCTTCGCTGGTTGACAAAACCAAATCTATAGAAAATGGGTCGAATGTTGTCTTCAAGCTTGGATTAGGGTTTGGTTTACTTTGATAGATTTGGTGACTTATTGAATAGGTTTCAACACCTATTCCTTTGAAAAATATTCCTGCAAGACTTGCAAGCACACATGCAAAGAGGGGAAATATGGTTAAGGATTAGAATATAGGGATTTTCCTTGGTCTAATCCCACTTTGGTAATTAGACCCATAATAAAAAAATGAAATGAAATGAGAAATTAATGATGAACAAATAAGATTCAAGTGTTACCAACTCACCAGATCCTTTTTGTTGAAGTTTGAAGATATGTCAATGGCTGCTCTAAGATGTTTGATAATTGCTTGATTGAATGATAAGAAATACTTGAATGCTTGAGGGTATGAGATGATTAAGTGAATAAGATGAATGGGGGTTATAATGGATGGAAAAACACTCATTTATACACACTTATGCCCCAATTTCCCAAAAATACATCATAGAGTAACCTAGTAAGGTCTTAATGAATAAAAACCGAAAATAAAATTGAAATTATATTGAATTTTGTGCCAAGAGGGACTCATTCACAACCCATGGAAAATGGGTCCCACTTAAGGAAAGCAAATGGGTGTCAGGAATTAAGTCATCTTTAATTTTTTTGTTAGATTTGTATTCAAAAACACACTTAATTAAGGCCTATAAGTGCATAGAGGGGCCAAATAAAGCATAAGAGAGGTGTAATTAGTGATGAAAAGTCTAGAAAAGCATGAAAGTTTGTTACAAGACTTTACAACACTTTGAAATAAGACTTGGTAAGGGATAAAAATGGAATATTTATATGAATTATAATAAGAAGAGTTTAGAAAAGTGTATAAATGTGTTACAACACTTCACAACACCTTAACAAGACATCATTAAATCTTAATAAATTGAATATTCAAGACCTAATGTGAATGCATAAGTCATATTACATCATTAAATCTAAGCAAAATAAGTCAAGCATCACAGGAAAAATACCTAAATGACCATGAAAATGTCAATGATCCATTTTTCTACGGTAAATTTAGCCCCCACTTTAGTGAGAGGATGAACTTACTTCAAAATCATACTAAAGTAGCCATGCAAATCAAGAAGGATCCAAATGCACTTACACTAGCAAGATGAGACAACAATGATCAAGAGGGATGATCAAGGCCCCAGGATGAATATCCCATGGAAGAATAAACATAAGAACAAAGGAACACACATGTGAAAGAGAAAAAGGAAGAGGAAAATGAAAGGTCAGATCAAGCTTCAATCGTTTCTCCAACTAGTTGTGGATCAGATCTAAGCAATTTACATCCAAACAAGAAATATGCATACTCACTTTGGGGCAACGTAACTCATGTTTGTTTGTCAGGTGAGAAGGCCCAAAAGGTGAGAAACATATTCCCGACTAGTATGTACTCACAAACACATAGGTTGCTATGGGGAAAGTCGTGCATTGAAATGGGCCTCTCGCTCAACCATATCAAAGTTATACCTCTTGATATCTTTAATAAAGTGCCATAAAGGAAATTGTCGATTCATGCTTCATGAGACAAGCAAAGCTTCATATGCTTAGAATTCATGAAAAAACAAGATGGCACCAGAGGCATGCAAGCTACATTATGCAAGGTGGCCATATGAATGCAAAAAGGTAAAATGCAAAAGAAATGTTCATATGAGTGTTGTTTAGTTCATACGAGGTCTATCACTTAGGGAACATTGTGTGTAATGTCACCAAGAGAGGACCAATCAAAGAATATAATATTTGAAACTTAGGGGATGCAATGCATCACATCAGGCCACCAAGAGGAATGTAATATGCTAAGATAGATTATGCTTATGAAGGACACTATACCCAATGTTGTCCACAAAGTGACAAACACATCATATGAAGTGACAAGGTTGCACTAAGAACCAAGAATGCAAATGAATAATGCCAATGTATGCCCCCACTTTAAAGGAATTTCTAGACACCATTCTATGAGTAATTACTTTAAAGTATCGTAATGAAAAATGCAAAAAGAAAATAAGACATAAGAACCAACTTGGAAAGAACCTATGCCAAGTCATACGTTTCTGAGTAAGGTTGTGTCATGTTAATGAAAAAGGAAAAAAATAAAGTGGGGTTTCCCCCAAAAAGGAACACACTAAACACATAAGGGATCTATGTATTTGGGGTTAGTATGTCTATTGTATGAAAGAGCTTGAAACTATCATTATTCCCCAAATACATAGAACTGGAAGAATGACACAAAGAGAGCGAAAAGAAAAAGAAAAAGAAAAATATTTTTTAGGTCAACATGAAGGAGACATTTTAGTCTCAATGCCTTGTGTCCAAACCAAGAAAAAATAAAATGAAAAGGAAAAAGAAAAGGAAAAATATTTTGGGTCAACATGAAGGAGACATTTCCGTCTCAATTTCTTGCATCATCCCTAAAAGGAAAACACAAGAAAAGAAAAACTAAAAAGGAAAAAGGACTGATTGGGCCAGCATGGAAGAGACATAGGCCATGTCAATGCTTTGCATCATCCCCAATAGGAAAACAAAAAAAAAGAGTGAAAAAAGAAAAGATAAAGTACACAATATAGAAGAATAGAGGTACAAATAGAGGAAGTGAAAAAAGAGAAGGAGAACATAAAACACACATCACAGTGGAAAACAATATGCACATACAATCACACCAAATAAAAGAAAAAGAAAAAGGAAAATGTAAAAAGGCTAGTTAAGGAAAATGCAAGTCAACCATCAACTGAGGTATTTGCTTCACAATCTTAAGTAATATAACTAAAAGGTAAATAACATAGTCAACGAACAAGGAAAAATGCATTACTAGGACAAGGCTAACAATTTATATCCCCCATTGAGTGTAGGGAAAGAATGAGCTAAGGTGGGTGGTGGGAAAGATCATGCAATAGTGAGAATGGAAAATTCTACAACTATTGCATGATGAGGGGATTTGGTTTAGGGAATTATGGGATGATCTAGGATAACAATCAACATCAATGAAGTGATACTTTTTCAGTATGTCCTTCAATGTTTGATGTCAAGTTCGCCAAAATGAGCCATAGATTTTTGGGGTGTAAAATGCTATGACTCTTTTGCTCAATTAGGGTTTTTCACCTAAAGGAAAGAGATAGATCACACACCAAAATCTAGGTGGTTCATTCAAACTAATGCAAGTACAATAAAAGTATACCTAAGTGCAAAAAATAGATAGAATTGATTGATTATTTATGCAAAACCTAAGAAATATGAAGTGTTTGAAAACAAAGTGTTGTATGCAAAGATGAACTAGAAACATGCACAAATTAAATCATAATTTAATGAAACTAGACAGAGTGCACGTGGAGATGGAATGTTGATGCTGGAAAGTTTTAGAATGTTGTAGAAATCATTGTTTATGACCAGTGGGACTCATTCACAATTAATGGTGAATCAGTCCTTCTTCTGGTAAACTTTGCAAAAACTAGTTTCTGAGTGTTGAGAACTAAAATCTGAACAAAACACCTTTTCCATCTTGGTAGTGGGACTCATTCACCACTGATGGCGAATCAGTCCTCCTCCAAAAGAATCTAAAAATTTAGAAGTCAACTCTGTCGGTCCAAATTTGCACTTGTCTTCTTGTTGGGTTGATGGAACCAAATATGTAGAAAATGGGTTGAATGTTGTCTTCAAGATTGGATTAGTGTTTTGTTGACTTGGATAGCTTTGATGACTTTTTGACCACTTTTCAACATCTATTTCTTTGAAAAAATCTACTTACAACACCTACAGACACACATTCAAACATGCAGAAAATGGTTAGGGATTAGAGTATAGGGATTTTCCTTGGTCAAATCCAACTTTGGTAATCAAACCCTTAATAAAGAAATGAAATGAAATGAGAAAGGAATGATGAAAAAATAACATGCAAGAGTTACCAACTCACCAAACCCTTGTTGTTGAAGTCTGAAGATATGTCAATGGATGCTCCAAGATGCTTGATAATTGCTTGATTGAATGATAAAAAATGATTGAATGCTCGAGTGTATGAAATGATTAAGTGAATAAGATGAATTTGGGTTAAAATGGATGAAAAAACACTTATTTATACACACTTATGCCCTAAATTCCCGAAAATACATCACAGGATGACCTAAGGTCTTAATGAATAAAAAAGCTAAAGAAATTTAAATTTATTTTGAATTTTGTTCCAAGAGGGATTCATTCACCACCCATGTCAAATTGGTCCCACTCAAGGAAAGCAAGTGGGTGTCAAGAATTAAGTCATCTTTGATGTTTTTTTTATCAAATTTGTATAAAAAAAACACTTAATTAAGGCCTATAAGTGCATAAAGGGGCCAAATAAAGCATAAGAAAGATGTAAGTAGTGACGACAAGTCTAGAAAAGTGTGAAAGTTCATTACAATACTTTACAACTTTGAAATAAGTCTTGGTAAGGGATACAAATGGAATATTTAGATGAATTATAATAAGAAGAGTCTAGAAAAGTGTAGAAATGTGTTACAACACTTCACAATAGCTTCACAAGACATCATAAAATCTTAATCATTTGAATATTCAAGGCCTAATGTAGATACATAAGTCATATTACATCATTAAATCTAAGCAGAATAAGTCAAGCATCATAAGAAAAAGACCTAAATGACCATTAAAATGTCAATGATTCATTTTTCTATGGTGTAAGGAGGCATGATGAGATTATTTTTGTTGTCTCTTGGTCTTTTGTAGGAGATAGGAAAATGATCTATCTTAGGTTGGTCTTGGTTATTTGGAATGTATTTTGGTTCAATCATAGTTTCATCAAGGATAGGAGTCTCAGTCATAGATTAAAGCATGTTTCTAAGGCATAGCTTTGCTATGCATTTTTCCTTAAAATTTTAATAGGATTTGAAAAAGAAGTCCTTAGGATGTTTAATAGGTTCCATAGGATCGGCCCAAAAGAAATTAATGAAAATTTCCCTCGAGAAGTCAAAGGATTAAAGCCACTATAGTGCATAGTGAAAATTTCATTATCAAAGGGAAACTTTAAGAATTTATACACGAGCAACAAGACTACTTCCATGGAGCGTAGCCATGGATAACCAAGCTTCACATGGAATTGATCTTAAGTTGAGATGATGGAGAATGCGACATCTAATTGTTTCAGTCCAACATGTAGATGAAGGGTGATAAATCCCATTGTAGGGAAACCAAAGCTATTATGTGTTTTTATAGATGCTTTCAGTTTATCATTTGTTTCTTGAATGAGTTCATCCACAATTAAGAATTCCTTATTGATCACATTCTCTCCACAGATAGGATCAATTAATATTCCATTAGTGGGCTTACCATTGATTTGGATGGATATGTAAAGAGTACCATTAGGTGCATGGCTAATAATGTCTTTAGATGAGAAATCAATGTCAAGAGGCTTCTTAGTTTGGCCCTTACGTTGAATTTAAATAACTCCAACTATATCATCCATAGGACCTTGTTCATCATTATTAATAGGTCCTTGTTCAATAGTATCAATGTTGTCATCATCTGTGTCAATATTTATCACATCATTCTTCTTAGTTTCACTAGCTTTGGAAAATGAAATGATTTGATTTGGCATAGGGTTGGTCAATATTTCCATGTTTTCATTAGGAGGGGAAAAAAACTTATTTCCTTGATCATTAGCATGTCCAATGTGAAGTCGACTAGAATCAATGAGGTCTTGCACAAGATGTTTAAGATGCTTACAATGCTTTGTGTCATGTCCATTTTTTCAATGGTAATGGAAATAAGAATTTGAACTAAAATTTAGAGGTAAAGGATTATTAAGATCAAGAGTTTTAATGGGAGAAAATTTATCATTTTTAGTTCTAAAAGTTATGACATTGTATTGTGGAGGGTATCAGGTAAGGGGGTAAATTGTCTAGCCGGATCCTTAAATGGGAAAGGACTTATCTTCCTTATAACAACCACTTGGGTATCAACATATTGAGTTTTTTAAGGGGGATTAAGTTGAAGGAAGCCTTTATTCTATTTTCTAAAAGTTTGATAAAATTGTTTTGGCTTATGAATTTGTACTTCTCAGGATGTCTAGAGGTGGGTTTTGTGTCATGACTACTAACTAAATTTTGATAATCACGAAGGGAAGTTTACAAGTGTACGAATGAAGGAAACTTCATCATGGTAAGATTATCTTGTATCTTATTTTGAAAGTTCTCAATGAACATCTGTTGAAGATGAGAATGAGGAATCTTTATGTCGATTTGGGAATAAAGCATTTGGTAATGTAAAATAAAGTTGGTAACTCTTTCATCTTCTTTTTACTTCTCATCAAATCAGCTAAGGTCATCTTAGGAGTCATGTGCACTTAGAAATGGTTTATAAAGGCCTCAAAAAGCTAATTGAATGAAAAAATTGAGTTGTTCGCTAATGAGGAAAACCATTCTAAGGTGGTATCCTTCAAGGACCTAGGGAAAAGCTTAGCCAAGAGTTTATCCTCAAGGAAAATATCACTACATAATGTTTTATAAGAAGAAACATGGTTACAAGGATCTCCTTTCCCCCCGTATTTCTTAAATATAGGAATCTCTAGACCTTGTCATATTGGTGTTCTTAATATCTTCAAGGATAAGGGATTGATTTTGACATAGTATGTAGGTTGGCCATTTTGATGTTGGTTTATGGTGGAAATTTTCTTTTGAAGGGATGAAACATTTTGCAAAAGGTTATTATGGATGGTGTCATTGGCTATATTTTGAGATTGAGGTGAATATGGTGGAGGTGTATATGCGTTCAAGGGAACAATGAATGGAATTCTTATGGGACATAAATTGGTAGGATATTTGATGTGAAATGCCACAAAAGGTACTAGGAATATTAGTGGAAATACCCAAGGTACAAATGAGATTACTAGTAGGTTGCAATGATATTGCAACTTGAGGGTTGGTAAAGGTAGGAATAGAGGCAATGGTTGTGAGAGGAGGAATTTGAGTTCCTCCTTGAATTTGGACATTGTTCAAAGGTAAAGAACAACTAGCTACTGAGGTGAGATGTTTTCCAAAAAATCTGAGCTAGGTTATGTGCAAGTTCAACTCCTTCTTCACTTTCAATCATGCAATGTATGTTATCTATAGTAGGGATAGCAGTGGCTGAAATGTTCTTAGCACTCAGTTGATGTTGTAGGTTTCCTAAGTATTTATGGATTTGGATTATGTTTTCTTATGGAATACGAGCAATTGTTGTTTCAACACTTGTCACACTACTTTAAGGAAAATAGTTGTTAAGGGTATAGTCCATACCTAGTGAAATAGTTTCAACACTAGTAGTGAAAGAGCTAGATAACCCAAGATGCACGATGATTATTCTGTTGTAGGATGACATGATTCTCAAACTTCATCTCACTATAGTATTAGCAAAAGGATACCAAGTTTTAAAGCTCATGCAAGGGGTAATATATGAATGCATGATAAATGCAATGAACATAAGATACATTCTATTCTCTAATTCCAATTCAAATGAAATGAAGCTATATTCAATGAAATGAATGAAACAAAAACTCACTAAACTAAAACAAAAAGTATAACAATAGCAAACAAAAACACATAAACAAATATTTTAATGCTGAAAAATGTAGTTTAAGATCCAACACGAGACTAAATTTCCCAGAGGGGCATATGAGTCCTTGGAAAGGTTTTTGAGAGATTTAAATGTTGATACATGGTCAACACAAAATACCTAGAAATCAGGAAAAACCACCTATACTGGGACTAAATCACCCAAAGGGGTGTATGTTTCCTAGATTAGGGTTTTTGTATAAATTTTAGAAAAGTCTAAGTGAATTTTAGGTTTTCTAGTTTGAATGATATCTATACTAAGTGCAATTATAGATTTCAATTGAATTTTAATGATGCAAGATGAAAAAATGCAACCTAGATATGAACTTTCACTAATGCATCATTTAGAAACTATAGACTACCAATTAACTAATGCAAGACCTAATACAAAGCTAATGCAAGCTATATATAGGACAATCATGGACTCCAAATCATAAAATAAAGTGTTGTAAAGGCTAGGTTAACCAAAATGAAGCCTAGAAAATAGTTGCTCTATGTTTAGGGAGACAAAACAACCAATTTACAAGTTTCACTCAAGGAAACCTTAAAGATCTCAATCAAGAGATGGAATGAGGGGAATAGATCTACAATAAGGTTTCCTAGGGTGTGATTAATGACTAAACTAGGGTTCACCACCAAGCTAGAGCTTATAAAGACAAGAAATTTAAATGATATGAAAGACCTAAGTAAATGACCTAGAAATGAATTCGAAGCATAATAGTAAACTAAGAAAGTAAAGAAGTGCACCTAGAAATTGAAGAGGCTTGAATGAGGGTATGAAATCCTAGAAATGTTGAATTTTAATGCACGCTGGGTCTCATACAATGGTGGGGGAAATTTAGTCCTAGATTAGGGTTTCTAACAAAAAATGGAATCTAGAACTAGATATTCAGGATCTACTAGAAATGTCTAAAATAAAGTATATACTGGGACTCATACACCACAAAAGGTGATTTAGTCCTAGTATCAAGGTTGATCTAAAACTCAAATATCCTCTTAGGTTCTTTAGTAGCTTCTCTCCTACCAAATCTTTGAGTCTAAAACATTGAATTGCAACCTGTAGGTCACTTTCTGTGAGCTTGCAATGTAGGTGACAACTTGAAAACTTTCTCCAAAGTTGTTCTTCAATGGATCTTCAACCTAAATCGCCTAGATTTTACAAATCACACATCAAAGAGGGAGAAATTTTTTTTTGTTAGCAGATAGGGGTTTTCCTTCATCAAACCCCATTTTTATAGTCAAACCTTGAAATGAATAGAAATAGAATGGAGGAATGATGAATGAACAAATATGAAATGTTGCAACTCACGAAACCCTTGAAGAGAAAATGCTACAATATTCTAAGTAATGGATAACATGAATGTGGATCTTGAATCTTTCTTCTATGATATGAATCTTGATTGAATGCTTGGGTATGTGCAGGATAATGATGGGCCAAAAAGTGGCAATATGATGGGTATGTGGCTAATGACTTTTTTTTTACCCAAAATTGATGAGATGAAAAGGGTTTTTAAAGGAGGTTCTCATCTTTCCAAAAATATAAATTATGCTTTACTTTGAATTTAATAAGTAATTATTATTCATTTTCTATTCAAATTAAGACTAAAGTCTTTATTGATAGGCTAATTGAAAAACATCTATAGATTTCAAACGGTATCACATTTTTTGAATTCAAAACATGCATCACATTCTATGCTTTGCATACTATAGGATTAAAAAAAGAAAAATTAAATTTCATGAAGTTTTGACCAAGTTAAGGTGGTCAGACATACGAGTTTTTTATATTTTTTAAAAGTTGTAATAAAAAAAATCATAATTAATTATTTACTTGGAAAAAAATACAAAAAAATATGCATCACATTGGGACATGAGTCCTCTACTTATATCTAAAATCTTATAAAAATATATTATCATTTTATTGTGGTTAGGGTGGTTAAACAGACACCTACTTATTTTTTCCTTGAAATTTAAGTACTGCTGCATTGAAATTTCAACTTTTCACCAAATAGTTTTTTTTTATTTAAAACAAACCTAGTTGTTTAGAAACTACATTCAATTTGCTATAAATTCTATCCTTATATATTTTTTTAAATAATATAGATAACTTATTCAAATTTTTACATGAAGTTTCCTAACTCTGATTTTTCTGAATTTTTTGCCACTTAAGGGCCTGTTTTTTCGTTCATGATCCTGCACATACCCGCTTGCTTGAATCATCAAATACCTACATCACAAATATTAGCTCAAAAACAAACATGATGCATGATGACTTTTACATGATGCTTGATTCTTGAATAGTGCTCCAAAATTCTTGATAATAACTCTTGAATGCTCTTGAATTGCTAGAATGCTAGAATGTGTAGATCACACTTGCTCATGAAAATTTCTAGGAGAAAATATGTGAAATAACCTTGTATTTATACTTGTTTATTCCAAATTTCCTGAAATTACAACACTACAAGCCGGCATTAGATCTAGGAAAATAAAATCCCACCAAGAATTGAATTCAAAATTATTTCTAAGCTAAGAAGAACTCATACGCCAGTTGGGGTGTATGAGTTCTAGTAGGCTAAGGTTGGGACATAAATTTTTTAAGTGAGATAAACTATAATTTAGATATAGGGTTATTCCATTTCATATATATTTTTTTGCATATAACATTTTTTAATTTTTCTTGTTGAAATAAGGATGAAAATACCTATTGTGTAGATATATTTTTACCTTTTTAGTTTATTTTTCATTTTTCTATGTGCACAGAACAAAGATGTTAATATTCAATAAGAAGCCTACATTCATTAGAAATAGAAAAAAATTAATAACCAAATTAAATATATTAAAAAAATTATTTTTTTGAAAGATTATATTAAGGGGTACATGCTTAAAAAATATAATTTCTAAATTAATTCATTTAATTCCTAAAAAGGGGAAAAATTAGATTTTTGATAGTATTTTGATAAGTGTAAAAGAGATTCTATTGAGTTTTGATTCAAGACTAGGGGTTTTTATCTAATTGGATTTGATCTAAGGGTGTCTGGTATAAATCCATTTATTTAAAATCCTTTAGATGGAATCCATCAAGGCTTGAATCAATAATTTTTTTTATAAAATATGCGATTCCAAGAAAAAAATAGGATATCCTATAAGTAGGAAAGACTATTGTAAATCTCCAATATAACAAGAAATATGTTGAGTGGCTCATATTTGAATCAATATTTTTTAGTTGAGGTGAAAATTACTACATAATATGTGGTTAACATATCTCCTTATTCAACACCAATCAATAAGAAAACATAAGAGGTTTGAATAAGTCATAAACCCTTTATTTCATATCTAGGTATTTTTTTGATATTTGAGGGTTTTTTCATATTGTGAAAAAATATTAGTTATATCTAAGGGGTTAAAAGGGTATATTCATTAGATAAGGTTACTACAGTAACGATTATAGGCTTTATATCCTATAACCTAAAAAATGTTTTGTTATAATGATTTAATTTTTAATAAAAAATGTATTTTTGAGCTAGGTTAGTCAAATAAAAAAGGTAGGAAGATGGTGTACTTTAAGACAAATATTAATAAGAAAGAAGATGAACATGTCGAAGAATAATAGGTTGGATTTACAAATGGAGAATAATAATATTTGGGTGAAATTTCTCATGTAGATGGGCATGCCAAGAAATAGCTATAATCCCATACTTCAACCCTTGAGGAGATACACGAGACAATAAAATCTAGTATTCATGCAAACCCAACTATATTTTTATTATGCATTTAGTTTATCTAGTACTAATGATAAGCTTATACTTTTCAAGGCTAAAATTTCATTAAAGTAAATAAATTATTATATTGAGGCCATTTAGGATTATTTGATGGCCTTAGATAAATGTGACATGTAAGGTCTTGTGAATTTTCTTAAGAGAATGAAGATCATTTATTACAAGTTCTAATTTAAAACAATAAAATTAAATTTTCATTGTATAAGGGTACTTCTACCAATATGGAGTTGACTTGGGTGAGATATTTTTTTCTTGTGGTTAAGATAGCATCCATTAGATTCTTATTTTTATTTTTATTGTTGCTTATTATTTTAAGGTAGAGAAGATATTAGTAAAGACTACATTTTCAAAAGGAGATCTCAGATATAAAATTCCAAAATGATAACATAATAAAATTGTATGAAGGAAAATGCAGGTTTGGTTTAAAGGTTCTAATGCTAATTATGTGGTTTGAAACTGTATTCGTGTATGTTGTGTCATAAGCTTGATGTACTTTGATTGATTTGACTTTCTTTTATAAAGGAAGAAGATTATTTTTTTATTTTAAATTTATTATAGATTAGTTAATAATTATTGTCTTATAAGTTGATGACTTGTTTATTGTGAATGACAAGCCAATAAGTATAAACATCAACAATGAAATTTAAATTGCATTAGACACAAATGATTCAAGGGTTGAAAATTTTATTTTAGGAATGAAAATGAGTAAGGATCGGCTTCTCATAATATTTGGCTTAGTAAATGTAACCATATTCATATTGTATTATAGTTAGTTTCTACGTAAGCTATAAACTAGTGATTTAAGTATCCTAAGCCAAATGATGAATTTGATCATAATTATTATGTTCCTTACATTAGTTTTTTAGTAGCTTGATTTATGTAATGGTTTATATTTAACTATTGATGTGGGCAAGATGTTGTACATATTGGAAATATAAACAATTGTTTATTTAGAATAGATTGGTGACTTAGATAATAAGTTTTCCATTAGTTATAATGTATTTTCTCTATTTCATAGAGATATTAGTTGGATGAGTAGGATGTAACCCATGGTTACATTATTTGTGAAAAAGGAAGTACATGGATAGTACACATGCTTATAAAGAGGTTGTTTTGTTAGAAAGATTATATTTATATATTTTATTTGATTGTAGGATTATGAGAATAAATTCTAAAATTTAAAGTGTTATTTTTTTGGCTAACAATCTCATGTGATATATTTTTACTAATTATCTATCTATTTATAATATTACTTTTAATGTGAAATGGTTGAGAATGGTATGGTCATGATTCATAAAGTGGATACATTTGATAATATTTTAAATACTCTTGAGTATTGATAAGTTATGTTAGTGTAAAAAGGAAATAGTTCTTGTATTGTCTCATACTTGGTTCATTATATGTTGCATATTTAAGTCACTATAATTTTTATTATCATGTGGAAGAAAGTTGGGATTAGGCTATGATATTTTGAGTGATATAATACTAATTATTATTCTCTCAATAATCTTAAATGAATTTTTAATGGTATTAATAATAAGGATACAAAAGGTAGGAAAATAATGAGAGTGTGAGAGAAGGGGACCAACCACACCAAGGCTTCAGGTTTAAGCTGAGTGAGCTATCTTTTGGAGTTGGTATTATGTCTCAAAAAACTCTTTGTCCAAGGATGACAATGTAGTTCTAGGATGACAATGCGGCACACCGGTGTCTCTCGGGCACACAAGTGTCTGTATAATTAGAAAATAGTAAACACAAAATAAACTACTAAAAAAACTATTGATGACCTAGCTAGTTAATCTAAATTGTAAAAACATAATGAGAAATTATAGGAAATAAATACTAAAATGATAAATAAAGTAAATAAAAACTAGGGTGACAAAGATGATCTCATAGAGGCACTAGTTTTCTAGCTAGCTCCACATGTACCTCCACCTAAGGGGCCTACCTCAGTTAGACTGGGCTTTTTTTTGTGTTTCCACCACCACAACTAGCTAGAAAGGAACAAAGTAGAATATGCAATAAAGGAAAGAAAAAGGAAACAAGGAGCACTATAAAAAATAATATGCTACTCAACCAAATCACAAAGGAGAGGAGTGAAGCATCACCACCTCCACCCAAAAGATCACTAGCCAATGGAAGGAGAAAGAAAGCTACAAAATTGGAAAGTTCATCACCACTGCATCTGTGGTGAAGGAAGGTATCGTAAGACCCCAAGCTCACAATGTATGTAATGGCCTCACACTTGCAATGTGAAGTTGATGGAGCATTGTTGCTGCTACAATGCTCAAAATTGGAATGCTAGAATGCTATTTGAGAGTGAAAGAATGAAGAGGAATTACTTAGAGAGTTCACAAAAATTTCTAGTGAAATGAAGTGAGAATGGATTAATTTGAAGGAAGAATGAGGAAGAATCTACCATTTTCAAGTTAGCTAGTCAAAGAGGGAAAATATAATTTGGCCCCAATCGAGTGTGTAATGACTCTGCCAACTCCAAATGTAGGAATCCATCAAGGACAATAATGCACCACATAGACATCTGAGTACCATGCATTCATCCCCAAAATATATTCTCTTAGCAACACAAAGGATAGTTGTGAAGTGGATGGAGGGTAGCTTGGTGATGTGGAATTTTTCCTTTGGATTATATTTTCTAAGCTGAGGGTATGTGAAGGGGGAATTTGTCTAAGGGGTGAAAATTCGCTCCGATACATTTTCCCCCACTTTAGTGAGCATGAGTACTGATGAGTGCTTTGGTAAAGTATATTGAAGAGTTAGCAAGGTTAGAAATGTATACCTGAACCATCGAGGAAGTAGACTATGATTTGGAAAACTCAAAACCGTGGGGTAGGAAAAGGACACCACAAGTACTCTCCTTGGGGAGTTTCAAACAAAAAGACTCCATAACCCCATAGAAGTATGAAGTTGTGCAAAGTATATCAAAGGCCCTCAAACCAATGATGGAAAAATCTCATAGAATGAAGCATCTCACAAGCATGCAGACCTACAAGGAGGCAACCCCCAAGATCTCACATGGAAGAAGCTCCACGAAGTAAGTTCCTTAGATGCCCGTAGACCTACAAGGAGGAAACTCCAAAGATCTCTCACATGAAGGAAGCCCAGAGAAGTAAGAACCTCACAAGCCTATGGACCTGCAAGGAGGCATCCCACATGGTCTCTCACATGAAGGAAACCTAGATGTAAGGAGACTTTGTAGAGTCAGAAAGTGGCTTCATAGGTGCACCTACAAAATGACATGTTAATTCATAGATAAAACATGCCATGAAACACAAAGAAACCATGCAAGAAAACAAGTAGATAGTTAGTGGATTAGAAGGCTTTCAAAGGGATCCCTCAAGAACCTTTTGAAGGAAAAGGGGTTCACTCAAGGGACATGTTTCTTGAAAGTGTCAGAATATTTTTCGCAAATCAATTCAACATCAAGGAATCCTTTCGAAATATGTTCACTTCATCAAGGAATTCAAAAGGAAGAAAATACCCCCTTATAAGGGGAATTCCAAGGATTTTCCCATTGGAAAATTTTCTCCCTCTTTAGAGGAAAAATTTCAAGCTCTTTTTTTATGAACCCATGATGAAGGAAAAAATGTTGCGTTAGGGGTCTAGGTTGATAATGCGATCTTTAAGAAAAAAAATTACAAGGATTTCTAAGAAAAGATTTGTTAGCAACCAATGCATTTTCTAAAAATTAAAACATTGTGAAAGTGGCATTGTCACACATATGAGAGATAACCCAAGAAAAGAAGAGAGAAAGACAAAATATCAAAAAAGAAATAGCAACATCATGAGAAAGAGACACAGGGGTGATTTAATATTTTAGGGTCAGAGGTACTCATAAAGATATATAAGTATAGTAATAGTATATAAATGAACTTTTATCAACCTCCTACTATATCAAACCATGTGAAGAGTGCACGAGAAGAGAAAAAAATTGGGTCAAAATGGAAGGGAAGCCTAAATGCCCCCAACACTTTGCATCATCCCTAATTTGTCAAAAGTCAAACACAAACATGGAAGAATGACAATACAAATAGAAGAAGGTTCATGACACAACATCACTCCTATATCCAAGCACCACCAAAGGTGACAAGGGTCATCCTAGAATACATAACACAAGTACAGGAGAACACATCACAACACACACACATCTAATCCTTAAAAGATAAAGAAGAGGCCTCCCCCTTACACTCATTGACCAAGAGGTTGTATGAGCTTCCCAATCTAGATCATTATAAGGAGAAGGAAGATGATCCTATAGTTTTGGAATATTAAGGGTGCAAGATTTTGACCCTCCTGCAATAAGGGCTAAGGATGAATCCCTCGTAAGGTCTTCTCCACTTGTCTCTTGTGGAGTTACTATCAACAATTTCATGAAGATCACCAAAAAATTTAGGACCTCATCCAAAGAGTTGAACACACACCTTGTAGTAGTGACATATTGTACCTCAACATACAAGGAAGATGGTGCCCAAGATTCACCAATTGGCTCACCGAGTGATTCAGAAGTAGTGACAAACTCAAGGGAAGCCACCACTTGCTCCATCACTAGGATGGAACAAGCTAGTGCAAGACCACCTTTTCGAGGTGGGATCCTCTTACACCCTTCATTGTTGGAGGGGCAAACCTTTGCCTTCGGATTAGTCAGTGGATGTGGACTCCCCACAAACAAGGTGAGAGTTGTGGAGGAAGAGGAGGAGGAGAAAGCCGTGAAAGATACCACCGAAGTATTTGGCATATCCATGGGTTTAGGGAATGATAGGATGTACAGAAGGGATATCAATAGGGACAACTCAACTGATGGGGCGATAAAAACCTTCACCTTTTTGGGGTCAAGCACACTCATAGAAGGAGCTAGAAGTGAGACTAATCTTGGTTGAACGAAAGCACAAGGGGGGAGAGAGGAGGACAAAGTAGGAGGCCTTGATATAGGTGTGGTCGTCTCCTCTTCCTTCCTTTCCAAAGTAGCCTCCTTAGCCACCAGAGCCTTTCGTCAGTGCTTGCACTCATGCACAGGAAATTTTTGTGACTCTTTGAGCTAGATGCCAGGAGCTGTGAAGGGATAGAAGGATCCTACCTCGCCATAGGGATGTCCATCATAGTCATTTTTAGCAGAGGGACAAGCTCCTAAATGGGAGCAAGAGGAGCAGGTTGAAAAACAATGGGAGATTCAACTCTAGTGCCTTGGCAGAGGACCTCTTCCCATTTACTGCTTTAGGAACAAAAGAAGTAGGAGGCCATGGAGGTTGATAAATAGATGATTCCCTACGGGGACCCTTTCTTCTACCATACAAGTAGGCCCAAGGTCTAGGAGGTTTAGAGGGGAGGTTCAAAATCCTAATCTTAGGTCAACATCAAGTAGGAACCATTAGACTCCTTAAGTAGAATCTAGGAGTAGACATCTAAAAATCTTCCTTAGAAAGAGGAGTAAAAGCGACATCCTAAGAACTTGACAACTTCTCTTTTCCTTTTCAAGAAGAGGGGGGAACTTGTTGCTGCACTACTTGAAGGGTTAGTTTTGGCTATCCCTTGCTCCCAATCTTATACTTCACATAGTTTTCGTAAAGTAGGTACATTCTTAGGGGGAGTAGACTAGCCGAGGGAGGCCAAAAATGATTGAATGAGTAGCCCCCATGGGACACTAATGGATGGTATCTAGTGTCATGCACCAAGTGCATAGTACCTTCATGGGAGAATTTAAATGCTTATGAATGACAAAGGCAATTCCATTCATGGAAGCTACCTAAGGTATGCCTAGCTTTAGCCTAAGCAAATCTAACTTTAGAATAACATCGAAGACTGTGTTTACAACCCTAGGTCCAACTAGGACAAATAGAGTTATTGAGCCATATGGCTTGAGACAAAGACCATCATTTGTATAGATGGTAGGAATTGTTATTTGATACAGGTATGTACAGGATCATGATGGGCCAAAAACTGGCAATGTGATGGGTATGTGTAGGGTAGGTGGCTAATGAATTTATTTTTACCCAAAATTAATGAAACAAAAAGGGTTTTTTGAAGGAGATTCTTAACTTTCCACCAATATAAATTATGCTTTACTTTGAATTTAATAAATAATTATTATTTATTTTCTATTTGAATTACAACTAAAGTCCTGATTGATAGGCTGACTAAAAAACATCTATAGCTTTCAAACGGTATCACATTTTTTGAATCCGAAAAATGCATCACATTCTATGCTTCACATACTATAGGATTAAAAAAAATGAATTTCATGAAGTTTCAACCAAGTTAAGGTGGTCAAACATATGATCTTTTATATTTTTTAAAAGTTGTAATAAAAAATTCATAATTAATTATTTACTTGAAAAAAAATTACAAAATAAATATGCATCACATTGGGACATGAATCCTCTACTTATATCTAAAATCTTATAAAAAAATATTATCATTTTATTGTGGTTAGGGTGGTCAAATAGACATTGACTTCTTATTTTTTCCCTAAAATTTAAGTACTATTGCATTGAAATTTCAAATTTTCACCAAATATATTTAAAAAATAAATAAACCTAGTAGTTTAGAAACTACATTCAATTTACTACAAATTCTATTCTTACATAGTTTTGAAATAATATAGATAGCTTATTCAAATTTTTATATCAAGTTACCTAACTCTATTTTTCTAAATTTTTTGCCACTTAAGGGCATGTGTTTTCCATGGTGATCCTGCACATACCCATACTCCTCCCTCTACAATGAATTCAAGAACAACATCTCTTCTATGATGAAATTCACTTAGCTTGCAAGGTCAACTAAGACCCATGTCACAATGTTGCCATCAAGGTGAGCAAGAATGTGCAGAGAAGAGGGCTTATTGTTCAAGGGAATATCCTATGAGGTGAATATCATGTCTGGCGATTTGGTCACTAGTTGCATGGTAGGGGTAACTGTGACCATGTTAACATATGCCTCAAGCCGAATGGTAGAATAGGAGAGATCAATAATTAAGCTGGCAGAATGCAACAAAAATTAATCTGTGTATATCTACATCTCGCTATTCACTTTTTCCATCTATTTGTTTTCATTTTGTTTATTCCCATCGAGATGAATGGTACTATCCTTGATATGGTCATTTATCTCGTAATGCAAGCACATACAATGTTCAAAATCATGTCCGTTGACACAATGGTACTGATAGAAGGAATTTTCATCATATCAACTAGGGTAAGGTTTCTTGAGAGGTTTAGGGTTCTCCAAAGTTATGATATTATGCTTTAGCAATCTCCATAAGATGGAAGAATAAGATTTTGATAACATAGAGAAATTTCTATTGCATCTGAGGCCATTATCACTCATAACAGCCACTACATTCGCAACAACCTTACCCATTCCTAAGATTGATACAATGGATTTCCCTCTAAATGGGAGTGCAAGGAGGATCCCCCGAATGAGAATATTGTTTGTTGATATTCTCGTAGTGTAGCACACAATTCCATGAAAGAAGGGTATTTTATTATAAGGCTAAAATTTTCCTGCCAAGGTCTCTGGAAGTTCCTGATGAATACCCTCTACACTTCAAAATCAGGTAGTGGGTATGAGATCTATGACAAAAGTGCTTGATATCACACTATGAAATTAGTTATCTTCTCATTATTTCATTGCTTGCATCAGATGAGATTCAAAAAGCTCATCTTCGATCCAATGTTGGCTTGGAACTGTTAGAGAAACTAATTTACAAGTTGATTAAATGAGAAAATAGAGTTGTTAGGCAAGGAACAATACCATTTGAATGTTGTATCCTTAACAAATCAAGGGAATAATTTTTCCATCAACGCATCATGATGGAATAAACCTATGCACATGGTATTAAAGGAGGACACATGCATTTTTGGGTCCCCTTTGCTATCATACTTCTCAAATTTGGGAATCTCCATTCCTTGTGGGAAGGGAGTACTTAAGATTGCTACCGACAATGGATTATATCAGAAGAAGGGTTGAAAGATAGGTTGGGAAATGGCCTAGGAGAGACTTGCTAGCCGGCTTTGCATCTTACCCATATTCTAAAGAAGAGTGTTTAGAATAGGGTCTTGGGATGGCAAAGGTCCAGTGGGACCTCTTCTAGAACAACCACCAGAGCCACCTCCAAAACCACCAATGTGGCTACTGCTAGAGCCACTGTCAGAGCTACCACCACTAGCAAAACCTCCATCGAAGCAACCTCCACTACCAAATCCACCACCATGGCCTCCACTGGAACCACCTTCGCCAATGCCACCACCACTGTCGAAGCCACTATTGGCCTCCTACAATAATTTCATAACTAATCCTTTACAACCATGATTTACAAAGTGGACATCTAACCTAAATAGCCATTTAATCATCATGAAGGTGCATTTAACTTGTCAATCCACTGACATGAGCTTAAAATGGGTTAGCACAGTATGTGCACTAGTGGCTCAAGTAATCATTGCACTGTATAGCTAAGAAACACAATACTAAAAGTAAATTGATTAAAATGAAGTAAAGAAAATGTTGAACATCAACCAACAACTATGCTTAAGCTAAAATTCATATCAAGAATGAAAATCTGTGTGACAAACAAGAGACTACTCTATCTACTTTGGTTGTAGGAACAGTCACAAAATAAAATTCTAGTGGCTACAAGAATAGTCAATGCCAAATTTCTAACTAAGCACCAAATAGCAAGTAATACTAAACTAATGCTAAACTAAAAATTAGATGGATTACTCACCAAGTGGGACCCCTTGGATAAGTATCCTCTAAACTAACAAGAACTCAGATGCTCAAACTCAGAACTTTATTTTATTCATTGTAAATCATGCATACAAAGAGTAATGTATCTATATTACTAAAAATGGAGAATGAGAGTACAATATCAAATCTTGCAACCTCCTAAAGAAGGAGCATCAAATAATTATTTATACTATAGCTAAACAAGGTAGTCAACTCCATGACTGGGAGGATGTAATTTAGGGAAAATAGGGGGAAGTGGAACAATGACGATTACACATGCATGGAATATGGTCAGACATGCAAGTCAAGCATAGATCCAACACAACAATAACACCCATGAAAGCTTGATCATTAAGGTCCACTACAAGGTGGTTATGTTTAGTTGCATGAAGAATCTTTACTGCTAGTTGCCTTTGACTTGGAGCAATTTCTCAACTGGACGTTATGGTGCATGCCCAACTAGTGGTGTCTTCCTCAACTTGGCGTATTAAATATGCACATCAAGGTTAGTACACATAATAACTACACATCAATAACCATTCTAAGGAACATTCATTAATCAAATGCAAAATCATTATAGATGACCCACATATTATGCCAAATATCATTAAATCTTGCAGAGATGGGATAATGTCAAATGTTAATGGTTTGAGGGAAACATTATACCAATACCAATACTTAATCATTAAAATCCATGACATATATGAGCAAATAGACTATAGATTATGAGCAAATAGACTATAGATTCTACCCAAAACTAGACCAAAAAATAGGCTCATCACTCCTCCAACCTAACGTTTTGCTAGTCCTCTAGCAAGGGAAGAGTTGTTCTTCTGCTTGGTCAAGGCTCTAAAATTTGCAATTGAGAGTTGTCCAACATCAGTGGTTGTAGTACATGAGTCAAGATCCCAATATAATCCTCCCAATCTATCAAACCTATTTCATCTTCGCCTCTCTGTAGTAATGTCATACTAGTAGAATATGAAATTTGGCATGGGCAACGTAAGCATGTGTGGTTGAACATTCAGGGGAAGCCAATGTCATCCCTAAGTTCTCCCAATTTGAATATGTCTCTCAATTCTTTTTAATGCTCTATCATAATTATGGATGGAATTAGGCTCAGCTTGTTTCAGCTCATCATTCAAACTATTCCATCTCTGGGATAAACATCTCCTCATAGTTTCCTCCTTTGATGTTGTTTTTACCTCATACTCTGTATAAATTGCCTCAATCCAAGGCATAATCCTATTGTCATAATTTGGTCTGATCAACATTCTATGTCATTCTCTGTAAATATCCCTTGGGTTTCTTGATTCAACTCTAACATGTAGAGGGATATTAGAATCCAATTGTTTATAAGCACCATGTTGCTGTCCCCAAATAATCTCATTTTGCACCCAAGACATAAATGCTATCAATTGAACATCCCCAATATACAAGAGGGGGTTCCAATCATGGTCTTTTGTGACAGCATAATTATGTAAATAAAATTCACATAACAAATTCTTCATTTTAGGGGAGACAATCCTCTAAGCATTGAAAATTCCATAGGGGTATCAATAGAAGGATTCAAACTTGAGGCAAGTCTTGACATCTTAAAAGAGAGATACTTCTCTTTTAGGAGCAGAGCATAGACCATCAGGGGTTCTCTACATTCTAGAATCTTTGGTGCCAAAGCTGCCATATCATCTACCCTCTGCTTCGGGGTGGCAATTTCTGCATCTTTATCCTCAATCTCTTCATCCCTCTTTTGAATTTCCTCCAATTTTCATTTTTCCTTTTTTCCATTCTTCCTCCCTTTGTATCTCTTTCCATAAATTAAAAATTGTTGCATGTACTATAAGACTAGGAGGATTATGAATGTATACTAGTCTTTTTGTTGATGGCTTCTCCTCATATGGTACTATTTGCATGAACTCAAGTTTTCTAGTTATGTCTTGTTGGAAGGGTGTTGTTTCTTCTTTCTTTTGTTGTCAGGACTCTTGTTCTTGTTGTGGCTATTGTTGTAAGACCTCTTGCTCGTGTTGTAGGACCTCTTGCTCATGTTGTAGGGAGTCCTAATTTTCCTCTAATTCTTCTGCAATGCTAGCAAGATCGGTCAGTGTTATGTTTGTTTCTCTCTTAAATATGTCTTCTCATTCTTCAATATTCTCCTGCTCCATTGGAGCTTCAGGGTTCTCATATGAGATCTCACCAGGATTAGGGATTTCCTATAGTTCCTGTCTAAAAATCAAATGTACTTCCCTGTAGTGTTTGCTAATTTTTAGTGAACCTGCTAAATTTCTAGTGCCAATGTTGGACTAAATTTCCTTTTTTTGTTTTTCCTTTTTTCTTGCAACTCAAGATTACAACAGGGCAATAATGGTAAGAAAATGAGTGATAAAGGAAATTTATGATAGGAAGAAATGGAAACTATAGTTATTGTCACTTCATATGTGCAAGATGTTCTCTTACTTAGATTTCAAATCAGCTCATTTAAAAAAATTTGGCGTAGCCTAATATGATTTGACACATAGGCAATAAATTCACAAAATATTTGCATCTTTTTTGTTCCCCTCCGCCCAACCTAAATTTGGATATGTGTCCAAACATGTGAGATGGGAGTGGCGATTGATAGGAAATGATGTCATTTATGTGAATACCTATACTAGTGTATAGTCATTAAATGAACGAACTTGAAAGATGATTAAAGATAACAATTAATACACATACCTGAATGTGTGGAACATTTGTTGCAAATATCGTTGATAGAGTAATGCTCACCTTGTTGGAAAATGAATTGAGCAATAAATGAAGATGAGGTAGAATGAGGTGAGGTGGAATGAAGTGATGGAAGAGAGAGAAAGGTGGTGATGGATGGGTAGATGGGTGAATGACAAAGAAATGGACTTCCACATAAGTGAAAATCTTTATTATGAAAAGTACATACCTCAATTAGGCTAAAGGAGGGACACTAGGTCCACCACCTTTGGATACAAGAAGCTCTGAGTGTTGGGTGAATTGTTGTAAGAACAATTTTTTAGAAGTTGGCTTATGATATAATCTGAGGTGATGATCATTGACAAATAATTTGAACCTGACAGGGTCACTAGTGGTAAGTTGAACAACTCCATTGGGAAAGACCTCAGCAACTATGTATGGTCCTAGCCACCTTATCTTCAATTTTCCTGCATTGTCCTAGTATCTTGAATCATAGAGCAAGGCCCAATCTCCTAGTTTAAACTTCTTGTCCTTGAAAAATTTCTCATGCCACTTGATTCTCTAATTCTGCACTACTTTTGTATGCTACAGGGCTACTCTTCTTATTTCATCCAAAGAATTTAGCTGCATGATTCTTTCTCTCTATGCTTCAGAGACATCCATCCCTAAATCCATTACATTTCACAAATTTTTATGTTCAAATTCAATAGGCATCAAGGTTGTCTTTCCATACAACAACTCAAATGGGGTGAAGCCTGTAGTTGTTTTCCATGTTTTCCTATAGGCCCACACAACTTCTAGTAATCTACTCACCCAATCCCTTTTATGGATGGCTGCTATCTTGGTCAGAATGCCCTTAATTTCTTTTTTTGTTATCTCAAATTGGCCATTAGCCTAGAGGTGATAAGGAGTAGACTTTTTGTTCCTTGTATTGTACTCATTCACTAGTGCTACAACAAGAGTTGATGTGAATTGTGGCCCTTGATCAGTCATTATTTCTCCTGGAGCTCCATATTTTGTAAAAATATCCTCATAAAGGAAATTTGCAACCTTGTTATCTCTTGCATGCTTCATGGCCTTAACTTCTACCCATTTTGTTACATAATCAATCCATACCAATATATAATAATTACCATTTGATGGAGGGTCAATTGGTCCCACAAAATCCAATCCCCATTTGTTAAAGGGAGTGATTACTACCTAAGGCCGCAGTGGCATCTGATCAGATATGGTTGGTCTTCCCATTCTTTGACATCTATCATATTTTCTAGTATACCTTCCTGCATCCTTGTGGAGAGTTGGCCAATAATATCTTGTTTTCAGAATCTTCATTATTTTCCTTTTGGCCACAAAGTGTCCTCCACATGGTTCATTATGACATGGATGCAAAATGTTATATGTCTGATCTTCTCTCACACACCTTCTCATGACATGGTCAGGTCCAATATAAAATAAACATCCAGAAATCCAAGAGAAAGGAAAATATTTTTCAATGAGTGCCATTTTCTCTTTTGGGGAGAAGTGAGAAGGAACTCTACCTATAACAAAGTAATTGGCTATGTCAACATACTAGGGTATTTGTACACTAAGAGAAAATAAATTTTCATCAAGAAAAAATTCATCTATGGGTTGATTGTCTTTTGATGTAATTAGCCTTGAAAAAAAATTCACAACATTAGCTTTCCCTGGCTTATCTACAATGGTTATATCAAACTCCTACATCAAAAATAACCATCTTGCTAATCTACCTATGATCAAAGGTTTATTCATGAGATATATAATGGTTGCATGATTAGTGTGCACAAATATTTGGTAGCCCATTATGTAATGTCTCAATTTTTTTAGTGCATAGATTATTGTCAGCATCTCTTTCTCTGTCACTGTATAATTGAATTTAGCTCCTTACAAATTTTTGTTGACAAAGTAAATAGCATTTTCAATAGCTCCCTCTTTTTTTCCTAAGATTTCTCCTATGGAATAATCTAATGCATTAGTGTGAATGTGGAAAGGAAGCTCCCAATTGGGTCCCTTGAGTATAGGAGCACGAGTCAAAGTTTCCTTCAAGATAGAAAATTTCTTGTCACAAGCTTCAATCCACTAAAATTCAACATCTTTATTGAGAAGGGTATAAAATGGTGCTACTACCTTGCTAAAATCCTTGATGAATCACCTATAATATCCTACATAACCCAAGAAACTCCTAACATCCTTTTGTTTTGTAAGTGTAGGAAGATTTGTGATTACCTCAATTTTTGCAAGATCTACTCGAATTCGCTTGTGGGAGATGTAGTGGCCAAGAACTACACCCTGTTGCATCATCATGAAGCACTTTTCACTATATTTAAGGAAAAGTTTCAATCCTCACATCTCTGTAGGAATCTCTTGAAATTCTCTAATGCTTGATTAAAATCAACACCATAAGTGGTGAAGTCATCCATATAAATCTCCATGCAATCATGAGAAATGTTTGAGAATATGCTAATAACTACCCTTTAGAAAGTTGCAGGTGCATTGCACAAGTCAAATGGGAGTACCGAATAGGAATAGGCCACCCATGGAAAATAAATGTGGTCTTCTACTGGTATTCAGGTGCAATTTGGATCCAGTTGTAGCCATTGAATCCATCTAGAAAAGAGAAGTATTGATTTCCTGCAAGTGTGCCCAAAACTTGATCAATAAAGGGTAAAGGAAAGTGATCCTTCTTGGTGGAAGAATTAAGTTCCTTATAATGAACACAAAATCACCACTTCCCTCCTTTCTTGGGCACAATCACTAATGGAGACACCCACTGACTATCTGAAGTGGGGTAGATAAATCCTGCATCTAGCAATTTTTGTAGTTCTCATTACACAATTTCTCTAAGTGCAGGGTTAATCCTTCTTTGTGGTTGTCTTACTGGAGTGCAATCATCTCTTATATAAATTATGTGGATACAAATTTTAGGATCTAGTCCCTTCATATCATGATAATCCCATGCAAATGCATGTTGATGGGCCCTTAATAGATTTTCCAATAACAATTACTACTTTTCATTCAATTTATTATTTACATTCAAATATTTTCCCTCTAATACCTGTACTTGTGTAGTTAATTCTATCATGGTTGCTTCATTAACACATGGTACCTTGAGTTCATATGGAAGCAATGTATAGAACATACCTATTGCTCCAAGAACAGTGTCTGTAGGAACATCATATGCAGGAAGACTTTCTGTAGGAACAGTGGCTACAGGAAGAATAGGAAGAAGTGTCCTGATCGAAGTAGAAGATGATACTTCCTCCACTTCATAATGGTTATAAATGATGTTATTCAACACTTCATCCTCATCTTGGAGCTGCATGAAAAATCTTCTACCTAGCATCATAAGTTGTGCCACAAAATTGACTTCCTTGGCCTCTTTACCAACTTGTGGCCATACATAATCTTCTTCATCATGAGATGGCTAAGCAGGTGAATAAATGACAAAATTTTAGTACTCCTTCCATTTGAAATTGTCATGTCACCTAATCGACATCCAATATATGCATTTGTAGTTACCACCCAAGGCCTTCTAAGAATGATGGGATACCCGCCTAGTGTAGCCTTAGGAGAAAGAATCATTAAATTTTTTTGGATATTCCTAGGAGTCTAGAACTACCGCAAGATCCATCACTACACCATTAGGCTTAACAATAGAGCTATCAACAAGCTATAGGACAGTAGGAGTAGATCTCATACTTGCAATATTTAGTTGTTGCAAGATGTCTTTGGTCATTACATTGATTGCTACCCCTAAATCAATCAAAGCATTCTTCACTTGAATTTAATTTATGAAAACTACTACCATAGGGCTGCTTGGGTCATTATACTTGGGAATAGTCACTTTTCCTAGTACAATATCAGCTAACCAGCCCACCACATGAACTGTAGTTGGGTCTCTCTTCTTCCTTCCTAGATTCTTAAGAAAATATTCCTTGATAGCTTTGTTGTAGATTGGAACATCCTTTATGGCCTGAAATAGGGGTATCTAAACACATATATGCTTTAGCTGATCCAAGATGTCAAAAGTGGTATCCTCCTTTTCTTCTTTCTTCTTGGCAACTTCCAATCTTTGAGCAAATGGTGGTTCTTGCTCAATCTACTTGGCTTGGACTTGTTTAGGATTCTTAGGTGCATTTGGTTGAATAAGATCATTCAGAGGCTCCTCCTCCTCTTCCACAGGAAGCTGAGTAATGATGGGCTTGGAAGGGGCTGATAGTGTGGTTCTTGAATGCAAGTGAATGTCACTTACACTCATAACATATGTAGGGAATTTATTTGAATCAGCAAAGTATGCAAGCTGCTATTGTGGTTTGTTATTAGGATTGGGTGTGGCTAAGCTGGTATCTAAGTTTTTTAGGTGCATTTGAGCTTTGATTAGTAGGTGGAGGAATTATAGCAGATTGTTGGGGATGAGAAGGTGGTTGCATGTAACTGGTTGTCTAAGTAGGCCATTGTTGTCCTCCTTTCCATTGATTTGTATGCTACCAATTTCCTGGAGGTGGTTGCTAGTTCCCTTGAAATTGCTACCAATTCCTCTGAGGTTGCTGCCACTAAAGTGGAGGACTCTGATGTCTAGTCCAAGCATTTGGAGGGTTACTCTAAGGCTGTGGTGGATATTGTCCATAACTGGGTGGATATGGGGGCTGCCATTAGTTACCAGATGAATAAGAGTTAAAATATGGTCCAACATAGGATAGTGGATTTGGTGGCATACCTTGTCTTGGAGCCCAAGGCTTCCTTTGTGCAACATAGTAAACTTGGTCTTCTTCAATCTGAACTGGTTTGAACTCAGATGGAATTAGCTTGCTTTCTAGGTTAGCTACCATCTTACATCTATAGTCATTCTTCTTTTGTCTATAGTGGGGACAATATTCTATCAATGTCATCTCTACCTACTCTTGCTTCTTTTTGGCTTGAAGTGTATCTAGCTGAGTAGCTAGATTGTTGATAATATCTTCCTTGAAGTCTTTCAGCAAATGAGTGATCTCTATTCTTGAAACTCCATTGGTAGTTAACTTACCCATTGAAGATTGATAAGCTCTCCCTTTCTTTGAAGCCACCCTAGAGTAATTCTGGCATATTTTCTTGATATCCTCCCAAGGAACTTGGGAGATATCTCCTCCTTCCATGAGGTCCAAAGCATAAGTGCACCTGTCATTGCTTCCTCTCAAGAAAAGCAACTTTTGTGAGGCCTCATAAGTGCATGGTGTGGAGATTTTTGCAAGAAAAACAAAATCCTTGCAATGTAATCTTCCAAGATCCCATCTTCCTTCTGTTTCATCCTAAAAATGTCACCTCCTCTCATGTCATTGGGTATGTGCAAGATCATCATGGAAAAAATAGGCCCTTAAGTGGTGAAAAATTCAAAAAAATCAGAGTTAGGCAACCTGACATAAATTTTTTTATAAGTTATATATATTATTTCAAAAATATTTAAGAATAGAATTTGTAGCATATTGATTGTAGTTTTTAAAATACTAGGTTTATTTATTTATTTTTAAAATCTATTTGGTGAAAATTTGAAATTTCAATGCAGTAGCACTTAAATTTTAGGGAAAACAGAGGTGTTTGTCTGACCACCCTAACCACAATAAAATGATAATATTTTTTAATAATATTTTAGATATAAGTAGAGGACTCATGTCCCAATGCGATGCATATTTTTTTTGTAAAATTTTCCTAAGTAAATAATTAATTATGAATTTTTTAGTAATTTTTTTTAAAAATAGAAAAACTCGTATGTCTAACCACCTTAACTTGGTCAAAACATCATGAAATAATTTATTTTTTAATCCTATAGTATGTGAAGCATAGAATGTGACACATGTTTCAAATTAAAAAATTGTGATATATTGTTTGAAAACTATAAATATTTTTCAATCAGCCTATCAATCAAGACTTTAGTCATAATTCAAATAGAAAATAAATAATAATTATTTATTAAATTCAAAGTAAATCATAATTTATATTGGTGGAAAGTTGAGAATATCCTTTAAAAACCCTTTTCATTTCATCAATTTTGGGTATAAAAAAGTCGTCAGCCACATACCCTACACATACCCATCATATCACCACTTTTTGTCCCATCATGATCCTACACATACACCACTACCCCTGCAGTATTCCTTGTACTTCTCAAGGAATTTTGTCTTCATGTCTTCCCAAGTTTCCACAGTATCTCTGCCTAGGCTCATGAGCCATCTTAATGTAGCCTCTTTCAAAGTGGTGGGAAATAACTTAAGCCTAGGGGCATTAGTAGTGTAATCATAACTCCTAAAAAGTATGTCAAACTCAAATAAGAAGTATCAGGATCTTCTATCACAAGTCAATAAAACTTGCGGAGTGCTAAGTAAAAAATGTTCTTGATGTTGTCAACTTCATTTTGATGGGCAATGGGGAAAGTAAAAGCTGGTTGGTTTTGTCTATTCCTATTTGCATCTTCCATGCCTGCTTAGTGTGGTTTTAAGACAAACATGTTCTCAAGCTGATTTTGATCTTTTGAGGAGACTTTAGAGCTAGTCAGATCAGGATATGCATTAGCAAAGGGGTGTGGATTTTCTTCTTCCTCTTCTTTTGGTAGGTTCTAGTACTAAACTAGTTGAAATGGATGAGGATTGTTAGGAGGAAATCTCCCATAAGCATCCCTTCTCCTTCCTCTATACATGCGGTATCACTCACTATCAGTTAGCTCACACAGATAATTGGTAAATAATTAGGGGGTTCATTACTTCCTAAGTGAGGATATGCTAAGAACAAATTTCAAAAACACTACAGCAAAACAAACTACCAATGACTCCAAAAGACTTCCTAGCTTGACACCATCCCCGACAATGGTGCCAAAAATGTTGGCCTCCTACATTGATTTAATAACTAAGCCTTTATAGCCATGATTCAGAGATTGGACATCTAACTTGAATATCCATTCAATCATCATGAAGGTGCATTTAACTTGTCAACCCAGGGAAATGAAATTGAAATGGGTTAGGATAGTATGTGCACTAGGGGCTCAAGTAATCATTGCACTCTACAGCTAAGAAATGCAATACTGAAAGTAAATTACTTAAAAGGAAGTAAAGAAAATGTTGAATATCAACCAAAAACTATGCTTAATTTGAAATGTAGAGCAAGAATGAAAATCTTTGCGACAAATAGGAGCCTACTCTATCTGCTTTGGCTATAGGAACAGTCACATAATAGAATTCTAGTGGTTGTAGGAATAGTCAATGCCAAATTTCTAACTAAGCACCAAAAAAAAAGTAATACTAAACTAAAACTAAAATAAAAAAGAGATGGATTACTCACCAAGTGGGTCCCCTTGGATAAGTGTCCTCTAAACTAACAAGAACTTAGATGCTTGAACTTAGAACTTTATTTTATTCACTGTAAAACATGCATACAAAGAGTAATATATTTGTATTATTGAAGCTAGAGAATGAGAGTAAAATGTCAAATCATGCAACCTTCTAAAGAAGGAGCATCAAATAATTATTTATATACTATAGCTAAACAAGTCAGTCAAATCCATGACTAGGACACTATTTAGGGAAAAAAGGGGAAATTGGAGCGATGGCAGTTACACATGCATGGAATCTGGTCAGACATGCAAGTCAAAAATAGATCCAACACAACAGTAATTCCCATGCATGCTCCATCATTAGGGTCCACTACAAGGAAATTACGTTTAGTTGTATGAAGAATCTTTGTTGTCGGCTTCCTTTGACTTGGAGTGATTTCTCAGCTAGACATTATGGTGTGTTCCCAACTGGTAGTGTATTCATCAACTTGGTGTATTAAACCTGCATGTCAAGGTTAGTATGCATAATAACTACACATCAATAACCACTCTAAGAAACATTCATTAATCACATGCAAAATCAATATAGATGACCCACATATTATGCCAAATATCATTAAAGCTTGCAGAGATAGGATAATGTCAAATGTTAATGGTTTGAGGGAATCATTATGCCAATACCAACACTTAAAAGCATTAAATTCCATGACATCTATGAGAAAATAGACTATAGATTCTACCCAAAACTAGACCAAAAACTAGGCTCATCAGCCACCACCATTACCAAAGTCCCTATCACTCATCCTACTGAAACCTCCACTACTAGAGGTGACAGAAGGGGTGAAACTAAAACCTATGGGTATTTTGTTCACTTTGAAAGTTTCATATCTCTTACAGGTAGAGGATATGTTGATCAACATGACTATGTCAGCCATATACACAAACGTGGTAGGCATTGACATTCCTAACTGTCTCTCATGATCTTTGAGAGTGACCCCTTGTATAATGTTAGTGTTTTTTGGAAGGGAACACGCTTTAGTCAAACTGGAGAGACTAGCCAAGAGTTCCATACCTATTTGATATTTTCCCACCATATTTTTTATTTCTCTAATAACTTGAGTGACTCTAGCCAACTTTAGGTCCTTTTCCAAGTAATTCTCCAAGTCACCCAACCCTTTGCTAAGGGTAGAGATATATATTCTAAAGGAATGTGAATGGCTTTGTGCTCTTCTACTGAAAATGGTGTAGGAATTGCAAGAGGAGTGGGAATGTGGTTGATCTTGTCGAAGAATCCTACCTCACCTGTCAACAACTACTCCTAGGTAGACAGACTAGTGAAAGATTCGACAAAAAGGCCTATAGAAAAATGAGTAGTGAGTTTTTTCTTCTCCATCAAATGGTTTCATGTACACTTCTCTTGAAAATGTACCCAAAATTCATGGAATGGGTTGTGATGCTCATAAACCTTCACAACACTCAGGCTTACAATGATAACCAAGTGCAAGGTACAAGTTTCAACACAAACAAATGGGAAGATGTTCTTCACATTAGGTTAGCCAAAAATGTGAGAGAGGGGGACCAACCATACCAAGGCTCTAGGTCACAAAGAGTCGAGAGTGGAGGGCTATAACTTACCTCAAACTAAAATGATAAGGATCAATAATGAAGAGCACTATATATTACTTATGTCACACTTTAGATCTGAGTTTAGGTTTAAGCTAGGTGAGCTAGTTTTTAGAGTTGGTACTGTATCTTAGATAGCTCTCTATCTAAGGATGACAATGTATTTCTGGGATGAAGACATGGCACGCTGGTGTCCGTACAGTCAGAAAATAGTAAACACAACATAAAATAACAAAAAACCTACTAACGACCTAGCTAGTTGATCTAGATGGTAAAAATAGAATGAGAAAGTATAGGAAATAAATACTAAAATGATAAAGCAAGTAAATAAAAACTAGGGTGATGAAGATGATCTCACAAAAACTCTACTTCATGAACTAGCTACATCCACCTACATATAAGAAACATGGAAAATTGTTGGAGCTATGTAGGGGCCTGCCTCAATCAAACCTTCATTTTGGTATTTCCACTACCACATACAACCAAAAAGAAATGGAGTAGAATATGTGATAAAGGAAAGAAAAAGGAAACATGTTGAGGAGAACTATAAATAGTAATATTCTACTCAACCAAATCAAAAAGGAGAGGAGTGAAGCATCACCACCTCCACCCAAAAGTTCACTAGCCAATGGAAGGAGAAAGCAAGCTACAAACTTGGAAAAGTAACCTCTACTGCAATTCATGGTCTCACAAGGCCTCAAGCTC
Source organism: Sequoia sempervirens (assembly GCA_007258455.2). Lineage (NCBI taxonomy): Eukaryota > Viridiplantae > Streptophyta > Pinopsida > Cupressales > Cupressaceae > Sequoia > Sequoia sempervirens. Next base: position 152,701,982 of record VDFB02105785.1, on the reverse strand, counting down.
ACAATGTCTAAAATGGCCTCACATTTGCAATGTGGAGTTGTTGGAAAGCTACTACTGCTGCAATGCTCAAAAGTGGAATGCTAGAATGTTGATTGGGAGTGAAAGAACATGAAGAGGAATTTCTTAGAGAGTTCAAGAGAATTACTAGAAAGAAAAATGAAGTGAAAATGGATGAATTTGAAGGAAGAATGAGGAATAATCTTCCATTTTTGAGTCAGTTGGTTGAAGAGGGATGTTACAATTTGGCCCCAATCGGGTGTGTAATGCCTCTACCAACTAGAAGGAGGAATCTACCAAGGACGGTAGTGCATTGCGTAGACATCTACATGTTAGACATTCATTCTTGACAAATATTCTTTCACTGACACAAATAACATATGCCAAGTGGAAGGACGGTAGTTGGGTGATGTGGAATTTTTCCTTCGGATTTTATTTTCTAAGGTGAGGGTATGTGAAAGGGGAATTTTTATAAAGGGTGCAAATTTGCTCCTTTACAAGGAGTTATTATAATTATATAATGGAGATTGAGTTTCTCTCTCCTAGTTGTTAGGGAGTAGCATTTGCAAAATTAGAGTAGTGTCTTATGATGAGTGGAGTGTACATGAGTTAGTGGCTTCATGCTAGAGTTAGAGAATTAGAAAAGGGACTAGTTCATATTGGTAGTTACAACATTAAACATGCTTCACAAAATTGGTATATATCTAGAATGATTGAGTAAATGCATTATAGGGGAATGGGTATTTACCTTGAACCATAATTTTTCTCGCATTTGGATGTGGAAAACCATTTGTAGTCTCTTTCTTATGATTTCTCTATAAATTAGCAACACAAAATATAAGATTTATAATTTATTACTAGTGAAGTACATTAATTTTCTAACATATTGTCTATCAAAATAACTTTGGATAGATTATATAATGAAACAAAATTTATATGATTATTACAAGATTAAGGATCTCTTTCATCATGTAGGTTATCATGAACAAAGGAATTCAATTTTCAAACAATCCAAAATCATAATTAATTTTTGATTGGTCACTTGATATATGTCAGGATTATCCTCAAAAAGATGCATTAATTAAGGCTTTTGGATGCAAAATAAGGCCAATTTAAGGCACAACGAAGCCTAATTTTAGTAGGGAGGGTCCAAAAAAATGTGAAAAGGTCAAAAATTGTTGCACTATGTTCGGGGGAAGAACAACTACTTTCCCACATGTTTCATTCAATAAAACCTTAGAGATATCAATCCAAGGATAGAATGAGGGGAAGAGATCTACTAAAGGCTATCTTAGGGTGTGATTAAAGACTAAAGAGGGGTTCACCACCAAGATATGGGTTGGAAAGACTAGGAATATGAAAAACCTAACTATATGACCTAAAATATGAAACTAAAATGCAAAATAAAATATTGCGAAAGTAGAAAGGTGCACCTGGAAACTAAAGAGGCTTGAATGAAGACCTAAAATCTTGAAAATGTTGAATTTAATGTTTACTATGACTCATACACCATTAGGGTGATTTATTTCTATATTAGGGTTTCTAACAGAAAATGGAATTTGGAGCTACTGAATTGGGATCTATAGAAAATATTTGAAAATGTGTATACTTGGATTCATATACCAAAAGTGGTGATTTAGTCCTAGTATTAAGGTTGCTTTGAAACTCTAATATCCTTTAATGACTTTTTGTATCTTCTCTCCTATCAAATCTTTGGTTTTGAAACACTGAATTCAGCTATGTAGATTACTTTCCGTGATCTTGCAAGGTAGATGACAACTTTGACAACTTGACAACTTTTCTCCAATATTTCTCTTCAATGGATCTTCTACCTAAACCACCTAGATTTGCAATCACACATGATAGGGAGGGAAAAAAAAAAATTGTTAGTGGATAGGGGTTTTCCTTGGTCAAACCCTATTGTCATAATCAAACGTTGAAATGAAATGAAATGAAATGAAATGAAATGAAATGAAATGAAATAGAAAGGAAGAATGATGAATGAACAAATATGCTATGTTGCAACTCACCAAACTCTTGAACAAAAGGATGTAATCTTATACATACTAGCTAGCATGAATGTTGATCTTGAATCTTTCTTGAATGATATAGATCTTGACATGTATGCTTGCTTGAATAAGAAAACCCTACATCACAAATATTAGCTCAAAAACAAACATGATGCATGACGACTTTGACATGATGCTTGATATTTGAATAATGCTCCAAAATTCTTGATAATCATTCTTGAGTGCTCTTGTAAACTCTTGTAAGTTCTCTTGATCACAAATTTGATATAAGAATGCTTCATCAACTTGCTAGGTGAAAAATGAGTGAAATAACCTTGTATTTATACTTGTTTATGCCAAATTTCCCGAAATTACAATAGTACAAGCCAACATTAGATATAGGAGAATTAAATCATGCCAAGAATTTGAATTTAAATTAGGTCTAAGCTAAGCGGGACTTATATGCTAGTTGTGGAATATGAGTCCCATTAGTCTGGGCTTGAGACACGTTTTTTAAGAAAGGCTTAGTTTTATGTGAAATCCAGATTAAGGCCATGAAACTTAGGTGAGACTCATATGCCCAAGGTAGCATATCATTCCTAGATCGCTAAATCTGGGTCATACAATCCAAAATCATTAATTTATGATTTTTCACTTGATATATGTTAGGATTATCCTTAGAAAGATGCATTAAGTAAGGCTTGTGGATGCAAAATAAGGCCAATTTAAGGCATAAAGAAGCCCAATTTTAGCAGGGAGGACCCAAAAAAAGTGAAAATGTTAATGACAACATTTTTCTACACTATACTATGTGAATTCTAGTGTAGTTTTTATATTAGTTTGTTGATTTAATTTGTTGATAATGTGTTTATCTTTGTATGATTTAATGGTTAATAAGATGCTACCTTTATTGGTGTATCAAATTTATTCACTAATTATATATTCTTTAACATAGTAATTTTGAAGGTTTCTCATCAACAATAATGATTTGAAATTTAAAGATAAATTGGTTGATTTTTTAAAATTATTCTTTATTTTGGTCAAATATTCATGGACATGATACACCATTGTCAAATATTAATTAAATATTTTTTATAGTTTTCTAAATAATGTTATGTGCTTTTTTTTAAGCAAAGAGTATCAAACCCATATATTAATATTATATAAAATATAGGATTTTACAGATATGAACTTCATGGCTCTTGTAAACTAGACGCAACATCTTGAAGTGCAAAAATCAAAATTATAAAAAAAATGATTGGAGACAGCTTCCCAAACTGCCATATCACTAGGTAATTCCACCATCTTAGATTTTAAACTACTATCTCCCAGATAGAGGTATTAAAAATTTAGCATTGGATAACCCACATGAAAAATTGTAAACCCTATCCCTAACATTCAGTATTTGTAGATTACAAAAGTTTAAGATTGCTAAATTCATGTCTATTCCTCCATCTATATAATTTGCACCTCATTTTGATCCTAGTGCTTCTATAAATCACCAACTTCTGTTTATGATGGTAGAACAACATTTAAATTTGGAAGTGCAACATCGCAGTGGCGGAGGAATTCACTTGCATTATCTTAGATGCATACATCAGGGGGGGCCAACACATTATGCTCATGTGATAAAAACACCATGATGGCATTGACCCTTGATTTTATCCTCTCCAACATGTCGTCTCCAATTTCCATGGCATTTCTATCTAATGCAAGGTGCAAATATTGTGAACTCTGGATTTCAAGAGTCTACTTGATGGCATTATATACTAAAATTTATACACATTCCTATGAAGGAGGAAATGACAAGGAAAGGGTCACCCAACATACCCTTTCCCTCTCCAAAGGTTGTAGCCTTGAGCAACTTTTAGTATATTTTTATTTTGCAAATATATATTCTTGACTACTTTATTAGTTATCAATTCAAGAGACTAGTAGAATTATAGCCAATCAAATAGATTTGAAACAATGATTGATAACATTTGAGATGGAAATAAAATTCTCCTTTCTTGTGGGTGAAGCACTTCATCTCTAATCACCCTTTTAACACATTTTGGAAATTGTACATAGTGGCCCTTAAATACACGATGAAGTTGTTCATCTTCAATACCCTCTGAGAAGGGCACCTCCCACTCATTTATAGGAAGGTACATTCTATAGATTCTTAAAAAATATTCCATCAATAGGCTTGGTAACCATGTAAGCACAACTGAATCTCCTTGTTACTAGGTGAGGCTTCTCGATGTATGTAGACCTTAAAATGTATCCTTGTAGAGCCTTTAACAATGAGAACTACCTTGAATGGTGTGGGAAACAACATTGAGTTGTGCTTAAATCATGTCATCTGCACACCTCTCTAGGAGATGAAATGCTAGTTACTTAGCAACTCGGCCTAATGTCAATTCACCAGCCAAAGAAAATGAGGTTAACATCAACCAACAATCCCATTTGTTCATTCATTAATTCCTTACCATCATTACCCATTATGTTATGTACATCCTACATCACAATGTTAGAGTACCTGCAACCATCAAAAGAGATTATTAGATAGTGCCACTTTTTTGGTGATTATAAATGATTTGTATTAGACATGGATCATTAAGACTTTATGATGTCTTGTAAAAGTGTTGTGAAGAGTTGTAAAACATTTTCACCCTTTCTTAAATCTTTTTATTGTAATTCATCTAAACACCCACTTTATATCACTTACCAAGTCTTATTTTAAAGTGTTGTAAAGTCTTGTAACAAATTGTCATGCTTTTCTAGGCTTGTCATCAATAAATACACCTTTCTTATGCTTTATTTGGCCCCTTTATGCACTTACGAGCCTTAATTAAGTGTATTTTTTAATATAAACATGACAAACATCATTTAGGACAACTTAATTCCCGACACCCATTCACATGCCTTGAGTGGGATCCATTCACCATTAGGGGTGAATGAGCCCCTCTTGGCACAAAAATAAAAATAAATTCAAATTATTGATGGGTTTTTATTTCTTAAGACCTAAGGTTGACCTATGATATTGTATTATTAGGAAATTAGGGTATAATTGTGTATAAATATATGATTTTCTATTCATTTTCACCCCCCATAATCACCCATTCATTCATGCATTCAATCCATCATAGCATTCATGTATTCTAGCATCCTTAGCCACTCAATCAAGCATTCAAGCATCTTAGAGCAACATATCTTCAGGCTTCAACATCAAGGGTTTGGTGAGTTTATGCCATTTCATGTTATTTTTTCATTATTCTCTATTTTATTCAATTTTTAAGGGTTTGATCACCAAATTGGGATTTGAACAAAACAAACCCCTATACTCTAACCCTTAACACTTTCCCCCCTCTTTGCATGTGTGTTTTACAGGTCTTATATGTAAATTTTTTAGAAAGATAGGTCTTAAAAGTGTCATCAAATTGTTGAAAATCACTCAAAGTCAACAAAACCCTATTTGAAGCTTGGAGAACACTTTCCTGTCAGAATTTCTAGATTCAGATCCAATAATTTGCCATCTTGAAACCTATTCTGATAGTTTTCACTAGAAATAGGACAAATTTGCCATCTGTGGCAAATGAGTCCCAATGGGCTTAAGCACTAATCTCTACAACATTCCAAAACCTCCTCACAACAGCTTCCAGCCTCTAGGTGCACCTCATTTAGTTTCATTAAGTTATGTTATTGTTTGTTTATGTTTTTCATTCATTTTGCATATCACAATGTGTTTTCAAACAATTCATATTTCTTACTTTTACATTCATAATCAATATCTTTTTTTCATTTTCTGAATTTAGATTATCCCATTTAGGAATATTTCATCCACATTGCATTAATCTTTAGTGTGAACATAGTCGTATTTACCCTATTCCTTTCCTTTTAAATGAAAGATCCTAGAAGTGAAAGAGAACATTAGGGTACCAAAATCCATGCTTAAATTTTGGTGAAACTGTCTTTAGAACATTTTTAGTTTTTATTTCAAGTGGATTTACATCCTAGAGCTAGCCGACATCAATATTTCATTAGTTTTTGCATTGTTTTGCATCCTAGGGTTTTCAAGCATTGCATTAGTGAAAAGATCATATAGATTTCATTTTTGCATTTCCAATCATTTAAAAACACTGAAATTCTACATCTGCATCATAGTTTTTCATTAGAAAATTTGAAAATAATAAAATTCATCTTTATTTTTTGAAAATTTTCAAAACAAAATCATCCTTGGACTCATTCGCCACCCTGGGCGAATTATTCCACTTACACATTTTGCATAATAATTTATCTCATTTTCAGAGAATTTTTCTACAATTTTGTCTTTTGTTACTACATTCTGTCATAGTTTCCATATTTTTTGTTTTAATCCATTTAGTTTGCTTTCATACATTTTCATCATGGCTTTTTGTTTTAATAAGTTTTGGATGTCATTAAAATATTTAGTGGACATGTCAAATTGTGCCTTTGGAACTGATCCTAATGACCTTGAACCTCTTCATGCTCCTTAACTCCTCATGAATTTCCTTCTCGTGATGTTGACATCATTGGAGAAGATGATGATAGCATGTATAAGTTCCTAAAGGAATGCCTTGAAAACCTTGAAGCTAATACACCCTTTTATCCATCTATGAAACAACAAGACCTCCCTACAGTCTCACCTGATATGTTTGGGTATTTACATCTTGAAACAAATGATGGACCTAAGTTCCCTCCCTCAAGTGGACCTTGTTCTTCTACACAACCAACTCCTCAACCATTCTATGATAAGAAAGTTACAAATACCCCAATCAACCTTGAAGAAAATTATGGCAAAGGTTTTACCATCTTAAGCAAGCAAAGTTGTGAGATAACAAGTGAACATAAAATCCATCAAATTTTTGAGCAAGTAACAACTAAAGAAAACACAAAGGGGATAGGCTATCACGATCCCCCTCATGACCATAAGCTTCCTAGAGAAAATATAAGGCTTCATAATGATGGTACAATGATCTTTGACTCTCCCCCTAACTTGAACATCCTTCTTCCTCCTAAACAACCCATAACTAATAACAATCATATTAAGAATACAAGGATCCCCATGGGTCCTTTTTGTCCTTCAATGCATGAAACGGGTGAATCTAGTAAACAAAAAAGACCTTACAAGTTGAAAAAACCAAAATTTCCTCTCCATCCACCACTTGAATGTAAAAGGAAACTGCAAATGCTTTTAAACAAAGGCCTCATCATATTACCACCTATGAATAGGCTGGTAATATGTCCTAAAGATTTCAACATACCCTATTGTAAATACCATCATGTTTTTGGAAACCACAATGATGAGTGTCAGACATTGAAGGAAATAGAAAGTAAGTACCACTTCAATGACACCAACTACTATCCCATAATTCCATAGTACACTTTCCCACTCCTTAACGTGCAATAGTTGTAGAATCTTCCATTCTCACTATTGCATGACCTTTTCACATCATCTATCTTGGCTCATTCTCGCCTTGCACTCAGTGAGGGAAAGAAGTTGATTAGACTTGTCTTAATATTTCATTTTTCCTTGTCCCCTAGCCATGTTTTTCACCTTTCGCTTACCCTGACTAAGATTGGAGGTGGATGCCTTGTTAGATGGTTGACTTGCATTCTCCTTACTATCCTTCTACATTTTTCTTTTCTTTTTGGTGAGATTGCATGTGCGTAATGTGATCCATCATGGTGTGTTGTTTGATGTTATCTCTCTCTTTGTGCCATTCCTCTATTTGTATCTTCATTCTTCTATAAGTCGTACATTGCTTTCACTCTTCTCTTTTTGCCTTTTTTATGTTTTCCTTTTGGGGATGACGCAAAGTGTTAAGATGCCCTATGTCTCTTCCATGTTGACCAAAAAGGTCTTTCTATTTTCTTTTCTACTTTTTTTTTGTGTTTTCCTTTTGGGGATGACACAAAGCTTTGAGACACCTTGTGTCTTTTCCATGTTGACCCAAAAGGTCTTTCTATTTTCTTTTTTGCTTTTGTTTTGTGTTTTATTTTTGGGGATGACACAAAGCATTGAGATGCCCTATGTCTCTTCCATGTTGACCCAAAAGGTCTTTCTCTTTTCTTTTTTTGGCTTTTGTTTTGTGTTTTCCTTTTGGGTATTGGGTAAGGCATCCAAACCAAATGTCTCCTTCATGTTGACCCGCAAGGCTTTCTTTATCATTTTTCCTCTTTTCACCTTTTGTTTTGTGTTTTCCTTTTGGGTGCGATGCAAAGCATTGAGGCATCCTATGTCTCCTCCATGTTGACCCAAAACAAATTCCTTTTCTTTTATTTTTGCTCTCTTTGTGTCATTCTTCAAATTCTATGTATTTGGGGAATGATGACAATTCCAAGCTCTCTAAACAACATTGCAACAATGAACATCTTGACCCAAAATCCATAGATCCCTTATGTATTTGGTGTTCCATTTTGGGTGCAACCCCTCTTTCTTTTGTTCATCTTTCATTCACATGGCCTAGCCTTACTTGAAAACATATGACTTGGCATAGGGCTTTCCATGTTGGCTCTCACATCTTCTTTTTGTTTGCATTTTTCATTTCCTACTTTAAAGTAATTTCTCACAGAATGGTGTGTAGCAATTCCTTTAAAGTGGGGGCATACATTGGAATTATTCATTATTCATTTTTTTCTTGGTTAATAGTGCAACCTTCTTGTTTCATACGATCCATGTGTCACTTTGTGGATGAAATGTGGTATAGTGTCCTTCATAAGCATGATCTATCTTAGCATATTACATTCCTATTAATGGCATGATGTGACACACTACATCCCCTAAGTTGTGAATATTTTATTCTTTGATTGGTCCTCTCTTGGAGACATTAGACACAATGCTCCCTAAGTTATAGAACTTGAATGAACTAAGCAAGACTCCTTTGAACATTCTTTTCATGTTACATTATGGATTTATATGGCCACCTTGCATAAAACAATTTGCATGCCTATGGTGCCAATTGCATTTGTTCATGAGTTCTAAGCATATGAAGCTTTGCTTCTCTTATGAAGCACAAAATGACATTTTCCTTTGTGGTGTCTTATTAAAGTTGTTATGAGGTATAAATTTGGTATGGTTGAGTTGGAAGCCCATTCTGAGGCATGACTTTCCCCAAAGCCACTTGTGTGTTTGTGAGTGCATACTAGTCATGAGTGTATGTTTCTCACCATTTGGGCTTTCTCACCTAGTGGACAATCATGAGTTTTGTCGCTCCAGAGTGAGTATGCATTTTCTTTTTGAACAACCAGCCTAGATTTGATCCACAACAGGCTAGACAAATGATCAAAGCTTTACCCGATTCTTTCTTTTGTCTTTCTCTTTCCTTTACTCTCTTTCACTATTGTGTGTTCTTTGTGCTTATGTTTAGTTTGCAATGGGATCTTCATCCTCGGGGCTTGATCGTTGTTGTTTCATCTTGCTAAACATTATTTCATTGGAACCCCTCTTGAGATGTGTTGCTCTACTTTAGTGTGAGTTTGAAGCAAGTTCATCCTCTCACTAAAGTAGGGGCTAAATGTGGACACAAAAAAAGTAACCCTTCTACTTTTTCGTGTTTTGTCTCTCCTTGTGCTTAATTGGCTTGATTTTTCCTTTATTTAATGTTGCAATGTGGCCCACACATTCACATTAGGTCTTGAATCTTCATGAATCATTAAGAATTTATGATGTCTTGTAAAAGTATTGTGTAGTGTTGTAATACATTTTCACACTTTTCTAGAATCTTCTTATTATAATTCATCTAAATACTTGCTTTATATCACTTACCAAGTCTTATTTTAGAGCATTGTAAAGTCTTGTAACAAACTATCATGCTTTTCTATGCCTGTCATTAATAAATGCATCTTTCTTATGCTTTATTTGGCCCCTTTATGCACTTACAGGCCTTAATTAAGTGTTTTTTTTAAGATAAACCAGACAAACATGATTTAAGATAACTTAACTCTCGATACCCATTCACATGCTTTGAGTGGGACCCATTCTCCATTAGGGTGAATGAGTCCCTCTTAGCACAAAAATCAAAATAAATTCAAATTTCTAGCGGGTTTTTATTTCTTAAGACCTAAGGTCGGCCTATGATGTTGTATTTTCAAGAAATTAGGGCATAATTGTGTACAAATATACGATTTTCTATTCATTTTAACCCCCCATTTCACCCATTCATTCATGCGTTCAGTCCAACATAGAATTCAAGTATTCTAGCATCCTTTGCCACTCAATCAAGCATTCAAGCATCTTGGAGCAATATTTCTTTAGACTTCAACATCAAGGGTTTGGTGAGTTTATGACATTGCATGTTATTTATTCACCATTCTCACTTTATTTTATTCCATTTTTAAGGGTTTGATTACAAAACCAGGGTTTGACCAAGGCAAGCCCCTATACTCTAACCCTTAACACTTTTTCCTCTCTTTGCATGTGTGTTTTGCAGGTCTTGTATTAAAATTTGTCAAAGAGATAGGTCTTAAAAGTGTCATCAAATTGTTGAAGATCATTCAAAGTCAAAAAAATCCTATTTGAAGCCTAGAGAACACTTTCCCATCATAATTTCTAGATTCGGATTCGACAATTTGTCAGGAAAAAAAGTGCAGACTATGACCCACAAAGTTCACCCTTGACTTTTCAAAAACATGCAAGTGGACTAGTTCGCCATCTGTGGCGAATGAGTCCCACTGCTAGGGTGGAATTTTTTTTTTTCTGAAGTTTTCTATTCCTGGCATTTTAAAACCTATTTTGACATTTTTCACTAGAAACATGATTAATTCATCATCTTGGGAAAATGATTCCTAGCAGGCTTCAACATTAATCTCTTCGGCATTCCAAAACCTCCTCACATCAACTTTCAACCTCTAGGTGCACCTCATTTAGTTTCATTAAGTTATGTTATCGTTTGTTTATGTTTTTAGTTCATTTTGCATATCACACTGTGTTTCCAAAAACTTCATATTTCTTAGTTTTTCATTCATAATCAATAGATTTTGTTCATTTTCTGCATTTATATGATCACATCTACGCATATTTCATCCATATTGCATTAATCTTGAGTGTAAACATAACTATTTTTACTCTATTCCTTTCCTTTTAGGTGAAAGATCCTAGAAGTGAAAGAGAACATTAGGGTACCAAAACCCGTGGTTACATGTGTTTAGTTATCTTTCTCGACCTACAAGTGAGTCCTCACTTCAAAAGTTGTGGAAGGACATTTTTTTACCACATGGAACCTCACACACGAATTCACATGATTTCACACGAAGACAACACTACTTTGACATTTGTACCTCCAACCAAACACTTTAAGGATAAATATTCTTTGAAGTTTAGCCAACTAATCCCCCAAAATAGAGTATTGCATATATCAAAGAGGCTTAGGTATACAAATGCAAAACCAATACTCAATCTAACAAAGCTTGCTAGCAAGATAACAATAACCAATTGTCACCTTGTTTATTACTATACGCTTTCTATTAGGACAATAGTTGCCAATTTGGGAAAAGATGAAATGATGCTATTCCCTTCTATAAATTCAAATTCCTGATGGTCACATCCCATATTTGCTAGAAGGTCTACCAACTGATTATCTTTGCGATAAGTTTGAGATACACACACTAATTGGAAATTTGAGAGCAATGACCAAACTTCCTGTAGGATGTAATTGATTCATAAGAATCCATCTCTCGCAAGCATGAATGGTCTATTTAACACTTGCTACATTTAGGCAATGTTCACAAGAGTCAAGCAAAGAGTTTTCTTAGAAAGTTACCCATTCCAAGTTCTACTCCTTTCTCTTAAAGAAAACTCCATAATTATGTGCAAATAACTCAAAAAAGTACTAAGATAAATAACTCTCAATAAATAAACATCACCTAAATACAATAAATAAGATAATATTAAGATAAGTAATTTTTCAACGAATAAACATCACCTAAATACAATTAAAAAAATAAGTTTTATAAAATCATTATTCTTACAAAATTAATTCAAAAGTGAACAAAATTGAATACTAATAAAAAGGTCAAATAATTCATAGAGAACAAGAGATACTATTTGAAAATGAAAAAATATTCGGTATGGGATCCGGGCGATCCAAAGCGAGCGTGGACACTCTGGACCGCACTAGGAAGAACTTTCGTCTTAGCGCCACGTACCTTAATAACGTCAGCTCGCTTATGTCACCTATATGACATGAATACAACGACAAAGAACGAGGTAATCCCTGACGTGTGTTGTGGAATACGTACTTCTAAGTCGGCAGATATTGTGTAACGTGTGAATGGGAAATAGATTACGTTTCCCGCATACTGGAGAAGCAGAGCTCACCGTTTTGTGCTTTTAGGAATTTTTGTCTATATATACATCAGATTTTGAGTTACTTTTCACATCTAACAAAAAGTGTAAGCCCAAAAAGTGCTAAAGCAAAAAGTGTTAGCGCGTGAATCATCATCATGGCAATGCATTTGTTAGCACGAGAGATGATTATGAGGGACGAAATAAGCAGTCGTAAGAGGTCTGTCAAGTCCTCTGTTAAAAACCATTGTCTTCAAATTCCGAAGGATTATATCAGACCACAAATAGAGAGGCCAAAACTAAACGAAGCGGCTTCCTTAGCCAATATTTCAGTACTAGACTTAGCTCATCTGGAGGGCCCCAAGAGGCATTTGGTCATCGATGGAATTCGTTCTGCGTGTCGGCAAGATGGGTTTTTTCAGGTGCAGTTCTTGTTTCTAATTCTTGATTTCCTTGATTTTGTTAATAGTTGTTTGTATTGTAATTTCAATACTTTCTTTAATTAGCTGTGTGTTAATAACATTTTGTTTCCACAGTCCGTGATAGATGTGAACAAGATTTCTGTTTGTTAAATTAAGTCCAAATAGTTGCAAATTACTAAATTTTCTGTTCAGGTTACTAACCATGGAGTGCCTGAGGAAGTCATTAACCACATGCTAGAAGTTGCAAAAGAATTTTTCACCATGCCTATTGAGAAAAGAGAGAAGTTCTATTCAGAAGATCCTTCTAGTGTTATACGCTTGTCAACTAGCTTTAACGTTGAGAAGGAGGAAGTGTACAACTGGAGAGAATTCTTGAGGCACCATTGTTATCCTTTAGAAAAATATGTGGACACCTGGCCATTAGAACCCTCTGCTTACAGGTACTTTCTAGGAAATCTCCACCATTTTATTTTGATTATGTGTTAGACTTTGTGGATTAATATAGCTAAAAAATTTATGTGCACGCAGGGAGGCTGTTGGCAAATATTGCACAGAGGTAAGAGCTCTGGTTTTACGCTTGCTAACTGCCATTTCTCGAGAAAGCTCTCGGGAAACAAGCTCAACATATGGCTATCAATTATTATCCTCGCTGCCCAAATCCTGAGCTGACTTTCGGTTTACCAGCTCATTCAGATCCCAATGCTCTCACAATTCTGCTTCAAGGAGATGTCTCGGGCCTTCAAGTGTTCAAGAATGGACATTGGTCCACAGTGGAGCCCGTACGTAAAGCCTTCGTTGTCAATATTGGGGATCAATTGCAGGTATACTACTAATATTAACGCTTGCATTATTAGGAGTTCTAGTGTCTGTGTGGTCAGAAAATGGGATCACTTTGTCTTTTTTTTAAGGGCATTTTTTCAGGTTTTTCTCTAATGCCCAACTCATTTTTGCAGGTTTTGAGCAACGGAATATACAAAAGCGCAATTCATCGTGCAGTAGTGAATGCAACCGAGGCGCGGATCTCAGTTCCCATATTTTACTGCCCTTCGCCTGACGCACTGATTGCTCCGGCTCCTTCGTTAGTCACCAGTGATAACCCTGCCCGATATAGAAAATTTTCATATGAGGAATATTATCAGAAGTTCTGGAGTAAAACTCTGGAAGGAAATACGTGCCTAAATTTCTTTACAATTGATTCTTCGAATGTATGTCTACCGATAGAAGACGGTAACCTGTAACATTAATACTTGTTACTTTCAAGTTGTTGATTGGCTGTCTAGTCTGATGGAATCTGCAGTAATGTTACATGTCCAAGTAATTTTATTTGCATTGTTTCTCCGTTTTCTTTTCCATTGCAGTTCTCCATGTTTCTATAAATTGCAAACTCTTTGCCATATGCACCTTTTATTTTCTAATATCCAATATTAATGTAATTTTATGCTATTCATATTGAAGAGCATAAATCATTTTTCTGTGAGAACTGTATTAAGTATTACTCGTTTGCATCCACGAAAAGTGATAGAGTACCGCAGGTGCTATATTTATTGGCAAAACAGATAAAATAAATTGAAAAAAGAGAGCTATCACTATTAATAAGAAAAGAAGAAGAAGAAGGAGAGGGGGTTTAACAAAATACCCCTTTTGGTTTTTGGTCATAGAGTTTTACATCTTTCTAAAAGATGTGATGAATTGAAAATGCAAGGATGAAAGGAACGTTTGATGGATTTGGACAAGGTATGAGATTGACTTACAGTCTGATAGGTGAGTCAACCAACCCTTAATCAAATCTGGAAATGTCCTACTCATGAAATGCAATGATCTAACTATGCTAACAATGCAATTTGTTGCTCTAATGCAAATACGGAAAGTACAAAAGTTCACAAAAAAATTAAGACAACATAAATGACTAGAGTAGGACAATTTACACTTGTGGTTCAAATTTGGGGAAAAAAATGGACATAGACACCCAAGGTGTGAGTGTCATTATGTGCTTTTTTGGATCTGTTTTTGGGGTCCTCTAATGTCGGATATGAGCTTCAGAATTTTTCCTTCAGATCTATCAAAACATTTTTGGATATTTTTGTAACTAAATTTTTGTGACTTAACATGTAGTATGACAACAAATGCAATGATGAACAATTTATCTTCAAGACCATTTCAATGTCCTTCAAACCTGAGATTTGCACTTCACAAAGATAAGAAATGTTGATCCATTTTAGGGGCTTGCCTTAGTCAAACCCCGTGTAAGTGTTTCCACTTCCATAATGACAAATGTCAATGATAAATGGATAATGAATATGAAGCAATGATAAAATCACAAATTTCTACAACTCACCACCCTTCATTGGCTTCCTAGAAGGACTAAAGTCATGCACATTACCTCAAGGTCTTGATCTTGCTTGCTTGATTTTCTTGAATGCTTGAATTCTTTGGAGATGTACAAAAGTGTTAGCCATCACAAAACAATGATAACATGAACACACATTAACTCACATAGAATTGGATAGGATGTTAGGATCTTGAATTGTTGCAATGAAGCTATGAAAAATGATGCTCTTGACTTGGTCAATAGTGCTTTTATTCATAATTTTTTCCAATAATTTCCTGCTGAGATTTGAAATGATGCAATAACTAGGTATTTATAGGCATTTAATTCAATTTCGTGAAAATTATATCTTTGTAGCTGACTTTGGACAATTGAATTGAAAATATTAAATTGTTGACAAAGACATTTGAATTTGGAGCCAAAATAGGGGGATACTCACGCCCAAGGCATTACCGTCCTTTCCCTATTTTCTAGGATTTTAGGTGTTGGGGGTAAGGTCTTAGATAGATTCAATTGATTCCCGCTTGTAATTGCTCATAAATTGACAAAAATAGACCATAGAATGCACAATTTAGGAAATTAAAGACTCAATTAGGTCCAATAATTTAAGGGGGGACCAAACATAAGGTGAAATTGTTATGGGTGACAATTTATGATGATACACCTCCAACCCCACAAATAAAGAAATCCATGAACAAAAAATGACTCATACTCCTAATAAGGTTCAATTGGAAGAAATTAGGTTTGATCATGATGAATCAACTAGAGAAGAATGTCATATTTAGATAAAGGAAAGGACCCCTAAAAAGTGAGATTTCAATTGCCAACATTTTTATCAACACATTTGGCCAAACAATTTGCCACCATATTCTATTCTTAGGAATATGGACAAAAGAAATGAAACCAAAATTAGGAGCCAAACATGTAATCTATTGTACAAGAGAAAACATCGTCCCTGATAGATTATTAATACATTCATATATTCACAAGAGTTAATAGGACCATGGAGTTTGTCTCACACACAATCTCTTTCCATACCAACTTGCATGCTTTGGTCAAAGCCACAGGAATGGCGTGAGCCTCCACCTCCATTTGATTATTAGAATAGTTTTAGTGTATCTTCACAACATGTCCTATTTTTTTTGAGTGAAATGAGAACCCTCTCCTTTTTCTTTGGCTTTGGCTTGTCCTTTTAGTTTGAACAATTTCATCAAAATCCATCAATCTCAAAATTGGTTTTCCAAAGGCTCATAATTTTATCTTAGGCCAAAAATAGTGTGCAAAAATAACCTAAGTTTCCTATTGGAGTTTTCCAAAATTTGTACAATTGACAAGGTTATTCACAAGAAGGTGTTTGTTGTTGAACTAGTTCAATTTTCTAGTCTATTTACATTCCCATGTATGTTTGATTCTATAAGAGTTACCTACAATTATGGGATTCCCATTGGCTAGTGAAATAAACCTTTCTTGACCCTCAATTTCCTTATTTTGTGCCCAATAATTTGGGCCTAATTTGTTTATATAATGAAGCTAATTATTTATAGAAAAATGAGTTCTAAGTGAACTAAACTTTTCACAATTTAATTTTCTAGTTTGCTATATTTTGACCATATTTTTGAGTTTGGTTGAGATTATCCACAATTATAGGATTTATAATTGATACTGAACTTCTTTCCGAATCTTGAAATTCTAGTTCACTTATAACCCTCTAGACTCATGCTAACCATAAAGTGAATGCAATCAGGTATTGTAAGAATCCAAAATTTATTTGAACTGAACATTTCACATGCTAACCTTCTAGATCACTTGGATTTGTCCACATAGTTATTGGCCAAATTTTATCCTTGTACAAGTCTAGACCCTTACCAAACTTATTCTTTCCCAAGCCGGCCTAATTTATTCATTTCACTTCAATTTTCCCATAATTGTATAACTCCAACATCATCAATACATCATTTGAGTCACAAAATTTTCATTTTCTACTGCACTAGACCATCCCAAATATAATTTTTTGATTCACTTAATGATTCTTGCATTCATACCATGATGAAATCAACAACTCTTCATACTAACATCATCTTCCCAAAAGGGAAATCTATTCCCCATCTATATAATAGTGACATCATCATCTCTTTGATGATGTCACTATGGGAACTTTCCATTTGAACCAAAAATTTTGCACTAATACCATTAGATCATTTAAAATCTCATTCATGGTAATTGTAAGTGAATTTTTTGCAATTGCAAGAAAATGACTTCAAACTCAACCCAACACAAAGTAAACATGAAATGACTATTTTAATTCAAATTCTTAAAACATGGATGTTAAGAGGGCAAACAAAAAGGTTTTGCGAATAATTATATATAAATAGAACCCAACTAATTCAAGCAACTCAAAAGGTAACCAACTAGTGTCTACTTGAATGCTTGCAATGCTCATTCCTAACATTTGAAATTAATATTAATCTGTACTCACTCCCTACACTAAATGCACTTACAACTTTAAAGTATATTTTCTTATGTAATTTTATAATAAAAGAAACTTGGAAAGATAAAAGGAGATTTTTCAATGAATTCAATACTAGTTATGCAAAGATGTTCAAAGAGATTTATAGAAGCTAATTCCAAAAGAGGCATTCCAACTCATAGAGTCATTTCATCATCAATTTCAAAGGTTTGACACTCGTGACATAACCAAGTGTGTACTTGTTCCATAGAAAATTGGACCCTCTTGAGAAAAGAGACAATTTCACGCATAATTAGACCCACTTTTGAGTTACTTCACATCATTTACCCTTCAAAACAACATTTATAGGCCCCTAAGACCCATTATTTTTTATCTAGAGGCCCGTTTTACTTGAGAAATCACCTGAAACCCGACAAACAAAATATAATTCTTTCATACCCTGAAAAACCACCTTCAAAAATTAGTAGTGGGACCCATTCACTACCTTTGGAGAATGAGTCCCCTCTAGTGGGGACCCATTTGCCAAGGGTGGAGAATGAGTCCCTTTTGAGGGAAAATTCAATTTCTTCTAGGAATTTGATTAATTTAACTTAAATTTCTAGTGAATGTCAACCTCTTAGGTTTAAATAATAGGAAAATAAGGAGTTGTTGCTTATAAACACTCATTTTAAGTCATTTTACACATTTCTTAGCCATTTTTCAAAAGAAATTTCTAAAATCAAGTCTTCTACCACAAGTCTCATTAGAAAAAAGTTGAAGTTTTAGGGCAACAAACTAGGGTTTTTTCAGGTCTTGAAGATCACTCTTTTCATCAAGATTCAACATTGCAAAGGGTTGATGATGGATGCCTATGATGAATCGTGAAGAAATTTATGGTGAGGAAGTGCAACTAGTCACTAAATCACACCTAAGGACTTGGTTTCATATTGATTCCATCTTCCATTTTCACTCTATCTTCAGATTAAGGTTTGCATTTTTCTTGTTTTTCATTTGCATGTCATTTCATTTCCATTTTTCATGTGTTGTAAGGTTTATAGGATATGAGATCTTGCATCACACAAGTCATCTTTGCATTTCTTATTCTAGAACAATAGAATAGGGTTTTTGTTATGATTTGGAATTTCCTAGTCTTTAACACATCTAAGGCTAGGGTTTTATGCAATTTTTTCTACATTCAAGGTTTAATTACCCAACTAGGGGTTTGAACAAGGAAAACCACCCATTAGAAAAAAAATTTAAGCTATTTTGTAGAAATTTTTCAAGATCCCGAGTCAGGTTTCTATAAAAAATTATTATATAGGTGTCAAGGTGTAGAACAAAGATTTAAAGTTGTAGAAATTTAAAAGTAGATTGATTCACCATACATGGAGAATGAGTCCCTCCTAATATGAAGTTTTGAGTCAGATGCAGATCTTGGTTTTCGGTTGACATAAAACATGCTTTGTGCAGAAAAAGTCTTGACCTGGAATTGTTTCGCCCAGGGTGGCGAATGAGTCCTAGTCAACTCAAATTAAGAAATCATCATTTTTCCAATTTTTTTCCATTCTTCTTCTGTTTCCCAGGTGCACCCATTATGAAAAAAAACTTTCTGTTTAGTTTAATTTACATTTTTTTCATTCTCTTAAGCTTTTGCAAACAATACTATGTTTTCAAACATAGCCTAAATCTTAGTTTTTCATTCATAATTTGTCATATAGATCACTTAATTGAATTTATTTCACTTTATTTAGCTTAGATAACATCATACATAACATAATTTGAATGAACCCCTTAGCATTTTTTTTCCCTACCTCTCTCCTTTTAAGTGAAAAACCCTAGAAGAGCTAGAGAAGTGCATTGGTGCCAAAAATCAATGGTTCATTTTGGTGAATCTTCATTTTGAACATATTAGGTTTTTTATTCCAATTGCATTTTGCATATTAGACTTTATTTGCATCAACATTCCATTAGGGTGTTGTGTTTTTTGCATTTTTCAAAGCATTGCATTAGTGAAAGAATCATTTAGAGTTCATTATTGCATCTTGTTTCATTGAATGATTCCAAAATCTTGTATTTTCATTTTGTCTCTTCATTGTACAGAATTGAAAATCTCTAGAAAACACAAAAAAATCAAAATTTTTTTTAAAAAAATTCACCCCTTGAGACTCATTTGCCACCTTGGTCAAATCAGTCCCACCACAGTTTTTGCATCAAAATTTCTAAATTTCAATTTCCTGAATTACATCTTTCTATTTTATGTAATTATCTTTCTGCTACAGTTCAGTTGTGTGCCATAGAAAAATGGCCCCTTATCATTTTCATGGCCTTTTAGGTCTTGTTTCATGGTATTTGATATGTTTTCCTCTAATTTTATGTTGTAACATGGCTTGAACATGCATATTTAGGTACTAAAATTCAAATAATGACATCTTGTGAAGGTGTTGTGAAGTGTTGTAAGATATTTTTAAATTCTTCTAGATTCTATTTATTACAATTCACTTAAAATTCACCTTTTCATCATTAATCAAGTCCTATTTTGAAGTGTTGTAAAGACTTGTAACAAGATTTCACACTTTCCTAGGCACAACTTCACTATTTATCCCTTTCTCATGCTTTATTTCACCCCTTTATGCCCTCATATGTCTTAATTAAGTGTATTTTTGAATATTATCTCGAAAAACAACATTAAATACAACATATTTCTTGACACATATTTTCATATCCTAGGTGGGACCCATTCGCCATGGGTGGCGAATGAGTCCCCCTTGGCTCTAAATTCAAAAAAATTTAAAATTGCTTTCGGGTTTTTATTCAAAATCACTTGATGTTGGCCTGTGATGAGGTATGAATGGTTAACTAAGGCACAAGTGTGTATAAATATGTTATTTTCACCTCATTTTACATCTCCTACAATTCTTCAACATTTATACATCATATTCAAGCACTTTGGAGCATCCATTGACATTACTTTAGATTTGCATTATCAAGGGTTTAGTAAGTTGATAGTAT
Organism: Sequoia sempervirens; assembly: GCA_007258455.2. Classification (NCBI taxonomy): domain Eukaryota; kingdom Viridiplantae; phylum Streptophyta; class Pinopsida; order Cupressales; family Cupressaceae; genus Sequoia; species Sequoia sempervirens. Next base: position 152,681,485 of record VDFB02105785.1, on the reverse strand, counting down.
TACATGTTATTAGTTTATCATTCTCTTTCTTTTCATTGTTTCATTAAGTGTTTGATTACCAAAAGTGGTTATTTGCTAACCCTCAACCATTGTTTCCCCTATTGCATGTGTGTTTCCAGACCTAGGTATGTAGATTTTAAAAGATTTTTGGTGTTGAAGATTGGTTTACAAATTCAACTAGGTGCTTCAAATAAACTCAAGTCTATTTGAAGCTTGGAGAAGGTTTCTTGTCTATTTCCTATAGAATTGACTTCGACAACCCGACAATCAATCATTTCCAGATTTGGTGTTGCAGAGCTGTCTCCTGATTTTTGAGAAATTTGGGAGAGGACTGATTCGCCACTAGTGGTGAATGAGTCCCACCTTAGGACTGAAAATCTAAATTTTGTTAGATTCCATATCCCGATAGACAAAAACTTGTTTCTAACATTTTTTCACCAGCATGAGGACTAATTCGCCACCCTAGGCGAATGAGTCCCATTGTGAAAATTCAGTGATTCAACTAGCATCCACAACATTCTAGATTCATTAGGTATTACTTAGGTGCACTCAGATTCATCTTATTTCTTTTTGTTCTGCATATTTTCTTCATTTATGTCATTGTTTGCATATCACACTGTGTTTTCAAACATAGTTTAAATCTCACTTTTTCATTCATTTTCATCCATTTAGATCATTCAATTGCATTTATTTTACTTCATTTAGATTAGACAACATTGCATATAACATAATTTGAATTGAACTATTTTGCATTTTTGGCCCTACCTCTCTCCTTTCAGGTGAAAAACTGTAGAAGAGTTAGAGAAGTCCTAGCGAGCCAAAAATCAATGGTTTAAGTTGTTTCTATTTTCTTAGCATAAATTTTATTTCTTCTCATGTAATTCATGGATATTTTTAGATCTTTGGAAATTTCCTTTTCCATATTCATTCCTAGCTCTTTAAGATCAGATTCATTAACACAAAAACATGAAAACTGAAATATCAAACCAGCCCTTCAAACAAATGATTCAAATTCAAAACAACATCTCATCCAAGCCTCTTAGTTGTGATGATGTTGACATGTTAGATGAAGTTCTTCATGACTTCCTCTCACTCACTTCATCCTCTAATGCTTGCAATGAGAAACCTCATTCCCTGAATGATAAACCTTTTGCTGGTGATGACTTTCATTTGTTAGATGAAGCCCTCCAAGAATTCATCTTGCATAAGACATCCACTAATATTTTTTATGATAAAATCATGATACCAAACATGAACATCTGTAATGCTTCTCTTGAACACCTTAAACCAATTGGCGATAATTTACCCCTCAAACCTTTTAGTTGTGATGATTTGCACTTGATAGATGAGTCTCTTTAGGACTTCATCTCACCCAAATCATCCACTTTGGTTTGTTGCGAGACATCTAAAACAACAAAGGTTAATGTAATCCAACCTCAACTTATTCTTTACCCACCCGCACATAAATTTCATCCCTCTAACTGACCCTGGTACACCCTCTACCCCCCTCAAACCAATGTGTTGCAACAATCTAGTAATGATACTATTGCTCATACCTATAACATCCAAAACAACCTACAACCACCACAACCAACCCCACCCTCTTTACCTTTACCTAATCCACCTAGTGCTCCTCACTATATCCAACACACAAAGGAGTATGATCTTGTTGAACAATTAAAGAGTAATATTTCCCTTTGGGATTTGCTTCAATACTCAACAAATTATTACAACATTCTTCAAACAACCCTAAAAAAAATCATAATTCCTCCTAGTACCACTCCAAATGATGTGGTAGCTCTCATCCAATAAATGATTCTTGACATTACCTTTCATCAACATGAGCTTCCTCCTTTACAGTTGCACAAAAAAAATGAAGCCTTTATGATAATTGCTCAATTCAATCACATAGGTATCAAATGGACTCTCATTTGTTTTGGTTTTTCTATCAATGTGTGTAGTCTGAATCTCCTTGATCGATTAGATGTTGATAGGTTGAAAATAATACTTGATTCCATCTCCATTCAAGGATTTGACAACTCAACAAAGCAACTGCTTGGGATAATTACTCTTCCTATTACAGTTGGGGTGGTTACTTTGCAAACTCCTATCCATGTCATGCCTTATGATCTTTCATATAATCTTCTTTTAGGTTGACGATGGATTCATGAGATGAATGGAGTTCCTTTGAATCTTCATCGTATCATGAAATATGTCCATAACAATCACATCTATCAAGTTGAAATAGACCCCAAGCCTGAAAGTTGCTTACATCTTGACAAAGGTATTACAAGTTCTTTGAAAACATTAATTCCAACATCTAATATTGATCCTCTTGAAATTGAACAACACGATGAGGAATTCAGTATCTAAATTATTTGGTGACAATTACAAATCCTTAGAATTCACACACTCATTTATGGGAGAATACATACTCACACAAAAGAAAGATGATCACAACGAACAACCAACAATCATGTCTACTCAAAATTTTGAACAATTGTCTCAAACATCTATCTCATATAATTTGGATGAAAATGCAACATACACAACAAATTTTGATGAGATGGATTATCAATCTGCACCTAATCCCCATGAAATGGAAAGACTTTATGGAAAAGGCTTTGAACTTGTAAAACAATTAGGCTATACTAAAAAGGGTGTGGAAAACATAAGAAAGGTATTTGTGTCCCTATTGAACCTAATATGCAAGAAACAAAAACAGGATTGGGATATTCCTATTCTAAGATGACCAAAGCTCCTCAATGACCATCTTTGAACATTAACACTATAACATGTCAACCAAAATACAAACTCACAATTAACCATCCTGAATTGCTTGATATAACCTTACCACCTTCATGCAAGTATGTCGATAGCCATGAAGCTTTGAAATGAATGTTAGGTGTTTATGATAACACATCCTTGCTTACTTGGGTATGTGCAGGATGATCATGGAAAAAATAGGCCCTTAAGTGGCAAAAAAATTAGAAAAATAAGAGTTAGGTAACTTGACGTAAAAATTTGAATAAATTATCTATATTATTTCAAAAATATGTAAGAATAGAATCTGTAGAAAATTGAATGTAGTTTTTAAACTATTAGGTTTATTTATTTATTTTAAATATCTATTTGGTGAAAATTTGAAATTTCAATGCAGTAGTACTTAAAATTCAGGAAAAAAATAAGTAGGTGTTTGTCTGACTACCCTAACCACAATAAAATGATTATATGTTTTTTATAATATTTTAGATATAAGTAGAGGACTCATGTCCAAATGTGATGCATATTTTTTTGTAATTTTTTTCCAAGTAAATAATTAATTATGAATATTTTATTACAAAATTTAAAAAATATAAAAACTCATATGTCTGACCACCTTAACTTGGTCAAAACTTCATGAAATTCAATTTTATTTTTTAATCCTATAGTATGTGAAGCATAGAATGTGACACATGTTTCAAATTCAAAAAATGTGATACTGTTTGAAAGCTATAGATGTTTTTCAATCAACCTATCAATTAGGAATTTAGTTGTAATTCAAATAGAAAATGAATAATAATTATTCATTAAATTCAAATTAAAGCATAATTTATATTGGTGGAAAGATGAGAACCCCCTTTAAAAACCCTTTTCGTTTCATCAATTTTGGCTAAAAAAAAGTCGCTAGCCACATGGGCCATCATATCACTTACATATCGCCACTTTTTGGCATATAATGATCCTGCACATACCCACTTCCATGAAAAACATTCCTTGTGCCATGAATGTTACCAAGCAGATAGCAAGTGATATCATTGAAGAGCTTTATGAATCTAAAGGTCCTAAATCCAATGCACTTCCTTTAGGAGATACAATTGATGTGCCAATGGGAATTAATGATAAAGATAAAGTTATTAAAAATTGGAAGTGCCTTGATGATGAAGAGCAAGAGGAAACTACTGCTTTACTTCATGATTTTCCTAAAAAAAAATCTTGGGAATATTCTAATATGCTAGGAATTGACTCAAAAATTATGATGCATAACATTGTCCTTGCTAAAAACACTAAACCTGTTCGTCAAAAGATAAGAAAAATGCATCCTAACATAGCCTTTCATGTTAAAGAGGAGCTTGAAAAAATCCTTGATGTAGGCTTTATTAGACCTATTGATTATTCTCCTTGGATCTCAAACATTGTCATAGTTGCAAATTTCGATAATCATATAAGGATATACATGGATTTTCATGACTTGAATAAAGCTTATTTAAAAGATGATTTTCTGCTACCTAATATAGACATGATCATGGATTCAACTACTGGACATGCTTTGTTGTCATTCATGGATGGATTTTCTGGTTATAATCAAATCCTTATTAACCCTCAAGATCAATACAAAACTACCTTTACCTCTATTTGGGGAACATTTTGTTGGGTTGTTATGCCCTTTGGTCTAAAGAATTCCAGAGCAACTTATCAATGTGCAATGAAATTAATCTTTCATGATTACATTCACAAAATTTTGGAAGACTATGTTGATGATATCCTCACTAAATCTTTAACACGACAAGACAATGTAAATGTCCTTCAAAATATCTTTGAATGAATATGTAAATACAATATGCGATGGAATCCAAAAAAGTGTCTTTGGCGTAGATAGTGGAAAACTTTTGTGGTATTGGGGTGGACACAAAGAAAATTGATGCAATCATTAACATGCCACCTCCTAGGAATATTTCTTAGTTGTGCATGTTAGAAGGTCGAATTCAAGCTATTCATCATTTTGTTGCATCTTTTGCTGATCACACATTACCTTTCATGTATCTCTTGAAAAAATGTATACCTTTTGATTGGGATGAGGATTATAAATAGGATTTTGAGAGTCTAAAGGAATACCTAGCCACTCCACCTGTTTTATAACCCGTTGTGCCAAATAGACCATTTATCTTGTACATTGCTGCATTTTCCAATGCTCTTGCAACATTGTTGGCTCAACACGATGATCATGGTAAAGAGCATCCCATTTATTACATTAGTCCAACCTTAATTGATTATGAAAAATGATATTCACCAATTGAAAATAAATGTTTTGCTCTTGTATTTGCTACTAGTAAGTTGTGACATTATTAAGTAAATGTTGAAATACAAGTCATCACAAAATTTTATCCTCTTAAATATCTTTTCGACAAAATAGATCTCTTTGGACACTTAACTAAGTGGGTGATGTTGTTAATTGAGTTTGACTTTAAATTTGTCTCACAAAAAGAAATCAAAGTCCAAGCCTTAACCAATCACTTAGCTGACGCTCCTTCTCCTTTTGCTTTACCTACTCATGATTCCTTTCTTGATGATCATGTCTTAACTCCTGACATCAAACAATGTGAATTATTTTTCGACAGATCTTAGTGTCAAATAAGTTCTGGTGCTGGAGTGGTACTAACTCCACCCAACGGAAAACCTATTCCCTTGTCCTATCATTGAAATTTCCTATGCACAATTAATATAGCTGAGTATGAGGAATTGATCGTAGGTTTGTGAGCTGCTTTCACAATGAAGGCTAAACATATCAAGATCTTTGGTGATTCACTATTGGTCATCAAACAAATCAATGGTACATATCAAACTAAACATGAAAAATTATCAAAATACAAGGATATTATAATGAAACTATTAGAAAAATTTGAATCGTTCACCATTGATAACATCCCATGCAAAGACAATCGACATGCTGATGCAATGGAGAGTGCAACTTCTCTTATATCCCCACACGATACTTCTGCAGACTTCACCTTTGTTATTCATCCCATCATGAAACCTTCGATTGATAATCTATTAGAAGATATTTTGGCGATAACTCAAGATGCCTCATGCAAATGGTATGATACAATATACAACTACCTGAGAGACTGTACCATTCTCGAACCTACAGCAATAAATACTCAAAAATTTATGTAAACTCACGGCTAAATATGTGATCCTTTAGAACGCATTGTATAGAAGATCTTTTAATGGTCTCCTATTATGATATCTTAAATATTTTGTAATCCCTTTAGCGCTTGAATAGGCTCATGCTGGTGCCTATGGAGGTCATTTTGGAGGTCGTTCGTTAGTGAAAAAACTTATCTATATGGGTTATTATTGGAGACATGTGGAGAAGGATTGCCTCACCTACGTTAAATGATGTCACAAATGCCAAGAACATAGAAATTTGATCCATGCTTCTGCTGCTGAGCTTTGTGCTAATGTTCCCATTTGGCCGTTTTTAGTACGAGGGTTGGATCTTATTTGAAAATTTTCTCTTCCTTCTTCTACTGGACATATGTTTATCATAACCACAATAGAATATTTCATGAAATGGGTCGAGGCTATTCCCCTATGCTCTACAAATGCTAAAGACATTTGTCGATTCATCTTGGTTCACATAATTGCTTGTTTTGGGCTCCCTTCTGCAATTTTTTTAGACAACAAAAATCCATTTAAAAATAACGAAGTTGTGAAATTTCTTGAAACATTCAACTTCCAACATCGCTTTTCCACACCGTATTATCTACAATCCAATGGAAAAGCTAAAAATACTAATAAGATTCTTGAACAAATCCTCAAGAAAACTATCACCAAGCATCATAAACACTGGCATACACAACTATCTTATGTGCTTTGGGCTTATAGAACTAATGTTCGATCATCCACATGAAATACCCCTTATAACCTTGTTTATGGCACTGATGCAATTATGCCCTTGGAGTTAGAAATTCCTACTTTGTGAGTTTCTCTCCAAGATCTTATTAATGATGACACTTATAAAGATCAAGGATTATATCAACTTGAGATGCTCGATGAACAATGCATTAATGCTCTCGAACATCTCCAAGATCATAGAAAAAAATTACAACACAAACACAACATTCATGTCATCCCTCAATCATTTTGCAATGGATATTTTGTTCTTATTGAAAATAATGCAATACTAGTGCTAACAATGGAGATAAAGATAAGTTTAGCCCTAATTTGTTAGGACCTTACATAGTTGATACCAATTATGGGTCTAGAGCTTATCTCTTAACACAGTTTGATAGAACACCCCCTAAGGAACCTATTAATGCCATGCATTTGCGTTAGTATTATCTCTAACCCCTCTAAATTATATGATTGATTATATAGCAGTGTTGTTTAAAGTTATTTAATGTTATTCTAAATAGCTTTCACATTGCTTCATTCTTGACAACTAATTTTGTGTTTGTCTTGAACACTAAGGTAATTATTTAAGTTCATTTTATAATCACTTTAGGCTTCATACTATTAACCTTCATGTTATGTTAAGTTAGATCCTTATTAGTGTATTTAATTTAACATATTATTTTCTAATTATCAATGTTGTATCTAAAGTGAAACTACAATATGTTTTACATTATATCACCTCAATCCTATTAAATCATGTAGACATTAATTAAATATTTTTCCTTAAGTCATTTAATTAATCACATTGCATTTAAACATCCACACAAAGAAACACATCATAATAATGTCAAATGTGCATGCCTATATATATCAAATTTTTATATACATCTCAGTATCATATACAAAGTCATAGTGGTTTGTGAGAGCTAGACCCCTCTGGCTCTGGCACTCATGATTTGGTCCCTAGTCATCATGAGATAGTCATGTGTAATCCTAATCGCAAACTACCGAGTCTAAGTGCATAATCCAGATCTTGTACCCGACTAATAGCTATAAGCAACTCCTGTACCATCTAATCCCTCTCTGCTCGTGTCTGTGCCTCTGCACTGAGGTCTATGCTTACTGTAGTGCACTCTCAACCCAATGGAGTCATCTCCTCACACTCTCGTATGCTACCCATAACCTCGCGAATGGTCTGAGTGACTCTGGATCCTCCTACATAATTGGTGGGGGAACATAAGCAAGATCCATCTCCTCCTTGTCGATGGATGCAAGCACTATCTCTATGGCAGCCTAACAATAGAACTCTCACCAGTCTCTTGTCATTCTTGCAAGATAGATAATGTACACAATCAGTAACACATCATCATGATATATATATAAATAAAATAGATAATACTAACATGGAAAAAATAAAATATCATCACCTATGTCTCTAGATGCATGAGGAATGCCAACCTCATCCTCTTTGGGGGCAATCAAGGATGTGCTAGCCTCTCTCTAACTCTAGGTGTCAATGTCAGTTGAAGCTACTACTCATGATATGGTCCTATAAGTATGTGAGAACTCTCCATGTTCATACAGATCATCAATAGCTACCTCATCACCCTCGCCTAGGGGTGGCTCCTCCTCATAATAATCATCCTCCTCATAATCCTCCTCCTCCTCATCCTCTCCTCCACCCTGGTCCTCATAGTCAGGATCAAAATTAGACTAGTACTCCTCATCAATAACATTTGTAAAAATATCTATTGGCCTATACCGTACCTCCAATGCTCTCTCCTATGGCTCATCATCCTCATTTGGTGCTAGTCCTGCATCACTTATAGGGAAATCCAAGGGGAACACAAGAGTTGGTCATGCATATGACCACCACTCCTCATTCTCGTTTGTGCTGCCAACATCATCAATGTCAGATGCTAGTGGCTAGTTGTGATCTGAATCATCGAAATCACTCTCACGAACATGATCTATAGTTAGTCGAATAGTATCACCTAGCCTTCGGGAACACTGCACTGATTGTCTAATGAAGAGGCCTGCCCTTGGTAGTGTTTGCACCTATCCAAATTGTCGCATGACTCACCCATAGTAGAAAGGTCGTATAACATAGTCATGCCTCCCAGCTAGATACCTATCCATCTGCATCCTCTGTAGTTGTTCGGTGAGATCTGGCCACTATAAAGTGAGTAGATAAGGTCTCCATAGGATCTCATCCTCCTCTAGATGGTCAAATCTCACCCTCCAAAAGTGTAAATCTCCATACTACAACAAGCATCACAAAGGATAGTTGAATTCTCGTGGATATCCTCCAACTATAGCAGAAGGGAATCTGACAGGCCTAGTACATGTGATATGCTCAAGGCACCACACTTGTAGAAGTGTACAATGGACCATACTATCAATCTCTCAAAACAAAAATCTACCAAGATCATAATACAAGTGTGCTAAAATGCAACGACCCCAAGCATAGACTATTCTCTACTCATACATCCCTCGTATCAAGTGTAGCAGTCTTCCATCCAAGTGTGTCACTCATCCATCTGGATTGAGAACCAGTGCCACTATGTGCATCATAATTCATCTGACCATAGGAGCTCATGAATACAACATGCAAAGCTCAATTAGTTCTCTAACTTGCTCATCATGTATAGGACCACCTAGACAATACTGCATATCTCTCTTCTTCTCCTAGAATGACTGATCCCCTCATAAATATACCTGCTCTCCTTGAATGTGAACTTAGAGAATGCGATGTATTTCCTTGAGAGTCATCATCATTTCCTTGGTGGGAAGATGAATGGTACAAGTATCAGCATCCCAACACTCGCACAGATCCATAAGCATGGTGTGATGGTATCTCATAGGTGGCATAAGATATTCCCAATAGATACCCATTGAATGTAAATGGTCTATCTCTACTACTAATAGCGCTGGTGCATGATCTCTTAGAAATGTGAACTGTCTTCCCCCCAACTACTTTTGTGACTGGCAGGAACCTATCAAAATCATCCCCAAATGATCTAAATTTCATCTAAATTCTTCAATTTTCACGTATTTCATCATGCAAGTGTGCTAAAGTCAATCTAGTGTGCTTGTCTAATGACCCTAGACACTTTAAAACCCTTTTAGGACATTTCGTAAAGAAATGGGACACTTCACGAAGAAATATGACACTTTGCAAATGAAAGGGACACTCTGCAAACAAATGGGACACTTTACGAAAAAAGGGGACACTTTGCAAAAAAAATTCCAAGACCCTAAATTTACCTATCCATGTATTAAAATCATTAAATTTTTAAAAAATCACAAGCTGAAAGTTGTAGAATCGACTTACCTCATAATACAGCTCACCATGTGCCACCTGCTCAAAAAGATCATCCAATTGCAAAGGTGTGTATTTTTATTTGCTCGACATTTTCTTCTCTCACGCATCACTCTCATGCTACATGAAGGAAAAATGAATAGTAAGTGACACATTATTTTCTTCTACTTCTTTTGATTCATTTTCACCTCTTTTTACTCTTACGCATTAACCTAGGGTTATCTTATCTTAAAAGTTCATAATGTCTATATTCTTCAAATCAACATAATGGGAGCTAGGGTAGTCTATTTTTGGCACCATTTGATGCGTTAGAATCATGATTCTGCACCCGACATCATCATTTTTCTATCATCACGAGGCATGGTACTTGGAAATTCCCTACAATATGATGTTTCTTATTCGACATGGCTAGATTGCTACCTCAATTCCAGCTCTGTAAAGCAAGTAGAATCAACGGGGGTATACATCTACCCTCAAATTGGATTCCTAAGAGTTAGATAAAAGGATTTTTGGGACACTAACAAATGTGTGTTGCAGGATGTGGTTCCTAATGTTGCGGTTGTGTAGATAACTACACTGGGGGCTTTGTTCTCCTATTTTTTGAATAAGTATACCTTTATGTAATAAAGTGCATCATTTAGAGTCCTTTAGCTTACATATGCACATAGAGTCATATGGGCGCTAATGTGGGGGCTAAATGTGTCATAGAAAATTAGACCCTCTTGAGAAAAGAGACAATTTCATGCATAATTAGACCCCATTTTGAGTTCCTTCACATCATTTACCTTTCAAAACAACATTTATAGGCCCCTAAGACCCATTTTTTTTATCTAGAGGCCCGGTTTACTTGAGAAATCACCTAAAACCTGACAAACAACATGTAATTCTTTCATATCCCAAAAACCCACCTTCAAAAATCAGTAGTGGGACCTATTCGCCACCTTGGGAAAATGAGTCCCCTTTGGTGGGACCCATTCGCCAAGGGTGGCGAATGAGTCCCCTTTGAGGGAAAATTCAATTTTGAGTAGGAATTTGATTATTTTAACTTAAATTTCCAGTGAATGATGGCCTCTTAGGTATAAATTACAAGAAAATAAGGTGTTTTTGATTATAAATACTCATTTTAAGTCATTTTACAAATCTTTTAGCCATTTTTTAAAAGGAAATTCTAAAATCAAGTCTTCTACAACAAGTGTCATTAGCAAAAGTTGAAGTTTTAGGACAAAAAACTAGGATTTTTGTAAGTCTTGAAGCTCACTTTTTTCATCAATATTCAACATTTCAAAGGGTTTATGATGGATTCCTATGGTTAATCATGAAGAAATCTAGGGTGAGGAAATGCAACTAGCCACTAAATCACACCTAAGGACTTGGTTTCATATTGATTCCATCTTCCATTTTCACTCTATCTTTAGATTAAGGTTTGCATTTTCTTGTTTATCATTTGCATCTCATTTCATTTCCATTTTTCATGTTTTGTAAGGTTTCTAGGGTTTGAGATCCTGCATCACACAAGTCATCTTTGCATTTCTTATTCTAGAACAATAGAATAGGGTTTTTGTTATGATTCAAACTTTCCTAGTCTTTAACACATCTAAGGATAGGATTTTATGCAAATTTTTCTCCATTCAAGTTTTAATTACCCAACTAGGGGTTTGACCAAGGAAAAACCCCCATTAGACAAAAAAATTTAAGCTGTTTTATAGGAATTTTCTGAGATTGTGAGTTAGGCTTCTATAAGAAATTATTGTACAGGTGTCAAGGTGCAAAACAAAGATTTAAAGTTGTAGAAACTTAAAAGTGGAATGATTTTCCATGCATGGAGAATGAGTCCCTCCTGATATATAGATTTGAGTTAGATGCAAATCCTAGTTCTCGATTGACATAAAACAACCTATGTGCAGGAGAAGTCCTGACCTAGGATTGTTTCACCCAAGGTGGCGAATGAGTCCTAGTCAGCTCAAATTCAGACATCATTAATTTTCCAGATTGTTTTCTAGTCTTCTATTTCCTAGGTGCATCCATTTTGGAAAACAACTTTTTTTTTTAGTTTAATTTACATTTTTGTTCATTCTCTTAAGTTTTTTGCAAACAACACCGTGTTTTCAAACATAGACTAAATCATAGTTTTGCATTCATAGTCATTCATATATATCACTTAATTGCATTTAGTTCACTTTATTTAGCTTAGATAACATCATACATAACATAATTTCAATGAACCCTTTAGCATTTTTGGCTCTACCTCTCTCCTTTTAGGTGAAAAACCCTAGAAGAGCTAGAGAAATGCATTGGTGCCAAAAATTGATGGTTCAATACCAAAAGAACCTTATTATGATTGTTGATAATATAAATTATTTTATCATAATTTTATTTAGTTGAGTGAAAAAATTATCCCATTTGCAACATTATAATGTAAAAATGATGGTAAATATGTTTTTTACATCGATAATCAAAGACCTAGGTCCAAAATGAAAATAGATCAAACCCTAGCTATAAAATTAGGTAATTGTAGATTATTTTTGTGCTACAAGTCAAATGAGAAAAAGAGCTAAAGGAAAGAGGTTCAACTTATAGAGAGTCTCCTCATCATCCTAGATTCTCTTGACATATGGGGTTATTTCATATGCTAATTTAGGTCATATAAATATCAATTCCTTTCAATAGAGGATGACTAAATCAAATGCTGCCCTATGGGAAAGGATAATTAAATTGAATGGGTTACATAAAGCAACACCTTTCAAAATTTCCATGGAAACTCAATAGTTGGTGCTATAATGCATTCATTACTATGATGAAAATAGAAGGTTGGTAATCAAGGAAGGAAGGGTGCATAATGAATTGATGTTAGAAGAGATTCAGAGAACCTTTGGTATCCCTTATTATCTAGTTATTTATCCAATTAAGATAGAGGATTTAGCCAAAGGATTCAATGAAGTTGAAGAAAAATGCAAGAGAACTATACATGCAAGATGTCTAGATGATGAGAAAAATAAAAATCTTACATAAATATGTCGTAAACCTTATATAGGAGTGATTTTAAAAATGATTTTATGAATGAAATAGGTGATATAATCACTTTGTTAAGAATATTAGTGGGTTTTCCTAATTTAGGTACATTTAAGCCTTGGATGTGCACATACAGACAAATTATGTTGGATGGAGACCAAATGATATATTGGTAAAAATGATTTTTTTTTTGTTCTTTTTTATTCAAGTGGCTAATCCACTAAAATTTTATTAAACAAAAGAAGTTACATCAGTTCAAGATAAAAATCAATCCTAAAACTAGGAGAGCCTAGAGTAAACAATTGTATATATGTGCATACTTCAGAGAATCCAAACCAATGGAAAAACCTAGAGAAGAAAATAAGAAGCCACCCACCAACCCCAGTCTAGAACAACTAGACAAGTATGCTAAGCCCTCAAATGCAAATTGGAAAATATTGAAACTGATTATGATTTTTCCACCTGAAAACTAGAAGAAGAGCTAGCCTCATAGTGGGACTGAGGCAATAGAGAATTCATAGAGAATGCCTCCACAAATTTAGAAATGGAGGAAAAGGTCTGTCCTGAAGACATGGATCTTAATGCAACATAAAAAAAGAAGTACAAAGCGGGGAAGGTATCAACCCCAACAACAAGAATCTCTAGAGGAACCTTATCAACCAAATTTTATTTATGTGTAATTCTTCTAATTTCCTAAAAATCAAATACTCATAACTGATAAATAAATCCAAATTTTCAAATAATAAAATACCATCATTGACATATTTAAATTTGAGCAAAAAAGGGATAGACAAGGGCATTGGGAACACTAGTCTAGGCCCATCCTTGTTAGGGCCTTAAACAACGAGCATAAATATTAAATGATTTTTAATCCCATCTTTCTATTTTATGAATATATTCATAAAATGAGAAAGTTAGATGCATAATTAGGTTGGAGCACATAAGGGGTAGATAAACCTAGTTTGAAATTGTGAAGGGTTATAATTTTCAATTCTAAAACTATGAAAAGTCTAATAGACTCACAGATGTAACCTCTTTCTAAGATAATAAGCACATGGGTCAATGAAACATGGTGTAGTCATTGGAAACAAGGGGATATTTTAGAAATGGAAGCATTCATTGGAAGGTATAATGACGATACAATAATACCATGCAAGCATATGATTGATTATTAAATACCAAGCAATGCTTGAATAAAATTAACGTGTTAGTATTCTTTTTGTTTGAACCATGGTAGGAAACTATGAATTTTGAATTTGAGCCTGAATCCCCACATTCAAAATAATTTTACCAGATGGAGATATGAAAAATTTGGATCTACAATGAGCATCCATTGCTAGTCAGTATGTGCAAATAGCTTAAAACCTGATAGGGTTGATCCCACAAAGCTAGTTTACAATTTTTGGGAGATTCTATTTTTTGCTAAAATCACATATTTTTAGAAAATATAATGATTTAATCCTTAAAAAGTTTCATTTAAAGCATTCAATTTTAAGAGGTTTTGATCAAACTACCTTAGATCAAACCCCCTTGGATAGAACCTCGCTAGTTTTAAACCATACCTATAATAGAGTCTCCTTTACACCTATCAAAATGTTGATAAAAAACCACTTTTGATTTACCTTTTGGGGTATCAAATGAATTCATTTAATTTTATTTTTTTGTAAGTATGTATTCCTTATTATAAGCTTCCCAAAAAGTATAATTTTAAATAAATTTAACCCTATTATTATATTTATTTTTTATTTCTTGTGAATGTAGGTTTTTCACCAAAAATCAAGCTCTTTATTTTGCACATTGAAAAATAGCAGATTATCATTTTTTTTTGAAAAATATGAGTACACCCAATATTGAAGTCCTTGATCCAACAAAAAAAAAATTATCTTTCAATACATACAAAAAAGTTACGTGTTATGTAGTCATGGTATGTCTGAATTGTAATTGGTTTGACTTCAAAACTTGATTAAAGAAAAAAATTTGAAATAAAAAACTAGCTAACCAATTGGAAGCACTAGATATCATAGTTACAAATATAAATTTGAAAGAATTAGAATTTTATCCTTCAATGTAAAAAGTTATGCGTTATACAGTGAGCATCACTTTTTTAAAATGTTGTTTTGTAATAAAAACTAGTTTTTGAGGGAGATGGAAAAATAAGTACAATATGATTCCAAATTTTTTGAAAAAAATATATTTAGAATCTATAGAGAAAATGTAACAAAACTCTAGTATACATTATCTTCAAATTCCTCACTGTTTATCCACTATAGGTGCCCAAAAGTGAAGATTTTGTTATAAAAAATTATTTCAATTTCTAGTTTGGCCAAAAATTGTAAACCACTATTATGGGATCACCCATAGATATGTTCTTTATTTACATATTTCTAGTCTTTGAAGATAAGATTAAAAATAAATTGTAATGAAGAATCATGATAGTGGGTTCTGAGGTGTACCATAGAAAAATGGATCATTGAGATTTTCATGGTTATTAAGGTCTTTTTCCTATGATTCTTGGTTCATTTTGCTTAGATTTAATGTTGCAATGTGACTTAAACATTCACATTAGGTCCTAAATATTCAAATTATGATGTCTTGTGAAGATGTTGTATAGTTTTGTAACATATTTCTACAAATTTCTAGACTCTTCTTATTATAGTTCATCTAAATATTCCCTTTTTATTCCTTATCAAGTCCTATTTCAAAGTGTTGTAAAGTCTTGTAACAATATTTCATGCTTTTCTAGGCTTTTCGTCACTAATTACACCTTTCTTATGATTTATTTGGCCCCTTTATGCACTTATAGGGCTTAATTAAGTGTGTTTTTGAATTCAAACCCAACAAACCTCATTAAAAGAAACTTAATACCCAACACCCACTTGCAAGCCTAGAGTGGGACCCATTCACCATGGGTGGCGAATGAGTCCCTCTTGGCACAAAATTAAAAATAAATTCAAATTTCCTTCAAGTTTTTATTCATTAAGACATTATGTCGGCCTGTGATGTTGTATTATTGGGTTGTTAGGGCATAAGTGTGCATAAATAAGTGTTTTTCCATCCATTTTAACCCCCATTCATCTCATTCACTCATTTAACATCAATTAGAATTCTTGCATTCAAAAGCATCATTGCATCATTTGATCAAGCAATTATCAAGCATCTTGGAGTAGCCATTGACATATCTTTAGACTTAAAAAACAAGGGTTTTGTGAGTTTAAAACACTTTCATGTTTTTTAATCATCAGTCCTTTCTTGTTTTCATTTCATTTCTTTATCAAGGGTTTGATTACCAAAGTGGGATTTGATGAAGGAAAATCCCTATACTCTAACCCTTAACTATTTTCCCCCTCTTTGAATGTGTGTTTGCAAGTCTTCTAAGTAGATTTGTCAAAGAAATAGGTGTTGAAAAGTGGTGAAAAAGTAATCAAATTGATTCAAGTCAACTAAACCCTAATTCAATCTTGGAGACAACATTTAGCCCATTTTCTATAGATTTGACTCTGTCAACCTGACAAAAAGACAAGTGCAGATCTGGACCCACAAACTTGACTGTGGAATTTGCAAAATTTTGGAGGAGGAATAATTCTCCATCAGTGGTGAATGAGTTGCACCAATAGGATGGAAAAGTTGATTTCATCAAAATTCACTTCCAGATAGTTGGAAACCAGTTTCAGGTCATTTTACTAGAAGTACAACTGATTTGCCATTGGTGGTGAATGAGTCCCACTAGTCATCAACAGTAAATTTTTCCATATTCCAAAATCTTCTAGCATCAACATTTCATCTCTAGGTGCGGTTTGTTCAGTCTCATTCAATTATGTTTTCATTTATGTTTTTAGTTCATTTCTGCATATCACACTGTGTTTTAAAACATTGCATATTTCATTAGTTTTTCATCCATAATCAATCAATTCTATCAATTAGTTGCATTTAGATTATTGGATTATTCATAATATCATCATACATACCTTAGTTTGAGTGAACCACCATAATTTTTGGAGTCTATTTCTCTCCTTTTAGGTGAAAAACCCTAAGAGTGCAAGAGAAGTTCATAAAACAAAAAATGTTGGTTCATGAGGAAGGCTACATCCCAAATTTTTTGAATATTATGGTTATCACTATTTGAATGAGAATTATTTATGAATACCTCCAAGTGATATGATCTCATTGTCTGCAAGAATTAAAGGCTATACATATAATACATTTTTGGAATTTTTTCAAAACTTTCAAAGAAGTCTAATCTATAGGATATGACTAAGATAGACTAGTTATGAACATGTTATAAACTTTCAAGAAAACTCAACTTTATAGAATATTTGATAGGGAAAGTTAGTGTTGAATGGTAGATAGAGAGGAATGCGATTGTAAGGTTTATCAGATGATGTAGTTAGAAACCTGATACATATGCATGAAAAAAATTATAAATGTTTTAAGTTGCAACTATCCTCTTAGTTATTTGTATGTGAAGCCTAAGCAAAGGAAACTGACTATATGACAAAATTTAATTAAAGAGCACATGTTTTCATTTTGTGATTAGTCCTAGAGAAGTGATTCTTTCCAAGCAATTAGTTGAAAATTTTAGATATGTATATACATAGTAAATTTTTCCACACATAGAAAGCACATGAACTACTTATTTAACTTTTAAAGATTTCAAAACAAAAATAAAATAGTAATCAAAATCCTTAAAAAATTGCAATCATGAAATGTAAGTATAAGGGATATGAATTTCTCTTTGTGCTTGAAAATACACTTCCATAAGTCTTAGACACCAAGTTAGGTCATATTAGTGTGTAATTTTTTTGGAAATCTATGGAAGAATGAAAGGGGTCATATTTAGCATAGAATATATTTGAGAGTTGGTTAGCACACACCATTGGATTTCTTGTGGTAGTCTAGTGTCTTGATATTGTGCTAGAATGTATTAAAGGATATAATTCTAAGCTTAGAGAGATCGAAAATATTGACGACAAGTTGGTGGTGTTGAGGGGGATGTTAGTAACTCACAACATACTATGTAATAAAATTATTGCCCCTCTTGAAGAGAAGTATAATCTACTCCAAGCTTCCTTTTCAGTCAAGTCTTGACAGTGTGGAAGACACATAGGTGAGAACAATGTTGTTACATGAGGGATCTAGATTTAAGAAAAACTAGAAATTTAAATGCAATCACAAAATAATAATTCCATTGATTAGACTTAGATTGCATATAGAACTTCAACAAATTTAAAATGATTTAGCATTCTTTCAAACTATTTCAATAACCATTTTTCAAAATAAAAGAAAAAGGAGAATATAGTAACAAGTGATATTCCAAAAGAAACCTACAAAAATTATTGAAATGAATCTAAATCTATTCAAACAATAGCAAAAAGCATTATAATAATCATTTCTACACATTTAAATGAGATATCCAAGACAACCATTAATAGAAATATCATTCACACATCTACTATTAATGGAGTGCAATCTTTAAAGGAAACTCAAACACATAATATTTTTGAATTTCATCCAACCAGAACAGTGTCAATCACACATAGATTTGGCACAAAATCCAACTTAATTTTATAGATTTTAACTTAGATCTCTTTAATTTAGTAAAATTATTATACCATCACAATCTGGTTTTGAATCTTAATGCATGAAATATAGGCACAATCCTCAAATAAATAAATAAAATATTTTGCACAAAATCCAACAAGTAAACACCACAACAAGATTGCATTCTTTGTAGTTGCAAAAATTACATAAGAATTCAGACCCTTAGAAATGATCTAGAATAAAAAATTTATAGAAAAATATGTTCCTAAAATTATGGATTTGATAAAAAAGAAAACTGGAAGTACCTCCCACACTTGATTTTTTAACATGAAATAGAATTGATATTAAAAAATTAAAATACAATCAAATTGAACTAGGTACCCTAGTTACGGTTAAGTATTTCTCTAAATTAAAGAATTATGAAATAACAACTAAAAGTAAACTGAAGAGAACAATCATCCTCCAAATTTCCCAATGCCACTAAACTTAGGCACTTGATACATGTGCTTTATTTTAGTGGTGGTCACCATGCACATCATCACACATCTTCTACTTGGGCGGACTACTGGGAAAAGACACATCATTTTCCATATTGGTAATGTCACTCATCAAATTTATGGTTCGAATCTAGCAAAAATATCCACTTATCTTTAGTTATTTGGAAAAGTGACCAGACCAGGTTGGCATGATCTAATTCATTCTCTCTTGGGAAAGTCCATTGTGGAACTAGAACTTAATATTTTGATCAAAAGTGGCCTTCATGATTTGCTATTGTATTCCTACAAAAGACTCCAACTCCTCTTGAAGAGATTAGAGCTTCACCCTTTTGTTGACCATGTTTTCTATGCCCTCTTGCATAACCTATCCTTGCATCAAATTCTGCAAGTCTTCTATCATTTTCTCAGGCTCTCTTACCAATGATGGGATTTCCCTGAATGTACATCCCAATTCTTCAGTATCTTTCTTGATGTCACCCATGGACTTCTTATATTTTCTACTATCATTGCTCAACTATTCCTTGCATCCATTCAAAATATCCACCCAAATTTTGGTTTCTCTTAGCCAAATAAGAACAAACACCTATTCCCATTCATAAATAATGGTGGCCTTGAGAAACTCTTCTTCCTTGGTTTCATGGATTTGATGGAGGATTGGAAGATATTCCTCCTATACTCAAAATTCTTTCTCAATACTTAGAGCATGCTATTAAGCATTATTTTTCTCATCACTAATTATGTTGTAAGTCCTAACAAGGTTCTTCATAACTACATCTGCCAATTCTAGGAATTTCTCCTTGCATTGTTGCACAACTCAAATCCATCAATCAACATTATGAAACCTAGTTTCACCTTTCAGGGTCACAACTTGTACTGTAAATTTAGGATCCTTACCATTTATGGGCCCAATGAGGTTGTTGAGGTAGTCAACCAACTGATTAACCTAATCCTTGAGCTCATCCTTCATATTTTCATCCATCTGCATTCTCCTTGGGATTGTAGATACTAACATTTGTAAATCTTGTTTCTCATCCTTAGTTTGTACTCCCAAATCCACCTAACGAATTTGTTATTCATCTGGTCTCATCTCAAATTTCAGCTTGTCTACTAGAGGGATAGTTATTTCAGTTGTTTTTCTCCCTTTCAATCATCCATTCAGATTGTATAAATCTAGTGAGCCTTCATTGTTTTTCTTACAAGAGACTATAAAGCATCTGATATAACTATTAAGCTAGGCTCTAGAGTCTCTACATATGTCCTTAGTCTTTTCTTGGTAGATTGATTCAACCATACTAGTATTTGGGAAAAGCTCTCTCTAGGAGGAGTGCAGATAGTTCTTATTTCTTGAGAAACACCAATGTTCACCTTTGATTTCTCCTCTTGATCTTTATTTTCCTCTTCCTGAACCCTTTCTTAGTTCATTTCTTCACTCTAACGTTTTTCCTCAACAACTCTCTCTTCTTGAGTGGCTTTCTCTTCCACCTCTACTTGTCTCAATACCTCCTCTTGAGCAATGTGCTCTTTTGTGTGAGGTCTTATGGAACCTAAATCATCATGCCCCATCTTAAAACCCTTGTTGCATTTAGGAGGGATTTAGAATTTGTTTCCTTGAATCACTTGAGCGTTCTTTTTTTCTAGTGACTCCCTATTGCTCGATGTCAATCACTATTTTAAAATTCTTGTATTAGGCAACTGCTTCCCTCAACATGGGTCCAAAAGCCTTTGTTATAATTATTTTTGGGTTCTTAAGTATTTTTCTATCTATCATAACATCCTAGGAAGTCCTCTGCATTAAAAAAACTTGTGAGCACATGCCTAAAAGTTTTCACTTAAGTTCAATCGGCCTTATGTCCTTATCACTCACTACTGATCACTTTTGAAATATATGTTTTAAATTAGTCATGAGCGATGAGGTGATATCTCTTTGATATTGTTCATCACAAATTGTTCCTTGAAATTTTGATTTCAAATAGCGATGAGTAAGGTTCTTAAGGGATCGCTTATCACTAATGATTTTTAAATTCTTAAAGTTGTAATAGCGATAAGCAATGACCTCTGAATTTAGAATCATAGTTTCATCGCTCATCGTAAATGTATTATGAAGAGATTGTTCTAAATCAATGATGAGCAAGAAGATGAGTTTCCAATTACATCACATCTCATGGATTTGGTTTGAGCACTAAGATCTTGATTAGCGATGTGCGATATGTAATAATATTAGGATAATCTCTCATCACTAATCACTTGCAAACCTTATGAGGAGGATTAGCGATGAGCGATATGGTCTCTTTTAAGGAGTTTTCTATCACAAAATTTATTACATCCTATTTGCGATATCCTTTGTGCCATCTCTTACATCTCTTGTCGCTGATGAAAGTCAAGGTGCAAAGTTGATTTAGCGAGGAGCGATGGAGATGAATGTGATCATGAAACTGGTCGTAGATCTAAGGGATGAGATTTTATCGCACGAGGCACTTGCATCGTTGATAAAGTTGGATGAGAATGAAGTAAATCAGCGATTGTAGACAACCACTACATGAAGAGGCAATGTGGCAAAATCCTAAGGATTTCATATAAATCGAAAAGGAAGGTGGTGAGGTGGATCAATAACCGTTGATACAATTTTAAAGTTGAAGGATCAATGATCAAGGTTTAAAACTGAATGGCTAATTTTTAGTTCACTCGCAGGAGCTTACTATCAAATATTAATGGTGACATGCTCCCCTCTCGGCCATAACAAAAAGTAGATATATGGTTTATCATGCATCCTAATTTAGTAACTGGCGGAAAGAATACCAAGAATTTGTAGGGTAAGCTGCAAAAATTATCAACAACCAAAGTGACACTGCTTTCATCTAAGTAAGCAAGACTGCTACTTCCTTTTAATTGTGGTAGTAAGGTGAATGCCTTGGACGGTTGATAGGAAAATTGGTGGAATTAGAAATTTAGTCCTTTTTGGTGATTTCAATTTGATAATTGAGCATTTTCTAAATTGTAAAGAAAGGTGTCTAGTTCAATAGTAGTGTTTTATACTGTCATAATTGTGAAGAGTTTTATTTGGCCGTAAGAAATTGTAAACCCTAGATTCCATTTGCATTATAAGCATGAGTGACCCAGAGCCTAGTGAATCCAGTGTTAGACCGGAAAGGAAACCAAAGCAAAAAGGGGGTAAAAGACTTAAAACTCAACATGTTTCAACTGAAATTAAGCCTAAGCCAGTGATTGTGTCTAACCCTTTCCCTAGTACCCCTATAGTTTCCACTAGATCCATAAGTGAAAAGAAAGAAATAGAAAATTTTATGCAAGAAACTTCTGGAGGTGTCAAAAAGGAAGGGTCATGAATTGGTAAAAGGCCCACAAGATAAGTTGTTACCACTAGGTTGATTGATAATGCTAGAAAAATTGGTGAGAAACCCCAGCCCCAGAGCGGATGTCAATTGTTTTGGTATGCTTTCAATAGGAGAAATTCTAGTAATCCTACATGCTATTTTT
Organism: Sequoia sempervirens; assembly: GCA_007258455.2. Taxonomy (NCBI): domain Eukaryota; kingdom Viridiplantae; phylum Streptophyta; class Pinopsida; order Cupressales; family Cupressaceae; genus Sequoia; species Sequoia sempervirens. The sequence continues at coordinate 152,658,970 of VDFB02105785.1, read as the reverse complement.
GGGGATTGAACCTAGGAAAGTTAGTGGTTCCATTTATGTGTTTGTGGAAATTGATTTAATGATGGATCTAGCAAGGAACTATGACCCTAGTGATAGGAAAATCAATAGTGAGAATGGTGATATAATTCTAGAGGTGACAAAGGATAAAATATTGGATGTATTTGGGTTAAATCCCAATTATACTGCAAAGTTCAGGTGTGCTGACTTGTATGCTCAAATATGAAGTCTACAAATGTGGACATACATTTGGGATCAGGATTGCTTACATTCCAATTACATCTTGTCTGCCAATGTTGCAAGACATGATATCTTAGATTCATTGGGTGTGGAACCTAGATTCAGACTTTCTCCATAGATCAGAAGTCTTATACACCCAAAGGATGTACCAGACTCTACAACAACACATAATTGGGTCGACTAGTTTCTATATTCTAAATATACTTTGATCAGATTTTATGGAGCCAAGGTGGCACCCCATTGTTTACCCTTGTATGTCTCAGAAAGATTGGATTTCATGGAGCTCATGTGGGAAATTGATGTTATGGATTATGAAATGTTTAGAAAGGACAAAAAAGGCTATTTAATACATCCCCAATCTACTTTTGATTATTTCAAGATCACTGCCCTTAAAGGGTATGAAAAGTTCTTATCAATGAGGTTAGAGTTTTTGATCTAGAAAGATTTGTGGCAGGAAGAAGAAGACAAAATAACTTAGGCATCATACATCATGAATTCTTCTATAGAGATGATGTACTAAGGAATCTGACAAGTGATGAGGCTGACATGGTTAGGAAAAAGGAATGGAAAACTATGAAAAACTTTGAGGAAAGGATTATGAAAAGGAATGCCTTCTACATTAGTCCATATAATGAAGTTGCAAACCCTTTGGAGAGGGCCTTTACCATGATAAGGGACTATCAGTCTGGTGAGTTTAAGGTAAAGGTAAAGTAGGCCGTAGAAAAATCCCAGGTCCTCTTAGAGCAACACTGACAACAAGAAGCTATGGATATCTTAGAACAACTTGAAGATGTTAAGGAGGTTAGGGAAGAAAAAGTGGCAGAACATGTGCTAGGAAATGAGGAGGTTGAATAGAAATTTCTCCTTCATTATATTGAAGAGACTCATAGTTCATATGTTCCTCTTGACAAGATTGTCCAGCGGTAGTATGACAGAGAAAATGATGATGATCCTAGAATTAGGGAGTGTTTTGAGTTTTTGGCTGATTGATAAATTTGTGTAGAATAAATAATTTTAGGAGTTTATGATTCAACAGTGGAGTAAGGAAATAAAAGAGAGACTAGAATCAGCCCAAGTAAATGTTGAACCTTCTCATTAGGACGAAGCTGAGAAAGTAGAGGAAGAGAAGATTATGGCTGAAATTGTAGCTATTACTCCCACTGAAGCTCAAAGAATTGTTAAAGATAGTGGAATCATGTTGTTATCAGGATGTACTATCTCTTTTTCCATAGCATATAGTGCAGTTAGGAGAGATCTGCAAGCTTTGATATCTAAAGATCAATTTGAGAATAAAGTATTTAGTTCTAGATATAGTCCAAAGTTGCATACCCTTGCAATTTGGTCTATGGAACCTAATACTAGAAAACATGAGGTTGCTGGGCCTATTGAGGAAGTTATTGGTTCACTAGCAGTCAAGAGAGCTAATAACATAACTCCAATCTAGGCAACTAGGTTAACTGCACATGCTATAATGCTTAGTGTGGTCACTGCACATATTTCTCAAAAAAAAATATGAATCCTTGGTTAATGAATATAATAAGGCCTTGAATGACCTAAATAAAATGAGAGCTACTATTCAGGCTACTCAAAGATCAGTGACTCAATCTTCTTCTTCTGCTTCATTTGATGTGTCTACACAAGATAGGGAGACTTTGGCCCTCAAAATTGATGATTTGAAAGAAAATCTAATTGCAAAGAAGGAAAATGTCAAGCATGCCAAATTGGAGACAGTTAGGGTGTCCAATGAAATATTTGAGGATGTGCTTAAGCACAGGGTGACTAACTTGATGCATAGGGATAATGATGTATGGTCCAGGTATAAAAACATTCATGAGGCAACTACAAATTATCTGCAAGTATAGGAGTCCTTTAGGAATGAATGGAATAATTGGATTGCTAGGGTAAGTTATTTGAAATAAATGATGCCAAAAATGAATTAGGATCTTGAGGAACCCACAAATATTCCTGACATCTTGAAAACTATTGACTCAATAAATGAGGTAACTACTTTCCATGGAAAGTTGGGTATACAACTCCAAAGTAAGTTGAAATTTTTCAAGGAGATGGAGGATCATGGTATGCCTCAAGTGTTGAATTCAAAAGGTGAATTGAATCAGCTAGGTTATTGTTGAACTTTAATAACCTGGAAGAAAGATTTGGGAGGATTTATTGAAGCAGCTATGATGCATTTATCTGTCACTGATTACATCTTGCTCAATTCAAACATTGGTACAATAGTGGAAATTGAATAAAACATGGATATATTTGTTAGGGAAGCCACAATTTTAATTGATGCAAGGTACTCCCAATATATTACTAAGGTGTAGGATTTATTGAATGTTAAATGGCCCACTGAAGAAGAATACAATATTTGGTTAGAGAGATACACAAAGTGAACAAGGAGAATAATGGATAGGAGAAGAATAATACATAGCATGAATATAGTACAAATTAGGCTTTTGATATAACATGGTAAAATATTATTCACTCCTTAAACTAAAGTGATTAGTACATGGTGCTAATGTGTATTAACACATTTTGATCTTTTTTCTATTTTCTTTTCCTCACTTCATAAGTTTTGTTGTTTTGATTTTCTTACAGTTGGTATTTTAAGCAGATGGAGAATATCTTGTAACTATTGTAACAAACTAATGATGTATTTTAAGCTGGGACCTATTTTTCACGAAGAGTTGAGGTTAATTATACCTCATGTTTATTTTATCCACCTGAAGATTGAAGCATAACTAAAAAGGGAATGTTGTTGCAAGCGGTCCTATGGGATCATGACATGTGTGCTATCTGGTCTGAAGATTGTTTGCTCCTTCATCTCTATAAGAAGGAATTCAGGACTAGAAGCACGAGAGTTGAAATTTTTTGAGTTGATACTGTTAGTTTTTTCAAGACAATACAAAGCAATTTTTAGAGTCTTTTTTTAAGATTCTTTCGGAGTTCATACTTATTCATGTAAGACTGATAATGATATAGCATTTATAATATAGAGTAATATTGGTTTCATGGTTATTCTCTCTCCTTGTATGTTTGTTATGAGTTATGATTGAAGGTAATTAAGGATTTCTTTCATTTTTCTCTATCATTATTTGATGGATGTTTAGTTTCATGTTTGCTTATTGATTCAATGAATTGATGTAAATGATTGCATGAGAGTGATAACTTATAAATACTATGTGCTAGGATATTTGTAAGAAGTGACAATCCTGAACGTCACAGAGGAATGTTGTAATTTAATATTTCTTGGGGCTATAGGTGCTATTATCTGAATTATTATTAGGTTATGTCAAATGGTATTGACTTTGTGCTTGGGATAAATGTACTAGTTCATGTAGGGTATTAGTGTTACACTTACAATGTTGATTCATTAACTACTCAATATTTTAATCATAAAATCTCAGGGGAATATTGTCATTGGTTGTTTTAGTGTCTACTCTCTCATATACAATATATAACATTGAAATAATAAGTTTCCAACTTATTCAATGTTACAATTCAATGGTATCATGAGAGATATCTATTATTGACAATGTATTTGATTGTAATTGTGAAAGGTCTTTAGGTATACATTGTGGGATCACCCTCTCATGTTTCACAGAGCCCAAAGAGTAGGGCTAGAAATTTAGCAACCTCTATTCATTCATTGGAAAATCCCTTTAGAATTACTAATAATTGGAAATTGAAAAATCCATAGATATTTCTAGAGATTAGTTTGGTTCATAAAAAATAACCAACAAGGTCCTTATTATTTTAACAGTTGTTTTATATCGATATCAAGTGTTATAGTCCTGAAAACATCAAAAACTTCCTTAAGAACTTCCCCTTTTCTAAGATACTCCTTTTCAACCTCTATCTCATCAACAATAGTTTCTGTATGGATTCCTTGTTCAAGAGGTAATCCACTTGTAGGAATGGGAGAAGTTGGAAATGGAGGCTATAGTGGTGGAACAAGTACTCTGTCTGGTGGTGGAGGGCGACTAGGAAATGGAGGTCCATGAGGAGGATTAGATGAATACCCAAGTCTCTATTTTGATGCTGAGATATTATCTCTTCAGTAGCTACCCTCATTCTCTTCCTCTGATAGAGATTTTCTCCTTCATCTGTCTCGTCTTCTTCCTCTATAGCAATATTGATAGCCCCCATCCCTATATTTTTATTTCTTGCTTCTTTGGAAAGGTTTACCTTTCTTTCTTCTTGGCTATAGGGGTGCTAGAGGAAGGTCTATCTTGCTCTTATTTCATAGTGGTCTTTGTTGGGGATTTTCCCTCAGTCTCCACCACTTTTGGCTTCTCTAGTATTTTGGCCATGTTAAATGGTGCAGTCAACCAGTGTTGAGAATGTTCCACTACCTATTGAGCCCTGAACTTGATGTTATCATTTTCCTATACTAAAAAATCCACATTATGAATGTGTATATAATTTTTTTTTAGGAAATACAGGTTGGAGCTAGAACCTTTCCAGCTTCTACCTATTCCGTAGGAATCTTGAATTTTAAACAATGTCTCATTAAGAGTATTGTGAAATGAAAATAATCTTTCATCCTTACTTTCAATTCTTATTTACAATTTTCCTAGTGATTTTCAAGTTCGGGTTCATGGAAAAAATATGCCCCCATTACTTTACCAATGTTCCCAATAAGGTCAAATCTTGACCATCCTTATAAAAATCAAAAGTATACCTAGAAAAGTCATACTGAAAATTTATAGCATTTGTGTGTTTGCACAAAAATACATAGCAATCTGAATTGGAAAGCTACATCTAGGATTGTGCTTTCCTATAATAGGGTGTGTAGGATCATCATGGAAAAAATAGGCCCTTAAGTGGCAAAAAAAATAAAAAATAGAGTTAGGCAACTTGACGTAAAAACTTGAATAAGTTATCTATATTATTTTAAAAATATGTAAGAATAGAATCTGTAGTAAATTGAATGTAGTTTCTAAACTACTAGGCTTGTTTAAAAAAAAAAATCTATTTGGTGAAAATTTGAAATTTCAATGAGTAGTACTTAAATTTTAGGAAAAAAATAAGACGTAGGTGTCTGTTTGACTATCCTAACAAAAATAAAATGATAATATTTTTTTATAAGATTTTAGATATAAGTAGAGGACTCATGTCCCGATGTGATGCATATTTTTTTGAAATTTTTTTCCAAGTAAATAATTAATTATGAATTTTTTATTACGAATTTTATAAAATATAAAAAAATCTTATGTTTGACCACCTTAACTTGGTCAAAACTTCATGAAATTCAATTTTTCTTTTTTTAATCCTATAGTATGTAAAACATAGAATGTGACGCATGTTTTGGATTCAACAAATGTGATATTGTTTGAAAGCTATAGATTTTTTTCAATCAGTCTATCAATCAGGACTTTACTCGTCATTTGAATAGAAAATGAATAATAATTACTTATTAAATTCAAAATAAAGCATAATTTATATTGATGGAAAGTTGAAAATCTCCTTTAAAAACCCTTTTCGTTTCATCAATTTTGGGTAAAAAAAATGTTGTCAGCCACATACCCATCATATTGCCACTTTTTGGCCCATCATGATCCTGCACATACCCAATAAGTTGTTGAACTTCAATAACCTATCTGCATACTTCCAACAAAATTAATTTATCTAAAGGATACCAGGAAAGCTTGTATGGATTTTTGTTGAAACCTGTTGGAATCGATGAAAATGGGGGAACAGTGCTATTGTATGGATTAAGACATAGAGCACACCCACATTTAGTTATTTCACTCATGGATAACCCTAGAGATCTTAATACAAAAGAGAAAGAGAACTTCCAATAGGTCTATCCTAGGGGCTGATTATAAACTAATGAGGGGTTCATCACCAAGTTAAGACTTGGAAAGAGAAATGTAATGAAAGATGTAATACTAAACCCTAATATGATGCAATGACTTACAAAATGGCCTAGAAATGTATGAAAAACAAAATAATAAGTTGTTGGAGGAATTGTGTGCACCTCAGAATCTAAAGCAAAATTGAATGGATTCTGGAACACATTCCCCAATCTAGGTGAATCAATCCCAGATCAAGGTTTCTCCATAGGAATAGGTTTCAGGAAAAAGGGTATCTAAATCTACAAAAATCCTAAAAAACACCTGTAGTGTAACTCATTCGCCACTTTTAGTGAATCAGTCCCATTCTAGTTTTTAGGAATCAAAAGTTCAGATCTATGCTCCAATCTTTGCCTTTCCCTTCCAAACTGATTTCTGGATCTTAATCTATAAAAATACCTGAAAAATAGAATATAGACTTGATTTTCTTATGGGTAGTTTTCCTTAGTCAAACCCATAATTTGGTAATTAAACCTTGATAGAAATAGTAAAACTTGAATGTAAATGTCAATATAAATGCTAGCCTTAAGTGTGTCTAAGACTAGGAAATATGAAACACAATGCAACCCTATTCTAACATGTATGAATTGAAACATGAAGATGAATGACTCACTTTGAGAGACCTCTAATCACCCAAATGATCCCTAATGATGCCTATACCTTTCCTTAGGTTGAACATGTAGAATGATAATGGAGGATGGAATCACTTAAAAAACAAGTCGTTAGGCTTGGCTTGATGGCTAGTTGCATCTCCCCAACCTAGAATACAAATTGATTCACCATAGACAACCATGATCAACCCTTCACAATGCTAGAGCTTGAATGAAAGTATATAGGAGAAAATATGCACCCCTTGGGAAAATTAACCTTTCACATACGTTCACCTTAGAAAATAAATTCTAAAGGGAAAATTCCATATCACCCATCTTCCTTCCATTCCCTTGGTATTTTTCATGTGTGTTGGTGAGAGAATATTTGTCAAGGATGAACACATGGTGCATAGATGTCTACACGATGCAGTTTCATCCCTAATGGATTATTGCATCTAAAGCTGGTAGAGGTGCTACACACCTTATTGGGGCCGAATTGTAATATCCCTCTTCAACCAACCGACCCAAAAAATGGATTATTCCTTCCCTCTCTACCTTCAAATTCACTATATTCACTATCAGTCCATCTTCTTGGCATCTCTCTACACATTCAATCTATTTTTTCACTCTCAAGCACCATTCCAACATTCCATTATGAGCATTGTAGTAGCTTTGAAGCTCTGTCAACTCCACAATGCAAGTGTGAAGCAAGCCATAAAAGTGTGGGCTTGGAGTCTTGTGAGACCTCCCTTCATCACCGTTGCAACTATGGTGACCTTGCTAAGTCCATACCTTGCATTCTCCCTCCATTAGCTAGTGAGATTTTGAGTGGAGGTGCTAATGGTTCACTCCTCTCCTTTGCAATTTGATAGAGTAGCATAGTATTGTTTTGTAGTGTTCATTGTTATCTTTTATTTCTTTATCACATATTATACTCAATTTCTTTCTAGTTGTTCATGGAGGTGGAAACACCAAAATAAGGGTATGACTGAGGCAGGCCCCTATATAGCCCCAAAGATTTTCCCCTTCTTGCTTGTGTGTAGGTGAATATGCACATGGAGCTAGCTGGTAAACTAGCACTTTTGTGAGATTATCTTCATCACCCTAGCTTTTATTTACTTTCTTTATCATCTCCATCTCTATTTTTTGTACTTTCTTATTATGTTTTTCTTTTCAAATTCAACTAGCTAGGTTTTTAGTAAATTTTTTAGGTAGTTTTTATTGCACTTCATGTTTTCTATCTATACAAATGCCAATATGCCAAAGAGACACTAGTGCACTACACTATCATCCCAAAATCACATTGTCATCCTTGGATAAAGAGTTGTCTGAGGTGCAGTATTGACTCCAAAAACCAACTTTCCTAGTCTAAACCTAAACTTTAGATCTGAAGAGTGAAAAAAGTACTACATAGTGCTCTTCATTCTTGATCCCTCTCCCTTTATAGTGAGGTAAGTTAGGGTAGTGCTTCAATCTCAGCTCTTCATGACCTAGAGCCTTGACGTGGTTGGTCCCCCTCTCTTACATTTTTGGTGAACCCGATGTGAACCATTTTGGTTCTATTTAGTAGTATTGAAGGCTCCTTTCCTTATGTTCTAGGAGAATTGTAGGTGTGAGTGTTGTGAGGCCTTTAACCTTACAACCTAACCTATGACCCCTAGTAGGTGTAGTTGGAAGGTTTCGTAAGTATTGCATGACAAATCCTTAGTTGGGTCATTATCTAATTATGAACCTTTGGGGGACTTTGTGAGAGTGTCATTTAGTGTGTATGATGGCCTCTTTCCTACACCTTCCTAACCCCTTTGTGTAGCCTGCAAGTAGTGGTCCAGGAATAACCTTCACCTCATAGGACCCACTGATGGGTTTTAATAGAGAATTGTCTTCTCTTTACATCCCTGCACAAATCAATGAAAACACCATAGTAGGTGTTCTTGGTTAATCGATGTTCCAGGTGAATGTGATTATTGAGGAGATTATTTTAATCAACTTATTTCATAAAAATGTGTATAAAACACCTGTGAGAAAAATTTGTATGCATAACAAACTTTATGCACCTCCCCTTGGTAGCATAATTCTATCAACCCTTATTGGTTCTAAGTTTTTTAAATCTGTTGTTTGACATAATCCTAGGGTCTAAACTCTTTAGGGTGAAGCTAGGTATCCTCTAGTTAGTAGCTTTGAATTTCGTTCCCTCAGTTGTGCATAAATTTCCAAAATTTATTCATGAGGGTTCCATGCATGTGATCCATGACACTGGTTATAAACCACTAGCTGAGCATGGTAGGTATTCATTAGACCACTTTTGGCCTGCACCAATTTGTCTACTCCTGCCGAGGAAGGACCTCTTGTACTTCACTTATGAGAAGTACAAGAAAGGGCACTAAACACCTAGAGTGAGATACCCTCCATCACCTTATGCTATTTCACATAGGGCTTGTTTAAAAGTTGATAGTGATGCCACCAAGGACCATAGAAGATACAAAGAGAAGCACTCCTAAGGTTCCTTTTCTTCCTCTTCTTTTTTCCAACCTAATGCTTCCTCTCACCTTATTGCGATGCCATCATATTCTATCTTGCATTTATGAGATAATCCTATGGTGCCCGCTTAGTGAAAGCCCACGCATCTCATGTTTGAACTTCTTTTTCTATCCACAAAGCCTAGGCTCATTCAATATAGTAGATGGAAGGCTACTTGTGGGGAATCCTCTATGTCTTAGCCTCCCACCATTCCTACTCCTAAAACAATGAATATGAAGAGGCCCGTCATCAAGGCACTAGAGAAAAATCCCCCAGCTATCTCTCAACCTCTTCCTGCTGATCCCATTTAGGATTTTGTCCCTGCATGAGAAATGACTTTGATGCACACCCCTATGTCTAAGTAGGAACCTTTCATCCATTCATAGCTCTTGGCCTCTAGCTCAAAGAGTCATAGAAACTGCCTTGCTTGTGAGTGCAAGCGATGATGAAAGGATCTAGCGGCTAAGTAGGTTTCTTTGTAGAAGAAGGAAGAGGAGATGACCACCCCTACTTTAGTGCCTCTGATGTGTCCTCCTCTTTCCTACCCTCTACTTCCATTCAATCAAGTTTAGTCTTGGTTCTAACTCCTACTATGAGTGCGAGTGAAAATGACCCAAGTGCAGGTGTTTATCACTCCTTTGCTCGAGCTACCCCTTTTGATGTCCCATCTAGACATTCCCCCATTCCCTAAACCTATGGACATGTCAAATACCATGGTGGTGTCCACCATAGTTTTCTCCTCCTCCACCTTTAAGCCTCATGCCTTATCTATGGGGAGTTCACATCCCCTGATGAAGTAGAAGGTAGAGGTTGGCCTTTCCAACAATGGAAGCTGAGAGAATCCCACCTTCTCCAAAGGGTGGTCATGTAGTAGCTTTTTCCATTCTAGTGACAAAGAAATGTCCAACTTTTCTAAGTTTATCATCTGTCTTGAGTCACTTGGTGAGATAACTAGTGAATCTCGGGCACTGTCCTTTCCAACTGTTGAGGTACGACATGGTTCTCCTATAAAGTGCATGTTCAACTCTCTGGATGAGGTCCCTACCTTTTTGATGATCTTCACAAAATTACTAACCATAGCTCCACACGAGAAGAGTGGAAAAGACCTTGTGTAGCCTTCTTCCATAGCCCTTGTTTTGGGAAGGTCAAAAGCTCCTCCCCTTAATATTCCACCACTATAGGCTTGTATTCCTTTCCCTTATAATGATCTAAATTTGGGAAGCGGATAACCTCATGGTTGATGAGTGTTAGTGGGAGGCCTCCTCTTTATCTTTAGATTAGATGTGTGTATGTGTTGTGATGTGTTCCCTTGTGCTTATGCTATGTGTTCCTAGATGAACCTTGTCACCTGTGTTGGTGCTTGGATATAGGAGTGATTTTGTGTCATGAACCTTCTTCTATTTGTATCATCATCCTTCCTTTGTTATGTGTTTTGACTTTTAGAAAATTGGGGATGATGCAATGTGTTGGGGACATTTACGCTTCCCTTCCAGGTTGACCTAATTTTGTTATTTTTACTTTTTCTTCTCATGCATTCATCATATGGTTTGATATAGTAGGGGGCTGATTCAGTTCATTTATATACTATTATTATACTTATATATATTTATGAGCAACTTTGACTACAAAATATCAAATCACCCCTATGTCTCTTCTTCATGATGTTGCTATTTCTCTTTCACTCTTTTCTTATCTTTCACTTTTATTCTCCTAAGTTGTCCCTTGTATGTGTGACAACTTCATTTCTATGATACTTTGATTTTCAAAAAATTCATTCATTTCCAATGAATCTTTTCTTGAAAATCCTTGCAAACCTTTTTTTAAACATTGCATTCTCAACTTGGACCCCTAGTGGAATGTGTTTCCTTCACCATTTTTTTGCAAAGAAAGAACTTGATAAATTTCCTCTAAGGAGGGAGTATCTTTTTCCTATGAGAGACCTTCCCCTCATGAGGTGGCATCTTCTTCCTTTTGAATTCCTTGATGAAGTGAACATCTTTCGAAAGGATTCCTTGATGAATTGATTTGAGAAAAAATGTCTCTTTTACACTTTCAAACAACACATTGCTTTACTGGACCCCTCTTCTTTTGAAGGGTTCTCGAGGGACCTCTTTGAAATCCTTATAACTTTCTAACTGTTTACATGACTTTCTACTTGTTTTCCTATGTGGACACTTTGTTTCTAACATTTTTTATCTATGAATTAAGATGTTACTTTGTAGGTGTGCTTGTAAAGCCGCTTTCTAGTATGACTCTATGTAGTCCCCTTACATCTAGGTTTCCTTCATGAGAGAGAACTTGGGGGTTGCATTCTTGTAGGTTTGCAGGCCTGTAAGGCACTTACTTCACTGGGCTTCCTTCATGAGAGAGAACTTGGGGGTTACCTTCTTGTAGTTTTGTGGGCCTATGAGACACTTACATCCCATGTGATTTTTCCATCATTGGTCTAAGGGCCTTCAGTGTACTTTGTGCAACTTCATATTTCTACAGGGCTATCGAGTCCTTTTGTTCAAAACTACCTAGGGAGACTACCTGTTGAGTCCTTTTCTTTCCCTATACTTTCAAGTTTTCTAGATTGCGGTCTAATTATTTAACATTTTAGGCATATATTTCTAACTCTTTGGTCTACTTTACCAAGCACTCATCAATACTCATGCTCGCTAAAGTGGGGGAAAAATGTATAGGATAAAATTTGCACCCCTTGGGAAAGTTCCCCTTTCACATAACTTCACCTTATAAAATCAAATCCAAAGGAAAATTCCACATCATCCATCTTTCTGCCATCCACTTGGCATTTTTCCTATGTGTTGGTGAGAGAATATTTTTTGGGGATGAAAGCGTGGAACAAGGATGTCTATGTAGCACATTGTTGTCCCTAATGGATTCATGTGTCTGAAGTTTGCAAAGCTGTTATACACCCAATTGGGGCCAAATTGTACCGTCCCTCTTCGACCAACCAACTCAAAAACATCTTATTTCTTGCTACTCTTCCTTAAAATTCATTCTATTCACTATCATTCCATCTTCTTGGCATCTCTCTACACATTCAATATATTTTTTCACTCTCAAGCAGCATTCCAGCATCCCATTATGAGCATTGTAGCAACTTTGAAGCTCCATCAACTCAACATTGCAAGTGTGAAGCAAGCCATAGAAGTGTGGGCTTGGAGTCTTGTGAGACCTCTCTTCATCACCACTATGGATATGGTGACTTTTCCAAGTCCACACTTTACATTCTCCCTCCATTGGCTAGTGAGATTTTGGGTGGAGGTGGTAATGCTTCACTCCTCTTCTTTGTGATTGATAGAGTAGCATAGTATTTTTTATATTTTTCATTGCTATCTTTTATTTATTTATCACATATTCTACTCCTTTACTTTTTGGCTATCTGTGTAGGTGGAAACACTAAAATGGGGGTCTGACTGAGGTAGGCCCCTATATAGCCCCAATAATTTTCCCCTTCTTGCTTGTGTGTAGGTGAACATGTGCATGGAGCTAGCTAGAAAACTGGCACTTTTGTGAGATTATCTTCATCACCCTAGCTTTTATTTGCTTGCTTTATCATCTTTGTCTCTATTTTTTTTACTTTCTTATACTTTTTTTCTTGTCAAAGTCAACTAGCTAGGTTGTCAATAAGGTTTTAGGTAGTTTTTATTGTACTTCATTTTTTTGGCCGTACGGACACAAACACACCAGAGAGATGCCAATGCTTGTTGTGGTCATCCAAAAACCATACTGTTGTCCTTGGACAAAGAGCTATCTGAGGTGCAATATCGACTCTAAAAACTAGCTCACCTAAACTAAACCTGAACTTTAGTTTTGAAGAGAACACAAAAGTACTATAGAGTGCTCTTCATTCTTGATTCCCATCCCTTTAGAGTGAGGTAAGTTAGGGCATCCCTCTACTCTCAGATCTCTATGACCTAGAGCCTTGATGTGGTTGGTCCCACTCTCTTATAGAAAGTGAGCTTGAATACTTGCAAAAACACCTTAATGCTGCTCCAAGACTTCAACTTTGTTTGCGGGTGATCCCACAATAGTGGTTTACAATTTTTGGCCAAACTGGACACTGATATTTTTTTTTAATACAATCTCCACATTCGGGCACCTATAGCGATTAAACCGTAAGGAATTTGAAGATGATGCAAACTAGAATCTTGTCATATTTTGTCTGTAGATTCTAAAAATTTTTTTCAATTTTTTTGGAATTAGATTGCACTTCTTTTTCCATCTCCCACAAAAAATTTTTTCAAAAACAACATTTTTAAAAAGTGACCACAGTATAACACAACTTTTTTTCCATGAAGGATAAAATTCCAATTCTTTCAAATTTAGATTTTAACTTCGATATCTAGTGTTTCCACTTGGTTAGATAGGTTTTTATTAAATATTTTTTCTTTAATCAAGTTTCAAAGTCAATCAAATGGCAATTCAGACATAGCGCGACTGTATAATGCATAAATTTTACTATATGTATCAAAATTCTTCCTTTTTTTTTGTTGGATCAAGGACTTCAATATCTGGTGCACTCATATTTTTAATTTTTTTTAATTTATAATCTTCTATTTTTCCACTAGTGCAGAACAGAGAGTTTTTTTCGATGAAAAACCTATATTTAATAAAACTTAAAAAATAGATAGATAATAAAACCAAAACATACTAAAATTATATTCATTGGATAGCTCGTTTTGAAGGCTACTCAATTCCAAGTTTGGTTTCTAAATATTCCCCCATTTTCATCCTCAACCGGAGCTTGAAAGCATAAAATTTTAGGGTTTTTGTGTGAACAAATTAAAAAATTAGGGAAAAAGGGGGTTCACTAGAACCAAGGGGGTTCTAGCAAACCCCCAAGGGTTCAAGAAAGCCAGGGTTCATTCGAACCCCCACTAATATGCATTTTTCCTTTATTTTTTTTGCACAAAATGTGGGCCCAGTTGTTAATGGGTTCGCTCAAACCCTAGTTCGGTCAAACCACTTTATGGTTCGGTTGAACATGTAGGTTCATGCGAACCCCTAAAACCAATTTTTTTGCCATGGGGTCATTTTTTTCTCAATTTTCCTTCCTCCATCAAATTGTAAACCACTATTATGGCTTCACCCTTGCTTTTGAAACTTGAATGCTCTTGTGAAAGAATGCTTGAAGATTCATGATTCTTGTCTCTTGAAATTGCTCGCTTAGATGAATAAATGACTTAGAAGCTTGCTTATATAGGAATCAACACCTAATTTACCATTATTTAGATCTCAAAGGCTGACATCAACCAAAAATTTGAATTAAAAAGGTGATTTTCCTACTCAAAACTTAGAAAATCCCCAAATGGGACTCATTCGTCCAAGGTGGTGAATGGGTCCCACCCTAGATTTTGAGGTGGTTTTTGTGATTTTTTATGTTTTAGATTATTTTGTTGGGTTTTTAGCTAAAATAAGCCTCGAGATGCAAAATAATGGGTCTTAGGGGCCTATTACTGATGAATTAAAGGGAAATTAATGCAAGGGTACCAAAATAGGTCCAAATTAGGCAAGGAATTATGCTATCTCCAAGAAGGGAGTACAATTAAAATTGCCACATTTATCACCCACTTTAGCACCCATATGAATCTACATGCATATGCAAGGTAAAGAACTCTTAACAATACAATTTATTACATAAAGGGTTTCTCATATGGGAGAATGAAACCACCATTTTAGCTATCCACAAAACCATAATGTTAGGAACTGCATCTTGCAACATGAATTTGTTAGTTGTCCAAAAATACTATTATCTAACTTCTTTCTAGAAATCACATTCGAGGGTAGATGTATGCCCCCTTTGATTCCCCTTGCTTTACAAAGCTGGAATCAAGGTAGCAGTCTAGCCACATCGAATAAGGTAGGTCATATCATAGGGTATTTCCAAGTACCATATCGCATAGTGATAGACAATCGATGAGAACAAGAGCAAAATCATGATTCCAACAGAATAAACAACATAAAAAATGGAGCTCTCTAGCTCCCATTATGTTAATTTGAATCAAAGGCATTTTTTAACCCTAATATAGTAAAAACCCTAATTTTAACATATACAATAGTAAAAAGTGTAGTAAATTCTAACTAATTTTTCTTTTACATTCTTGTAGCTTGAATTTGTGAAGAGTGATTGAAGATGCCAAGCTGACAAGATTATGTGCCTATACAACTAGACGTCCTATGGGATCAGGTGGCCCATGACGAGCATTATTATTAGCTGAGTTTATTTTTCTACCATAGATTTGTCCTTACTTATTTATTTTATGATTTTGACACATTTCTAGGTTAATTTTGGGCCATGGAAGAAAAGTTCACAAAGCATCCCTTTTTTTTGCAAAGTGTCCCATTTTTTCACAAAGTGTTCCCTTTTGTCGTGAAGTGTCCCCTTTTGTTGCAAAGTGTCTCGTTGCTTCGCAAAGTGTCCCAAAAGGGTTCTAAAGTTTCTAGGACCCTTAGATGAGCACACTATAACAACTTTAGTACACTCTTTTATTTTTGATGTATAGATTTAAGAGTGTAGAATGCTTATAAGACATATTTTTACTTTTCTGTTAGATTCCTCATTCACTGAAGTGTATGGGTGGCAGATAGATCAGTCACGTCCGAGACCTAGCCCCCACACTTTTAGTTGAGGACATAGAGACATTATAGACTATGGGGTTGTACTCGGTGTACGTCATGCCCTCATGAGGTACCATGATGCTATGTTGATGGGACTGGGAAAGCAGTCGAATGTAGACACATGCACGTTTCATCTTCCCACCAGGAAGATGACAATCATGCTAGAGGATGTACATCCCATAATATGAGCTCTAATTTGGGATGAGAGGGTACATTTCCTAGCAGATCAATCATTTCAAGAGATGAAATATGATATACAATATTTCCTTAGAGGTCTAGTTCATGATGGTATGGTGAGGCCACAGATTGATCTAGCTATGCTATTATTATTCATGCACCTCACTAGTTGTACAAATTATGATGTTCATTGTAGCACTAGTTGTCATCCCTGATGACCATGGAGTAGACTTAGAGGGAGGACTAGTACATATGATTTGGGTAGGGATAGAGCATAAGACCATTTACACCTAGGGGTGCATCATCCAAGCACACTTATATTATGATCTTGGATGGTTTTTATTTTAGGAGATTGATAGTATGGTACATTGTACACTGCTATAGCTGTGATGCCTGGAGCATATCATGTGCAATGGACCAACAGGATTTGTGTGTTCATCAACCCTAGGGTATCCTCAAGCATTTAGTTATCCACTACATTAGCTATGGCAATATGGTGACTTGCATTTTTTGGAGATTCTAATTTGATCTATTAAATGAGGAGGAGGTCATATAGAGACCCTACCAACTTATTCCACAATGGTCAGATGAGACTCGATAGATGAGGAGATTGTAGATGGACCAATTTTTGATAGGAAGACACTATTACATAGTATGAAATTTCTACTATTATCATGTCATGCGACAGTTTGGATGGTTCCAAGTACCACCTAGGACACGACCCTCTTTCAGGAGATCAGTATGGAATACTTGAAAACCCAACAATTTTAGAGGATTCACTACCGATGATGTCATCTATAGTGACTTTGATGATGATGATGATATGGATATAGTCTTCAATGCTAATAACATTGGTGCCATAGATTCCTATGAGGAGTGGTGGGAAACAAAATGTCTGACTCCAATTTTCTTGATGGATGAGTTGATAGGTGATGAAGGGGCACTCCCAAATCAGGGAGACGAGGAGGAGGATAGGGCTAGGGAGTTACATTTTAGGGCTATAGAAATATTCACATATATGATAGATGAGGAGTATGAAAAGGTTGCATATCCTAACTATGACGACTAAGAGGAGGAGGATGAGGATGAGGAGGATGAGGAGGAGCAGTTGATGAGTGAGGGTGCCAAGGTAGTAGATGAGGATCCAATAGGCCATGAGTGGGGAGAGCCATCTCCAATTCATGTTACTAGATCACAATCAACAATTGTAGTAGGTACCAACACCTACAACCATGGAGAGGCTAGCACATCCTCCATTCCCCCTACACATAGCGAGGTTGTCTTTACATAGCCAACTAGAGAGATATGTGATGATATTTTATTTACTATCATTATTTATGCTTACACTTATGTTTTATGCTTTAATTTTATGTCCATATATATATCATGATGTGTACTAATTATGATTATGATTTTTTCATCTTGTAGGTGTTGTGAGAGACCTTCATGATCTCTATCATCAAGTAGCTGTGGAGATAGTGCCACCATTAGCCTATGAGGAGGAAATTGATATAGATTATGTGCCCCCACCCATCATGGAGTGGGATCTAGAGTTGTTTGGGTTGTACGTCAGACTACGGGCAACATATGAGAGTCTCAGGAGACCTATCCATTGAGATGAGGCTTCCTAGGATACTCAGTCATCTCAAATGCCAATAGAGTTTGAGAGAATACAGTCAGAGGTAACTATACTATAAGTGGAGAGAGATCAACTAGCAAGGGAGCATCGAGAGGCCCTTGGATAGATATAGGGTTTATAGTTTTCTCTTAATACACTAGGTAGATCTACCACCGTGTCCCGATAGACCACCTCTAAACAGATGTGAGCACTAGATCTTGAGGGATCTAGCAGTCACATACCTCATCAACATTGTATATATTGATGACATGTACACACAAATTTGATATATATATATATATATATGAGCATTTGATGTTTCATTACTTGTGTTTATGTGTTTAATGTTAAATTATAATGTAATTGATTAAATAATATTTGTAAGACTATTTAATGAATGTATCCATGATTTAACAGGTTTTATGTGATCTAATTAAAACTAATTCTAGTTTCTCTTAGATTGAATATTGTGATTAAGTATGTTATGCTGAATTAAATGCACCTATGATCTAATTAGAGAACATTAAATGCATATAAGGATCTAATCTAGCATAACAAACAATATTATCCTGAATAGCACAAAACTTAAAGTAACCATCGAAAAGACTTTTTAAATAATTACTTTAGTATTCAAGACACAAAAATAATTATTTTTCAAGAACAAAGTAATGTGAGAGCACATAGAACATGGTCTATTAATCCTAACACCACTGCTTTATCATTCACACTATTCAAGACTGTTAGACATAGTACCGATGTAAATGTGGAACATTTATAGGTTCTTTAATAGGTGTGTCACCCAATTCTGTTAACGTGTATGCACTAGACCCATAGCTTACATTCATTATATAAGGTCCTAACCAATCAGGGCTGAATTATCCTTTATTAGCTAGGTTGGCATTGATGTTACATTGATTCTCACATAACATGAAATCACCTTTATTGAATACACGAGGGATGAAATTTTCATTGTTGCTGCACTACCTTCTCTTAGATTAAACCTGAAGTCATCAAGAGCATTGATGCATAATTCATAAAGAATTTCAAGCTAATGTAACCATTGTTCCTTATAATTATTGTCATCAATATGTCCTTGAGGGGTGATTCTTAATGTAAAAATCTCTAACTCCAAGGGCATTGTTGCCTCAGTACCATAGATGAGGTTAGAAGGTGTAGTCCCTGTGGATAATATAATAATCATGTGATAGGCCCATAGTTCATATGTTAGCTTCATGTGCCAATCCTTTTTATGTTTGCTAATGGTTTTCTTTAAGATTTTTTCAAGGGTTTTATTAGTTGATTCAGCTTGACAATTAGATTGCAGATAGTAGGGTGTTGAAAAGTGATGTTAAACATTTCCAAGAACTTCTCCACGCCATTATTCTTAAATGGTGTACCATTATCAGAGACTAATGTTGAAGGAATTCCAAAGTGATCAATAATGTGTTTCAATATGAAAGGACATATCACATTAGCAGACATTGATCAAAGGGCAATAGCTTCTATCCACTTCATTAAGTAATCTGTTGTGATGATTATGAAAGTATGTCTAGTGGAGGAAGGTGGTACTATTTTTCCAAATACGTCCAAATCCCAAACTAGAAAGGGCCAGATAGGAACCTAAGCTCAAAATTCATAAGCAAGAGCATGAATCAAATTGCTATGTTGACATTTGTGACATTTTTCTACGTATGTAAAGTAATCTTGTTCCATATGTCTCCATTAGTATCCTATGTGGATAAGTTTTTGAACTCATTTTTTTCCTCCAAAGTGACCACCAGAAGCACCAATGTGAGCTAGTTCAAGTGTTGTGGGTATTTCATATTTTTTAACCCATCTAAGTAAGAGAACATTATGTTGCAAGAATGGGCTAGTCTAGTGGTGTTCTCATTCATGTTGTCATTGATGTCAACACTATTCAATATGGTGTCACCAAAAAATGTATGGTTGAAATTTTTATGCTCATTTTAGTCTTTCTAGTGGGCTTTGGCTTGATTTTTCCTAGGTATAATGTTGTAATGTGGTCAAAACATTCACATTAAGGCTTAAACATTCAAATTATGGTGTTGTAAAGTCCTATTTTGAAGTCCTATTCATGCTTAAGTCCTATTTTGAAGCGTTGTAAAGTCTTGTAACAAGATTTCATGCTTTTCTAGACTTAATTTCACTAATTCAACCCTTTCTCATATCTAAATGACCCCTTAATACACTTTTTGGCCATTTTCAAGTGTGTTGTTAAGGATATTCCCATTGGAAAAATTTTAATGGACCAAAATTCCCAACACCCACTTAATTTGCTTAAGTGGGAATAAGTCACCAATAGAGGTGTCTTAGTCCTTTTTGGAACAAAACTCAAAATAATTTTTAATTTCTAGCAGGATTTTGTCCTCCAACCCTTGAGGTTGGCTTGTGATGTGTTACTTTTAGGAAAGTTTAGTAAAATGAAGTATAAATAAGGGTTTTTCACCTCATTTATCTCCAAATCACATACAATATCTTGCACTCATTAAGAATTCATTTAAATCAAGCATTATCAAGTCAAACTATTGGATTTATTCATTGCGCATCTTCAGATTTGAGCATCAATGGTGTGGTAAGTTTATGACATTTTCATTTGCATGTTATCTATTTAGATCACTCTCTTTTCATCTCATTTCATTGTTTAGGGTTTCATTACCAAAGTGGGGTTTTACCAAGGAAAACCCCTATTCTCTAACCCTCAACAATTTTCCCCCTTTTGCATGTGACTTTTGTATGTAGATTTGTCAAGCAATAGGTGTTGAAAAGTGATAAAAAGGTGCATAAAGACAATCAAGTCAAGGATACCCCAATTCAAGCTTGGAGGGACTTTCTACCCCATTTTCTACAGAATCAAGTACGAACACCTTTCAAGAAAGGAAGTGCAGACTTGAGACTACAAGATTCTATCCAAAATTTCTTGATATCTATAGGAGGACTAAGACACCATTAGTGGTGAATTATTCTCACTTTCGGGCCTAAAAAATGATTTTGAAATTTTTGGATACCCATTTGGTAGATTCCCATTCTGACAATGTCTCCCGAAACTGGGACTAAGTCACCGAGACTGGTATAAGTCTCCCAATCAACATTTCAGTCAATTTTTCAGGATTCCAGAATCTTCCAACATCTAACTTTTGATTTCTACATATCACATTGTGTTTTCCAACACTTTACATTTTCATAGTTTTGCATCATTAAATCATTTCATTTCAAATAAAAATAGTAAGACATCTTAATTAGGCATAATGCATCACATTAACATTATTATTGAGTGTAAAACTTTGCATTTTGGTCCGACATATTAATTAGGCATAATGCATCACATTAACATTATTATTGAGTGTAAAACTTTGCATTTTGGTCCCCATCCAATACCTTTCCTCCTTTTAGGTGAAAAAGCCTAGGAGGAGCAAAGCATTGTGAGGGATCAAACCAAAATCATTGTTTACATTTTGGTGAACCTGCATCTTTTGAACATTATTCCTTTTTTATTTTCAAGTGCATACTAGGTTTCACTTGAATTTCATCTTGAATTAGCTAAAGTGCATCCTAGGATTTTCAATTCCATTAGTGACAAAGTTCATATTAGTTTGCAGTCTTGCATCATTTTTGCATTGAAAAACAAAAAAACTCTGCATTTAAATACTATAGTTGCATTTGTGCATCTAAAATACATAGAATTGTATTTAATTGTTTTGAAAAAACACAAAAAAAATCATCACTAGGACTAAATCGCCACCCTGGGCGACTTAGTCCTTTAACATATTTTTCACTACATTTTATGGTAATTTCTGGGTATTTTCTATACTTCTATTTTCTAGTACTACATCTCTATTTCAGTTTACAAAATTATTCCTTTTGTATTTTATTTTTCCTAGACTACATTGCACTTACATCCACCTTATCTCTTGTGGTACTTGTATGAGTGTTTGGTGCCCCATTGATAATACTTTAGTGAGACAAAGTTCTAGGCTCATGGCTTCCCGTGATAACACTTTCATAGTAGACCTTGTGATCTCAAGAGATCCTACTCCTAGTATGGAGAATTGTGCATTAGTTATGGATAATACCACTCACATTCCTTCAGCTTCCACAAGATAAAGTCATAAGTATTCATGAAGATTTTGCACATTTACAACAATACTTGTCTCTTAAAAACATTTCCACCATTGCCATACCTTCCATAAAAAATCTTCATTGTTTGATTGAAAGTGATGATGACTTACAAGTTATGAAGAGAATTGTTGAGATATACAACAAACATATTCCTTCCACATCTCAACCAACAAACATTGTTGTAAGTGAAGGAGGATCTCACATTCCTCCTCCTTCAACAATAACATCCATACCAAATTATACCACTTCTCAGGTTACAACAACTATGCAAAAAGTTAGTCATGTGGATCCTTCTTTTGCAATTCAAACTAGCACTCGTAGTTCTTTTGTGGCATCAAATATTCCTTCAAAATTCACCCCTCTTAGTGTCCCTTTTACTTCCCCTAACATTACATACACTCCATCACCATTTTCCCTTCCACCTCATACCACTTACACCGATACCATAATTACACAACTCTTTAATATCGTTTCATCGATGCAACAACAAATCTCCACCATTAGCCAAAGTCAAAATTATCCACCTACATATCATGTCTGTAGTAGTCCATTATCACATGAAATCTTATGCAATCAGATGCCTAGGTTTGAGAACTACAAAGGCAAAGGAGACCCTACTAATCATGTCAATGTTGTGTAGTGATTTTTTTCTTGATGAAAAATTATTATCTAATTTTTTTCCTCAAACCTTAAAAGACACTGCATTGGAGTGGTTTTCCAACTTACCAAATCATTCAATCTGATCATTTAATGAACTTGTGGATGGTTTTATAATAAATTTCCAAGTCCATATGACTCCTAAAAAGTCTATGGCCAATTTGATGCACTGTAAACAAATGTTGATGAAAAAGTTAGTAATTTAATTTCATGCTATTAGTCATTATATGCTCAAATTGATGTTAAGATTCTTGATTCACATCTACAAAAGATGTTTATTGAAAACTTACATACTCACCTTTAGGACAAGTTAACTATGATGAAATTTCCTTTGTTTATGCATTTATTTACAACCCTTTGCGACTATCACAACTTGATTTATATTCATGATTCAAATTACACTTCTAATCTAGTTGAGAAGTCTGAGAAAACCACCCACAACTATGTGAAAAACTTTAGAAAAACCAACAAAGTATTTTTACAGTTCAATCTGCTTTGTTGATAATACAATGAACCAATTGCTCCAACAACAAATGATCACTTTTCCTACCATTAAACCACTTGATACCACCAAGACTTTACCACCTACCTTTAAAAAAAATTCTTATTGTCATTTTCATCACCAAAATGGACATGACACCAAAAAATGTAACCATCTTAAACACTTAGTTCAAGATCTCATTGATTCAGGTCGTTTATCCATTGCATGTGTCATTGATCAAGGCAATAAGTCTGTTGCACCCCCTAACCAAAATTTACAAATCTTTACCAATCCCATGGCTAAACACAATATTTATTTGTCAAGGCTAGTGAACATTCAAACCCTCAATTCATGAACATTGATACAAATAATGAAGAACATGATATAACTCCAAATGTTACCTAAATTACTCCTATGGATGAACTTGTGGGTTCAATAGATGTTATCCCTCATAAGGTCCCAACCAGCAAAAATCTTGATATCACTTTTTCTTCCAAAAATATACTTAAAAAGCTTCTTGATGGTCCTCTTTACATAGTCAATCAAATATATGATAATCCCACCAATGGGATATTAATAGATCCCGCTTGTGGCAAGAATGTGATCATAAAAGAATTTTTTGTATTAAATGAGTTGTATGAAGATGATTATAACAAACCAATTGCATGGATTAAAATTCATATTGATTTCATGTGCCCTATCATCAGATTGATCGTAGTCACCTTAGAAATAGGACCCAAGACTTTGGATGTAACATTTTCTATTATTCCACAATTGGACCAATTTCATCTATGACTAGGTAATCCTTGGCTATGCTCGATGAAAGCAGTCCACTTAGTTGTTCGCACATGTTTGAAGTTTCCACATGGAAATGAAATATTTACTGTAGAAGATAGTGGCTTTAATCCATTGTCCTCTAAAGGTAATTTTTACTTATAAGCCTTTTAGCCTGAACCTATGGAACCCATCACCCCTTGAAAATATTTATTTTTCATATTGCCTACCAAAAATTTAAAGCTAAATGAATAGCTGAGTTGTGTCATCGTAACATGTTCCCCTATTCTTTCACTCATCCTATCCTAGATGAAACTGTGCTTCATCCTAAGTTTGAAATTGAACAAACAATACAAACTCATGAGCCACCATCCATTGACACCTTCCCTTGCTCATAGAAATGTCCAAGAGAAACTAAAGTTAACCCTATCCTGTCTCCCCACATTAAACAAGTTTATAAAGCCAAAGAGAAAGTGATTGACCCATATTCTTCAACTTCTCCCATTCTCCTCCCTTAAGAAGAAAAGGAACCTATGATGGATCAACCCACTCTTACACATCAACAAATTCAAACTAAAATTAAATGAAACTGTGGTGCTCAAGAGCATAGGCATTGTCGTCATCTCCTTGCTTGCCAAATGAAAAATGAGAATAACAAAGAAAATCAACCTATTCCTTTGAAAAAAGTAATAGATGAACACCCTCTTCCCCTTGACCTGCCACAAGATAACACACTAGAGCCCTCACAACAAAATGCACAAATAAAACAACCACAACTTTTGATACACTACTCCTTGGAGATTACCCTTCCCCCTCTTGTCATAATTAACCTTGATGATGATGATGACAAGGAGATCAGAAAAATAGATAAAGAAGTGCATAACGATCTAATTTTTTATTTTCATCTAGCATGAGCTTAAATGATAAACCTTCTCCATTAAATGAAGAACCTGGTACATCTCCCAGTTTGACACTTGCAATTCTTTATTTGGATAGTCAACCATCTTTGCAATATACTTAACATGATTGGGAGACAAATGACTTGTTAGATGGTTGAGGGTGATCCCACAATAGTGGTTTACTATTTTTGGCCAAACTGGACACTAGAATATATTCTTTTAACTAAATCTTCACTTTCGAGCACCTATAGTGGCTAAATCGTGAGGAATTTGAAGATGATGCATAGTAGAGTTTCATGAAATTTTGTCTGTAGATTCTCAATATATTTTTTTCAAATTTTTTGGAATTAGTTTGCACTTGTTTTTCCATCTCCTTTGAAAACTAGTTTTTTCAGAAAACAACATTTTTAAAAAGTGACGCTCATCTTATAAATCATAACTTTTTTCCATGAGGGATAAAATTCTAATTCTTTCGAATTTAGATTTGTAACTCTGATATCTAGTGCTTTCACTTGGTTAGATAGTTTTTAATTGAATATTTTTCCTTTAACCAAGTTTCAAAGTCAAACCAATTACAATTCAGACATAGTGCGACTGTATAATGCATAACTTTTTTTTATGTATTGAAATTCAATTTTTTTTTGTTGGATCAAGGACTTCAATATCTGTTGCACTCATATTTTTCATATTTTTTTTAATAATTTTCTATTTTTCCACATGTGCAAAACAAAGATCTTGATTTTCTGTGAAAAATCAATGTTTAATAAAACTAGAAAAAAAATAATAATAAAACCAAAACATATTAAAATTATATTCATTGGATAGCTCATTTCGAGGACTACCTAATTCTAGTTGGGTTTGTGAAGTCTCTACCATTTTCATCTTCAACCCGAGTTTCGAAGTGCAAAAAAATAGATTTTTTTTTTGTGTCTCGGGGGGGATGAGGGATAAGGGGGGTTGGAATGAACACCTAGGGGTTCACTCAAACCCTAGTTCAAGTGAACCACCTTTTAAATGACATTTCCATTTTTTTTCTGGGAAAAAAATGGGGGCAAGAATTTAAGTGGGTTCGGTAGAACTTGTAGGCTTGTTCAAACCCCTAAAATCAATTTTTTTTCCATGGGCTCATTTTTTTGAGTTTTCCTTCCTCCATCAAATTTTAAACCACTATTGTGGCTTCACCCTTGACCTACATTAACCTTACTAGCCTTTTATATTCATTTTCCTTTTTCACATTTTTCTTTTATGTGTGTATTGTGTTCTTCGTATCATGTGTTTGATGTTCATTCTCTTTGTACAATTATTCTATTCATACCTCTATTCTTCTTTATGTCATAATTTGTACTTTTTCGCTTTTTGTTTTGTGTTTTCCTTCTAGGGATGATGCAAGGTATTGAGACTGAAATTTCTCTCATGTTGACCCAAAAGGTCCCTTTCTTGTTTTGTGTTTTCCTTATGGGGATGACACAAAGCATAGAGACTGCAATGTCTCTTCCATGTTGACCCACAAGGTCCCTTTTTCTTTTTCATTTGTCTTTTCACTTGTTTTTTCCTTTTGGGGATGATGCAAGGTATCAAAACTACAATTTCTCCTCCATATTGACCCAAAAGATTTGTCCTTTTCTTTTTCCTTTTCATTTCTTTTCTCTTATGTTTTCCTTTTGAGGATGATACAAAGCATTGAGACCGCAATGTCCTTTCCATGTTGACCCAAAATGGACTAGTTTTTTTTGTTTGGTTTCTCTCTCTTTGTGTCCTTTAAGTTCTATGCACTTTGGGGAGTGATGACAGTTTTGAGCTCTTTCATATAAAGCATTGCAACAACGAACATACTCACCCCAAATCCATAGATCCCTTATATGTTTGGTGTATTCCTTTCTGGGGGAAAACCTCTTTTCTTTTGTTTTAATTTACATGATGCATCCATCCTTGGAAACATATGACTTGGCATAGAGACTTCCAAGTTGGCTTTCATGTCTTTTTTCTCTTTTTACATCTTCTTTCCTTTGCTACTTTAAAGTAATTGCTCCCAAAACATTGTGTGGAAATTCCTTTAAAGTAGGAGGCATACATTGGAATCATTCCATTTGCATTCTTGCATTCTAAGTGTAGCCTTGTCACTTCATACGATGCATTTTTCACTTTGTGGATGACATTGGGGGTGATGTCCTTCATAATTATTATCTATATTAGCATATTGCATTCCTCTTAGTGGCCTGATGTGAAAAATTGCATCCCCTAAGTCATGAATATTCTATTCTTTGATTGGTCCTCTCTTGGAGACATTAGACACAATGTTCCCTAAGTGATAAACCTTGCATGAACTTAACAAGAATCCTTTGAACACCTTTAGCATTTTACATTTTATTTTTGAACTTTTACATTTTTACCACCTTGCATAATGTAGCTTGCATGCTTGTGGTACCTTTGCATTTGTTCATGAGTTCTAAGCATACGAATATTTTCTTGTCTCATGAAGCACAAACCAAAATTTTCTTTTGTGGCACCTTTTTAAAGTTATCATAAGGTATAACTTTGATATGGTTGAGCAGTGAGCCCACTCTGAGGCATGACTTTCCCCATAGCCACCTATATGTTTAGGAGTGCATACCAACTAGTGTATGTATCTTACCTTTTTAGGTTATCTCACCTGGTGGACTACCATTAGTTCTATCAACCTAGAGGAGTATGCATCCTCTTTTTCAAACAATTAACCTAGATCTAATCCACAACAAGCTAGAGAGACAATCAAATATTTCATTCCTTTCCATCATCATGTGTGTTCTTTGGTTCTTATCTTTGGTTTTCCATGAGATCTTGATCCTACGGCTTGATCATCCCTCTTGATTGTTGTTCTTTCATCTTACCAATGTAAATGGATTAAGATCCCTCTCAATGTGTATTTTGGGCCAGTTTAGTAAGAGTTTGAAGCAAGTTCACCGTCTCACTAAAGTGGGGGCTTAATCCATTGCCAAAAAATGTATAGTTGACATTTTTATGCTCACTTGAGTCTTTCTAATGGGATTTGGCTTGATTTTTCCTTGGTATAATGTTGTAATGTGGTAAAAACATTCACATTAAGGCTTAAACATTCAAATTATGGTGTCTTGTGAAGGTGTTGTGAAGTGTTGTAACACATTTCTACACTTTTCTAGACCCTATTCATTGCAATTCACCTAAAAATCACATTTTCATCACTTATTAATTATTATTTTTAAGTGTTGTAAAGTATTGTAACAAGACTTCACAGTTTTCTAGGCTTAATTTTACTAATTCAACCCTTTCTCATGTCCAAATGACCCCTTAATCCACTTTCTGGTTGTTTTCAAGTGTGTTGTTAAGGATATTCCCATTGGACAACTTTTAATGCCCCAAAATTCTTGACACCCACTTAATTTTCTTAAGTGGGACTAAGTCACCAATAGGGGCAACATAGTCATTTTTGGCACAAAACTCAAATTAAGTTTAAATTTCTAGTGGGATTTTGTCCTCTAACCCTTGAGGTTGGCCTGTGATGTGCTACTTTTAGGAAATTTTAGTAAAATAAAGTATAAATAATAGTTTTTTACCTCATTTTACATCTTGTACAATCATTTATCTCTAAATCACATACAATCTCTTGCACTCATTAAGAATTCAAGCAAATCAAGCATTATCAAGTCAAACTATTGGAGTTCTTCATTAAACATCTTTAGATTTGAGCATAAATGGTGTGGTAAGTTTATGGCATTTGCATTTGCATGTTATCTATTTATCACTCTCTTCTCATCCCATTTCATTATTTAGGGTTTGATTACCAAAGTGGGGTTTGACCAAGGAAAACCCCTATTCTCTAACCCTCAACCATTTTCCCCCTTTTGCATGTGACTTTTGTATGCAGATTTGTCAAGAAATGGATGTTGAAATGTGATCAAAAAGTGCATAAATTAAATAAAGTAAAGGAAACCCTAATTCAAGTTTGTAGGGATTTTCTACCTCATTTTCTGCAAAATCAAGTACAAACACATATTAGGAAAGGAAGTGCGGACCCAAGACTACAATATTCTATCTTGAATTTCCTGAAATATGGAGGAGGACTAAGTCACCACTAGTGAATTAGTCTCGCTTCTGGGCCTGAAAATATATTTTGACATTTTTGGATACCCATTTGGCAGATTCTCATTCTGGCAAAGTTTCCTAAAATTGGGACTAAGTCGCACAAACTGGTATAAGTGTCTCTGTCAACATTTTAGTCAAATTTTTAGGATTCTAGAATCTTTCAACATAAAAATTCTAATTCCAGGTGCACCTCTTCCTTTTTTTTTATTATTTCATCATTTAGTTACATTCTTAGGTATTTCTGCATATCACATTGTGTTTTCCAACACTTTACATTTTCATAGTTTTGCTTTGTTAAATCATGTCATTTTTAAATTAGAATAGTGAGACATCTTAATTAGGTGTAATACATCTCATTAACATTAGTATTGAGTGTAAAAATTTGCAATTTGGTCCCCATCCAATCCCCTTTCTCCTTTTATGTGAAAAACCCTAGGAGGAGCAAAGCATTTCGAGGGGTCAAACTAAAATCACCATTTACAAGTATGTTGTAGATTGTACATGTATAGTTGAGTTGTTGCTAAGATGTTGTGAGTACATGGAGATATCTTATATGGCTATAGATGTGTTGTGTTGATGAGTTTCCAAGTGATTTTTAGAAAATTAATGAAGAAGAGAAGTCAGAGTGATGAATGTGTTCAAATTGTGCTATGGTATGTGCTCCATGTTTATCCTATGTTGATCATATGCCTATGTAGTTCTTAAGTTTTCATTATGGTGATCAAATGATGATATATTTTGAGTTTCAATTTCTGGTGAGATGATATGTGAAAGTTGTGTCCAACGGTATGAGTGTTCTACCAACAAAGTTGATATTTTGTGGACTGGGAGAAATGCTTCTACTATCCACTCCTCCACTGTTTCGTTTTAAATCTTGCAGATCTGGGATATGTTTTGTGAAGGTATTTTCTATTCTCTAGTGAAGAAGATTGAAGTTTGGTAGTCTGGAAGTCATGTTTCTATATTCCAATACAAGTTTGCATAGTTCGAATTATCTGGTGAAAGGTATTTAGTGTATGAAGTATATTGTTTTGTGGATGTATATGAAGAATTTGGAGATGAAGTCTCATGAATAATGAAGTGTGTTAAGGTGTTCACGTGTCATCTTCATGCTAGGAAGTGTGTGCATCATTGTTCTTTTTCATTTTCATTAGGTTTGACCTGCCTGGTGTTTACACTTTACTCAAAGAATAAAATTTAATTGAGGAAGCATGTAAATTGAGGAAGCATGTAGAAGATTTAAGAAAATAATTTTATTGGTCTACTCTTATTCCTTTCCATTGTGGGAATTTTGAGCTTCCAACCTAATTTGAATTTATGAAATGGGTTATTTTGTGGCTAACCTTGGTAAATGCTTCCAAGGTTGAGAATGGTATAAAAGAAAGTTGAGTTGTGAAGATTTGTATGACAGTGTGATGCAAAGTGACAAAAATGTGCCACAAATCATAAGAGCAGAATTGTACATGAGTGAGTTTTGATAGCAGTTTTTCAATGTGCTCAAGGAAATGAGTTGAATGTTTCTGTAATCCTGCAAACGTGCTTTAATTGCAGTGGTGGATATTTTGTTCTCTTTTGTATTTGTAGGTAGTGAGCCTCCCTATTGGACAATGAGTCCTTTGTAGGTAGTGAGCCTATTTTTTTGGACAATGAGTCCTCTTTTGGGAAGTGAACCCTTGGTAGTGAGCCTTTGTATTTAGTTTTATAATCTTTATATTATGAGTCAACCCTCACTGTGGTTTTTCCCTTATTTGGTTTTCCACATAAAAATCTGGTGTTCATTGTGTTGATTTACTTTATGTTATTTTTGTTTCATGCTCATATTTAATAATAGAATAGTGTGGTTGAAGAATTGATAAGTGATAAATTTTTCAAGTTTTAAATTATGTGATAACTAATTCACCCCCACCCTCTCAGTTGTCCTGCACATGTTTAACAATTGGTATCAGATCTTTTCATTCCTTGTGTAGAGCTTAACTGCTTAAGGAAGATCTGACAATGCACAAGTTGGTGATTCCTATGTTTGATGGAACTTAATAAAATGATTAGAAGGGGAAGATGAGAGGATATATTGTCTCTCTTAGTTTCAAGACCTGGAAGGTTGTTGAGAATAAGTATACACTTCCGTATGGTGGTGTCAATTTTTCATATGAGATCTTTGCTTATGAAGAAAATAAGAAGGCGAAGTATCCAATTGGTAGTGGTTTATCAAAAAATGAGTGAGTTAAGGTTAATTCTCTAGATACTGCATATGACGTCTAGAATAAGTTGGAAGACAAGTATGAAGGAAATGAAAAGGTGAAATTGATAAAGAGGTTGGTAGCGAAGTGTAGATTTGTGAACCTGAAGATGGAAGATGTTGAAGAATTTACAAGTTTCTTTCAAAGAGTTGAACTAGCAGCAAATGAAGTTATAAATCAAGGAGGAAAACTATCAGATGAATATATAATCGAGAAGATATTGATCACTTTACCAGATTGCTACAACGGAAAGTCTTTGTTATTGAAGAAATGTATAATCTTAAGAAGTACACTCTAGAAGATTTGTTCAGCACCTTGCAAGCATTTGAGATAAGAAAGTTCTAGAAAGATGACAAGAAAGAAGAGAAGACAAAAATGACATTTAAGGATTTGAATATTGAAGAACTAGATAGCAGTGATGAAGAGTTGGAAGCAAACTTCACTAGGAAATTAAAGAAAGGTACCAAAAAATATAAAGTTATGTTACCCTTTAAATATTTTAGTTGTGGTAGCATTGGTCATTATGCTTCAAGAT